>CM026292.1:13385555-14009590 GCA_014851415.1 Cnaphalocrocis medinalis
TTTTTATTGTACATCAACCAGATTGTTCATTGGGGGAAAGGGGATGAAAGGTTGGCACCGCACTTTTGGCATTACTGGTGTTGAAGGGGACGACGGCAATCGCTTACCATCTGGTGATCCATTTGCTCTGTCACCTATGGCTATCACATCACCCTCAAAAAACAGATTATATCTGTAAATTAATTTACTAAAAATATTAATCTGATTGATGAACGTAATCTTTACATAACTGACACTTGATAAAATTTATGAATGCTACATTTTTCTCGAAATTCCTAATGATTTTTTTCTTACATTAATATTATCATAGCTTTCCTTTTTGGGTAAGTAAGGACAGTACAGTACTATTAAAATTTTAAATGAAAAAAATATGTCTGGTACAGTGGTGAACTTTAATTGTCTTATTGTCTGTTACTGTTCCTGGTAGTTGTGCATCTACATTTTTTTTTGGGGTCAATAAATGCTTACCACTTTACTTTTACCATATGTACTGGAGCCCGATTTAATAGCAACTTTTACCGCGATCGGAACCTAATGCAAATAACACGATCCAGGCACATACATTTGCTTAACGTCGTTACGTCGCAATCTCGCCGTGTCCCTGTAATTCCGTCCCCTTCCCTCGCGAATCCTGTTTCATTACCACGTAATATCTAACTGCGGGAGACGGCCATCTTGTAAACATTATGTTGTATTCTATTTAAAGAAAGCGTAGCTTTAATTACGTTATTTCTGCCGCGCGAATGCGGCAGCGCATTACCATGTTGTAGTCTTTTTGTACTCGTTTCATTCATTTCATACAGCCGTTTTTTTTGCTTTACCCGTCCATGAAGTAGGTACATTTCAGAGATTCTCTTTCGAATTCACATTTGGATTACAGATAAATGTTTGATTCGGTATTGCTATTTTTGTATTGCTTCATAAAGAGATTTCAATATTTTGTGAATAATTCTAGTAATATGGAATCGATGTATTAGATTGTAAAAAACTGTGCTCTCATAATAATCTATACATTTCTTTGTAGACGACTGAATTACATTGCTGTTTGACCGACCTAATAAGCGGGAATAATAGTGCTGAGGTGTCATTTGATGACACGGCATTATGCGGGTTATTAGTTAGAGAGATATTGATGCAATGGTCGTTATTAGTAAATTAGACACAGAATATATAAACTTCATATTTATAGGTAGTATAATGAATATTATATCAAACCGACACATATTGTTGGCATTAGTGGTTGCTTATCATCGACGTTACTGTATCTGCGGTCACATGTGTGGGTTGAGTTAGGGGCGAATTCTCATTTGGCTTCTGATTGGTAGACTAAAATATAACATGAAAGGTGGAGATAAGGATTTATGCATGCGGAATGTCAGATGTTCGCACAACGTCTGAATGAGTCACAGCGGTGTGTTCGGCGCACGCGCAACGCTTAACTTTAGCGCATTGTAGGGTTGACACTAAACATTCCTCGTCGATTCTTTCATAACAATCTGCAAGATATAACATTGCCATGGCGGAGTAAATATTCACATAATTCGATTGATTGGCTTGTAATTTTGCGAAATATTGCTGAAACCATTAGTACATAATTCTATAGTTACTACAGTTTAGATAAAAATGATCAATAACCTACATACGTGTATGCTATGTGGGCAAGTATGTTTTAGAGATACGGCAGTGATAAGAGATAAGATGCATCATATTACGGCCCTGATCTTTTCGTTTTTGAACAGCATAAGTATTCATATTCCAATCTTCCTCTATCAATTATAACAGGCTTTAGGGTTTATTTACTAAGGTCAAGTCACCTTAGTAAGTGAATCCTAACCCTATTCGTCAATCTTTCTCTCTTTCCAACTCTCGTGGCTACTTCGTAAAAATGCACTTGCAATTATCACTGGATACAGTAAATCAGTTAATTTGCTGCTTGCCAGTTCCCACTCCTCTTTAGTAAAAACTACCAAAGGTTACAGCAAATTTCTTCATAGATTGTAGGAACTCGGCAGCCCTATTGCAGACGAGAATCCAATGCGCGAGCGTTTCGAAAGCGCACGCGGCGCCTGCCAAACTTTGATGCGCATTGCCAAACGCAGGGATCCCGCGTCCGTAACTTTCACAACACGACCCCGTTGCGGTGCCGATCGGAATACTCTTGTGTGGTTCCTGAATGATTGTTCGATTGAACTAGTTCACTCAACTAATTACAAACTAGCAACAAGTTGATTCCCTGATTTTTATCTTTAGTAGCGTATGCTTATATCGTCATCATATCTAAATTCTAAGGGTATCGTATCATTCCCGACTGTGTAGGCCTTTAGTTTAGAGCCCAGGGCATGCTTGGACTATGTGTGATCAATTGATACTTATATCAGTAAAATTAAAGAATCAATGTTGTTGATGACAATTAATCTTTAATTAGACAGTTGTGGGGGCTGGTTAAATAAGTAAAGATTCAAAATTGTTGTTGATAATTAATCTAAAATTACACAGTTGGTGTGGAGATTGTGGAGAGCATAATTAACGTATATACAGGTGACAACCACGAGATGAAATCTCGATCGGCTTCATCTTTTTAATTGATCTGAGTGAATAAAAAAAGTGACACACCTCCAACCGCACTACATGAACATTTTCACTCGAGTGAAGTGTTTTGCACAATTGCACAAGTCCACAGTCCAGTTTCCTGCGTCGCTGCGTGCCCGTCGCGTGCGCAGCTACCAAATGTTCCGGTACCTAACAGTCTGATTAAGCATTAAACTGTATTTTGCCGGTGAATGCCCATGTTCACGCCTCGTTGTGATCGCAAGAATGTTTCAAGCGTATTGTTGGAACGAGTGTGTATCGGCCTACATCGTTTTTACTTTGCTAACATCGTGGATTACTTCATCAATGCCACAAGTGTATATAGAGGATAAAAGTGGTAGACAACCTGCTGTACTGCAAAAAAAAACAATATCAAAACATTAATAGGATTATAATAGTAAACACCATCATAGGCAGATTTAAGAACATTTAATTTTGTAACTGTAGACTATTATATTAACCAGACGGTTGGCCGGAAACTTTAAGAATACGTAGTGATATGATAGTAGGTACGCTTGGCAGCCATAGTATTGTAATCTTAACAGGTGTCAATGCAATTTTTATAAAGAAGTTGATGCTATATAAAAATGTAACCTACAAATACGAAGAACGTTGATGATATTTAGTTCTGACGTTTTATTTCGCAGCTGATTGGTCAACCAATCAAAGCATAAGTACACAGTAAGTGGGTTTTCTAAGGGTAGGTGGAAATATAAAAAAAAAAAGCAAAGAGCAGCGAGTAAATTTTTTTTGTATCTTATGTAGTTTATAAAACTAGCGCAGGTACGTACAATCACTAAGTTGGCATTTACGAGTACAATAGAGGCAAAGAGTGCGACCGCAGATTGCCATCGCTCCAGTTGCTCGAGTTGCACAGCGCGCACGACCTTTTCGACATTGTATAATTTAAACCGAGTCACTGCAAACATGAATTTTGAAATAGGACACTGAACGATCGGGTGATCTGTTGAACTCGCGCTCAGACTGTTTGTCATTTGTTTTAGATGTTCACTTTAGCATTTTGAATTAGGAATTGGAAATAGGAGATTCGTTTCCACTACCACACACATACCCACGCACACACACTCAACACATACACAAACACAATAATTATTACATTTTATAAATCAGATGATTTATATAATGCTAGATAGCATCAAGTTAGTCAAAGTGAGAGGTTAGGTACATAACTTATTTTTAATTTATTTATTTAGACAACCGACAAGGCAAAATCTTAAGCCTTACATAGTAACTAATTTTAACTGCTGTTTTATTATTGGCGTTGGCCGCGGCATGGTTAACAGAAGTGGTAGTGGTAGAGTCTTAAGAAGTTTCTGTTAAAATAAAAATAAAATACATACTATACCTATCTCTCACTCAGGCGTTTAAACTGGGAAAAATGATAGTAAGGGGATTTCATAGAAGATATTGTTGATCATCAAACTTAGGAAGCTGTGTGCAGTTTTACCATCCATTTAGGGTGTTTTACTACCGGCGATGCGGTTGCAATTTCCGCATTCGACGGCGAAACGCTTTGCGGGACTGACTGTAGAAACTCATACGAACCGCATGGCTGTGCTGTGGTCACACAATTGCATAACCACACCTTCCTCTCGGCAATAATAAAGTACACGTCAACAGCCTGTAATATTTTTGATAATGGCGAATGCTAGATAAAATTTAAATAGGTAAGTACATGAATCACAAGATTTGATTAACTACTCGTAGGTGATGGTTATACACAAAATGATGGGCCATTCTCGTACACTCGAGATTTGAAGTCGAATGTAGAGATTTCATATATTCGTCCATGCTAATCTGTAGATCCGACTTTAATGTCGAGTGTAGGAGAATTGCCCCCCAGGCCATTTATTTGTAAAAGGTTGTAGGGAGGGATGTTTTTGCTATTCGTATTTCAAAGAAATTTGAGGCATATTGTTTTATAACGCTATAGGGTATAATTTAAGTTATCCCAAATTTAATTACTTTTCTGTTTCTTAAATCATTTGCACCTTTAAAGTGATGAATCTTCTCATAGTTGTAAAGATCTGCAAATGCATTCGATCTATAGTTATCTTCATTCAAAGTCTAAACATTAATGAAGATACAATATGACGAATATTAAGGTATCTTGATACGTAGGTTCAGAAAATCCATATCTCTCTCCGACAATCCGTCCTCGCCTGAGACAGAATTGTCAGAATTGAATCTCCAGGAAATGTTCGCTGACTTTAATACACTTACCGAGAACTGTCTCGCAGGAATGAGCGTTCCTGATGAATAGTTCCTCTGCTGCCCTTCATGAGATCATACCTAGAATTCATTAATTACATACCTACCATAATTACAGATCCATGTGATACCTGACTTCAAGTGTGTAAAGGACAGATAATATACACACGGCCCTAATAGATACCGGACATTTCTGAATATTATTACAACGAACTAGGTATATTGGGCCGACTTTCGTTCGACCTCTGGAAATTTATTTAACAATTAAGATAGTCGAAGCGAAATTATCGATTCTAGTTGCTTTTTTATTGCACATGAGCGTCGAAGAGGAGTGAAACGTTATCGTTTTTTTAAATCCTTTTTCGAAATATCCTAGCTAGACAATAGCATAACAGATGATGTTGCGTACCAAACAAGTTCTTGCACTTGGTCAGCGTTACACGGAATAATTTCCAAGAGAATAGCATGCTGCAATCACGTTTTGTTCCACGGAAATCGCGCGTCCACGAGACTCTGGATTCCGTGGAAGCCATGGCGTGCGTTCACTTCATTGAACCCGGTTTGTTTAAGGCTGGTTGTTCTAGTATACGTACCTATTAGTGTCTGGAAATTGGGAACGTACTTGAAACTTAATATGCAATCGGAAATTTAGAATACCTACAGGCAGCAATTAATATACCGTATGGTTATAAGGAATATATGGACCCTAAATGGAGTAATGTGAAGTTTAATTATAGTCTGTCAATGCCGAGCAGGCAAATCTCTAAATAAAATATCGTTTATTGTGGCCCAAGTAGTTTCGTTCTTCGGCTCGTGTAATGTAAGCCAGCTCGCCGAAAGTTCATTGTTAAATCTCTAATGGGCCCTACCTTGCCATTTCATGGAATAGGGCTGTCTAATACATTTGATAACCAAAACATAAAAACCACTCTCTTTTATGAACTTTGCGTCTTAGTGTGATTCCCAATTGCATACTTTGTCCAAAGGCCCGGTCACACATCGGCACCCTTTCTGGCGTAAACGATGACCATGATCAGTTACAAAAGCTTAACCAGCTTGCTGGTTTGCCACTCTTCCTCATTAAAAAAGTATGTGCTAAACTATTATCGTTGAATGCAATATATTATATCAGTAGTATGTTATTTTGCAATAAATGGTTTACAATTTTAAGGCCTTATCGGTGGTTTTGGATGTACCTAAAGTTTGATATTTTATAATAATTCAGCAATTTGTAACCGCTATCGTAGTAAATAGGCTATATAATATATGCCTTTGTTTTTGCAACTTTGTGTGTTTGAGGATCTATAAATACTCATAATGTGACCGTACGTTCCCGCCTGTCTAGTTAAAGCGTATGTTCAGCCCTAGATAAGAGGTAAAGTTAGTAGTCTCTGACGCACTCCCCGGAGGTAAATAAACAGGGTTTGCGGCGCGACCGAGTGATTTGCCGCTTTATAACCGTCCTGTGGGCTGGGCACAGAGTTACCAACTCTCACGAATTTTTGCCTCAACATAAACTCTTTAACGTAATTACCTAAAAATTTTAGGGGCAAATCAAATCAATTTACAAGATCTTGGGATCGTGATAGGACTCAAAAACTAGCGCGCACTAGATAAACAAAAGAATAACGCACGATAACTAGGTATTAAATGAAATTTCGATGTTTGCTCATGGGAAACAAAACATTTTGTCTCTATGTATACATTGGTTACCGTTATTGATTTTTGTAAGTAAAAATTTCATAAGAATTAAAACTAATAATTTTCATCTGATCCATTACTGCTGGTTCGAGGATAGTGTGCGAACATCCGAACAGTAAAGCATATCAGGTGGTTGAAAGCAGTGGCGCAATGAAGAAGAGGCCTGTACAAACAAACAGTGGTCGGATTGGTTGTGTGTGATTGAGGAATCATTATCGCTCTACGATTAGGGTAAAAGCGCTAAGCTGGGAACCCTGGCTCGCCACTACTCGCAACCGCAGGCCAACACGCCCTTTAAATGTGTAACAGAGATATTGGCGTTAGTCGATTGAAAAGATAAGATTCGCCGATACGTGTCGATAAACGCATACGGGCAGTATGGATTACATGACTGCCCATGTATCAATCCAAACGCAAATAAACGATGATGACCTTATCGTTACATGTGCCCTATACATGTAGGGCTGACATCGATATAAGGGGGATAATAAGGGCGGCTTGCACCCATATTAAAACTAGATTTTATGAAATCGGCACAAATCCGTCACGGGTATCACTTGTATGAATGTTTAAAAAGAAAATTCTACTGAATCTTTCCCCCTATTCTTAAATTGTTAATCAGCCTTAGCACAGACATGGATACAAGATAAACAATTTACTGTTGCAAGATAACTCGAGTGAACCTGAGAACTGCAGCAATTTCCAACGAAAAGTTTACCAAGCAAAATTCCTCGCAACAAAGTTAACAGAACGGACAAGAAAGATAATGTTACTGATAAAATGGCATGAATACTAAAAAGAAAGGTGCGATCGTTCTCATCGTACTGACTCCCATGTCAGACATTGCTTCTCGAATAATTACCATTATCATGTTTGGATTACAAGCCTGCGATATTTACACGATACCGATCGTGGATGGTGCGGCTGTTGGCAGAGAATGGTAGAAACTCGACGAGGTCGGGCCAGCCAACGGGTCCCGCTATAATGTAAAGATGCGCCGATACTGTGTATCGATATTTTGGTATATCGATACAAGTAATGAGATATATCGATATATGACCATATTATCGATATCGTATCTCCAGATAAAGAATGTTGAACCCATGATGTTTCGGCAAATTTTATATGATATTCGATCAAACCGGTAATATTATCCATATGCCATCTCATGTACTCTGTTTTTTGTGAAATAAATTATCATTATCATTAAACGTCCTTATGGAAGTCTAGGGAGAGCTTAAGGTTAACTAATGTTGCTGATAATGATGTTGTTGATACTTAATACATTGCTTGTATTGTTCAAGATAATGCGTGGATCATTTTACAAAAAAAAAAACGATGAAATGTATCGATACAAGACGTTGCGATAAATCGCTGAATCGATACAAACGATCATTTTGGACATCTTTACTATAATGGCTGGTTTTCTCACAGATAAAAAACTTGTTAGGTGCGCGCGCGGCGAACGCGAGACAACGACGCCAATTGCAAAACGACCTGGGTAATGGGGGCGGATCTCGGGTGTCGTCTCATTGTGTGGAGAGATGGTACTGGGCTCCGCGAATTATTAACCTACTAGTAAGTCTTGAGTTGTTTTTGTATGTTTGATTCCTTATCTATCACCACATAAATGTATAGTGCTCTGTGATAAGAATCATTAATCACGAAATCGAAATGTGATCAGCCCGATTATCTTGAATTATAGCTAAGAAAAAAATTGTATCAAGTATGAGTATGATATTTAAACCAACCATACACATTTTTTGCTTCCTCTTGCACACTTAACTTTTCATTGCATATTCATTTATAGTACTAATAACGATGGCTGATTTATTCGTTTATTTATATGCTGCATTAATAAACAGGTAAACTAAATCAATTAATTAACTACACCCGTTTGCAACTTGATATGACGAGATAAAAATGTTTATAGCACCAACGTTTTTAATGCAACAGCCAATAAGTGCCTACTCGTTTAATGATATTCTACAATTGGATAACGGAAATGAACATAAACTAAAGATGATTGTCCATTATATTTAATAGGTTTTATGATCGTATTCTGTTCGTGAGTATTATCCCAACCTATTTTAATTGCCGCTTTAAAAAACGTGGCTTCGATTTTATGAGCTTCTAGTTTCGTATTAGTTGACTGTACGATGTGATCTGATTTCCGTAACGCGATATTTAGATTTCACTTAAGTTTATCGATATCTTGTTCACTTGACTTCTAACTACGAGTATTGAAAATAAATATAGAAAAGGTTTGGTTTCAAAGGTTGTACGCATGTATGCACATACAGCTATCAAAGTATACAAAACTGTCAAATTTCTTCAATCGACTCTCATTTTACTGTCATATTATGAATTAGGTTGAATATCAATTTAGGAAATTTGACAGGTTGTGGTATCCTGAAATGTGGCTGACTGTACATATATTTTAGGTGATGTGTATTTTATGTTTGGACATTAATGGCAAAAGTATTTTGACAACATATTTTTGTATTATTCAGTACGAATGGCACTTGTAGCTAGTTCGCTTTGAGTAAGTAATCTTTGAATTTATGAAACTTGTGCTCGTAATAAAATTAATGAATAGTTTCCTGTTACAATTATTGCCATAAAACGCTGCAAGTGCTTTACGTACTCGGAAATATGTACGTATGCAGACGATGTAGAGTAGAATAAAAGACATTATCTCCAACGCTATTCTGATAGCAAGATCTAGTTACATTTAGTTACCTGAATAACGTATAAATATAGTAGTAGATAGATTTATAGTTAAACAAACAGGACATGTAAGTGACGATGGTCAATTTAGTAGTATTATGTTTTTTTCGTTTACGTTACGACAGCTGATATTGAAGTCGCCGAGCTAGGTAAATACCTAGCTCGATGATGAAACTGAAAACGAAAATTACGATTGTATGTACCTTAACGAGAAAAAAGTATTTATGGAAATTCTTACCTATTTCTTGCAAGAAAATGGTAAACATTTAAATATTTATTCTCATAGATTGTCTTGTTATTTATGCCGATTTTATCAAAGCGGTCGGTAACTTTGAACTAATGATCATATCATTAGTTTTAATAGACCTCTTAAGTATTTATGATGATTGGTATAAGTATGGCTTAAGAAAGTGTTATGAAATGCTCTTTTAAAAGTTTATATAAAAGAGTATATTCTATTTAGTGAGAATAAGGTACACATTACCATGGCTACACAACGAAAATAGTTATGTTCACTTACACATTAATTACGACAGAAAAAAAAAATGGCTGGTGTTATTCTGATAGATTTGGTAGTTATTTTGATACTTATAATTTTGTGGAAGTCAGTAGGAAGTGGGCTGTAAATGTTTACGTTTTGATAGGCCTAAAATACACTTTAGTGATTGGTAGAGAGATGGCGCAATAGTATAATCCAGACGTGTTTCCACTTCCGCAACGCAGTTTGTACTAAAATGATGATTATAACAACAGTAAACCCCAATCAGACGCAGTCCACCATTCTGTTCTGTCTGCCAAGTGGACATAACGAACGCACCAGTACGAACCACCTCCTGTCACGGTCCCGCTCATCCAATTTCGTCGCGAAAAAATCCGCGACATGTCTGAAATTCAATCAACGTCACGGTAATTAAACCCCGGTATTTGCGTGAATCGGGACGCACTGAACAATGACGTCACTATTTGTGATTGATACAACCGAGAAGATAAGCGTAAAGTATCTGTTGCAAAATTAATCCTATTTTGTTTCCCCTTTCATACCTCATGCACAATATGCTGTGATTTTAAAAACTGCAACTTACTAATGGAAAAGAAAGACCATTTCGGTTGAAAATAAAAAAAAAGTTTTTTATTCACTTCTGTTTTTACCTTCATAATAGTTTCACATAGCAATAAAGATAACATTCTGTTACTCCGAAATATTTTTTTTTGTGAGACAAAGCCAAATCTACAAAAAGAGAAAACTACTGGAGGTATTCCAAATACTTAAAAGTATAGAATTAAATTCAAACCGCTTTAAATATTGACCCAAATACATTTGAAACCTAAAAATTTGTAGAATAGACACAGTGAAAACCATACATGCATAGAAGAATACAAATGGCAAGATTATAAGCAAAGCTAGCCACGTAAGCAGCAGCAATTTAAACTAACTGCTGGACACGGAGCCGACTGCCGAGCAAACCCGGGCAAACTTACCTCGTAAAGCCAGAAAAGTTGATCGGCCGAGGTCCCGAAGTTGCAGCATGCAACCAATGTGTCCAATTTATGCGCCTCCATATAAGTTTAAACAAGTTCAAACTGCGCCGGAGTAAATTAACTGTTACTTTCCTTTAATGGATTATCTGACTTGTATGGATTTTGACCTTCAATACCTACTAGATGCCTATTTTGGGTGAAGGGAAAACCTAGATTTTGAGTAAATCCTCTGTTTTCTCCGAAAGTCATCTTTTTGATCCTGTTTCTATACGAGATGTACGCAGTTTAAATAACCGTTAAATTACCGTTGAATCTACCCTAATGACCTCAAAATTCAGTTAAAATTAGTTTTATCAAAAGGACCTGCAGAATTGAGCATTATGATCTGAGACTATTATGAATTTGTGATTTGAAACGTGTTTTCATCTTACAGTTGGATACGAGAGTCAGATGTACAGTCATGTAGATTTTTAATGATAAAAATCTAGAGGTGCGTGCTTAGAACCAATCTTACTTCTACTATCTATTATTATATTATTACTATCTATTATTTTATTTAAAAGGCGCACATCGTTTTCCACTAATATGTCCGACTACAAATTCGATTCGACATATCAAATCCCATAAATTGTTAGTCTTAATGTGTTTATGTTCTGGATGTGTTGCACATGTTGGCGTATCCATTCCCCATCGAATTTACTTTAACCTGGCAGCCATGCACTGTTCATAAAATCTTAAACCTGACGTTCGATATTGGGCAGCCAGGAAACTTGGAATTACTTTAGGAATAATGGCGCTTGGCAAACACTTGTGTGTATATCTAAATTAGATCTGCTATTTTATGGTATAACACTGTTTTCGTATATTTTATTTTTCGTTGTTGTATTAAAATAAAAATATATTATCTATTCCAATGATTTCATCATCTGTTATTTACATTTTCGAGTATTCTGTGAGTACTAGGTATGCGATTATTGCGTACCTATGTAGGTTAGGTATCTAATAAAACCGGTTCTTAAGAACACTCTAGAATAAAATATACATAGAAAAAGGTATAACAGCTTCAAACTGCTTCGAGAACTGAGAGCCTAGACTACGGCCTATTCATATTTAATTTTGTACCTTAGACTAGGTCCTAGTTGTGTAACAGTATACATGCATGAAGATATTTTTTACTTAATGGAATTGTTTACGACTTCATGGACACACTACTATGAATATCACTATGAATATTGTTATTTTGAGTTTTGTTACAAGATTAACGGTCTGTATCATATTCATGTCTGTATCTGGTAAATCAATCCATAGTTTCAAATACTTCATTAATTAGTGAGCTAGCTTACCTTAGGTACCTATGTATTGTTCCTGCAAGACAATAGCGTATTGCTAAACAAGGTATATTTCATCATATAGTGATTATGGTAAACTAATTGATTACATTATTTCGAATCATGGACATTTCATTTATTGAGCCGATTGAATATGTGGGAGTTAATACTGATTGCGTTTTGATGTGAAATTAAGCCTATTGATTGTGTAATGTTGCGTAAGTATCGACTGACTTGCGGCATAAGTAGAATGGCGAGTTAAAAATAAAATTGTTAAAATAATCGCGAGTTGCTAAAACTGAAACTATGCTTTTATCCATCCTTGATTCCTTGCCAAAACCAATAATCTTTACTGTGTTCTCTGGCATATGCATTAATTTAATAGGTACAATCTAATTTCTATTTGCCTTCTACGTGACCACGAATGGTAAAATCCAGTTTAGTATCAAAATGTTTACGTATTTACTATGAAAACAACACATTTCGTTATACATTGTATTGTAATCTATATCTTAAGTGATTATAATTTATGTGCTTACCTCAATTTGCTGATTACGTGAAAGTACCTACTGTGTAAAAGCTTTATGTAACCTTACCGCGACCTTGGGCGACCTTTAACACCCAACCAATCTCCTTTGGGTTGGATAGTGTCACTACATTGCGTAATTTATCTTCATATTGTATCACGGAAGGAATTGTATTTCAGCTTAAAATATTGTTATCATTCTCTGCTCATTAGTTCTGCGTATTATGTTTGTATCGTTTCTTAAGTTTTTTTAAGATAGGTACATTTACAGTCTCATTATTACAAGCCCAGCGTGTGTTGATACATCAATCAGTCGGAACCTTCATAATGTAGACGTACCTGCCCAATACAAACCCTTACTGAATGCAAACAAAGGCGAAATCCATCGGAGGGTCATACATTATTCACGTCGATGCTTGACGATTACTGGCCCGTAAATTGGGTCTTGTGTTTAGGCCTGTGGATTCTACTATTCCCACTAGAATCTACGGAATGTATGTATAAATATAGATGGCAAAGAAAAAGGATAATGATGCCGAATGCGATGCCCTCAACTTCATCGCGACTCGCGTGTGCTCAAAACACGAAATCTTTTGGACCGTGAACGATGGGGGTTGTATACCTGTGCGTAACTATAAAAATACTGAAATGTGAATTCTTTCTTTATTGAATTTTGTTTGTGGAGAACCTAACTAGTTTTAACAAAAAGATATAAAAAGTTATGCTTTCACTGGCTTGTAATAAGTATCTAAGAATCGTAACTTTATAGATTTTCTTTTCACTTTTTTGTTTTTCTGTTTATATTATTGTAGGTAGCTACGTAAGATAGAAATACTGACTTTTTGTTCTTGACGCTTTCCGTCAATCATCGTTATGTGACTAACACATAACAAGATTTCCTCTTGCCCGCTCACCATTAACTTAACTACCGATTAAAATGCGACCAATTAAAATGTAAAGTAAAAAAATAAATTAAATAGATTGCGTTGCGCAAGTCTGAGTCGGAATAACATAGGTCGGTCGTAAAGCTCGGTGGCGTGCGCAGGTGACGTCACCCGGGCTTCCCTCGCCCGGAGTCGCCTGAGTCATCTGACGGGGAGACCACGCCGGACCCAAATGCGGCCTAGACACGATATATCTTCCTCTTTATCGTGCACATCGGACAAAACAACATTCTATTTACTCGGTATCTGATAATCATATTTCGTCACGTGCATTTGATACAGAATCTAGGTAGGATACGTACAGCAGAAGTTATTATAATGCCTGATAGTTAATAGTCATACAAATCAGGAAAAAGGTTTAGTACTTTCAATTATTTAAAAACTAATGACTGTACCCTCGCTTAGTTTCCGAATTTAATATTGTGCTATCAAACTTAAACATTTGATGACGTTAGGTATTTAATACATCGCGCAAGGGTTTCACCGTTTCCGTTTATCTATAGTGTTTACCTCTTTATAATTAGTATAGGAATCTATCAAGCCATTAAGATTTTGTAAATTTTGATGACCCATTGTGTTGTCGTCCGTACTGGCACAATCATAAACACGTTTGTCCATGACAAACGGGCCGGTAAAGGTTCATTTCATGTGCGTTAGTCATAAATCAAAACGGTTCAAGTCAGGAATAGAGCGATGGACAGTTAATATATTATAATGTGAATTGTTAAACACTGTCACGTGCAATGATATTGTCATCGGTCACGTACATAGATGATAAACCGTGTCGTATATCGTTGATAATAAGGTTCGCAAACTGTTATCAGATTAGGTAATCTTACGGCATAATGCGCCGTGAATTGTCAAAAATAACTTCTCTCATATTTCTGGAACGAACTTGTTTACTAAACTAGCTTACCAATGAATGGTTCAGAACCATGCATGTTCGTGTGTGTAGTTAAAGGCTAACTCACAAGTGCAATAGCAATGGTTGTGTAACGGTTGTTAATAAAGCGAACACCACGTGCAAAGAAAGAGTTATTTAGTTTCCCTTGACTATTTCCCTAGAAAGTAGTTATTGGAGTCATTCAAACAAATTGTGCATTGTTATTTACGAACGATTCTATTTGTTTTAAAAATTACTTTATTTGCCATCAGTTATGGCAGTAGTTTACTTCGGAATATAAGGCTAAAGTCCAAGTTACCAATGAAAGAAAACATCGCATTCAGGTCATGATCATTAAACATTGAACGTTCACTGCTAGAAATATAGATCATAGCAATAGATCTCTTGAGTGACCGCTTGCTTACAATAGGCATTTAATAACATTCTGATTTATTTGAACCATCATGGTGCATCACCGTTCACTGCTGAAAGTGGGCCCAGCAGACCGCTAATCATCCTAGTCCTTAGCAGCATTAAACGCACTCCAGCCAATTTTCTCGATTTGTTAATATTGTGCAGAAAAACTAACTTTTCCCTGACGTTTCCACTGCACACTACCATTATAAACTCTAATACAATCTATGCCCAGTCCCATGTTAGTAGAATCGACGGTTATTGTCCTCTGCGTGTGGGCTGCACTTTATCTGCTTCCTTCAAGAGAGTGCATGACGCAAGACACACCCAATACTCCAACGATTCTCTAGCTTCAGGCACTGCTGACTCACACTCACCCAAAACTGCCTACAGCCGAAACGAGGAATAAAATGATTCCCGTTTAAATATATCCCTCGGTGGACGTTTTTGGATCGGTGCCCTTATGTTGTAAGCTTCCACCGCGTCAGAATGACTAAGACTAACGATCTGCGATATTGTACGTGCATGGAAATAAACGTGTGATAATTTTAGTTTGTATTTCTTCGAACGTTTACAGAAAATTCTTTTAGAGGAATGTATTCCCAATAATCAAGGGAAAGTAAAATCGAAAACATTTGACTGAATAAGTCTATTAATTAGCACCTTTTGAAGTACCTATTTGTTGGATTATCTATATCCATACTATTTAGGTATAAAGAGTTAAATCCTATAGTAACGACAAGGCTTATCGCTGAACCCAAAAACGAAATACATGAGCGATGTAATCGGCGCCCCAGCGTCATCTATTGGTACTGCGTGGAATTCAATATCCCGAAACGAGAGGGCCGGTTACTTAAGATACTAATAAAAAAAATGTTTTAGGTTGGCTTTCGTTAATAAGTGTGATTTAGTTATTAACATCTGTATAGCAAATCACCTACTTGATACAAAAGACAATGATATAAATTTAACAAATAATAAAATATCTGATTTAATATTATTTGAGTACAAGTCTACCACATGCTACGCCTCGTGATATATCACAATAAAAAGTGTGCGATTCATCGGCGCGCTTTTGAAGGTTAATTTTCATTGTTTGTCTCTTGAGAGCATAGATAAACGACTTTACTATAAAAAGAGCACTAGAACAAACGAGATTAATAATTGAATTCGGGGTCACTTTGCCTCTTCAAGGATCTTTTGCCACGTGGATGCCTACTCATTGTCTGTAGAGAAGATTTGTTAGAAATAATAGCGGATACTTTCCAAGATTTTATCGTGCACGCACAAATGTTATGTGCTTCAAATTCAGTATGTTTTAATTTGCTATTAACCTTTATGGTGTGCTGAAATAAACCATATAATTACATATTATATTCATTCATTCCCAAAGGATCTTTTTGCACAGTTAGTTGTATCAGTAATAATATAACTTTCCTTTTTTCGAAGACTCCTAAACTTATACAATAATATTGGTTTTCGTCGTGGAAGAGAAATAGAAACAAACTGAATTCCATTTACATATAGACAAGTAGTTTGGACTCTGGACACGGACTGGTGTTTTATTATGTATTTTTATTTATGTATTGACTCGTCCACAAGATAGGTTTTCGCTTTCAGCTATTTTTATCTTAACTGGAATGAAAACTATAGGCAGGTTTGCATAATGCGAGTTCGCTTTCGAGGAAGTCGCTAAAACGTAACTTGCACGAACGAGCTAGAAAGCATTTTGCCTGAAGAGCCCGGCCAACTGAATCAAGGTTACTATCCAAAACGTGCAGGTTTCCTCACGGTGGTTTCCCTCATCGTCGATGGTATGATGGTAGAAATATGCAATAGATTTGGAAGGTTCATGCTCGGATTCAAACCATTATGGCACATATTCCATATAACGCTCCTTAGCGTTCTTATACAGTGAGCTACCATCGCACTGTATTCTGTTCTTAATTGAACCTTTTACAGACATCCTTACTGTTAAGTAAGGCAAACCTAGCTGGAACTAGGTTGCACAAAACATTTAACAGTCCGTTTAAAAATACACAGTTTCGAAAATAGCCCGAGGAACTTTCCATGAATGTATAGCCGCGTAACCGAGTGTGGGTAAACAATAACACCGTAGGCACCGCCCGATCACCTTGACGTCACTCTTCACCGACCCACATCTGTACAGGGTCCTACTAAATATAAACACTGTGTAAATGTATCGAGTATCTATGCTGTGTAACACTCAATAACTACCTCCATAGGAATTTATAGGCATACGTGCTGGCGCACACAAGGCCACTGGTGTCTGAAGTGACACCGAGAAGCCGATTTTAGCCGCCTTCAAGACACTTAGGGCCTAAAACGAACCGGACTTTACGACCAACTCGGAGTTTCCACCGCTTTAATAAGCGCTGTATGTCACCTTAGTTTGGATGGCGACAGGTATATTCTTATAGTTACGAGACGGGTTCGTTATAAACCTTATGCCGAATTCTCTTCGAGCGCCTGCGCTTTCTGTCAGTGAGTGAGGGTGTCGAAGCCCAATCGAGGGGAGGGGAGAGGGGTTAAAGAGGTTATACGCCGCGCGGGTTTGGTCTTGTTGGGCGTCATAGTTGGCGGCTTCATAGTTTTACTATCACAGGTGATCCGTATGCTTTTCTATCACATAAAGAAGAAGTATGGAAGTTTTTATGTGAACGTCCGCCTTAAAATGAAGGTTAGCGACTAACTGTAGTCGTTTGTCCGTGAATCCCGGACCACGACCGCAGGGAGTTGATGACGCTGACCTAGTTGGGCAATTAAAAAGTACATTATTTCGTGTAGTGAAAAGCATGGCCGACCTGTTTCCTTGAATGGGGCGACTAGATAAGAGCAAAGATTTAAATCATAGATATGCCCTCGCCATACTTTGACCGCGCCGATTTGAGTCGCACCTCAAATAACCTAGTTTTGCTCAACTGGGATTAGCTCGGATTAGTTGCCGATTGCACTCGGTGACAGTTGTACGATACAGCTGCCTGGATTTTTGACAGGAAAAAGCACTCAAAATGCCTTCATGTGCCTTTTTATTGTGCAAGAAAAATACTACAAATTCAAATAAAGCGAATGGTGTAACATTTCACTCGTAAGTATTTATATTTCATCAATAATTTAATTTATTTTATTTGTTGACAAAACATCAACTCTGATCGGCCCAGCGCGTGACAGAGAGAGTAGTATTGGCAATTACTGTGAGACAAAACGAGACAACATCATTATCTCGGTGCCAATATACTTAGACCCGCTGTAGTCCTCAGAACTCAGTTGATAACAGATCATTGTTAATGGTTTACAATAACCGGGAAAAGTACGGTAGCGGTCAACAGTTTCGATAGGCATTGTTTTAATAGCGGTCAAATATAAAATAGCAATTTTATTTTGACTAGAAATCAATAAACATGCAAATAATAATTACGTTTTATTTTTAAGTGAACGTTTATTGTTTTAGATTTCCGCAAGATCCGCGTTGAAAAGAAAAATTGATCAAAGTTATCCAGCGGGATCGAAGGGATGAATACTGGTTACCTGGACAATTTAGTCGAATTTTCTCTTCTCATTTCAAAGAAAATAAATTATATTTGACTCCCCTAAGGTCGGCGTAAAGTAAAAAGTATTATATTTGTGTTTCTTCTGTTGTCTTATTCTATAACACAAGTGCTTAAGCTACTTAGTACAGAGTCAGGACATTAAATGTGTGGTCGTGTTACATTATTAATTAATTATTAAGTTATAGTAGATATTACGCATAATTTTTCTTAAGGAATAGTAGGGCAAAGGCCATTATCATAGAAATCAAGTCATAGCTGGGATGGGATTAGGCATAATCACCACCCTTTATGCGGTTTGGTGATCAAACCTGATATTCGCTGTGTGATTAGAGTAATTTATTTGAATAAATGTAGTGTAACACATTTAGAAATAAAATGTCCTACAAATAAAATTGCTTTTAAATTTAGGAATTGTTTTATTTTTAGTTCCCAGTATGAAAATTTTGCTGACCGTATTTTATTCTCATAGATAGTGACTTTCGATGACACGCACACGTCATGTCATCAAAATATTGCCTCGTTTTTAGGTGTCAGGGCATATCTATGATTTAAATCTTTGGATAAGAGAGGTCAAGCAAGCTCTATTTCTGGGTCTGCTACCAAGCAATCAATATTATTTTAAACAGAAGCGTAAATTTACTTAAGAATCATATTTTGTGTAGGTTGGTTTTTGTCAATCGCTGTCTCTTTGAGGATAACATTTCTCTATGTAAACTCAACAGGATCGTAAAACGATACCAAAACAACATTGTCCCAAATCCCTATATCTGATTTCATAACAGTGACTACATTATCTTATAAAATGCCAGTGACACGCTCGGGACGAGTAAATCGAACATTTCCACCTTGAATGAGGCTCGCTCCTCACGTCACGAGCTGCCGCGGGCAGCCCGGCTGCCGGTGACAAGTAATATTGTAAGCCTCGCTGGATACCTTGTTTTTGTTCCGCTTTGTGTCGCGGAACATCTGTAAAAACGGTAGGTACAATGTTTTGTCTCTTATCGTCGTTATGGCGAACGAACATTGTAATTTACTTCGAATTTTTGACGCAATCTCGAAACCCAATGGACAAACATTATGCAGTATTTAACAAGTACACCAGCAAGTCGCACGCCATCATATTATCGGCGAAAGAATTTTGACTATTTTTTAGGGTTCCGTAGCCAAAATGGCAAAAACGGAACCCTTATAGTTTCGTCATGTCCGTCTGTCCGTCTGTCCGTCTGTCCGTCTGTCCGCTGTCCGTCTGTCGTCTGTCCGTCTGTCACAGCCGATTTACTCGGAAACTATAAGTACTACAGTGATGAAATTTGATGGGAATATGTGTTGTATGAACCGCTACAAAATATGACACTAAATAGTAAAAAAAAGCATTGGGGGTGGGGCCCCCCATACATGTAACTGAGGGATGAAATTTTTTTTTTCGATGTACATACCCGTGTGGGGTATCAATGGAAAGGTCTTTTAAAATGATATAAAGTTTTCTAAAAAACATTTTTCTTAAAGTGAACGGTTTTTGAGATATCAGCTCTCAAAGTCGTAAAAAGTATGTCCCCCCCCCTCTATTTTTATAACTACGGGGTATAAAATTCTAAAAAAAATAGAGGTGATGCATGCTAATTAACTCTTTCAACGATTTTTGGTTTGATCAAAGTATCTCTTATAGTTTTTGAGATAGGTTGATTTAACTGTAATTTTGGTTAAGTTATTGTGCTTACACTGAAAACGATGGCTGAACCTTATAAGATAGATCAAAAAATATACTACAGTATTGTACACCTTTAAAAATCTTATATTTGCTGCTACGGAACCCTTTGTGCGCGAGCCCGACTCGCACTTGGCCGGTTTTTTTATATTCGGTACGCAAAGATTCTTATAACATAAACTTCAACGAAATTGCAAGATCAACAAAACTTGCTCAGCAATTGAAACTGAAGGCGGTGAGAATGAAAATGATTCCATAACGCGCTTTCTAAAGAGTATAAAAGTCAATTTAAGAGTTAAGAAAAACTTACCTTTTTTTTTTTTTTTTTTTGGTCTCCCTGGAGAAATGCCTTACGCATACCCGCCGCCGGGGGGCGGACGGGTTATGTCGGGCTCTCCCCCGCCTGACACGCGGGGGCCTACCGACTAAAACTCCAGGGGTGCTCCCGTCTACGCCAGAGTGGGGAGGGGACACGAGAATCTGGCTGACAAGCCTCCCTTCGCGTCCCTCCCCTGGCGTGAGCCCGCTTACAGCGCGGGCCCGACACTACTCCCCCCGATGGTGTGGGGGGAGTGATAGGGGCGGCCGGGAGCACCGAACCGTCCCTACCGGGCTGCAGAGGAGACCTGTGCAATGCCGACACCGGTGCCCCCGCACCGGCTGCCGACTGGCCTCCTCGCGGGAGTTGAGGGAGATGCCGCGCAACTGTTCGGCGTCTCCCCCCCCTCCTTGCCCTACGCCGCGCACTCGAGCGCGGGTCTTGCTCACGCAAGCGTTCCGCCTCCTCCTTCTGCGAGATGACGTCCTCGCAGAAGGAGGCGAAGGCAGTAAATGCCTCCTCGGAAGCGAGCATCGCTCGCACTACGGTCGGGAGCGCTAAATCGCTCCCAACAACGCGCACTAGCGCCTCGCGCTGGGGGCCCCAAGTACGACACTCGGCGAGCGTATGCTGCGCCGTGTCCTCGGGGGCCCCGCACTCGTGGCACACACTGGCTTCCTCTCTCTGGATTCGGTGCAGGTACGAGCCAAAACACCCATGGCCCGTTAGCACCTGCACCATCCTAAATGAGAGGAAGCCATGCTGCCTACTCAGCCAGCGGTCTAAGACCGGGGCAATAGCCTCTATGGTCCTTCGACCAAATTGGACTGAGTCAAGAGACTCAGTCCAGCGCAGGACCAGCTCTTGGTTCGCCTGCCTTCCTTACTGCCTCCTTCTCTACGAGGCAGTAAGGTTCCCCACTCGCTTTTCTGGCTGCCGTCCACTCATACACGACAGCCAGAACACCAGCCTCTTCCTCCCAAGGGGGAGTGCCGGCCAGAACACAGGCCGCAGAGAAGCCTACAGTGCGGTAGGCTCTCGCGACCCGCTGGGCGATGGCCCTCTGAGGCGCTCGGAGGAGGGCGACATTCTCTCGCCTCTCTAAGCTACTGGCCCATATGGGCGAGCCGTATAGCGCCATAGAGCGTAATATGCCGGCGTAAAGCCGCCGGCATTTGGCGCTCGGCCCGCCCAAGTTCGGCAGGAGCCAACCGAACGAGTCGGCCGCCTTGAGGAGGCGCGGCAGCATCCCCGAAAGTGGGGGCCAAAATGCCACCGCGCATCCAAGATGAGCCCGAGATACTTCATCTCGGGCTTGACTTGCACTGTGCAACCCCCAACGACGATGGAAGCGCTGGGGGGAAAACGGCTACGCGGGGGAGGAAAATAGATTGCCTCCGTTTTCTGGAGGGCAACCTCTAGGCCAAGAAGTTTTATTCTCTTCACCACTAAGTCCCCGCCAGCGGACGCACGAATCGCTGCCTCCTCAAAAGACCTCCCCCGGGCTGTAACGAGAGTGTCATCTGCATAGCAGATGACACTCATGCCCGGGAGAAGACGACCTCGCAGCAACCAGTCATAGCCGACGTTCCACAATAAGGGGCCAAGGACTGACCCCTGTGGAACGCCGGACTCCACCTGGTGACTTCTCAATTCACCACTTTTATTAACGTAGAGGACCTCGCGGTCCTCTAAGTAACACCGCAGTACATCCTGGAGGTATTGAGGTACACGGAAGTACCGAAGCGCCTCCAGGATCACTGCATGGGGGAGGGAGTTAAACGCATTCTTGATGTCGAACGACACTGAAGAAAAACTTACCTCAAGTTAGCATAGAGAAATTGAATATTACTCAACCCGCAGAACTGAAAGTAAAAAAGTCAAGAAACAACTTAACGATCTTAATATTCATTTAATTATTAATGTTTTAATAACGTTTTAAGTTAGAAGTAAAAATGTTAATCCGTTCTAATATTTTCTAAAGGCTTTTTATCTTATAAATGTAAAGAACGTAGCGAAGTATTTTCGAGGACCGCCCAACAAAGACTTTCTGGCGCGGGCGAAATCCATGCTCGTGGAAGTTAGTTACAAATAATTTACTCAATTTGTCCACTTCCACAGTTTCCAAGACTTAGACAATTTTCTTTCTTTAAGTAACAGCCTGCGAGGAGCGGGGACGAATGTGTGTCGTTTATTTTGTCTAGCTACATCTCTATGTAGGTACATCGAGTAATGTACTACGCCTTTTATTAAAATTGTTTATAATCATTAAAATTTGTGATTAAATTATAGACTACTGTATCCATCTATAGTAACTTTGTGTTGTACATTCACTTCGGAGAGAATTTTTCGTTACGACTCATGTCGAGTCTAGGATTCGGAGTCTGCCCTCCAGGAGGAAATAAAACAACTGCATCCACTCCCGAAGTTAACTGACTCCACTGCAACTGCGGAGTTTCGTCGGAACGAATCAGTCTTTGTCCAAATGCTCTTTGTTATGGGCAGCTTGGAGAAAACTAAAGGGACTAGTTATATGAAGGCACAGTAGTGTAGGCGATTAGTTCATTCCATGTTAAACTGCGAGATGCGAAAACTGTAACTTTTGCTCTTGTTGATTATTATCGTTGGAAGACTTTTCAGCTTATGTATTGCATGGAACTCAAAATAGTAAGATAATTTTGATGCAGATGAGACTCTTATACCTCCATAATAACATCTAATGATGATAGTTTCACATTTAAAACTTCTCGTCAGAAAACAAAGGTATTCTGAAATAGAGTTAAAATATAGATAGAGTATTTTACTATTATCAAGTTAGCTTTGATTGTAAATTCAAAAGTAAAATTTGTATTTTGAGACATGCTTTTCCATTAAATTGGGAAAGACGTCCTCCATTTGACGGCCCAACCCTTAAGTAGAAGTGGAACTTACTGGAGAGCTTGCTAAAGCTCTGAATAGGTGCACCCGGTGAAACCGCTCTGCGTCGGCTAGAAAATTAATGTTGTTTTAGATTGCTTGTGAACTTTCACGATGATGTCTCTATACAGCGCGTGTAGCCCGTGAATTAATGGTATTGACTGGTGATTTATGCTTTGGTGCAAAGGTTTGTTACTTTTTCTTTATGCCAGCCAGATATATGTTAGGTATTTAGGGAAGGAGAAAACAAACAGGTCTATAACACATTAGATTTATTAAAATAACAAGCTGATGTGTGTCAAATGTTCGAACCTAACATTCGTTGCACCACCAGAACTTGCTTGCATTGAAGTTGCGTTTTCTGCCTGACTCGTCGCAGCCGCAGTATCTAAAAAAGCGATCCTTGACACCAATACGCATAAGAACGAGTTTTGCTATCCAAACGACTTCACTTATCTTTCTGCAGTTTTTTTAAACTGCATGTTAGTACTCGTAGAATAAAATGGTTAATATTTCTTTTGATTAGTAATCGCATTACATAACGTTGTTGCTAACTTGGTACCAGGTTAAATGGCTTTTTGTTTTTCGTATCCAAATACGTTTTCATTCGCTAAAGTAATCCTCTCGCGTGTCAGGAGGCCAACATTTACCTTAGCCCTTTTACTCAAACAAATGCGTTATACAAGCAGACACCGCTGAGTCATTCCGCACAATATGTTGTAAAATTCGTTGACATTAGACTTAGTAAACCAACATTTATTTGGGCACATAATGGCACATTTTCGTGCGCATATGACTCACTTCGTAGATTCAGAACGTTTAATAGACTTACCACAAAAGTTGTCATATAATTTTTATGTTTGTCGATCTTATTGCGAGGGTATAAGAGTCAATAGTTGACAAAAGTGTGGAGCATTGACTTTTGTTGCTGACCGTACGAAGCCCACGTAGGCTGAGTCAGGTCGGCTAAGTTATTCAGTAGAAGGTGGAAGGCTGGGTTTGATGTTGCCTACTGTATGTACTAGTCTATAATTTTATGTGCAGGGAATTGTACTCATTGTGTAAGACCTTACTTTTGAATGTTTTATTTGGATAACTGTATGTATAGTCTAATAAAAGAGATAACCAACCGTTTGTTTAATACAATTTGTAAAATTTCTGCATCAGATTCTCACATTATACTATTTTAGTGAGTATCATTATGAATAAATTGGACAGATTGTAACCTGTTCCTGTATGTTTTTGTTTTATGGCGTTATCTCAGATCCTTACTTTTTCTGCACCTATCAATAGTATCCTTCAGGGTCAAAAACATCTTATAATCATCACCTTGCTTTAAAATAAAAAGCAGGCAAATTAAGACAATTCTTAGTTTTATCTTCAACCAATGTCAAAAAAGTAATTCTCCAACACTTGACTTATAAAATGTCGTTGTGAAGTACTTAAAGAAAAGTGTGATCTAGATTGGCAACAAATTAAAGTTGAATTTAGCTGATGTCTGTAGATTGGACACGGTCCCGGCGTTTAGAGGCAGATAAAATCGCCCGAGTGGCCGCTGGAGGCCCCTCGACCCCGGCCCAGTGGCGCTCTGATGCTGATGTATCGAAATTACGTGGAAATGTTTTAGCTTCTTGACAAATTGACAATACTTTCAACTGTTTATTGATTTTGTGACATAACGAATGAATTTCACAAATCGAATAATCGATAGATGACACGGAAGCGTAAGATCCAACTCCAAGTGGACTGGTTGGTAATTACAAAACAACCAATGACGTCAAAATTGGGATTCGCGCTTACATAACTCCATCTATCGCGTTTTTTCATTTTTAAAAACCATCATTCCTCCTCTATAAATCATACTACATACATTCTTATGGTTTATATTACACTCACATCAGATACTACAAATCTTATGGTAGATATAGTCAGTAGTGGATTGAAGTAACATGGCACACTTGAGCATTTAATTTTATGATACTAATATAATTTGTCTAATAATATTATTTGACTAAAAATAATTTATGTTTTAGTAGTGTGTGTGTGTTTGTTTTTGTTTTATTGCACTTATGTAGTTGATTTTGATACATTCATGTAGTTTTAGCGCAGATGTTAATAATGTAGCATGTTTCTTGAATGTTGTGTTTTTTTTTGTTTATGAATGAACGCTTTTAGTTGCAAAATGCAAAAGCGTCATTACTAGCTGTCTATAGCGCCATCGCGATGGGCAGATTCCACGACGCCACAACAAAACTGAAAGTCGACATGCGCGGTTCGCTCGTGCGCCTGCGCACCGAGTTTCAGGACAAATACTTGATACGCATGCTTTTTGTAGTGGCTGACAACAAGTTTAGCTAGACACGTTTGCTTTTAAAAATGATGTAGATACTCGATGTACGGTCGGCGAACGTAGCGGTGTGCCTTGTTTGAAAATGGCTTGCATAGCGCTATGCGTGAGCGCAGGGCCTTAGCTTCACCCACCACGCTGCATGTGCAAGCGATTTATCTCTTAGCGCTGGTACACCGGAAAATTAGTCGACTGTATTTTTTTGTAAAATTCACCATATCAAATTTGTGTGGCGATGATTTTATCATTCACCATCGTATTTTTGTAGCTCCACAAACCACTACTTACTTACTTATGACTACTAACATGAAGTTTGTGCTGTGATTCAATACGATACAGACTAAACTGTAAATGTCTCCAATAATACTACATATAGCCGTCGCGGCGTCTATTAAAGATCATTTAACATCAGGTCCACTTGCTCGTTTGCCTCTCTTTCTCCTAATAAAGATGTCTTACTTAGTGTTATAATACTTCGGAATGTCAAGTTACCCACGTTTTATAACTAGATCGATTTTTGTACACACTTATTTCCAAAGTAACATTTGTTTTTACACTTCCATCAAAAAAGTACTTCAAACACATTTTAGCCTTTGATTTGCGTCACAAGTCTACAAACTTACGATAGTTTAATGTTTTAACATAATTTACTATATATAGTAATGCCCTAACCAGGGCCGTGGGTCTCAACTTATTTAATTTTATTTGCATCATTGTATAACTCACAAGTTGCAATTACTATGACTATGGTTATGTTACGCGTTTGCCCACCATGAAGACGGTTCATTACGCCGTCTGCAGCCGGCCAGGTGTGTCCAACTCGTCATTACCTATTTAAGCCTAATGGTATTGCAATCAACCCGATCGATGTCTAACCGACTCAGTTTTCTACTTAACAGCCGCTTTAGTGTGTGTGTGTTAATGATAAATAAATAAATAAACCAGACATTCCACGCACACCAATTAGCGAGTCTCAAACTTGGACATTCCATTTAATATGAGTACAAGTAATATTATGCTGTGGTTAGTAGTCACTTCTACACAAAGGTCGATCCTAGGTAGATCAAAGTGGCGATCTATTATTTCAAAGACCAAGAGGCCAATTGATATCGACCATAATCACGAAATTATGTTCAATATAAATGTGTTGAGAAACTTTTTCTATGCCCAAAGTAGTGAATTTAATATATCTTTACTTAAGTACTTCAACAAGCATGCATGCAAACAAGCATGCACGACGGAACATGCTTATAAAAAGTTGCTTGACTTCCTGGAACGAATACAATCACGTAAAATATTATCGGAAAACAATCTTGCATTTATTTCCTGACTTAAAAGTAAAATTTGCACTTCACAGAAAATTTGTGTTACGAGTATGTAAATTAAATTGCAATTTTTTTATTGTTTACTTGCAATCTGTATCGCGCAAAATAAGCTAGGAAAGCCGTAGGAAGTTTTGCTCAATTTCCTAAAAACTACGGTACGAGAGCACACGGTCAACGTAGCGTGCGCACAATTCAGTGGTATTAATGTTCATGTATGTAATTGATCATCAACAATGAAGCGTAGTTCTACCCAAACAATTGCATTTTAACCTCTCTCTTTCGCTTTTTTACCATTTTTTAATTTGTAATTGTGGAGGCCAAGACATCCACTCCGTCCCTTAGCTGGAATAGTAAGTAAATAGCTACTGGCGTTCATTCACCTTGATCGATGGGGACACAAGGTCGAAAGTGAAACTGCACAGCAGTCGGGATCCTAATAACTGAGAAACTGCTTGTCTTTATAGATTGAGTAATTGCATCATTTGAAAAAAAAATCAGTAAAGCAGCTATTGCGATTGATCTATCACTTTACTACTTTTATTTAACCACTACTACCTAATGTTTAAAGGATCCACTTGCAACACTGTTTCCAACGTCTAACCTATTTGATGCATGCCAAACTGGTGCATCTACAACGAATAACCTCCATGTACACAAGTACGCACTATCTTAGACCACATCATAACTCAACATTCTGTTCAATCAAATGTTCATTGCATGCTTTATGATGCCATAAACACATCACTGTCATTTTGTATAATTCAGTCCGTATATTTCATTCTACGCAGATATAAGTTATGTTTTAAACCGGTGTGGTTTCAGAACTAACTTGCGTGCTCAGTTTTAATAACCACTATGTAATTAATGGAATCACCTCATTGATTGTTGACTGCAGATTACTAAAATAGAAACCTTCTCACACTAATTAGTTAATAACAGTGGCGTTCTTTAATTGTTGTACCAGTCCAAACGGCCCGTTCAAACTTGGAGTTAATGTTCTGGCTAAAATATTGTTAAACGTTTTGATTTACATGTGTTTATATTAACTGTGTATAGGCTTCAAGAAAAAAATTAAAAAGATTGAACATTAGCTTAATCGTGACGTGATAGATTGGTTACTTCTATATCTTTATCACCATTATTAGAAATTGTAAGTTTAATGCAATTGGAATCTTTCACAACAACTTGTGAGTTAGGTACCAGAGTTAAGTACTGAATTAGAGCATTCGATTATGCTTCAGCTGTCAGAACTCATAAGCCGATTATAGTATAAGTAGCACATAGTAGTTTGTTCAGCGTCCTCGAAATGTTCTTGTTACATACGCATTGATTGTTTTAGTTTGCTTTTCTATTTTATAATTAATAAATAGTATAGATAAGTAATGAGTGTTAGCATCTGTCAAACTGTCATATTTATTGTTAGTTATTATAATATGGAATGAGACTTAAACTAGTGAATTAGTTTCACGATAAAGAGTTAGCATTCTCGGAGTTTAAAGACACATAGTAGTTCTACGAATTATTGAAACCGTGGGTTAGAATTACTAAAACAATATAGGTACATCAATTTAAATTGTAACACGTTAGTCAATAAACCCATTAGTTAAGTAATGATGAGTCGCGCTCAAATAACCCAATGTTGTTGACCGTTGATGTTACTTAAAACACTTATTGTAAGAATTTAAATTAATTGAATGTTATCAGTCTCATTAGAATCAGGAATGAAATATGCTTCCATTCACAATAAAAGCTATTGAAATCATCATAAGTATTTTTTTTCATTAGGACATTCTTCCTGCCCATTAACGCGTTCTAAAACAGTATTTAATTATAAGCAACAATGTTATTTTTGTTAAATTCTCATTACTTTTCATTTTTAATGAGGTCTTTGTGTTTCTCTGTAATCGTTTCTGTTAACTAAACAA
Organism: Cnaphalocrocis medinalis; assembly: GCA_014851415.1. Taxonomy (NCBI): domain Eukaryota; kingdom Metazoa; phylum Arthropoda; class Insecta; order Lepidoptera; family Crambidae; genus Cnaphalocrocis; species Cnaphalocrocis medinalis. Next base: position 13,414,491 of record CM026292.1, read on the forward strand.
TTTCAGCTTTTTGGCCTAGATCCTCAAAAATATAACTGTCATTCAACATTATCTTACTTAACAAATTGTTGCTGTGCTTATTAATTTTATAATGAATAGTATTTTGTGCCGTTTCTACTTAATGTCCTTCGTTAATATCGTATGTGAGCGATTAAGCCAAAAATTACTTGCTTTAAATGATGTTATTATTTAATATCATTGTTAGTAGTGATTCCTCCCTATTTTATTTCATTATCTTATGATGAGTTTGAGATAGTACTCAAGTTCAACATTAAACATTCAACATTATTAACAACCATGATTCATTGTAGTCCTTAGTCCTTATATCACTTTATAAATGTGATTGAATTCAAATATTTGTGTAAAAAATATGTCAAGTGTTTTATTAACTCAATAATGATTGTCACCCGTATGCAGTTTGTCCTAGAGTCTATTATAAATAAAATTGTTCTTATAATAGATCTCCTCTAACTCTTGTAGCAGTCCGACTGGCTCGAGATCGAGACCGGACGTTTCTGACGTACGCAGTTGCTTGTTAATGCCTTTATTTATACTTCTATGTATTTGTAGAATTGCCATTGGTACCGATATTTAATATTCTATCTATACTTATATCTGCTACACAGGTGTGAATACAACAATGAAGTGGTGCACATTACTTTATTTTATGATTATCATCCAGTCGCAAATTTCACTGGCAATCATAACCTTGGCAGCGTTTGGTTATGTGATTTTGTTGCCGCTATGTAATCATCATACTAGACTGTAGAGCATAGTTTGTTTATATTGTATAAGTCATTAACTGCTTAAGTTATTAACCGTTGATTTACGACAATTTATAGTTCGGAAACACTATTCACAAATCTTAAAATGTTATTATGTTCCCATAGATACGATATCTTGGGCTAAACTGCATACAGATGTCAATAAATTAGTAACGTAACTTAGGACAGATGTTTTAACATATCAATCGGGCTACAAGTTTCCTTCAAAGAGGTTAATATGTTCTTTCAACTGCATTTGTCAGTCTTTTCCTATGAGATTTTCGATATGTTGTATTTCAACGTATGGGACTGTTGTTCACAGAGCAAGTGTTGGTCAGGCGCCGGGCCGGCCTGCTGCGGCGCGCCCGCCGTGCCGAGTCGCGCGTGCGATGCGGAGCGGTCCCCGCCGCCCGCGCCCCCGCCCGCTCCGCCCGTGCACTGTGCCAGACCCTGCTGCCGCGACGCGACGTGAGTACCCACCACCGACTCATCCATTACTTTACTCTTCATTCTGCCGGCAGCTTGAAACTTGTACTTGCTAACAATCGTCAGGAATCACAAACGCCGTGTTTTAGTCAGGTCGTAGAATTAGAAACATAGTTTTTTAAACTCTTGCCTCCTTATTACAATTAAAACTGATGCTGTTACTTTTATTTGTGACTCTGTAAAAGCTGACAGCATAAGTTTAAAACCATGACTAACTTAAGTCTCCGTTTTGTAATGAGAGGGTTGAAGTCCTGATCTTGTTCCACCAAGAACTACTTCCATAGGTTACACGACCATCATACTTTGTGATATCTCATATGCACATCGTCATTTTAGCGTTTCATTCTCAGTTCCGTCCAAAGCTATGGCTTCAGAACCCGAACTATCCTTACTCCATGATCCAGGATATAGGAAGTCTGGTAATTCTAATGAAGCGACTGCCGCCTGACCTTCGAATACCTTAAACAGAGGAACCAGACTAACTGGACCACGATTAGGCGTTCAGAATAATTATCTCAATAATTGAGAAACAAACGTGCACTTTTTCTTCCGATATTTTTGTGAACATTTTTAAACGATCTATCGATACATCGTTTTTAATTTTTAAATAGATTTTAGAGATGCTTTCGATTGTATTGCTCGTATATGGGTATTTAGTATTTGGATTTAGGAGTAGCAGAGAGTATTGCTTCCTTAAGTCTAAATAGTTAACTCAAGCTTGCTTGTATATTGTTTATAAATAAAAACTTCTACCATATAATGATTCTTCAGGGTGTTCCTCAGGGTTCTAACTTGTAACCAGTATCAATGGTTTACGAATAAGGGTTTCGCTTGAAAAAATAATGGTTGTAAAGTACATTGTTAACATTTAAATGAGTCCTATCTATAGTATTACATACATACAGCATGTGTAGATATTGTATGACATTCGCAGACGTCAAAGCGTCTCCCTCCTCGCCGTGGCTTGCACGTGACCAATCAGCCAGTAGGAGCGCAGTCAACATCATCTGTGTTGAACTAGGTTGGCCCATCTATTCATAGATTGAAATGAGTACATACACGCAGTCATTGTACGGGAATACGAGATAAAAGTCTCAAAATTTGAGACTAAATATTATTAGACCTAAATGTAAATTGTGAAATGGAAATATTTTTTGTCAAATAGGTACATGAACATCTTTAGGCAGGAAAAAGTAAAAACTTTTAATCTAAAATGTAAGTAAGTAATAAGTACTGGCAATGCAAAGTGTAATTAGAACAAGTTTGTTTACTACGTGCAAAGTAGTAGCAAAGCGTTCCCACAGTACGCTCAAACAAGCGAGGGCATGCGCACCGGGTTTTTCTAACACTCAATGGGCCCGCGCACAATACGGGGAATTCGGGGCTTAAGCGACCCCTTGCTACCTGCGACCCCCTCCCGGCGTACCCTACGCGGCCCGACACGTTCAGTGTACCCCTCAACCCTCGAGGATGCGCACACGCAGCGTACGCGTCGCTACTTACAAATGCAGACTAAAACAAAAATCAGTGATCCTAGACGATTTATGATATTAGTGAAATTGTGTACAGTGTATTATAGTGTATAAAGTGCTGTGGTTCGAGTGATAAAATGGATCTGTCCATACCTAGGCTTAAATTTGAATGTGATGATGATTACGACGATGATGAGTTTCGATTTTGAAGATTCGTAAGTTCAAATTAACACAATCGCTTCATTTCTGATAGCAAGGATGCATAATAAAGTTGATTCTCTTTATTTGAGACAGCAACTCGAATGTAATTCAATTAAACAGACTTCGAAGCACACTCATTGACATACAATTTTTGTCATGTAACTTGCTTAGATAAGTAAATAACTGATAATTCTCATTTCAACATAAACAGTTGGTAAAATTTAGTTAAAACCCAAAAACAATCATACGTTTCCAATATCTTTAACTTGTTGCGTACGACGGAGAGAACCAATAGAAAATAACCCGAATTCGGCATTCTTCGACATCAATCATTTTCAAAAAAGTATTTTTTGTATTTGTTTCGAAACGGACCTAGTATTACTGTAAAACTTTTTGTTATAATAGAGGTGCAGGTGTGCGGCGGACTGCACAAGCAAAAAATATTTTTTGTTCACTCTCCCCGTGTTTCGCTCGCTGCTCACAAGTGCACGGTGATTTCTGTTTCATGTTGTTATGAATTGTATTCATTACAGAAATGTTTTAATAATTTGAGATTGAATTTTTCAATCTGATTACTTATTTAAACTATATTCAGGTTTCTAAAGCGTTCCCCTGATGTTTGCTACCACTACGTCTTATTGAATTCCTGTTGCTGTATTTATTGTATTGCTATTTATTTTAAGTACGAGTACATTAGTTTGTCCAGTTCTAAATTCAGTAAACTGGCCGTTTTCACACGCATTTGAATGATTTTTAGCTATAGGTGAAAACCATACCGTTCTATTTAATATCTTCACCATTATCTCTCTTAAAAGTATTAGTATAGTTCCAGTATTTTTATCGGTGTTCATATCACTGGCTTGAAACAATTCTAAGGGGGTCAACGAACTTGTCCTTATTGCTATCATAAGTATCTTATCGAGCATTTAGGATAATTAGGGCTAATGAATATTTACTCCAGATCGGGCTGTTAGTTGCAATGTTACGTGTAAAATTAACACGTGCGCTAGTTGCGATGTTGGATATTAATTTCAGCTCATTAGACATATTGTTACGGCTTCATTTAATGGTAATAACTTGCTACAAGTTTCAAGCGTTATTAATCGTAGCTTTAATATACTTGTAGAATAGTAATAATATAAGTATCAATAACTAGTTGGAAGCAGGGTGTGACGATTAATTCTGTCCTGCAGTTTTTGCATTCACATTTTAAATGTTTGTAGTCAAATTCAATACTAGGTCTACTGTACTAAGAAAAATCATGAATTAATTTAGATAACTATGTAATCTGAGCAGTAGTTGCGTGAGTGTAGGTACTGGAGGGGAAAGGGGGTTAAAAGGGAGACAGTGCACTTTTGGCTCAACTAGGTGTTGTGGGTTTCTATGGGCGGCGGCATCCGCTTACAATCATGTGTCCCGTCTGCCCGTCTGCCACCTATTGCATAAAAAATCTACGACCTTTTTCCAATTACACTACTTGTAACAATTTCTCTCGATAAGTATCATAATATTCCGTAGGACTAGGTTGTATTTGCATACAAGCAAATTTCGCATTACATATCTAATAGCTAAGCGTTCTTGAATCTAATCCATTAGATTTGAAATTACATGTTAGTTCCAATAGGCTAACTTACCAACATTATGTGCGCCCATATAACAGTCTTGAGGTAAAACTTGACGAAGGTGATTCAAACGTTTCTTCTCTTGCTCTTAGTACTTAGTCAGTTGCTGCCATTTAATGCATAACATTTTGATTCCTCCAGACCACAGGTTGGAAACCATTGTATTAAACGAATGGTTTTAGTCGCGTTAATTCCCGTCTATGATAATAATATTTATAATACAACGCGACAATTTAAAGTACTAGTTAGTCTAATTGAGCTATTTCTTCCAGTGTCGGAGATAGCAGTGAGCAGCGTCGGGCTGCGGTCCCGAGCGGCGCGGCGGGCGCGCGGCACAAGACGGCACCCCAGGCCGCAACGACGACGGCCCACAGCAAGCAGCTGGCGGCGGGCGGGGCCAACCACCCGCCCCAGCCGCAAGGTAACCACAAACGTAATGTCAACCAATTATTGTTACCTCCTTATAATGTACACTGCACACTCGCACACACCACGCACACACACCACGCGCACACACTCACACACACACCACGCGCACACACACACACACCACGCGCACACACACACACACACACACATTAATAAAAATATCATAATTATTTTGTCATTTATTTAGTCTTGTCTTAATAAAACATTAACCTGTAAGGGAGCAATAACATCTTTACAACTAGGATATCAGAGTACCTACAGCAAATAATTTATAGAGGTATTAGAATAGAATTTATATTATCAGTATATGAGCTTTAAAGTGAAATATTGAAAGTTGCATCCATATTGCAGAAGTTAAATAAAAAAATAAACAGATTTAAGAATTTTATTGCATTCCCGAATTAACGAACACATTATCTTGAATATAATTTTGAATACCTACTTACACATACATACACACTACACTACACACTTGTTATTGCACTCATAGCAATAAAATAACATATCTTATGTTTGTAGAGTGCTTAAAAGTAGATATACAGAGCTTGCCAGTCGTAGGCGTGGACGTGACAATTTATGTGCGGATAATCTTCGAGTGTAATCCCCAATTAAGTACAAGACACGTTTATTGGCTTCAATACTTTGAAGACCTCGTCATATTTGCAAATTAGGTTAATATGCGCTTCAGAAAGTATCCTATAAAATTATCAATAGTTACAGTTTTACACTCGGATTTTGTTCAAATGTTTATCCTCGTAAGATTCATAACAGATTTTGACCCAATGTCCTCTAAAAAGGATAAAGTACTGTATACATATTAGTAAACGGGAGACTCTAATGCCAGGAATTAACTAACAACACACGCGATAAGAAAAATGTGTGAGGTAATTTTTATGGTTTTATTTGAAGTATTTAATCGCACTGCATCATAGTTTGTTCTATTATTACAGTGGGCCTTACGAGGAGTTTATTTAGAACTTATAATTTGTTTTTTATAAACTTTTAATCAGCTTACGGCTGTCTGGCTCTGGTATATTGGAATGTGGTATAAAAATTCAACGCAACCTGACAGGAGGTAACAATGCTAAGAGCGTGGGTGTTTTGAGAACCGAACCTGTAGTTTGTTTGAACTTTTATGCACCGCCTTTGTCCGATGCACTCTCCGCACTCGAGTGTGGGGCTGCAGGTGATGGAGATAAACGTGTTGTGCTGTCATTTTACCGAGCATTTATCATCTGATGTTATGTACTAGAGTGCAATAAAATCGACTCAGAAATCACTTATTCTTTATGCAGTCATTACAGATTTAAAAACAAATTGTAACAGTAATATGGGTTATACAGATGGTTATGCAAATATGTATAAAAAATTTTGTTTAATTCTTTATGATTCCATTAAATTATTTCATCATTTCAAATATTAATAGTAAACGCACTAACGTAACACTAGTACTCACATTGTTTTCTTCTGACTTCGGTCCGATCATAATAGTTAGAAAATTGTACGCGTGAGTCGACTTTTTTTGCACTCAATTGTAGATAGACAATGCTCAGCATCTTCATAATAAACAAATATACGTAGTTTCTGTAGATGACATTGTATTGTACTTGATAGCGGCAATATATTTTAATTGGAAGGTCATTATTAATAAACAACTGATTGAACTCTTGTTGACGATCCAAAGTCCGATTTCATACGATGAGCTGTGATTTGATGCAATAAAAAATTGCATTGTGGCGTCATGTTGTCGCTCAACCACTATTTTCGCAAAAGTTTAAAATATACTTCCTATTATTAGTTAATGTCCATGACGACCATTGAAACATTTAACTAATACAAATAACATGTTCGTTCAAAATTGATTAATTTTAACTGCAGTTTGCTATTTTCCGAAAGTTGATGAACTTCCTAGAAAATTTTATCAACTAACGAGGACTATTTTACGGTCACAGATACGAGTATAACCGTTAGCAGATATCTACCTACGTATTTGCTGTAGGTATAGACAACTCATAATCTAGTGGCCCTTTATATTTTGTGCCTGTATTACATAGCTAATTGATAGAAACCGACATAAATCTAATTAGCGTAAATTCGTATGTCCCATACATGCATGCGGTTGCGGCTTCGCCCGGGTGTGCGCGGTTCGGTTGCGACGCCAGGCTCCGGCTGCGGTGGCGATGGCGACTACCAGTTGGTGCAGCATGAGGTGCTCTACTCCTCGTCCAACAGGTCAGTACTACATCATTAACTCTGTAGTCTTCTTCTTCTCGTGTCGATGGCATCAAGATAATATTACATTTACCAGCCCAATACTTCGCCACAACGAATGCGCTGTCGGTAGGCTGCAGGAGTTCACCGTATGTGCAGCTGTCTGGGCATAAAGGGCAAGGCAGGAGATGAGCCATGGTTTGGGGGGCGGCATTCGCAAATATTGCTTGATGCGTCCGCGAATCCCCATTTACTCAGGTTAGCCGTACAGCGGCCGATCCGAGTGCGCAGCCTGTTTAAGGTAGAGGTGGGCGTTGTATGAACGAACGTTTTTTGTACGTGAACGATTCAACTAGTTTATAGTTCACAGATAAACTAGTTTATTCGTCGACTGGTTGACGAACGTCTGGCCGTTCGTTCACGTTCACTAATCGTTTATGTGATGAAGTACTCTTTTCGACGACGACGTAAACTAGTCGAAAATTAGACTGTTTTTTAAACTAGTTTATCGTCGACGGTAAACGGTCTCGTTGCGTCGACTGTAAAATCGTCGATGACCCACCACTAGTTTAAGGACTTCCACGTTTGCCACGGTAAATTGTGTCCTGGTGGGAGAGTAAATACAGAAATGGTAGCTTATCTTGGTTTTAGGGTTTTTTAAAATATTCTATATGACATAATTTCCTAGGTACGACCTTTCCTTAGGTTTCCTAGGTACTAGGTTTTAGAGACTTTTTAAAATATTAACATATGAAACAATTTCCTAGGTACGAGGTGTTGGAGTTCCTCGGGCGAGGCACGTTCGGGCAGGTGGTGAAGTGCTGGAAGAAGGGCACCAATGAGATAGTCGCCATCAAGATCCTCAAGAACCACCCCAGCTATGCTCGCCAGGGGCAGATTGAGGTGAGGATTACGCATTTCCTATAGCCTTTACTGCCGCACTCAGAGACGTAAATTAAACCCTTAATTGTCACTTACGTAAAAATATTGAGCCTTATTTAATAGACATAGAGACTATCCACAATTAAGATTATAAACGAGCATTAAGGTTAAATGACGTCTCTAAGTGCGGCAGTTAGTGATGTAAGCAATCATAACTCGATAAGTATTTTGGTTCTCCAACAAAAACTAAAAATTCATCATTTAAGTTTTTCTGAGACAAGAGATAGTTTACTTTCTTGGTCCTTCGTACCGTATATTAATTGCTCCTGCGAGAACTTTTGTGTTGTACTTACTCAATATTTAAAGCCAGAAAGAAATATCAGAACTAGGTCCCAAATACTCACGCCATTCATCCTACATTAGTACAGATATACTTATACAATTAATCACTAATAGTTCATTAGTCAGTATGTGGATCACCTAAAAAGCTATTAGTGTGTCCCTGACACCATAGGCTGAAATGCTGACTCAGTGGCCCGTATGTAGATATGCTTTATGTAAACGTTCTGATTGCGTGACAACGTATGATAGTAGTGACGGATTCCTATTGATAAACGTATTAGGTAAGCTTCTAAAAATATCAGCACTTGTCATATTTGTATCTAAAAAAAGTTTAACTGCGTTCACATATGGAATATGCGTGACAGTGAAATAACTAACCTCATCGCGCATTCTTTGCTTCGCCAACCATTAGGTGTAAAAATTCAATAAATTGCTGGCCTTGATAGAAAAATTGGTTTCGCGTAAAAGTCTAATTTTGAATTGCGCGGTTGATGCAATGTTTATAATGGACTGATTTTTGCTTCCATTGTACAAGTTTTCTATTATTTAAAGATTCTAGCTTGAAATTTATTGCTGAGCTACGTTATACAAGCTGTTTTAATCACCATCCATATTTTTAAGCTCGACTCAGAATAAGTGAACACCTTTCTCCTAGAAACATGGGTGGAATTATGTAATTTATTTTTACTTTTCATTTCACAAATCATACTGATGACGCGATCGATATAGTATGGGATGTTCAAAATGTTTTGTCGTATTTCGACTAATGTTTCTTGGAGAGAGTTGTAAACTTACAGATTCTGAGTCGAGCTTAAAAATGTGGATGGTAATTAAAAATTCACCTTGTGTATCTTGTGTGTTGTTTAAAAATAAATCAGTCCACACGTTGCCGTTGTTGAGGAAAAGTAGCCGTTAGATATTACGCAGGCAACTAAGAACATATAAGGGAAGGCATTAAATTCTGCAATCCAATACCTTAGTCAGTATAGTACGGCGCAGTATAGCCCCGGGCGGGTCTCTAATATCCTTTCACGTTTTAAACAGGACGACCTCAGATTTTCCCGGAGCGTATCTGACCCGCTAGCACGTTCTGAATTTATAAATTAATTTGAATATAAAGTACTGGCAACTTCTTTATCCTTGTTGACGACGACCTATAAATACGGAGTAAACAACCCGCGCGACGGTAACGGGATCATGTTGTTCAATATTTAACTTGGAATTAACTGTTATTTATTACGAATACTGCTTGCCTTGCCTCGCCTCGGAGCTGGTAATCAGTTTCTCGTACGATATCAATCTCTGAATTGGTCTAGTTATAATCATCATCATCATCAGCAACCCACGCTCGTCCACTGCTGGACATAGGTCTCCCCCAATGCACGCCACCGCTCCCGATTTTCGGCCACTCTCATCCAGCTCACTCCAGCCAGCCTTCGAATGTCGTCATCCCATCTTGTAGCAGGGCGTCCAACACTACGTTTGCCGAGTCGCGGTCTCCACTCAAGGACTTTATGGCTAGTTATAATAATACAAGTAAATCGTCTCGCAAAAGTAGCTACTCTTTATATTTTCGTACAATTGTTTTTGAACAATCCTTACCAATAATAGTATATCAGCAGGTATCCATTGTTAGTCAAAATGTGTTCACTTATTCGGAAGCATCCTGTTTACATACAAAGCCGTGCCCAGATCCACTCCCACTGCAGCTTAGCGGTTAGAGTTATTGGTATTTTTTATCCATTCATCCAAAGTGATGTTACCAAAAGTATTTTAAAAAGGTAATTCAAAATGAGTTTCGATTTGTTATCCAGTAAAATATTTTTCACATTCAATGTGACTAATCTACCAGCCGCCAAAAATCTGAACCGGTAGTTAATTTAGTCGGTTTCCCGAACCCGGTTAAAAGTGTTGTCGCGGTGCCAAATTATAAATTTAGTACCAGCATAGATTTTTAGTTATTAATGAAAGGTTAGTTCGAATGGAGCGAAGCACGGAGCGGAGCGGAGCGGAGCGGCGTTTCCTAGAAGCTGTTAGTTTCGTGATCCATTATCGGGCTTTGGCGCGGCTCCAGTAGCGCTGTTTGTGTTTACCCGTCGGAGTGCCGTCACTCGTCACCCAGACCTTTATAAAATCTACTATACTATACTTCGCCATTGATATACTATGTCTAGAATTCATACTCCGTGTGGGACTGACACTAGCTTCTTGTCTAATAAGTTTATGTAGATTAGGTATACTTAATCGTTATTATCATATCTTAGTCCACCTTCCCGAATGGTCGCCATTTCACTCTTGTGTTCGATGTGACTACTTATATAAATTGCCTTAAACAGGAAGTCATAATAATTTATTAAATGTTACCTAGATTGTATCTAAAAACTACTTTAACCTAAGTAAGCTATTTCCACAGAGAGGTCATCGTTTGCACCTAAAATCCTTAATATCGGCGTCATTGACTCCACGCCACGCGATCGAAGTAAAAACGTGTTATATAACATTATTGGACATGGTACGGCCTTAATTTGGGCTGGAATATCGCAATTTACGGCCACTCGGTCTAGAAATACAGTAAAACGGATAGTTTGTGGCCGGAGGCGTCAACTTTATGGGGGGAGTTAGCGCTCTTTGCCGCAATATTAAGGTGAATCTAAACCAGATGGTAGACGTTAAGCACCGCACGAATGACTGAGGGTGAAGGCCTTAAACCTTATTAGTATTGTAACAACTTGCCATTATTATTTTTGGAGTATAGATTGTGAAAAAAAAAACGAAAATAGATAACTTTCTCATATTCAAACAAATAGAGCTAACAAATCGAGCAGTACTATGATGTAAGGATTCCCCTTGGCTTTTCTTGCGAGAAAGAAAGCAAACTAAAGGAGAAGACTCAGCTGGTGCTGATATAGTTCAGCTGAATTTCAGCCGCTTTCTGCTAGAAACGGGCTACTAAATGACTTAACTCACAGTCCTGACTGAAGACAGGGTAGAAATACCTGAAACCTGAAAATCTCTGATTGATCCATACGGTAAATAAAATCGTCGAATTAGGCTCCGTTTCAAGAATCCAAAGGTTTTTGTTATCTTCTATCTTGGATCTCTTAGACTTGCATTTTTTTATTGAATTGCTCAAAAAGGGACGCAAACCGTACATCCCTGCAGATGAAGATCAGTCACGCTTATGAATTCACCCATATTACTTCAAACTCCTCTGAGTATCAATGAGCTACGGTCACCTTGAGGCATTATAGATTTTCCATTATGCGCTACGCCAGTAGATGGAACGACCTGACTCTTGGTTTAAACAGCGATTTACGGTTGCCCGAGCGCTCAAACATTAACGAAATGTTGCCTCGATGTGACCTTAGGTGCTACAAATTGCGCCAAGGCGTACATTATGCAGCATTACCTTGGGTTCTTAAATGAGCTTTATTATCCGGTCCCGCTGACCAAATATACCGAATAACGGAATAAAGCTTAATTAACAGTTTCGATAATGGAAGCAAAGATTCGAGGATTTTGTTAAATGTATTCATTAATTCAAGAACGAAGTGTGCTACTCTATACAACGAATCAGACATTAATAAATAACATTGAACCATTAATAGCTACAAAGATAAAAGTCGAGTCACCGGTGCGCAATTTCGTTTGTTATAATTAGGTACTGCAAATTACGAGGATAACCGTCAGATACTTATTCCTATTTTGATGTTACCTGTGTGAATCGTGGTTGTGTGACACATCCACACAATTTGTTTTTTAGTAAAACCTGGCAACATTTTGGAAAAAGAAAGGTGACGTGCGGTGGCCGATTAGAACCAACATTCTAATATTCGGTCAATTGTAAGTAAAGCATATGTACTTGATATACTATTATCATCATTTATCGTGTCGTTGTTATAAATTCATCGTCAAGCGTATGAGCCCGTTTGTGCATTCCAGCATTCCTAGAATGATGTGTAACTCAAAAGTCATAACAGTCTGAATGGCCATGGTAACCGTGAGGTTACACGTGTAACTCGACGGTGTAGTAAACCAATCAGTTTCAGTAGATACGCCTATAACAAGAAGCAAAAACAATTTTCGCACTCAATAAAATCCAGTTTCAATTAATAAAGTAATAGGGAAATAGTTTGCCTAATAAATACAATTTGTATTCCGCTTTTCGAGAGCATGATGTTTAATTTTGAATTGTGAAAACATTTAAACTTCAGAAATAGTGATTTCATTAAAGTTATTAAAACTTTCTCAAAATCAAACGTTCATTAGTTAGATGCGGGAAGTACAAAAATTGCCGCGGTGAACAAATTATTGCCTATTTATTAAATTGTCTATGTAGAATTAGAATACCAACTGAAATAGCACCGTGGTAGAAGATTTCTTTTACCGCACCCGTGAAGAAAAGGTTCTAACTAAAGTAGAGAAAACATTAAAATGCATTTCTGTAAAAGTTGTGATTGAGTTTTTATGGCTTTCAAATTAGAATCAATTAGCTGCGTACCGCGGTTTCACCCGCGTGTTGATAAATCTCATTATATTCAGAAGTTATTCAAGTTTTATACTAACTTTGAACCCCCGTTTTACCCCCTTAGGGGGTGAATTTACAAAAAATGCTTTGTTAGTGTTCCCCTACGCTATAAAAGAAACCCCTATGCAAAATTAAAGTTTCTAACTCTTACTACTAAACGGAGGAGACTATAGTTAGTAATGATTTATAAGTAATGCTCTCACGCTTGTAAAATTTAGAAATGAAAGTGACAGACAGCATCAGTTTTATTTAACCAAGACTAACTTTAGTCACGTTTTGTAATAAGTTAGTTAAAGTTAACGCTCTACGTTGATAGATCAGTCAGTGTTGTCTTTCGCGTATACATTTAGATTTTAACCCCGTTGTTTCATTACTTACTCTTAACTGCCGCCCCTCGTGGTTCGAATACGTGAAATGTTATTTTGACACTAATACACTTCAAAGTTTTGATAGCTTCGCCCTACTAGAATTTGTTGAGAGTCATGGGTTAACGGCCGGAAGTTATGAACTTTTGAGTAATTAAGTAAGGCCTGCGTTTCAAATGGAATGTTAATTGACCAGCAATTCAGTGATCATAGTTGTAGTGTTCAAAATATAATGAATCGCAGTAATAAAAACCCGTTCATGACTCCTACATTAATGGAGAAGTTATCTTTTATATGTTAATAGACTTATCGGATTCATGGGATTTATGGTTTATTTCCTTCATGTTGGTAACTTGATCACACCCACACCCATATAGCTATACTCTGACTTTTAATCACGTGGAGTAAACTGACGGATGTCAATGTGTCATCCCCATACAATTTGACAGGTGCAAAATGTATTAGAAACTTGACATTGGCATCTGTCAGTTTACTCCACATGATTAAAAATCAGAGTTTAAATATGTTTTTTTTTTATAATTTGTGTATCAAAACTGACTTTTCTGATCTCGCAAATATTCATAGACGGCGGTTGCTCTTTTGTCGCCTCTAGCATTAAAAAAAATTGCATAATATTGTTAGTAGGAATACCTGATACGAAAAAAGACATTGTAAGACGATTTCAGGTCGTATCTTCAGGGCGTTAAATGTCAATTTCCGACAGTTGCGCGGTTGTGATCGGAAATCGAAGTCCGGTACTCCACCCACTTGGCATTGTAAATTGTTTTCCAGACATTTCCTTGTCAATCTTCTAAAGTGACAGGTTCATTATTAAATGTATTTTTCGTTATTTCTCAATTACGGGTAATATGATACTTTCAAATAGTTACGTAAATGCAATTGCCCTTAAGGATGGTAACCTTATTAAAACTCTACTAAGACTGAATATCAAAAGTAAATAGTTCTTGCTAGAACGACATCTATGAATAAATCCGCGCTTATTAATAACACAATTAAGCTAATAACACCTTTCTGTTTCGGATCAGGCCCCCAATTCTCGTGATTTTATCTTTGTCTCGTGGTTAGCGATTGAATAGCAATCTAGAAACTATTTTTTTTCACACTACATCTCATACATTGACCTGACTCTGTATTAAGTATCTTAAGCACTACAGATATCAGACAACAGAGGATCACAAAATATAACACTTTAATACATATACATACTAGCGGCCGCCCGCGACTTCGTCCGCGTGGAAAAGTAACTTTTTACCCCCCTTTCAACCCATTACAACCCCCTTTTCGCAATAAAAAGTAGCCTATGTTCTTTCTCAGGGTCTAGATTACCTGTATACCAAATTTCATTTAAATCCGTTGAGTAGTTTTGGCGTGAAATAGTAACAGACAGACAGAGTTACTTTCGCATTTATAATAGTATGGAAAAGTATGGAAATATGGATAATACCCAGACACTTAATTGAGGCCTTATTCCCGCGACGTACTTCTTGTTGTTGAACGTGAACGTTCCCTATCTATACTTATAATTGTTTTTCCATTCCAGGTGTCCATCCTCTCCCGCTTGTCCCAGGAGTCGGCGGACGAGTTCAACTTCGTGCGCGCGTACGAGTGCTTCCAGCACCGCTCGCACACGTGCCTCGTGTTCGAGATGCTGGAGCAGAACCTGTACGACTTCCTCAAGCAGAACAAGTTCTCGCCGCTGCCGCTCAAGTACATCCGCCCGATACTGCAGCAGGTGCTCACCGCGCTGCTCAAGCTCAAGGTAACAACTGACTCGTACCACAAAATACATATTGACACAGAAGGCTGACTGCCCACTAAGAGCTAAAAATATGTCATGTACTCACGCATGCGCACTAACGGGCAAAAACGCCTTTTCGACCACATTAATCCTAACTTATGACATAAGATTGTCAAACTGTCGAGTTCTATGGTAGAGGCCGCGCGCTTATGTACTCATGCCGGGCAACAACCCTAGCATATGTCAACGAACTCTTCTAATTTCAAAATCAGGTCAAAGTCTAACTTCTGTGTGTAATTATTTTGTGCTCATACGCGATAAGCTATCCGCTTTGTAGCCCGGGTACGCTCTGACCATGGCCCAGAGGGCTAACAACGAAACTGTCTCGTAACGAACGAGGATATGCCTTTCGGTTCCAAACTAAAATGAAAGCGCAGCTCGACTGAAAAGTTAATTCAATCGTGTATTATCGTTATGCCGCCCGACCTTCGCAACCCTTTAGCATGTGAACTAGACCGACTGAAACAATAAATCAATCAGTCATTTATTGCAGAATATGAGTAATACATTGATCTTAAAGTTAAATATGGTTATACGTTTCCAGAAACTACCAAAAAATGCGCAGGTTTCCTCTCGTTGTTTTCCCTCACCGCCGAGCGAATGTTAGAATTACGCATATATGAATTTGAAAAATCCAGGGGGTCTACTCCGCTGAACGATAAACGATATATCGTGCCAATAATCGTGTCGGAGCCTACTCTAAGTGCCATCGTATCGACTGTCGTTGATACGAATATACGAACGATATTGCTTTGACAGTTCTTACAAAAACCCTACTCTAATCCATACTATCCATACTAATATTATAAATGGCGAAAGTAACTCTGTCTGTCTGTCTGTCTGTCTGTCTGTCTGTCTGTCTGTCTGTCTGTCTGTCTGTTACTCTTTCACGCCAAAACTACTCAACGGATTTAAATGAAATTTAGTATACAGATAATCTAGACCCTGAGAAAGAACATAGGCTACTTATTATTGCGAAAAGGGGGTTGTAAGGGGTTGAAAGGGGGGTAAAAAGTTACTTTTCCACGCGGACGAAGTCGCGGGCGGCCGCTATACACCATAAAACGATACGAATAATTGAATTTGACAGCTTCACAAACGTCAAATCGACGAACATTCCTACGACATCTCTGATGGTGTCGTAAAGATTATCGTTTCGTTGTGATTTTGCATTTAAAGACCCATATTACTGTTCTCCGGACTAGTATCTTCCTTTACCGTTTGACCCCAGCTCAGTTCAATAGATTTCGGTTGTGATGGAGTATTTTTGGCGCGAACCCTCGAGTGTGTTCTGTGTGTTTTCGCTGCTTTACCCCATTTCTTTATAATTTTTGACCCGAACTGCCTAAGGACTCTTGCTTTCGCCACTTATAATACGACTCGGACTGTGATATTGATTTTGGGATAGGAATTTATGAATAGTGCTGCAGTTGCCTTGCTTTCTTAGACAATGTCTTAGTTTATTGAGGATGAGGAAGAATGATAATAAAAGCACCTATTGTTAAATTATATCTTGTTGTTTTCAATGTTTTTCTCTACCTTATCACACAATAAAGGGCTATGGGTTATGAAACTCAAGCGCTGCCTGCATTTGGAATGAGTTTTTGTTGTTGTTGCGCAAAATAATATGGTTAATAAAGGCATAACCTGTTTAAACTTCTATGTAAAATTACTCAAAAACCTAGCCTCCTTGAATTACGATTTTATTTCTTATTAATCAGCATTACATGCTCTTTTAATCAACGTATATTTCATTCATTATATTTTTGAATAAAATGTGGAAGCAAAAACGGAGTGATTAATTCCTCTTTGGTGGAAGCATATAATACAATGTACTCTGTGGTGAAAGCTGTCATAGCTCTTTTGTGTCATTTTTTTTTAGCCATTTATGGTCCACACTGATGAATAATAACCAAACAGCCAAACTTTTTTTAATTTTACAATCATTCGTTCACGAACATCCGAACAAAACAAAAGTAAATTGTCTATACTTACGATAATCGACACTGATTACGAACATTTCTTATAGTAGGGTACATGCGAATAATTCGAACCAATGTCGTATCGTTACGAATAATTCGTTGTCGTTTGGCGGAGTAGACCCCCAGAGGTGCATTTTCGGATTCGAACCACATACCCCCGTATGGAAGGCGCTTTTTATCCACTGAGCTACACTTTTTTACCTCAATAAATATATTTTTGTTGAAGTCCATACAGAATGATAATGGATGTCCAATAGTAATCCACCCCTGATGTACTGACAAGAACCAGCAAGAAGGTTAATTAATAACATCCTCGTTGTTGACAGCAACTGGGTCTGATCCACGCGGACCTGAAGCCAGAGAACATAATGCTGGTGGAGCCGGCGCGGCAGCCCTACCGGGTGAAGGTGATCGACTTCGGCAGCGCGAGCCACGTCAGCAAGGCCGTGTGCAACACCTACCTGCAGAGCAGATACTACAGGTAACAGACAATTAATGCTATGCCTAGATTGTATCGAGGCTCCTATACAAACATGTATCAATATATCTACAACAGTTTTTCAGTAAACAATTTATTTATAATGGCTTCGTTTTCTGGTACAAAAAAAAAATCTTTTTGTTTGCTACCGTGTCCAAGGGCACTCTTAATTCTGCCAATGTCGAGTGATTAAAGAGACGTTATATTTTGGAAGATTTGCCAATAAAATTAAGTAAAAATTACCATCATGGCGGGATTGACATTTTGTAGATGACGTGTTCCAGCTGTCAAGTTTATGGGTTATGTCAAAGTGACATCTGACAGTGGTTGGCATTTGCAGTCCATGGTTCATATCCTGTAGCCTCCAAATAGTTTTTTTTTCCAGAATCTACAGATTTTTCATGATTGTTCTAAATACTGTCCTAATCAAGTCAAATTTTGTGGGACATGACGTAAATATCCTAAAGTTGGTTTTCTTATGTATTATTATCTTAATTTTCTTTTATCTTCGCCGCTGAATATTCCATGGATGATGACAAAACTGATTCGTGTACTTAATATGTTACAGAGCGCCGGAAATAATCCTCGGGCTTGCGTTCTGCGAGGCGATCGACATGTGGTCGCTGGGCTGCGTGGTGGCGGAGCTGTTCCTGGGCTGGCCGCTGTACCCCGGCTCCTCGGAGTACGACCAGATCCGCTACATCTCGCAGACGCAGGGCCTGCCCACTGAACACATGCTTAACAGGTTACAACTCACATTCTATACTACGTGCCAGATAAACTTGCAATAAAAGTCATTCACCCCACTTGTACCAAGAAGTCGTCAAAATTCGAGATACAGATCGCTTTCCATACTCAACTGTCGATAAAACTACATGGCGGGGTGACTTAACCAGACGTCCTCTGTACATACGGCTATCGTGTCTAATGTGTTTATTCAGACAAATATGAAGATTCATTCGTATTCAACACTAACGTACAACACTACGTAACAATAAAAAACGAAAATTTACAGCGAAAGTAACTCCAGACACATGAATACGCAAGCGCAACCCTAAATCCGAATAGGAATGACAAACACAAACGACGCTCATAAAAATAGCGGACAGGTATCGCACCTCTGCCTCGCAGTGACGTCACATTTTTGGGTTGGTAATTTAAATTAATAATAAAGGGTCTCTACCAAACGCGCCATTGCATCCGGCCAGTCAAATTCTTGTGTACGTACTTCAAAATCTATAATTAAAGCATATATTATTGCAGCGCAAGCAAAACGGCGAAGTTCTTCTACCGCGACGTGGACAGCACGTACCCGTTCTGGCGGCTGAAGACGCCCGAGGAGCACGAGCTCGAGACCGGCATCAAGAGCAAGGAGGCTAGGAAGTACATCTTCAACTGCCTCGACGACATCGGACAGGTGAGCGCGTATATTCTACTACAGTACAGGCTTCTTCTGGGAAAGCACGCTACATCTTAGACCTCATTGTCACTCTCCATCAGGTGAGATGAGGTCAAGTGCAAACCCATCTAATATAAAAAAACAAAAAAACGTACGCTAAAATTGATTGTTGCGCACTCAAGATCATCGCTCAGATTGTGCCGGAAGCTGTACCTTCTTGATATATCTTTTTTCCTCTAGAACTTTAATACAAAATAGAGACGAAAGTATTTTTACCTCGTACAGTAAAACTGTGCGAGATAAACTGTTTGGTGTTTCCGAGCAGATACAACCTAGTGATCTTCAAGAAAAGGGTTTATTCCTTCTGTAACAGCCAAAAACGCATTTGTGATGCCTCAGGTGTTGCAGATGTCCATGGGCGGCGGTGATCACTTGCCATCTGGTGAGCCGTCTGCTCGTTTGTCCGCTATAATGTACAAAAATGGTTTAAAAACTATGCTGTCACTTTTATAAATGTCGCAAATAAAAATGATAGCACCAGTTTTCAACCAAGAGTAACTTATAAAACGTAGTCTACGTTTTGTAATAACAGGGTTTGTGGCCTTTTTTTTGGAAGTTTTCCCTCATTTAAAATACTCTTTTTGATTTAAATACCTAATTCTGTTATTTAGATTAAGTTAAAACTATGACATTCGATTTCTTTTATGTCTTAGTTGTAGAAAAAATAAATCCACTCCCTTATCAAGTACGTTCTTTTGATACTTACATCTGTCGTTTTCCATGTCCCCAGGTTAACGTACCAACGGATCTTGAAGGCGGCCAACTGTTGGCGGAGAAGGCGGACAGGCGCGAGTTCATCGACCTGCTGAAGCGCATGCTGACCATGGACCAGGAGCGGCGCATCACGCCCGGCGAGGCGCTCAACCACGCGTTCGTGACGCTCGCGCACCTCGTCGACTACGCGCACTGCAACAACGTCAAGGCCTCGGTGCAGATGATGGAGGTGAGGCTCGGGCCCAGTAGACCTATTTTTGAATTTTCGCTTCGTCCGAACAAAACTACTCGTTTTGCAAGTCATGTCGTATCGTAAGTAGCATGATTCAAAATTTTCCCTATTTTTGAAATCACTCGCTTAGGGTATTGCCAAGCTTGTCAAAGTATAGTTTTAACTCGTTTCACGTTGACTTAAATGCGTCCACTCGCTTCACGGAAACGAGTGGTTTATACCACTCGTTGCAAAACGCTCGTTTTCGAATGATTCAAAAATGCGGATGTCAAAAATCATGCGAGTCACACATTTTTTAGTGACACGACAATTCAAAAATAGGTCTCCTGGCCATGGCCAATAAGGCCTACAACGATGTGATATCCATAATAAGTGGGAAAGTGTGTCTGTCTGTATGTTTGTCTTTCTTTCACGGCAAAATATAATAGTTGAAGGGATGGAGAGTAACATATGGGCTACTTTTTGCCCCTTTCTAACCCCCCATTTTAGGGAAGTGGGGGGCGCGAGTGGAGCGCAAAAGCTAGATGCTCGAAAGGATGGAAGTGCTAAACCTGCGTAATAGCAAGGAATGGCTGAACGGATTACCGGGATCCAGAAATCTGTGCACACCTCTCTACCTACTTTAGCTTTATCACGCCGATCATGCGGTCTTATGGTGGCTGATTTTGTCCAACAGTAACCGCCATCTAGTGGTTTTTTACACGCAACTGCCCCTATTGTTTTTTTATGTTTTGATTTATTTAACATAGAAAACTAGTTACATTATTATGATAAAGCTCGCAGATTGTTAGATCTAGCTGAGCCTCAGAAGTTTTCTACTTCTATCGGCTAAGTGTTTCCGTTTGTGTTCCAGGTTTGCCGCCGGTCGGGCAGCTCCGTGGGCGGAGTGGGCGGCGTGGGGTCGGTGGGCGCGGTGGGCGGCGTGGGCGGCGTGGGCGCGGTGGGCGGCGGCGAGTACGTGGGCGGCGTGGTGGCCCCCGCGCCGCCCACCGCGCACCACCTCGCGCTCACCATCAACCAGCAGCGGTTGCGCGCCGCGCCATACGACAACCTGGTGAGGGACAATCTATATTGATTACTATACTTAACGCAAAGACTTGCGGCAATTGGTATTGTTGAGGATCGACGTCTGGAACAGACTTTTTTATATTGTCTATGATTTTGATGGATATTTGGTTGTATGAACGTATTTCAGGAAAAATACATTTGAATTGCCTTTTTTAACCGTTTTTTTAGCATCCAAGACACCAGTAGGTATACAGTCCAGGCTCAACTAGTATCATAACATTGCTTGACACCACCGGCCACGAGTATAGATTATTACCCTTGTTTGCTTGTTGCTCAAATTTTGATTATTTAAAGGTTTAATACTTCCATAATAATAATACGTCTATACTTTTATTGGTGTAACATGAATACTTATAGAAGAAGTTAGTTGTGTTTTGGGGCTAATAAATTTGATCTATCTATCTACTAATACTTTCTAAACAATGGAGGAAATATGGATAAGGGAATTTAGATCCTAGATGTCAACCGTCAGTGTGATCTGTTTGCGGACGCATGAATGAAGTTGGTTGTCGAATTTCTGACATTTCGTGAGCGATAAGAGGCATAAGAGGGCCTGTGTGTAATATTAATTGTAGCTTTTTTACTTTAATTCCACTTGTGTAATTGGGGCATTCGCCGTGTTATTTGAATTTGAAAATAAAGGAACTGCGTGTGAATATGATCGTACAGATATAAAACGTATTGTCTGTTTGTTCCAGTACCAGCTGTACCAGGGCGGGCGCGTGGCGGTGGGCGGCGCGCGGCAGTACGCCACGCGCGCGGCGGAGCCGTTCCCGCATCAGTTCGTCTCTTCGATATTGTGCCAGCCGGCCTATCAGGTTTGTTTATATTGTATTTACCATTTATTTTATTAATTTATAATAATTTTCAAATGAGTTAGTCACGGCCATGCCACATGGAGGGAAGAAAGTACCTTTATTATTGTAGATGGAATATTTTACTAAAAGATATCAAAAACAATCTAAACTGCATTCGTAGATTTTAAATAATTACACGGTTGAACCGGTAATCGCCGATAACCCGCTACAAGTGAGAAGTTTTTTTTTGGTATTAACCCTATAGCTTTATCACACCGATCGAAAGGTTTCATCATAGGGAATATTTTTTGCTAAATAACTTACTATCAGAAATAAAGGGAAGACCAGGAATTTTAACATTTGTAATACAAAATTAATCAATTTATTAAATGCTCAAAATGTGTCCCCTTCTGTTGAATACAAAGGTCGCACCTATTATTTTACAATAAATGATAAAATTCATGTACACTGATCTTGCTCACTAGCCTATAACGGATTTGTTTTTTCCTAACAAGGCTTTTAAATTTGCCATATATCCTCAGTGTCTAGAAGACTGTACTCCAATAGAAACATTTTGCTATTTTCATTAGAGTTGTTGTTTAAGATCATGTTAGATAAGGTATGTTCTTTTCACAGGTGCAGCAGCTAGCCGCCGCCGCAGCGGCCGCGGCGGCCGCGCACCACCAGCACGGCGTGGGCGGCGTGGGCGGGTGTGGGCGAGCACGGCGTGGGCGGCGTGGGCGCGGTGGGCGGCGTGGGCGAGTGGCGCGCGCCGCTGATCGTGGAGCCGGCCGGGGCTGGGCGAGGCGGACGTGTGGGACGCCTTCCACCCGCACCACCACCCGCTGCCGCACCCGCCGCTCGCGCAGCATGCGATGTCGCACCACCATCACACGCACAAGAGGTACGTCACAACTAAGCGACACTCACACGCCACCAACACACCACCGTGCTGCGGCCAATGTTTGCGCTCTTGACACGCCTCGCCCGGGCGATGAAAACATCGTCACACGCAATGATGACTTGAACCTAAATTCACCTAAACTCCACTCCTATAATTGAGTCTTGAGAGAGACCTTTTTTTTGTTTCAACTATAAAATTTACCTATTACAATTTAGACTTTTTTATGGCGATCAGGTAAATAAAAACGTTTGTCTTAAAAATTTAACGGCAATCGCTTACCATCAATCCGTCAGCTCATCTGCCACCTATTACATTAATAAAAAAATCGCTACAAATAAAGTGACTTTCAATCTCAAGTCGCATTTTGTTTTGTTTGAATTTTGTATTTAGGCCATAATAGATATTCCCGCGCCTATTTTTGTGTCAGAAACGCAAACATTGAACGACTGGGCTAGCCCAAAAATATTAATTAGGTCTAGACATAAATATTTTATATTAGAGTACATTATTATTATTTACTTATATCTTTATCTCTTAAATACTTTATCTTTCCTTGTGATTTGAAATCACCGAAATATTCACGAAAAAAAAAGCGACTCAAGTCTGTAAAGAAACCCTCCCCTTAATTCTAGGTTTCTAACAACCAGGGTTATTGTTCAAATACCCGTATTCTTATCTAGAATCACAGATTCAAATTCGACGGGTTTACATTAGACAAAATAGTAAGAGATATAACAGTATAGGGGTTGTCAACAGATCGACAAAGCAGCAGGCGAGCGCAGTGCCGCACTATCAGCCGCACCACCAAACACATCAATACAGGTGCATAATTACTTCACCCGGGCTTGCTTACACCGCTTGCTCACACTACGTAGTAGCTACTCATAAGTGTAACAACCCAGGGTTCGAATTTATCAAGTTTATCGCTTTTTTACTTTCATCTTTATTGTGGCAATTTATCTAGCTTGATGTATAATTCAAACTTTTGTTTTACTAAAATGGGGAAAAGTAAAGTATCAGCCTATTTACTGTCCCCACTGCAGGGCAAAGGCCTCCCTCATAGAA
The DNA here is from genome assembly GCA_014851415.1 of Cnaphalocrocis medinalis. NCBI lineage: Eukaryota > Metazoa > Arthropoda > Insecta > Lepidoptera > Crambidae > Cnaphalocrocis > Cnaphalocrocis medinalis. The sequence goes on from CM026292.1 coordinate 13,438,311, forward strand.
ATCAAGTCATTCTATTAATTTCCATAGCTACCCCGAAAACGGACATACATATTCTGCTTTGTGGGGGTAGGCTACCTTTGAATGAATAGGAGGAGATTGATCGTTTGGTCCAAAAGAAGAGGTCCAGTCAGAATTGACCTTGAAACGAGGTTAAGTTAGAACAAGTTAGAATTGACAGTTAATTTTATTATTATAAAAAGCCTTGATAATTATTACTTCGAACCCTGATGAGTTTCATAGACAAATTTTATTTGAGGTCTACACAAATGTACTTTAGTAATCGGTAACGCTATTGAAAATGGTTCACGTGATGAAATAATGCCTTAGAAACTTAAAATATGATGTGAATGTCCATTTACATGCACAAAATATAACAAAATTCTCATTATGGCATTTTACAACGGGAATGTGAGAAATAAGACTGATACGAGACGATTTCTTTAACTAAATGATACATTTTCGAGAGTGAGATAACCATGCGATAAAGTTCATTGATCTCTTTCACCAGTGCATACGAAAATACCCAAATTAAAGAGTTTAGTATTGCTAAACAAGACTCACCAGACGAATTGTATCGTGGTATGTGTAGCTATGTCATACTATGTCGTAAATATGGTGCACTGACCAAACAACAATGCTCAGGGTCAATGACCGTTGCTGGTTTTTAATATGGGAGAAAATTTTAACTTTCGAATAATTTCAGCTGATGAATGTAAATTCCATTCACTAAATATACCTACCTTGTATTTTATTTGGAATTCTATAGCGTTGAAAACTATTCTGGAAGGTACATTTGCTAATAGGCCGAGTCATATTATTCATACTTGTGTATCAGATTGGCTATAGCTATTTAGCGCACATAGTTTTATTTGCAATAATACATTATTTAATTCCATACATATTATCCATAGCTAACAATATTAATTAAGTAGCTATTTGTAAAATAAATGATTATGTGCTTTATTGAAATACATTTTGTTTTCTTTTTTTTTTTGCTCTAAGCAAATTGTGGCGTCTGTGTTATATATAATAGATAAATAGAGAAACTACAATAGAGTTTCTAGGAAGTGCAGAATATTTGAAAATATTTTAAAACAAAAAATTCAGCCATGGCACTTTTAAGCTTGACTTTTTTTATAATAACATTTATTAGGCTATAGTTTACTTTTGTAAATATAATATATGGGGATGTATTTGTAGTGACTAATAGAAAAGTAAAGCGTACTAAAACATACTTATTATCTTACTCCAAATACAAATTTCCACTGACCATATAAAAAAAACATCATTAATATGTAGTAAAAATCTCATTATATTGAATATCATAAATTCTAATATATCTATTAGCTGCAAAAAGTGTACTGCCAACAATGTCTTACCGTTCTGAAAGTTCAAATATGGGTCGGTTTTGGTATTCTAAAACATAAAACCTGAGCCTGCATTGTTCGTAGCCTGGACTTTCCAAGTTTCTGCACGGGCAGTTAAATATTTATTAGATCAGTGCGCGATAAAAAAAAAAAGATTTACCATCACAGATGTTAAAAAAGCATACTTTATAGACTTCTATAGAGGTTACTCTTTGAAATATTCTTTATACAGTTTAAGTCCATAGAGAACATTTATGTATGTCAAATATTATGTAAGCTACCGCTGATTCGAAAAGTCGATAAGAGAACCAATAAAAAAATTCAGTACTTATTCTCTTCAAATTCGTGGTTGCCCAAAAGGCTAGAGAGAACCTAAGGCAGAGGTTACAATGACGCGAAAAGTGGTTTAGTATTTGGAGTAGGTTTAGTGTCAGTGAGGGCCTAGCCATAACGTGCAGTTTGTTGTCCAGCATGGCGGGCAGCGGCGGCAAGAAGGAGCCGACGCAGCTGTCGCCAGTCAAGAAGCGCGTGAAGGAGGGCACGCCGCCCTCCCGACACAGGCACCACCATCACGACCACAAGTGAGTACTCACTAATCACTATACGCAGTATAATTTTGCTAAGTTAAGAAATTCAATCTTATTGCTGTGTTTTATACCTAGTTGATTTTTTTCACGACGATGATCTTGTAAACGAGGGTTTGTGTAAGAGTTCCAATTGGAATTCTAACACAAACAACTGTTGAATTAACAGGATGTCTGATATTTCAATGTAACTGTTGAACGCTGAACATGTAGGATAAGCGAACCTTCGTTTGTCTCCATCTTTGTGTCGCTCGATGCTCGAGAGTACATGTCGGGTTAGGTGACAGCTTTTCCCAGAATTTAAATATTTTTTTGCTGGTCGCTGTTCTAACCTACTCTTACCAATATTTTTGTGATGATAATATTTACTTAACTCAACAAAACAAAAAATATAGGTGACGTTAGGCTAGAATAGTAACCGAAAAAAATTCTTGAAATCCTGGGACGAGTTGCCCCCAAGCCTAACATGTCAGCACACATAGAACTACTGGTTATAGTCCGAGGCAAGAAAGTGTAGTATGACCTTGAGTGCGCAGAAACCAATTTTGATAGAAAGTCTTCTTTTTTACAAGTGCGCAAAATAACGGTCATCGCTATACTTTCGTGCCTCCAGCTATACAATGTTTTTGTTACAGCAACTCCCGCGCCGGCGGCAGCGGGTCAGGCGCGTGGGAGAGCGCGTCGGCGGCGTGCGGCGCCGCGCACACCATCACCATCCGCGACACGCCGTCGCCCGCCGTCTCCGTCATCACCATCTCCGACAGCGACGACGACGCCGACGCCCCGCGGCGAGCGCGCAACGCGCACCAGCCGCAGCATCAGCCGCAACACCAGCCGCAACATCAACCGCAACATGCGCCGCAACACCCGCCGCAGCATCCGCCGCAGCATGCGCCGCAGCATGCGCCGCAGCATCCGCCGCAACACCCGCCGCAGCCGCACAACCAGAGAGGTGAGGAGTCTGTCACTAATGTTTGAGAAGGGTTCAATTAAAAAAGTCTGCTTATGTAATCATTCCGTTCTTCAATCTTTAATGAGAGTTTTTGTAAATGCAAAGTCCGATATAAGGCGTTACGTTGACGTCGAGTCTAACTTTGACGCAATTGGTAGTTTTGTACGGTGGCCAGCACATCAAGTTACTACAATCTGTCAAATTTCTTCAATCGAACCTCACTTTTATGTCAAACGTGTTTGGTTCAATATCAACTGAGGAAATTTGACAGATTGTAGTAACTTGATGTGCTGGCCACTGTACGTAACTTCTTAATTATGACAAGATACGTCAAAATGGAACCATTCCCTTCGTTGTTAAACAAGTCATCTACGTATCGCCATCTATCGGATTTTGCTTTTGCAAAAACCTTCATTATTACATATAAGCTGATTTTTGTAAAATTGATTACTTGGCAAAAACACTAGTTTTTTCTTCTGAGCTTAGAATCGTTTTAAAGATTTTTTGAAGGACCTAACAGAAAAAAACGATATAATACAACGATGACGTTGTGATGTTATGACGGTGTATATGATTGAGAAAGTTAGTGTCTGATTGAATGAGATCACATTCGAGGGAAGTGTTATTACATTCTCTTTGGTAATGGCGACTTATTTTTGTTTCGTAAAGTTCAAGCCTAAATGTTGTGTTTGTCGGCAGGCGGCAGCGGCGAGTGCGTGGCGGCGGCGAGCACGCCGGGCGTGGACGACAAGCACGTGAAGCACGAGCCGCACCACCAGCCCTGCCACCACCACCACCAGCACCAGGTCAGCGCCTAACACTATTTACTACATTATATATAACAGGTGGCAGACACCCAGACGTATCGATTCATAGCAAACGATTGCCGCTGCTCGTTGACACTCATAAAACTAGTGGAGTCACAAGTGTCCTGGCCACCCTAATTGGCGCAAGCATTTATTCGATTAAAAACATCGGCGCAGATTCACAGTACACAGTATGTCTAAATCGTCAAAACGCGAGTGCATTTTCTATTTCCTAAAGGGTTATCGCAATATTGATTTCTTTTATCTTGCAAATGTCAATGAGCGCCTGCGATTAGCCTAACTCTGAGCTGACGATAGTCTCATCAATATTATAATATTATAGGTATACATCTAGAATATCCAGTGGAAACATTATTACAAATATTTGACCACAAGTTACCATAAAACTGCTTTGTTCGTGGGTTCGAGTCCCACCTGAAACCATTGATGCATTTTTAAGTGCATTATTTACATAGAAATAAATGAGTGTTTGCAAATTAAACATTCGATAGATAGAGTTACGTTGACGCCTGGTCCAACTTTAACGACGGTTGTTTTATACCATAAATAACTAAAAATGTAACCAATCCACTCGTTGTTGGAGCAGTCGTCCTCTAACGCTAACTAACGCTATCTAGCGGATTTTTCATTTGCAAAAACCCTCATTGCTATAACAAAAGTAAATAGTAATGGATGTTGTGTCAACCCTGCAGACGCAACAAGCGCAACAAACGCAGCAGCCGCAGCAAGCGCCGGCGGCGCCGCGCCTAGCGCCGAGCTCCGCGCAGAGCACGCCGCAGAGCCAGAAGAAGCGCATCCTCGCGCTCGCGCAGCAGGACGCGCAGGCCAAGCGCGAGCCGCACGACCACGCGCACTACCCTGCGCACCCGGTCAGTACCAACCACTACTGATGTAACGAATATTCTGTAACGAAATATTGTAAAACAACAATTTTGTAGATGTCTCTCAAACAAATACTTAACATAAACGAGACTAAACGCGACGAAATTAAATAAGTACATTTTAGCACTTACTGCTTGACGTTTCGGCTGCGTGTTGTAACGCCGTGGTCACAAGCGAACTGGAGGCGCACGGCGTCGTCTGCTACGCCCGGCTTGTGCATTTTCAGATACCTTCTCATTTTCGATATTTGCACTGCCACTAAATAAACTGTCAGTGAAGTCACTCCGGCACACTACACTAACAGTATCCGGGTTGGTTGTGATTTGTATTGGAAAATTGCGCGGTTTACATTTATTTATCACTGGATTCCACGCCGATGATAATTTGAACCCGTCCTCCCGATTGAAAGTCTGGTGTTTCTTGATCTCAATCGCTTCACGTACTACTCTAGTGTGGTAATGACGATCAGTGGAGAGGATTTTTGGGGCGTGAAACTCCATCCAATGATTAACCCCGCTTTCCAGCAGATGTTCTGCTACTGCCGATTTGTTGGTCTGTCGGTTTTTTACAGCTGCGATGTGTTCTTTGACACGTTCTGCGATTGTCCGCTTTGTTTGTCCTTATTTAATTTCGTCGCGTTTAGTCTCGTTTATGTTAAGTATTTGTATAATGCAACGCGAAAGTTTAAAAACATGTCTCTCAAACAACTTATGACCGTCAATCAGAAATTACTATCACGAATGCATGTGACAGTGGCTCTAATTGAATAGTATAATCTAATTTATTTAAACGACCTCCATTTTAAAAAAAATACTTTTGGGTATCGTCCTCATATCTACCCTGCCCCAGTGTGCTGCGGCCAATCTTAACCGTTAGCCACGCCCAACTTCCAAACTTCGGACTGACAATGAGAATTTCTGATCAGATAAACTCGGGTACAGATTTTTTGTTCCACCCGAGGATAGAACCTGGGATCGCACAATCGTCGCTTCAAAGTGTAACGACTAGTAACATGTCACAAGATATAAACGAGGGAATAATAAATAAATGTTTTTGTTTCCAGAGCGGTACGAGCGTGCGTCAACCGAACGACTATCAGTGCAATCAGTATGTGCCCGCGCAGCACAACAAAAGGGATAGCGTAAGTATTTACCATTTCACTACTTCGGTCACGTGTAGTTAAGAATATTTTCAGAGCTCTTTTACATCAATTCGTTTACACTCTTTCATATAATGTTATTCAATGTATTACTCTGAAAAATTGTATTCAGAGTATATCTGGGAACGCTTAACGATTGGAAATGAATTTACGACCCTCCGTGAGGTCATATTCTGTAGTTCTATAAAAATAATCTAGCTTGAAATGTAGAAATGTAACGGATTTCTGAAGTTGTTTCGAAAGTTTGTTGAATTTTAAAGTCTTCTGAAATTTGTATTAAAAAAAAAAGAACCTATAGTCTACTACACCTTCCCAATGGGCCGGTAACATATCTGCACTTCTGGTGCAGCTAATGTCAATGGGCGCTGGAGATCACTTACCATCAGGTGACCCGCTTGCTCGTTAGTTGGTTGGCGATCTAGCACTGTGCGTTTCTCATGGAATTTTCTGCCACGAACCTCAGTATGTCCTGACGTCTATGACTTAGGGACCTTCAAGAGAAGGTGGTACTCCTTTAAAGGCCGGCAATGTATCAGCGATCTCTCTGATCTCGCAGATATTCATGCATTCATGGATTTCATGCATCTCGCGATGATGAAATAGGTTTTTAGATTTTTGCGTTGCATTATAACAAGAAAATATTAAAACGGGAATAAACGCCATGTTTATTGTTAAGTACATTAAGGCCGCCGATATTGTATTTGGAAATTACTATTAGCATTAAGTTCTGTAATGTGTTGTGCAATAAAGAGTATCTATCTATTTACATTGTTTGCACTTACTGCTTGACCGCTTGTGACCACGGCTGCTGCAACGTAGCCGTACAATGTACTTAGCAATAAACGTCGCGTTAATTCCCGTTTTAATATTAATTATCGTCACCTGGTACTCATATTAACAGGGGTTGCACGGTGTGTCTGGCGTATTTATTTGTTTAATATTTTCCGGCGATGATTAATTACCAACAGGTGACCCGCTCGCTCGTTGCCGCCTCTTGTGTGATAAAATCTCTCGAAGTAGAGTAAAATAGCAGCTCCTTTTGTGTATTGCAGAGCGGCGGCTGCCGCGAGTACATGGGCGGCGCCGGGGTACCCGCAGCGGGCCCGGGCGGCGCGGGCGCGGCGGGCGGCGCGGCGCTGGGCGCGCACCACGCGGCGCCGCCGCAGGCGCACAAGCACGCGCCGCACGCCGCCTGGCACCACCACCCAGCACGCGCATTACAAGTAGTAACACAATCATTAATATTTTTTCTTTTTTTATACAGAACGTCCCTACGGTCATGCCACCTGAAAGGACTAGTAACGCTTTAATATTGTAGATTGGCACATTTACTGAAAGATTTTTAGAATATTGACTACTACCTAGCCGGCCGCCGCGACTTCGTACGCGTGGAGTTAATTATTGACACTTACCGCCATATTTTGGACAATCCACACAATATATTTTTATAAAATTGTAGCCTATGTGTTATTCTGATGTATAAGCTATATTGTGGTAAAGTTTCATTCAAATCCATTCAGTAGTTTTTACGTGAAAGAGTAACAAATATCCATACATCCATACTTACAAACTTTCGCCTTTATAATAGTATAGTAAGATTTTTTTCTTCTTTTATACATGACGTCCCACGGCCATGACACATGGAGGGAAAGTACCTTTAATATTGTTGGAACATTTTACTGAAAGAAGATATTATCAATAATAATTTAATTTCAAAAACAATCTAAACTGCATTCATAGATTTTTAAATAATTACACTATTGAACCTGGAATCGAACCGCTACACGAAAAAAAATACCCTGTAGCTTTATCACACTGATCAATAGGCTTCATCATAGTGATTATTTTTAGATAAATAACAATACTATCAGAAATAAAAGGAAGACAAAGGGAAAAAATAACCAAAAAATAAGGAAAAAATAACTAAAAATTCTAACGCTTGCCCTCCTACATCATTGCTATGATGACTACAGGGCAAACGAATTTTTAGAATAAGTATGATGCATGAAATTTTTTTTTACTTCTTGACAATTATATAAATCAATAAATATATCAATAATTTAATTTTAATATTTGTTTTTTTTTATGTAGTAAACATAATAATTTGAGTTATTATCACCGTCGACATGCAATAATTCGGCATTATTATTTCTAGAACGGGCAGCGGCGGCGTCCTGTCCCCGGGAGGCGGCGTGTCCCCCGGCTACCTGCCACCGCCTCTATACGTGCCCACGTATCATTACCACACGTAAGTTGAACGTTTATATTATTTTATTTACTGTTGTTGAGTAACCAGGAGTCTTCAATATAAAGTTATGTTATTCTGTTACTGAAAGGTTGCTAGTATTGCTTAATTAATGTCTATGAATATTTATTTCATAGATTTCAAGAATAACGTCATAAATATGTATGTATGTTGATTTAAAGATGCTTCAACTACAGCCCCCTTATTACGAAACCAAGACTGAAGTTAGTCGTGGTTTAAAACTTATGATGCCTCTTTTATTAGACACTTTAGGATAATGTGATAATTTCTATAAGTGTCTCATAAATGTCTCTATAAGTGTCAACCAAGAATTAATTTATAACACGTTTTGTTATAAGGGGGTAGGTGGTATTCTTAGTAAGTCTATCTGTCGCAGATAAGGACTTCGAGTTATTTTACAACTGTATCAGAATAATAACGATAACGATCGTGTCATTCGAGACAGCTCAAATGTCTCCCAAGAAATACTTCTGTAAATTGCCGTTGCATTTCGCCGTATAACAGTGTACTATTTGTTTTCAGGGGTGGATCGCACGGCGTGGGCGTGGGCGTGGGCGTGGGGGTGGGCGTGGGCGGCGTGGCGGGCCCGCCCCCCGCGCACCACGGCGCGGCAGCCCGCCTGCCCGGCTACCTGCAGCCCTACTCGCCCACCTACCTCGTGCCGCCGCCGCACCACCAGCAGCATCTCTGGTACACCGACTGAGCCACACCGCACCGCACCACGATGCGTAGCTACGAGTCGACCCCACGAGGATAGCTCGCCCGTAGCTTGGAGTGAATTCCGTCTCCGTGACCGCTTTGGTGCGTCGACGGCGTGACGTCATCGTGAGTGTTGCAACTATCCGACCCCGAGGTGCCGAGGAGCGCCCGCGCCGTGCGGGCCCCGGATGCGCATACGCCGACGAGGAGCCGAATATATTCGATCGATTCTCTCACACTGCAATTTTTAATTAAATCTATGACTAGTGTGTTCCGCGCGCGTTTATGTAATATATTAAAGTTCCTTATCGTCCGGGGCGGCACCCGCCGCCCGGTATTTATAAATGAATCGACCCGTTCTGTACAAATGTTATCGTATAGGAGAGTATGTTTAAATTATTTTCACACTTCACCCGACCTACCGAGTGTAGTCGCATGTGTGGATCGATGTTATACGAGGAGTGTTAGATGTGGGCTCGTTGTTTCGTGTCTATGTGTAGGCACTAGTGGAAGCAGATTATTTGTTTTATAATTGTATAATATGGATTGTAAATTTCGCGTTAATTTTATTATAATTATTTGCTGATGAAGCGAAGCGTGTAGGTTGCATTTACTAATATTTTATCGTAGACATTAGTGTTTGTACCAAATTATTATATGGGGCATGTGTAACGAGTACGGGCCGCCGGCGCCGCGCAGGCGTCGGCCGGTTTTAGTTATTATATGACGGTGATTTTGTCAATTACGATTTTATTTTAACTTCAGCGTAGTGTACGTTTGCCTTAGATATCGAGATTTATAATTATGTTTGTTACGTTCCATGGCGGGCGACGGCGAGGCAAGCAGACAAACATTTATGCTGTGTTTAATCTATATTAATATTAATTAATGGGAGTTTTATATTATGTAGATAATACGTGTGTAGGGCGCGGTGATGGATTACTTGTATAGGCGTAGATTCAAGTATACTAAACGTGGAAATTAATAAAAAAAATATCTAAGATTTTTTATAAACATTTAGTACACACTAATAGTTAACGACTGTAATGCATGTATATTCACATTAGATAGTGCGAAATTGTTATTTAAAAATGCTAAATGTTCTTTATACAAAGTAAATGCAATTACCTAATTTACGACTGCAATTTATTTAGTTTAACTCTGATAGGTGTTAGTGACACTCGAGCTAATATAGTTTGGTGAGTTGAGCGCGGTCCGGCGCGACCGAACCGCGACCTTATTTATATGCCCATAGAGCACATTATGTTAGGTACACGATAATACGTGAGTTTGCTGTGACAAATTTTAAACTATAAATCCCGCTGTGCCAGTCACCTCCGCTGCCCGGTGTCGCGGCGGAGCGAGGGCCGCCTAATGTTATATCTGTAATCATAGGACCGCGTTCCTCGTGGATGCATTAGAAATCAATTAGTGACGAATATTTATGCATGGCGGCGCCAAGTTTTACAGTTTCCCCGTGAGACCGGCGGGGGGTTGACGGCGAGCGGGAGGGCACTTTTGAAATATCCCTGCGCTAGCGGACGCGGCGCGCCGCCCTGTATATAAGTATTACATAAGTCGTATCGTACAAGCCTATAGTCATTTTAATACATAGTGTCGGTAACACTGGTCTTATCTCGTTCGCCGCCGGCGCGCCGCGTCCGCTAGCGCTAATTAAATATTATTTTTGCTTATTATATCAGTAGAATTTGTAATTAGTGCGTTAAGAGTTTTAATTTATAAATAAACCACTATTTAATCACGGTATACCCGATGATGTAACTTTGGTACATTCTTTTATTCTTCAATATAAATGAAAAGATACATTTTTTATGACAAGACTATGTAATGTTAATTTGAATTATTATAGTTCACTAGCTTTGCTGCCTGACAATAATGTTATGTTTAGTTCTGTATATCTTACGGTTGTAGTTTTTATTGTAATGCATTATGATTTATTTTATATTAATACCAGCGCATTCATTCAAGCATTGCACGCAGGTACGCGGACCTACTCGTCCTGTCTTACTGTACCGCAACTGTTTAGTTGTCGAATGCTCTCCGGTTACCCACGTTAGTGTATTCTTTGTTACTTGCTTATTAACAGTCATTTTAGTTGTTATAAGGGTAAGTATAGTGTTTCTTTTCAACTTTTTCTTCCGATCGTTTCTCTGAGGTCGGCCTAGCTCGTGCAATGCTTGGCGTACGTGGACCTATCAGTGAGTTTCGTGTTCTTCAACGAAAGTATTAACCATTACAAATTGTATGATTTTTGAATTTACGTCGCTCGTGTATTGAATAGCGATGTAAATTCGAATGCAAAATATTGATGAAAAGAAAACGACCGGATTAAATTATGTTAACTTATAAGAAAATGTATGATCTCTTAATTGAATTTATAAATTACGCAGATTATATTAGAAAATACATTTAGTTAAAATTAAATTATTATTACATTTGTATAGAGACTGTGAAGTCGTTGAGATGTAATGACTACGGAAGTTTGGTTTATAATTTAATTCGCAATATTGAGTAATGCGCGTAACGGTCGCGTCACCCGGTTGCGGTGTGCGGTCGGCTGGATTACTAGATCGCATTTCGTATTAATTTCCAATTGCTTCGAGACTTTATGTCGGTCTCCTTTCACTATTCGCGTCGTTCGGCGAATATGCGGTGAGTGCAAGCGCAACTCAAACTTACCACGTAAGGAGACGGCCGCCCGGCGCGGCTTTCGTTTTCTACATATTTTCTATTTAACTTGTCCCGGGATGGGCAGATTACAAAGCACCTGATTATGTTCATATGCCTACTTTACTGTTAAGATAAATTGTGTTACTCTGTCACTGAATATATTTAAAAAAAAGTGTAGTCTTTTAGGGCGAGAATACGTTTAGCGCGGTTCATACAAGATTGTTAATCGCGGATAGCCGATGTGTCTCAATCCGCGACGAGCAATGAGGGTTTTTGCAAATGCAAAATCCGATAGATGGCGTTACGTTGACGTCAGGTCCAACTTTGACGACATTGGCCGTTTTGTACGTAACTTCGTATTTATGACAAGATACGTCAAAATGGAACCAATCGACTCGTTGTTGACCTGACGTCAACGTGACGCCATCAATCGGATGTTTCATTTGCAAACACCCTCATTGCGACAACCGCGCTATTCTGTTTCTGCCCTCAGTCGAGTGGAGATGTCTGCGCATACGCCTTGCGAAACTCATGCGTAGGTCCACGCATGCGCCCGAGAGCGAGATCGCCCGCGCGGCGGTAGTCAATGATCTCTATTCTCTATGCGCACGTAGCGTCCGTAGAGCGCACCGTAGCCTCTATACCCAACCCTTTTACTGATTTATTATTTGTAAGCTTTTTTCGGAGTTTTGGGGTTTATTTTTAAGTGTATTAACTGATGGAATGTTAACAATTATTTCTATTCTGTATTTTTTTCATTCGTTTATAGTTGGTAAACATTTTTTTCTGCTTACAATATCGCGTAGGAGTTAAATTTGCCTTATTATTAATTAATTAGTGTCGTGTATATCGGGGCTCATTCGACCGCAAACCACTTGAAGCAGGCATGAACTGTCCGTCGGCGTGATTCTGTGATTTCTCATTGTAATTATTACAAATTAAATAAATTAGTTCGTTCGAAACTGACTATTGTAAATTTTGGGTTGTTGCAATAAAAATTTTGTTCATGTGTATAAAATTGCATTTGCTATGCAGCTGGCTGGTAGTGCCCTGTGTGTATATTAGTTGCCGCACGCGACTCGCCTCGGCGGAGTACACCGTTGACAATAATTTAAATGAATAGTATCGACCCATAAAATGTACAAATACTCCATATAAGATTGTATTAATTACTATCAATTTTGTACTGTTTAAGTGCGTACGCATATTAGTTCTATTTCACTGTGATTGTACTATATATTTTATTCATTAATGATTGTGTCGGTGAACTATTACAGTAGGCTTATGTTTGGTTTTAATGATTTCATGTAACAATAACTAGTACCTGTGGGTACGAGCTGAGACCTAACTCTAATGGGTATTTTATGTTTTAATTTAGAATATAGGGGCTTGTGTAACACAAGTTGGAATGATTAACATGTTTTAAATTCGATATGTGGGGTAATCAGGGGATATAGCACTGATGTTGCTTAAGTTTTTCTTCAATAATAATCAAATAGTTATTATTAGAGAGCAAATTGTAAATAAACATCCAAATATCCCTTTTTATTTTACTTTTATTTTTTCCCTTTTCCTTTTCAGTTGGTTTGTTTTTATTATTTATGTGGGCCTGTCTACGTGTACGCATCGCATAGTAAATACTCTAATAGCTGTTAGCGTGACGTCACACAATAACTGTACTATGGTTTTGTATACTTTTTAATGTAGACTAAATTTATAGAATAATAATTATTTTTTAACTCTGTCTCTTTTCTCAAATAACAACAATTACATTTAAAGAAAGACGTTAGGCTAATTGTAAGTGTATTCTTGATTGATTTTACAACCGGATGTTTTTAAATAGTTGGAGCCATACTGCCGAGGTTGGTGTGTGACGTCACCCGCAGCCTACTATAGTCAAATAGTGCGGCGCGCGTCGCCGGAGCTGCTGTCTTGACAATAACCCAGTGTCAGACAATAATAATTCTTATAATTTGCCTGTTAGTAGACAGTTTTGTTCGCCCCTTATTAGTGTTGGTAGAGTACGTACATGGTCTAATAGGTCATATAGTAATGGTGAGAGATTGTATGTTAGCACCGGTGTTTATTCCAGTTGGTCGATGAGACTATAGAAGTAGCGATATAATATATCCTGGCCGAGTAGCGGACGCCTGCTGTACACACGTAGCAGTCTGACCGGGGTACCACAATGTTTAGCGAAGATTAACTGACAACGAAAGAAGTACATACTTCAAATTATGATATCTTTATGATTTAAAATATAAGGTAGCCCAATTAAGTATATGAGAAATATGCTGGCCATTACCACAATTTGAAAAGCGGACCTAGGTTAATCACTTCTGCAAGTCTTACTGAACAATTGAACGTATCGGTGGCAGATTATGTGTCACCGTTTCTCACGAGGCCCTGCCAGATTGATCCCAAACCGAATATAAATTTACAAACTACATAGTCTGATATATAATTTTTACAGAATTTGGAATTTGGCCTTTAATATTGCTATAATTCTGTTCGTATTAGTTCTCTAACTGCCGAGATTAGCTATGAATTTAAGACAAATCTCACAGTTAGTAGAACATCACACAGAAAAGTCTACCACATTCCTATGTCTTTGAGAGGTGAGCCCACAACCTCGGTCAGACTGCATTTATTAAATACTATTCTAATATTGAAGTTATATTTCTAATAAATACATACTTATATAAAGAGTTTTATAATCAACTCGTCAGATATTTAAATTTTTCGACAACTTCAGCACTTGAGAACGAATAATGCATTAATGTATTTTTATTATTTTATTAGAAGTTCGAGAACGCATAGCTTTGTGCTCGTATTATCGAGTATTTGTAAAACTACATTCTATATCGTAGTTAAAAAAAACAATACCTACCTCGTTAAATACTTAATTATATTTACATTTCTATAAAGAATTTGAAACTTTTTAAAACTCCACTTAGCGTGTTAAAGTCACTTTCGATATTTAGATAAAGATTGTATAACTTAAATTCTGTATTATGTCTCTCACAAGAACTCCAATGATAAATAGTGGTCTCTTCTCTTCTGCCGAGTTTAGGTTTAAAGCAAAAACAGGGCTTAGGGCATCGTCCATAGGTTATTCTTAAAGAGGTAGAGCAGTAAGTGTAATCATTTTAATTACTTTCAAGTAGATACATTTATATTTCGTAGCATAGATAATTAGAATACATTAAAGTTACTAGTACACCTAAAATGAGTTTCTTAGGTGGGCATAAGTAGCTAATTAGACTTATTGCTCACAAAATTATAACGAAGTCCACATATTTATTTTCAGAATCTGATTCCCATCAATGTTCACATTAAGAGACGATGCCCATATTAAAACTGAATATTATAAACAATATGGTCGTACATACATAGTATTTGGAGCACATGTTAATGTTGAGCGAAATAGTTATTTAACTACTTAGAATGTGATTATATTTATATAATAATGCGACTTCAAAATAATTAATAAAATGATTTTTAATAAATTCAGACTACTTACATATTAAATACTAAACTAAATTATAAAGATCTCAGTAACTCTTAAATTTTGTACTGTAAAAGTTTTCATATTAATGAACTAAAAATTATAATGATACAGTTATGCTATTATGTAGTTGGTGTTGTAGATTATTGTCGCTGAAAGTTGTTTCTAAATTCGTAAGTTCGACAAACCCTGCGCAGGCGCAGATGCACCATTTCGGCTGGTTTGATGAAGTGGCGGCATCTGTGGCTCGCGAGTCGAATCACTTGAAGACAGAGGAGAAGGCGCCTGCCCGGGTCGACGGGCAAGCCTGATGTCGCGGGAACAATTGCTTATACTCAAATATAAGATTTATTAAATCCACATATTACAAGTCTGATCTCACGTGTTTGATGTTAGTTGCAGCGGCTAAACCTAGGCTCTACTCTAGCGTAACTTTTGTATACTCGATGTTCAATATCTACCTACTAGGTAACTATATGTGTGATAATAACAATAAGCTTTCAACTAGATGGAGTACAATGAATCTAATGATTAACATTTAGGCCAATGTTTATAAACATTATTTTTACACTGTCTATTTAAATAAATGTGATTTTTGTCTATAGTACGTAATATTTTAGATTACTGTGCAGTCCAGTGTGTCTACTCTTCGCTTCTGTAAAGTGTTAAGTGATTTGAGTATGTTGTGGTCGGTAGGCGTCGAGGCGAGCCGCCTGCGCCGCCTCAGGCCCGAGGGACCGGACTATATCGTATCTCGTCAATTGTAAACGTTATATCAACAGCTTCTAATCTAACATTAGGTGGTAATGTTTAACTCAGTTCTCAAGATACACTGTTCTCACCAAGATATTTTGCCGTCCAAGACCTGCGCGCGCGCCGCGCAGGCGACAGACAGCTGGACTGTTCTAAAGATACTTGTGGTTTTTCCTTTTAACCGTATTCGCATACTTCAACACCAAACCGACTTATACATTAATAGATGTCTAAAATATTTTATATTTACCTAGAGCTTATAGAAGGAATAGGGCTGTAGACTTAATAAGATCTAAACCTTGATTTGCATGTTGGTCGTTGAAACACTCGAGACTGTTTGAACGAGCTCCGAGCATGCAACTGATCGTTCCCAACGAAATATCAGGGATGTAACTAGACATAGCGTTGGCTTTTAACTTAGACAACTTTATCAAAGATTTATACAAGCTATGGGTGTAGAGTTATATGCGTAGGTATAACCATATGTCTACAATTTATCAGCGATTTATTCAAGGATTTTATTTAAGGGGTTCGTAAATTATAGATTAAAAATGGTGTTATTTTGGAGCTTTCATCTACGGTTTAGACTAATCCAACATAACCTTCACTTTATTTAAAAGTAATCTTTATCCAATAACGACCTCCGAAGTAACACCACGAGCCTCGTCGACTAAGCACCAAAATGAATTTTATAAATTAGATGGCGCCATTTTCTATAACTATTACCAATAAATATAATTTCTATAAAACGTGATTTCGATGTCCAGATTATTCGAGTTTCGCTGTCTTCTATATTACATTTCATTATGATATTGATACTAGCGTCCAGTGTTAAGTAGTCGGTGTGGGTAGACGCGTCAGGTACAACACGACCTACCTATTTTATGCTAGAATAGTTCCAATAACGTAGAGTTACGACCAAATTAGCGTAAATTAATATATCCTAACACACAAATGAATATTCGTGATAAGTACATAATGTTATATGCTACGGTTAACAATGGATGTTGCATGACTGGGAAATTTTAAAGTACAAATTTATCACTCTATCCCAGCAGTCTTAATGCTTTAAGCTCTTTCCTTATATTCTTAGTATGATACGAGAAAGACGTTGCATTATTAATTGTTTTCAGTCTCGAACGTTGTAAATGTTGTAGTAGGACTTCAGTAACTTTGCATTCATTTTAATGTCGACATTTACGTTTCAATGTTAAAACAATCTATTCCCACTTGTAAATGATTAAATATTCACTAATGTATTAGATTCGTGGTAGTATAGCTGAATATCGGTGACAGGATCACATTTTCGAATTAAATCGTAATTTTATAACAATTGATGTGCCTAAGTGTAATACTATCTATTATCGTAATTGTATATATTTGTATAGTTATTGAACTTATTGCGGGTCTCGCAGCGAGACGTGGACGCTGTCCAGCGAGGGTGGAGAGGACATTGTTTTCGTGTTTATCGGATCGCCTAACTTCAACATGTATTTTGAGACAATAACTTCTTTTTGCATCTTAATTTTTGTCTAACATGATTATTGCACTTTTTATTATGTAATACCGTCAAAAATTTGATCTTAGAAACTAATTTTGCTGAATATATTGATGTTTTCTGATTGTAAAGCTTAAAAACTTATTTGTAACATTTATCAAGATTCCAATCAAATAGTATTGTACTGACTAGCGAGTAATTTTCTAATCCACTAGATGTTTTTTACTTTTCACTCATGGAAGTATTGTGTACACGTAGCTCTTATGGTACACTAGAAAATTAGATTTATGGGACTTTAATAGCACGCCAGAAAAATCTTTTGCATTATGTATATCCAGAATTATAGTGATTGTTTCATTGGAAAAAATTAAATGTACTTATTATAGATTTGTAACAATGTATGGTAGCGACGTCAGCCCGCTGCGGCGTCTGGGTGTACTAATTACTTAATTGGTAACTAAAGTGTATCTTTCTGTAAATCATTCATACTCGCCGTGTACACGAATATGATGGGTAATCGGGTAGCTGTGTAGACTTGATTGTGATATCAGTAAACATTTTCATACGAGCATCCAACTTACTTGTTTTATTTATACCCTCACTTCAACGCAACTGCATACGCCTGATCAACTTCAAACACACGAGCCTCGACTGCAGGCAGAATATTTTTAAATAATTTACTCAGACCGTGGGAGAGCCACGCTTCGGCATGAATGGGCCGGCTCGACTGGAGTAGTAACGTCCTCACAGAAAACCGGCGTGAAGCAGTGCATGCGCTGTGCTTCGCTGCGTGAGTGAGAATATAGGAGGCCTAATCCAGGGGAAGGGGGGTTAAAAGGTGAGCAGCGCACTAAACTTGTCACACCACTGGTGTTGCAGGTATCTAATAATAGGCGGCGGTAAGTCGCTTACCATCAGGTGATCCGTCTACTCGTCGGCCACCTATATCATAAAAAAACACAACAACACAGATTACAGTCGATATTCCTTATCTTGTTCTCCTACTGGTCTATGCGTTCCATGAAGTCGACTCGACATAGAAGGCGAAAACCGAGAATCGGCCTCCTTATGAAACGGTTAGGTAAAAAACGGATACTTACATAACATACCTTACACATACGGGTGTAACCGCAGCATATCGCCAGAGGACGGTGTACCTAACCGTGACAGATGCTGTTGCAACGCATTCCTCCTAGCAAGCTCACTGCCGGCTGCTTTGCATACCAAGAAGAGGTTGTAGGAGAAACATAAACCTATACTCTGATAATCATGTAAAGTAAACTGACAGATGAAAATGACAAGTTTCTATGCATTTTGACATTTTGCATGTGTCAAATTGAGTGATAATGTATGGGGATGACACATTGACATCTGTCAGTTTACTTTACATGATTATGAATCAGAGTATAGACCCACTTATTACAAAACGTGGTCTAAAGGTAGACTTGGTTTAAAAATACCGCTGTCACTTTCATAAAAGTCACAAATGAAAGTGACGGCATCAGTTTTAAACCATGCCTAACTTTAGTCTCCGTTTTGTAATAAGGGGGACTGAAATCTTTTAATGTTTTCCTAAAATTTCAGTGTTATTAACAGCTATTTAATAAAAAGTACTATGTATTCAGAGCATTATCCGTAAAGTACAGACAGCCACACGTCAAGTTACCACAACCGGTCAAATTTCCTCAATTGATATAACTTTTTTTTTTAATAAGATGTGTTTGCACTTGACCTCATCTCACCTGATGGAGAGTGACAATGAGGTCTAAGATGTAGCGTGCATTCCCAGAAGAAGCCTATTCACTCTCGACTTAAATTGTAGCTCTCTGGAAATACAGAAGCCGGCAAGTTGTTCCATTATAAGTTGTTTCATAGCAGTTCGTACTAAGAAAGAAGAACTTAATGTGTTTGACATGAACATGAATGCCGATTGTACAAATCTAACATTTTTGTATACTTTGTGGCTGTACTAACATTTAAGATATTACTGTAAGTTATCTGACCTATTATTTTAGTAATTTAAAAATCCTTTTAGTTACATACAGTGCGAATTAACTGGTTTTTATAAAATAATGTGTGTTGACTGGCCGGTTGTCGCAATGGTAGTGACCCTGCCTCATACGCCAAAGGTCGTGGGTTCGATCCCCACCCTGGACAAACATTCGTGTGATGAACACTTGTGTTTGTTCAGTGTCTGGGTGTTATATATTTATTTTAAGTATTATATTTGTGATCCTCTGTTGTCTGATATCTGTAACACAAGTAGGTACATAAGCTACTTAGTACGGAGTCAGGTCAATGTATGTTGTGTGAATTTATTTATTTATTTTATTTATTTATTGTCCGCTTACAAGTAATTATGTGCACAGTTCTTGCAAGGTACGAGGTACGTATTTTTTTGTTTTATGTTGTTTCTACATGTGCATGCCGCTAAAAGGGTAACTTGATGTGTTGCTGTGTGTACATGAGAGAATTGTGTTGTCGTCTCAGCATTCGTACATTGCAAGAACTATATACTTAACCAATGTGTTTTGAATAGTGTTCACATAAGGATTGGATTGGGGTGAATTGAAATAAAAAACCAGAGTTTCTGTGAAATAAGCTTTTTTAACTAAATTTAAGTTTTCATACATTACATAATATAATAATATACGCATACACTATAAAATGTTAAATTCAATTTTGTCCAAATATTTACAATGCTTATCGCCCAGTTGTAGTTCTTTGCTATGTCGTGTCCTGATAAGATACATCAATTATAAAAGGGCGTGAACATCTTCGAGGTCACCTACTGAAGTAAAAGTCTGATACAAGCATTACTTAATTAATCTTTGTTTGTTTTGTTCTGCAAGAACCGTATATTGCCTCTGAAGCTTCAATGAATATAATAAACATACAAATATATTAAATATGTATTTTTGTGTATCCCTTACATAGGCCGTGCGCGCGCGCAGCCCGCTCTCAATAAATACACGTGAGTGCAGTTATGTACAGTGCGGCGGGCCGGCACATTACAAACTCCTTTTCGTAAATTTCCAAACTCAGTCAATATTCCGTTAAACTTACAGAAATACTCTACCTACGCGTAATATTGGCATTACAAAAAATAAAATTAACTGATGTATTAAATTATTTCTCATCATGATGTTAAAACGTTCGCTTGGGATACTTCTTGTTACTTTATGCGCTTCAGTAACACTATTTTAAACAAAAATATTAAATATGACAATTGAATATAGTACATTATGTTCTGAGATCATATTTAATACATCACAGGTGTTAGAGAAAAAAATTAAAATTATACAATCGAAATGCGGTCACGTGTGCGCGTCGGCGCTTGCGCACCGTCGCGCCGCTCGCTCGCGTCGGCATGTCCTGCCTCTTGGCACATAACAATATCCGATAGAAATATTTTATACACAACAAAATTTTACAAATCGGGTGTGATATCACCGACAGAGACGGAAAACTAATATTGTTGGTAATGAGCCGTCTAGGCGTCTTTGCGGAGCTAGCCGCGGTCCAAACAGCTATTAGCACAATATTCAGTTTTAAAAGAAATGTCATGTGGAAAGTATCAAATAATGTAGGTATACGTATGTAACATTTTTCAGAAACTATCTGCAAAATATGTTTTAACTAATTACATTGAATTTACATGTTGAACTTTTAACTACATAGTCAGTAATGCAATTTATACTAAAGAGTACATTAGCATCTTAATATGTGAAACTTAAACTCGTTAGTACAAATAAAACTATTACTAACGATAATTAAAACAATTAATTAAAACCGCAGCAGAGTACGAGTGGTAGCATTACTCTACACCGGTTTGAATTAATTTAACAAATCACTGCAGTCTGTCGGAGATACCACACAAAACATAATTCATATAATCAAGAAAACGTCAAATTGTTCAAACAGTCATAAAGTAAACCTTTGTAGACGTCAAATAACGCTTTGTAAAATATAGCGTGCTAGATCAGTTCAGTTATGTAGAAAAGTTCATTTAAAATTTCATTAACGCAAGTAGTCACTCTGAGACGACGTCCGACGTCGACGACGCCTCGCGAATAAATACAATCTTCGTTGTACACAACTAAAGAAAACCATACACAGTGTATGCCCGTTAAAACATCGTAAATAGCGAACCTATAAAATAGAGTTACAATTAAGACGAATGATATGAAAATGATAATTGATGAACATGTCTTTTTGTTTCGTGCAGACCGCGGCCCTTCGACCTAAACTGGCGAAATAATTTGTACTTTAAATAAAGGGCCGCGGTTAGGGACCAAATATTGCAGCTGAGATATAAGAGAATCTCCATCGGAACAACAAGAATCTACTAAACGTTTCAGCAATCCAATATTATAAAAACAATCATCAATATATTGATAAAGATATAATCCATTATAATACAACAACAAAACAAATATAATTTGTAATAGGAGTAATATTGTGAAAACACAAATACTCAATTCTCTAAATAAAAGTTGTACGCTTAAGTTAATTATTTAAATATCGGCAAATTATTCTGTTACTTACGAGGAGGTAACAGAATCGTCGTTACGTTGAGTATTTGTATTTCGCCTATGCTAAACCATCGTGGTTCCGTTAACATCAATATTTTAAATGAGGACCGTTTTGAAAATGTGGAATGTCTTTCTCACCGTTCTCGCTGACAGGAAAACGATGAAAGAGAACATTAGAACTGAGTTTTGAAAATAGGTACATCAAAAGTGTTCTGACGGCGAGCGGTGGAAATTTAATTTCAGCCGCGCCCTCTGGACACTTTCAAGGTACTCCTTCCTTAGAGGGATTGCGACCAGACTTCGCGGACACAGGGGCCGCGGGGCGAAGCACACGATTCCAACCTTAACATAATTCTGACATCTTAATCATAACTACGCTATGCTTACACATAATTCTAACTCTAATCGTCAAAAGAGATCATAAAAACTTACAACTAAATCTATAAATATTGTAATATTGCAAATGGTTTGTTTCATAACAAGCTGTGTGAGAGGATGAAACGAATCTATTGGGTGTCTCGGCGAGCGAGACGTACTTATATTGATTGTGATGTGTTTGCAGGAAACAGAAGAGTTCTATGTGAAGCGATAAGTGTTGCAGGTGTAAATAAAATCGGCAGACCCTAAAGACAATTTGTGTGGAGTCCAGAAATCTTATTTAACCTTGGTATAACTTCCGAAACTATGTATCTTACAAATTACTTAACATTAAATAAATTGTTCTCCGCATAGTGAAAACAATCACATTCAAAATAAATTAAGAAATAATATAAATTTGCACAATCATTTGACATACCCCAGCCCCACCCACGCATTGGACATGATTAGTACGCTTCGACGAGACCTGGCAGCTGCCCGAGACATCACTGATCCTACTCCCTACAAGATACAATGAAATGTTCCTAGAAACGGTGCGTGAACTGTCCAGTTAATTTTGCAATCAAAATGATACGATGAGACATGATTCGACAAAAAGTTGTCAAGATTTGAACAGATAGGTTTTCGCTGGGACATAATGTCGTCTAAGCCCATGCTGCGTAAGTTGTGATGTGTTGCGTGTGCGCGGCCTGGGCGCTGGCAGTGCGGGCGCTGCGCGGCCTAGCTGGGGCGCTTGAAGTGCGCGGGCGCCAGCCGGGCCACCTTCGGGGGGCGGATGTGCGCGCGGTGCCCGCACTCGTGCTTGTGCGCAGGGGACTTCTTGCCACCAGCCGATAACCGCTTGCGGGGTTTCAGGTAGTCTGGAAAAAGGAGAAAATCTCGGTTAGTTATAATAATGGAAGACTGATTCGAAATGACTAAGGGTATGTTTGAATTGATTGTGACATTGTTCTTTTTCAAACTCAAAGCAAGTTCTGATTAGTTAAACCTGAGAAAAGTACTAACTCCCAAATCTTTTATTTAAGTACCTGATAAGTTTTGTTTATCCAACTCTGTCTATAACGTGTTATGATTCATGGGCAAACTCGGTGGTGACGAGAAAGCAAGCATCAACAAGAAAGCCTATGAATTGAATGTGGATACATCAATGATCTTTTCTCCCACGTTTCTCTGAACGGTGCGAGTAAACAAAGGCAGCATATCGGAGGTTTTTACAAGAGCCAAGACAATCTTTGCGGTGCGCCATTTGAATACAGCCATAAGGTTAGCGAGAGAGTGACTCCCTCCACACTGGGACAGCATCGAAAGCCCGTAAAATTACAATTGATAAAATTTTTACGACTCTTGTACACATTGTGAGGAGGGGCGCAGCATTGTATGCATCTCGTTACGATGCATAAAATCAGTCGTAAACCGACAACGAAGGCGAGCCAGTCTAAAGGAATCGGTATTTTTTTATGATCCTCGAAATTAAATGTTCATGAGCCCGGATGCCTGCATACGGAACCGTGCAGTTTGACATCTTTACGACTTCATCTATGGATAAAACGTTAAAATCCTCTTAAAAGTCTACGAGTTCTTTGACAAACTCCCATGGGCGGCGACACCCTTTGTGACCATTTCTAATTTTAAGAAATTATGACCATATAACTATAAAATTTTACGACCGTTTTACTACTGTTTAATCTGTATTATAATAGCTGAGGGTTTTGAGTTACAACGATGTAGGGTTGATTAGAATTCTATGCTGCATTAGAGAAGCCATCTCAAAATTGAACGCTATTAATACAAAGGATCCGATCGAAATAAATGAGTTTGAAGATCAAAGCATTAATTTAGAACTGGGTTTTAAAGGCGTAATTGGTGGCACAAGGACGGAATGAACAGAAGCCGAAGCAGTAGTCAATCGGCAAACATCGATGATCGCTAAATTATGGAGCAACAAAAAACGGGCCGAAACACGCGATGCGCCAAGGCCGATCCATTTGGCGTCGGTGTCATGTGCCGCATATTGTAATATGTATGAGGGACTGTAACACTGATACGCTGAGATACTACACGAGTACGCCCAACGACTAGTTAAGTGACTTAAAAAGACACCAACAGTAGATGCAACGGACACTGATGATTCAATGTCTATTTGATGAATATGACATTGTAGTTGCAACTTCTGTCCACGCTGCAGCGACCGTAGACACATTTGATATGTGGACAAATTAAGGTCAGACGACAAGAACCATTAAATAATTAGTTCAACTTATTCTTTATTCTAGAGAAACATGAACTGATCATATTCAAATAAAGTTCAAGATTCAGTGGAAACGTTTGACATAGTAACAGAGTGAAGCCAAGGTCAAAACGAACGCATGGATCGGTTAGGGTATTATATCCTCAACATTGAAAGAAATAATATAAAAAAGGCTAAGAAGCGTAAGGTGTCCGAGGATGGAGCAGACAGAATTAAATACGTTAATAATAACAAGTCGGAATCATGGCAAAAAATCCAGTCGCGGCGGCCTGCAGCCGGGAACTATGTCAGTGACGTCACGAGGCCCAAGGTCGACTGGTGGACCTCGCGGATTCCCGCCAAATTCAGCATCACAGGACCACGTGGATGCCATGCTTATCGAACATTACATAACAAATGTAAGAACCGGGATGAAAACCGCGAAATACTTCCGGGATGGTGCTATCTCTGCGTACTTTCTCCAGAAGAAAGAGTAATTTTCAAATTTTGGATGATGAGGGAAAGCGGAATTTTGATGATTAATAGGTCGGAATCTCACTGAACTACGCCAGGCTCGCGGTGCTGAGAGAAAATACTTTCACGTGGTTACGCAATGCTGTTTCCCGCCAAACGTTCAATGGAGCGTTTCCCGCCATTTTCTCGTGTGTACGACGTGACCGATTGCCGAAGTCGCGTCGTCGTAGTACATCACCAAAATAATTTGACCCCCGAACCGTATTTTTACAGCGAAGCAGTTGTGTGTCTGTTTGTGTTGGTCATAAGTTCCGGAGGCGTGCTCCGACACTTGGCCGGTTATCTCCCGGGCTCGTAAACATGCGTAAACAAAATGGCCTTGGAGCCTGCGCGTGCGCTGGGCATGGTCGCGTCGCCTAAGCAAACACGTCTTATCACCACACTATCAATTGTTTATCATATTTAGCTAATACTATACTGAACTAACGAGCTCTACACATGCCAGTTACATAGACTATCTTCATGACCATGAGTTATTCTAGCGTATTCTACAAACCATCACGTGAGTTTAGGTGCGAGTTAGCGGGTAAAGAGTCATATTTTTTTATTAATAAACGAAGCAAGCATAACGCTTCAGTTTGCGAGTTGGTTGTAATGGCCGGCCGGAGAGCGAGGTTATTTTGGTCGACCTAAATATCTGCGCGGGCGCACGACTCTCCTCCGAAGTAGGCAGATATAATTTGTTTACCGCGCACTCAGCACACTTTACAATACAGAACCAGTATTTCAAACCGTCGACGAAATATTCAAACAATGTGTGCTGTGTGACTTAATAATTTGCATATTTCAAAGGCCGTAGGATCGAATACAGAATCGATTACTTTTGTACCACATTTGAATAACATTCAACTTTAAAGTTGTGGTAATGAAGAGAATATGAATGCAGCGGACGAATGCAGACCACGTGCATTGAAGGCCGCCTCCGATGGTCTTGCATCCGTGGCTGGTGACATGACTGGAATCTTTTAACGTTTCGGGGCTTAAAAAAGTATGGACCGTGTAAAAATGAAAGGATCCTTCCTTTAAGGGAAGGTAAGGATTTTCGTTGGCGTCAAATTAGATTTTTTGTTAGTGACGATGGCGGTGCGTGGTGTCGGGCTTGTCACCGCGTTTGATCCCGCCGCGGGCTGCAGGAAGCACCGCCACGTGAATAGGCAATCGCGCGTCCCGATGCGCACGAGGCGATAGCTCCGTGCCCGCGGCCGGCGTACTCGCTTTCATTACCAATCCGCCAAATTGCGCTCGACCGAAGCTGAAATTGCCTTCCCGCATTATGCTCATTGTTGGCGAACGTGCCGTACAAAGGCAAGAATACAGTGCCGAAATGTTCGCGGGTTCGTGGGAATGATGGAGACTCCGGGGTCACGATCCTCCGGGAATCGTGCCCGTCATTACCGCGTCAATGCACGAGAAAATCGCCTTTCGCGGACCGTATTGTCCCGAGCGCCTCAGAAAAAGACGCAAGAGAGTCCATAAGATCGACCACGGGTTCCGAAGCTCCAGCTTAAAATGCGGGATTTAAACTTTGATGATGATGAGAGTCCATGAGACAGAAAATTAGTAGCCCTAACCTTCACGAGCGATCAGACGGGACGATAGACTGTGCCCACGCGTCGCCTGCGACCTCTATTAATTTCCTGGAAATGTTTTGTAAATACTATTTTCTGGGCAGCAACAAGCTGATGATTATTAAACAGTGTGGATAAGTTTTGGCGGCAAAGGTTGGCGCGCTCGCGTCCGTCACCTTATCCTGAGTCATCAACAGGTTCAAACTTGATTCAACGTGTTGTAACTGCTAATGCGTCGTTTTCATCGATATCTTTTTCTGATTTCTGAATCAGAATCAGAAAAGCTTTAGATGAAAACGACTTTTGCTTTATCAATGATTTATTTCGTGTTATATAATGTTCATAACATTCAAAAATATTTTTTGTCCGTTTATCTGCATTCAGGTTGCAATTCGGTTCACCTGTTGCCAACTTAACATCGACGCTATCATTTAAATGTTCCTCGTGCAACAAGTTCTGCACAATGCTAATTTAGTCAGCATATCGTCAATTACCGGTTCGTATTGGAACACGTTGAAGGGCCTATAGTAAGGAACGGATTTGTCAGGCGTGGGCGGCTGCTCGCGACCAAACAGGTTGGCTCGCCTGCCCTAAGCGCACGCCACTGCGCCTTTTTATTTTATTCATTTACTATGTAGGGCTGAACATCAGTGTTCTTCGACTCTACTTCGTAATTGTAAACGGTAATATCACTATAATTTTCAAGTTCAATTTTGTTATTCACAGCAATAGTTAGACCTATTTTCAATGACGTCCAGCTGCGTTTGTTACA
The DNA here is from genome assembly GCA_014851415.1 of Cnaphalocrocis medinalis. Classification (NCBI taxonomy): domain Eukaryota; kingdom Metazoa; phylum Arthropoda; class Insecta; order Lepidoptera; family Crambidae; genus Cnaphalocrocis; species Cnaphalocrocis medinalis. The sequence goes on from CM026292.1 coordinate 13,465,511, forward strand.
GCTGCCTGAACAAGACAGGAAATATATTGTTGGAAACGCAGCTAACGCGTCCGCCTGTATTGTGATAGGAACCAGTTCCGAAATATCTAGGCCAAGTGAAAGGCGAGAATGTCAAAACTCGCTCGCTGCGGATACGGTATTTCAATGGCTATGCGAAGGCGGGGCTGAAACTGAACTATCCACGGGACTCGTCGAGACAGCCCTAGAAAAGAAGTTCTAGTACAACTGGACGCTGAGGAAAAAAAGAGCAACAAAAACTAATCCCGCGCACCTCGCGCGTATATCTACGTATACGTATAGTTGTTTGGGCTCTCGGCTACTGGTTTTGAACGTGGCAACCTAAACAAACAAGTGACATGCATCCAGGTAGCGCGCATTGTATCCCGCTCTTAACATTTGTTAAATATTATCTGATATCCCCTTGTACTGAGCGGAGAGATTTTTTGTGACGATGAAGTTGGCGACCCATAAACATATTTCAACATGGTTTAATTTGTGTCGCTCGTGACGGTTTTGCAACAATTTTCATTGCAGTGAACAAAGCGACGCAGCAGGAAACGGCATTGTGGTTACTCATTAGTGAGTCAGGGCATCAACTGGCCTGTTTGCAAGTTGATTGATTAACCCATTTCGTGGTAGCGGTGATAGCGCTTTCATTTTCTACTTTTGTTTTACTCTAACAAAAAGCTTTGTCGTCCTTATCTCCAGATAAGACGCCGGTTTCGTTTCTTGCAATAATGACTCAAAATTGCTACCTGACGGCTAGACCTCAGGCATCTTCGCAGGTCTAAGCTAGGCTGGGCGAGCTTCTCGAACTGCTCCGCAATTATTAAGTGAGATTTAATCTTCTAAAGCAGGATGTCGTAAATTGGACGTTTCATTTTGCATCGCAAACTCACGCGCAGGATTGGGACCTGTTTTTTGCTCCCCGGTTTTAGGATGTGTTACTATCATATTAGCGATTGTTTGATTTTGTGCTTAGCGGACAACCGTTTGAGATTTTTCGTTTGGATAAGGTTCAAAATTGTGGGAGTGCATTGGGCAATGGTCCGTGGAAACCATGTGAACTCGCGAGGGACTTCACAGTTGAAGTGTCATCGGCGTGTTAACGTGTTTGCTTTGGGCTAGTGGTTTTCGCATGTCGCGACGTGGGCCAGTGATTGATGGGGCGATAACCGTGCGCGGGCGCTGCAACGTACATACTCGTATTTGTTCATGGCTAGCTCTTAGAAAATCAAGTCCTATATGCGTTCTTTATATGCATCATTGATAGACAGGCTATATTTAGAGTACTGTGAGCGATGTTAATGAATATTTAGATGAATCAGGTTCTCAATGTCGATAAAGGAGTTACCCTGTGATTTATTGCAAGGCTTTTATCATATGAATTGGCGTCTTAGGGACACGCTTTTCATATGAACCAGTCGCGTTACGTTATTACTGGCTATTGGTAAATGATTACTGGTGGATTATTGTGCAATACTAACTATGCAATAAGATATTTCTGACCTGAAGTTTAACGTTCCTAGCTATCGAGTATCCGCCCGCAATCGGGCTGAAATGGAGTTTTGATTTAAGAAACTTTCTTTCCCTTATGAAGGCTACGAAGGTTGGATCCAAATAATTTTATGAGCAAATCCTGGTTTTAGCGTTTAGGTATCCGATCTGAAAGCCTGGCGACGGCATTCAAGTAACAGTACTAGAATGCCTATTGATGTCGTGTTAGAAACGGCAGTGGGTGGCTACGTAATTGTGAAAGTAAGCGAAATGGCGGGCATTGTTGCGTGTCTAACCGGAGAGTGGTCGTTTGCGGAGTCATTCAGCAGTGCACGCTGTGTTTAGGGCCAGTTACCCATACCAGCGTTGCAGGAATGATCATATAGGTACGCACAATAATTGAAGGAATCATTCATTTTACATACATGGCAAAATGAAACTTTGCAGGCAGAATTAAATCGGAGCTTTATCACGCATTTACGCGTATGACTTGAGCAGTAACAGAGACCGACAAAGTCTTGCCAATAAAATTAAGATGACTGATTTCAAATGATAAATCTTTGGATTGGAAATGTTCATTCAAGAATGTCAACTTGAGTTTGAACGTGGTTGGCATATTAACTTCGTTTTTAATGTCCTGAGGATTCAATTTGAAAGGAGAGTTTATCTGGATGAATTTTTTGTAGCTTGTTTATTTTTGTTATAAATACACTTATTAATTTTTTAAGACTACCTATATTTTGCCATGCTTGAAAATTACAATAAATTACATGACTAATTTACCACAGACGGCTACTTGAAATTATTTGAACAATCTAGAAATCTTAAAATGCATCTCTGAAAACTTAGTTCACTGGCATCAAAAGCATGTCTTCGAGATAATATCCGAGCTGTCATTAAAAGTAGATTTGTAAGAGACACTATAGTTGCGCAGGAGTGCACGGCGCGGTTCAACGATCGACGCCATGTTGAAATTATTCATGCGACCCCCGACTTGATGCATTATGGCAGCACCTCTGTTTCTACGGGAACTCCATTGAAATTTTAAAGGAGATGGAATTGTTGATGCTTCAGTCCCTCTTTTGTCTTGGAGTGGTCGCAAGAAACGGTGCAAGTTTAGTTCAAAATATTTTGTATAATCAACGCTAGCTAGCTAAAAGATACGCATCTTTTAAATTCTTTAAAATGTTTGAAATAGTTAAAATTTACAATAAAATTAAGTTGTATAATTAAAGCTAAGCACTAGGCATCCTATTCGTATAATTACTAACTTGCTAGCACTTAGTCGTTAAAACCAGAAACGCAATTTATTTCATGAATGAAATGCACTAATTATGTGAATTTAAAGCAGATACCAATTGCTATCAAACCACCTAACAGAAGAGATACATTAAATTAACAGTGTGGCGTGTTTTATAATATCGTACATTTATCTTGGTTAGTGACTTCGGAGTTACAAAAGTTTTTTTTAAATTGATTGATGGACGTAGATCAATCAATTAAAATCTCTCTTGGCACGTCAGTTTCAATATTTTCAAGTTAATAGTCGACAAGGTATCGTAAGGTAAGTAGGTGTAGAGTCGTCCATATCTCAAACACGATTTTAGACTCTGCATCAATGGTTGTACATTTGGTGTTTTAATTGTAAAATTACGCGTTCTAAAACAGATTTTTATACGTATTTAAGATAACAAAAACATGAATTAACTTATAAAAGGGCTTCTAGAAAGACTAGTAGCGTTGGACTGCAAATCAGATACCCATAAAAAGTCAGATGTGTCATAGATTGCTTCAGTAGTATTAGCTGCGGGTATAATAGATGCGTCGCTCAGGGCTGGGCTGGCTTTCAAGCCGCTCGTCTAGTTTTTGTTTTTCCCGAGTCCTGGCGCTAGGAGCGCGGGCGTTCACCGGGCCGTTGACTGGGCAGGTGTTGTTAGGTAATCGGACTAGGCAGTGTGTAGGATAAGTGGCTAGATTGCGGGGACGCGAAGTCACTTTAATTGCACTCTGGAGGGAGATAATTGTGGGAAAAATAGATGTCTTTTACATTTTTTACGCAGTCAACTTTGTGTCTATGTGATTTGACTTGTATGGAATCTGATGAAAAAAAGTGAAGGCAAAACTATAAAGAAACTACACAAGTGAAATAGCTCAAGCGAACACCATTCCAATTGCAAAACAACAACAGTAAGTACCTCACAAATTAATGAAGAACCTCAATGAATGCTAAAAGCGCGCCCTGCGGTGGCGGCGAGATCAAAGCGAACACATGCGGCCGCGCATCTCGGAGGCGATCAAAGGACCGCCATTATCGGGCAAAGCAACGGAATCGATAGCTCTCATTTACCGCCTGCTACTGCGATACACCGTGTCCTTGCGGAGGATCGAGCGTGAACAATCGGGAATTTGAATATCGATAGCTTTACGATCATCGGTCATTTGTGGAAGTGTTATTGCTGGTAGGTCGGATCGAGTTAATAGGGTGAGGGAAACCTGCAAGATTTGACGTGACGATTCTCAAATTTGTAGACAGAATTGTTGAGGTAATGATTCTGAACGTTACCATAATTATCTTTACATAGTACCGTCTAAGGATTGATTTGAAGATCTGCGAGAGATCACTTCAATCCAATCACGAGACATACCAAAATCTGGACCGTGAGGCACAAATCATATACCGTATTAAACAGGATGGATGGAAGTGGCAGACTGGACTGAGTTAACAGGCAGAAGTGTTGTATATGAGTACAGCGCAAACGAAGACACATCTGCAGTTTATGTCAAACTTAAGTGTAAGTTAAGCCGCGAGCGACTGCGCTGCCACGCTACTGCGCGCGAGGAAATCTCGATTTGCAAAAGAAATCTTGAGAAGATAACCAAAATTGTAGGTTAGGAGGCAAACATTAACTAACGCTTTTAAGACACATCAGACACGCAACCTGCCGTTCCCATGATCGTTAATATTCAAATTGGGACAAAACGAGCCGAAACAACGTCATAAATCGGGAACACAATGAGATCGATAATACCTTCAATAAAGGCAGTAACGGCCAGGACGGTAGCTAAATACCATAATAGAACAATATTCCTTTGTGAGCACATTGTTCTGAGATGTCTCCCATTGTTGATAACAATCGGAGACAAGTTCTCGGAGATGAGTTTGAAAGCCGAAAAGAAACGCTTGGCTTAAACATCGGTTTTTCAAAAGTAAACACGATTTGGACTATTGTAGAGATGACCTAAGGTCACTCTAAGAAGTCTGACCTCTGGACCAATAACTGGTCCTAGGAGAGGAGCGTCTTGCGCAGACAATGGATAGAAAGGGTAGCATTACCGCGAGGGGTGATGCTGCTAAGTATTACACGAACAATGGGACAAAGACTGGTGTGTGTTTACCCATGAATATGTGGAATATAATACACAATGGCCGGTGCTATGCTAATGAGATGCACAACAGGTTCATAACATTTTTTCTCAAGATAAATCTACGTGTATAACGAATTCGCGTTCGAGTTTAATCGCGCATGTTTGGGGTCTGTTGAGATCTCTGTGTAATCCCGTTTCTAAATACGTCTAAATGTATCTCGTTGCATAGCATTGTTAGGTAAATTAATGTAATTAGTATTCGTGCCAATCTGAGCGTTATGGCTGTGTTCGGGCGCAGCGACCATTTCAATAGTTTCATGAAACAATGGGGTTGTGCTGGTGCAAGTTTTTGTGCGTGCTATCAGATGACCGCGCGCAGCGCTCCAGCCGGCCTTGACTCCAGGACATAAGGGCAACATTTGGCCGATGAGGCAGTTTGGCCAATTATAATCGGTGTAATGGTTTAGAAGTCCGGGCGTCGCCAGCTGCGGCCGCAGATGGCCTGGATTAGCCAGCTCTCTCCGACCTATTGGGTTGCGCTGCCCTTCTAGTGTTACTAGTACGATTTCCTTTACGTACTTGAGTTTCTAAGCGCATTGCTGTTATGGGAAGGTTTAGCTAGCGGTTGTTTAAGCGGGCTCTTGACTTTGGCTTTTAAACCGTAGAGTGCTAAAGATTGCGCCTTATCTTAAGTGTCGAGGCGAAAGCTTGCTGCACTAATGGAACTAAATAGAGCGTCGCGGAGACTTTTTTAAGGCGCTCCACTGAGGCGGGCTTTCAAATATTTAGTCTGCGAAGGTAAATTCAATTTGGGAGCCGGTAGTAAAGCAATAATGTACTCGTGAGCGGACAAAAAAGGTTAAATTTGAACTGATACAATCGTGCAAGGGTTGCGCCGGACCACCCAGCCGGACCGAATGATCTATTCCCTAACCCGTCCATAGGAAAAAACCAAAAGGTAGTAATTTGTGTTGCTTTGTTTTTTTCGGCGTCACGATGTTCTAATTAGTTTTAGTGTAGTTGCGTATGATTTTGACTGCGTGAAAAGCGTTTGTCGTAATCGTAAATTAACTTTTTAAATCGGCAATAAAAGTAAAGGTCCGAGAATGATTTAACATAAATATTGCTTTTACGACATTATTATGCAGGAACCGTAGGATTTACTAACGAGACTTTACGAGCTGCCCGGTGATTTGGTCGACAAATTCCGAGTTTTAAAACGTGTGAAAGTGAACGGGGTGTGGGGTGAGGTGACCGGTCCGGGGTCAGGTAATAAAGACGATTGGTCAAGCATTGACGACTCAAATATAATGATTATAATATTCTAAGCAATGAATATAGGTCACTAGCGGTCTTGGGAAAGGAAATGCAAGTACCGTTCTTGCTAAATGCAGCGGCGGTTACGTTTTACGACTTTAGTAAGGATCGTAATTTGAGTAATGCTTATTGACTTGAATTACATTCGAATAAAGGATTAAGCTATAAAAAATATTTGGTTTTGTGAAATATAGGAACAATCAAAAATTTACAACTTCTTTTCATAGTTACAGTTGCTTGAATATCTCTGCCTATTTTTAGTTGCTGGATTATTAATAACTCTGTTTCGAACTACTAATAAATGCATTGAGCAAGGGAACATTGAGCGCGTATTTTTGTTATCTTTCAATAATTAAATACGGCGTCGACTATCTGAGATATTAAAATGATCGTGGGAAAGAAACACGCGACTGTCCAACCAACGGACCTGTTTTGCGACTGGGTGTATGCAAATTTTGTATGCAGTCGATTCCGATCTTTGCATAGAAAACTGGACCCTATCGGATTATGAGACAAGTTTGTCCTGACTTTATTTCATGTTGTAATGTTAGATTCTGAGCTGCTATTAACACCTTATGTGAGAAGAAAACAATTTAGTTTAAGTATTGTGAAATAGTATTCGTAACTTTTTACTGTTTAAAAGCATTATCTGGTATGAATAGCTAAATATTTACAAACAGATCAATTAATTGATACATCTGACACGAAAAAATCTTAAGCAACGGTTCAATTACAGCACACCAAACATTTAACAAGTTATTTCGAGAGCATCATTATAAAATTACGGTAAAACATTACGGCTCCCGATCCGCAAAGATTTTATCAAAAGAATGAACAATTTTGTTGAATCTTTTCGTAATAAAACAAAGGTCGAAAGGCCGTGTGAAACATTTAACGGGCTTTAAGGACGGAATATATTAACCAAGAAACGATTTGAAACAATCAAAACACCGCACAAAAGCGAAATGAGAACGCCGCGTGCGCACACACAGAAACAGCAGTGGAACTTGTTATAATTACAGGATTATTCTAATTGTTCTGTCATTTGCATAACGCGAGTCCGTTTTGTAACGTTCTCCCAGCCCTTTGTAAGGTGTTAACATTTAACAATTGCAATTATTGTTTCTATGTGGAAACAAGTTTCAATGCATTGATTGAAGTAGTATTGTTATTTTCTTTAACCTTTAAAGCTAGAAGGTTGGATTTTATAATGCAAATTGTTGTCAATATTATTATGCGTCAACAAGTCACGTATCATTTTGCATAATCAGTTGACATTTTATTCACAACATAAACTGTGCAAGAAGAATCAAAACGATCGATAGAACAAAGATTTAAGAAATCAAAGTGACAAAATACTTTTTAGCTGTAAAACTGATTAATTTGCTAACATAAGTGAAATTATAAATCAAATGGTTTGCCAACAATGCCAGCTCTGTGCAGTGTGTGCGCGAGCGCATAAACTCCCAAGGTTGCGCCGTATCGGTTGTTGCTAAGTGCGATAGTTGGGCATTATCGATAAATGCATTAATCTTTTTAACGGCACTTCAACTCGGCGTGGTTAATTTTATAGGCATTTTTGCCATGCTTCGACCGATAACATAGTACAAATATTTTATCGTCGATATTGCGAGATTTATATCTAAAAAATCTCATAGATATTTTTCGTAAACGTTAGATTTATATATAAGAACATTCCTAAGCATACTCAAATGTTCCGTTGGAGTGTAAAACAAATAAACAAGCACTACAACATAGGAATCAGTGTAGCGTAACCGGGGCAGGGGTTCCCACAAATTAAATCTCCAAAAATCCTTCACAGAGGAACAGGGGAGGGTCGCATACTATTAATTAAAATAAGCAAAATAATGAACACAAATTATAGCATGGGAACTGATTTCACTGCAGTCGATAACGTTGAGGACATCGATAAATTAGATAAAGCTAAGTTTAGAAAATAGGACATGAAAGTGAAAACGGCACTTGAGAAACTAAAACGAAGTGACGTGATGGCGATATCGTATCGTCAGATGGCTCTACTTATCATGCAGTAGGGACGGCTAATCAAATCAGAACTCAGGAAATAGGTCACTTGTCTCGTTGAGTTACTCAGAAATAAACCAACTTTCCTACCTACTGCTGTACTATCGATTTGATTATGAATATCACAGTTATTAATCTGTGATTCAGAGAATCAACCTGTTTACTGAGTAAAAACAAACAAAACAACATTAACATAGGTATTCGCGTATACCGTCGTGATGTGTGAATATCGGTGAATAACATCATCCATGTATGTGTACCTTAGTGGAAATATGCGCGTTATTGTTCGTGTGCTAAGCAACAGACTGCATGACTGCATAAACAATAGCATTTGGTTCCAGGCAGAATGCGCCCGTTAATTCTTGATAACAGATACAAGGCTATTCCGAGCTTTCTGTTGCTAAATCGACTTGAAGAAATCCTCAAAGTGAGTCTAAACTCGAGAACAGTAGAGTCTAAATTATTGCAATACGATTGTTGTTTTGAGAGGAAGATTACTAGCACATCTGTGTCAATAGAAGTGATAGAGATAACGCATTTATCACCGCAGCATGTGTTTGTTTAGTGGCAAATAACATCCGATATAAACGAGGATTGCAACGTAAATTCTAAATAAAGCTACTAAGGATTGTAAAAACATGAAAGGAACCTGCAGCTATTGAGAATCGGCGAGTGAATTAGCTCATTGTTCGACTTGAAAGGAACTTTGCAAAAACTCGAATCGTAGTTTGCGCCTAAAACAGGTGTACGTATTGTGGTAAACAAAGAAAAATAACGAGCGAGAGTAACACAAATTTATCATTGTGATAAAAGTGTAGTAAATAATGAATTGTTGTGGAGACATTCTGTCTGTTCTGTAATGATAGGCAATAATGCTTTGGTTTTAGATATGCGCTTTCAAATTTATCGGTCATTGAACGCATTCGAATTGTGTTTCATTAAAATAACAATGATACTTTCGAATCTAGATTAGAATTTATTTCATAGATTGCGATTGGAGACAGCAGTAATACCTTTTTATAAATTACTATCGTCGTTTGTCTGTGGGTGTAAGGATCATTGTTCTACAGTCTGATAGAGAAACAGAACATCCTTTGTCGCTTCAACAGTCGCACGTGCGTGCTGTTTACCTTGTTCCCCGTATTTACATGTTTTGGACCTACCACACGCCGCCGCGCCGCCACCAATTGTTCCCGAACCGTTAGCTACTTTCAGAGTTCATTTGAATTGTGATAATGGGACAGATACTCGTTGTTTTCTGTTTGAAGAATGATTCACAGCTTAAAGCAAGCACCCTTTATTACTCCTGCAGGTGTCTTAATATTTGTCGCTGCACTTTATAAATTTAGGTCACTTGGCGGTACTTTAACATTGAAGATAAATTAATTAAGACTGCTGGCATATACTGGTGGTATCGGCTTTTTAATTGAGTAATTGACTAAATGGTTTTCAATTCACGTGAACTTATTTATCTCAATAAAGTAACAGCTGAGTCATAGTAATTGTCGCGCCCTCAGCCAGCGCAAGAGTATCCATCATCCTGACTATTATAAACTCAATTAAACCTCATTATCATAACCTAAACGTTCTCCTAGCGCACCCTTCGGAGACATGTCACCACCTTTGTCCCCTGTAACCTCTTCTATTCAGACTGTGCAACATAAGACAACAATGGCCACAGCTTGACCCTCAAAGAATATGTGACCGGCATTATTTGTGTATTTTGAGTAATAAACAGTGCGTTTTATGCGATTGTGAGCAGCTTTTTCTTAAATTTGAATCTGAATGGATGAATGCACATTGTCCGTTGCGAGCTCGTGGATGCAGTGCGCAGGTACCGTTGTTGCATAATCGCTGGGATTATCGAAGCGAGAGTAAAGTTCGGTATTGCATGGGAACTCAAATCGCGGATCGGGTTTGGCGGGAAAGCGAGGTGACAGGTGACAGATAGATTTTTTGACAGGTGATGGATAGATTTTGTAACAGCGGCTGGGATATTTGAAATGGAATCTGCAGATTTAGGACCTGTTTCACAATCTTAAAGATCATCACATAATAATTATGCCAAAAAATATTTTGACGATAAAATTTGCGTTTTCTATCTGTCAAACATGGACGTAAAGTGACATAACGCTATTCGTCCTGTCGTGAAACGCAACAATAGTGTTATACAGCAATAAATAGCATATAGCTTAAGTAGAACTTATCCGTACATTGTGAAATAGGCCCCTAAAGTGTCCCAGTCTTTTAAAGAGTATATAGTAGGAATCTCACTGGGAATCCATAGAAAATCGAAATGCACATTGCTGTCTTTGCTTCTATGTGACTCCATAGGAGCGTTTCAGTTTCAGTTTCAGACTCAGTAAGAGCCGTTCACACAGCAAAAATGACATAACTCGCTGATAAAGCAACTTAACTCGCTACTGTACTTATTGAAGTGTAAATCGCTGTTCATATAAAAAACACCTACCTAATTTGTCTTTTTGCTAAATCTTTTCACACGTGTGTCGATTTGGCTGTCAATACCTAAGAGAAACGTGTCAAATCGTTGGGAACAGGTATAAGTAACAAAACTGCTTTTAGGTTGCACAATACTTAATCCTCTTTTGAAATCCTTGAGCGTATTATTAAGGCTTATAATTCTTAAAGTCACAGTTCTGTATAGCCTGCGATATTTGAAAACCTTTTTATATTCTTTGATCTATATCCGTGTTATACATATTCTTTTACATGACCGAAGCGCTTTGTCAACAAACATTATTATATTCATATCTGGTATTCTAAAAGCTGGCTTTTTTGTGATAGGTGGCAGACGAGCAGACGGATAACCTGATGCTAAGCGATTGCCGCCGCCTATAGAAACCTGAAACACCAGTTAGGTCACAAGTGCGCTTCCAATCTTTCTAATCCCCTTTCCCCCCGATTGGGCATCCAGTACCCTTACACTACTCAACGAAACCAAGCCGAGGCTATAGTATCACTCCGGTCGAGCCGGCCAATTCATGCCGAAGCGTGGCTCTCCCACGGTCTGAATGCTAGCAGAAGCTAATCAATAACAAAGCTCGGGATTAGTGAGATCCACGCGCGCGTCAGGACTCGACACACACAAGGATCACACAATAATACAATAATTTTCATTCCTTTTCTCTGCGTACGCGCATCATACCCGTCCCGCTCGCGCTCGATGGGGTGTTTCACTCGCACGGTCATTGACCGCGCATCTCCGACCAGATTGCATCTAGTGTTCATGCAGCTTCCCCCAGATAGATGCATCACAATTTCTGACCAATTAAAAGACGTTCCTTTTGATCGGGGCTTAGATTGAGCCAATTTTGTCCTATTAATCCTTATTACCCCAAGTGAGTTCAATTTTACTGAGTATAAAAAATAAAAATAACAAGTGAATCAAAATGAACAGAATTGCAAAATAAATAGATTAGGCATGACCCAGTTAGAGTAGATAAGAGCAAATTCGACGCAATAACAACGTCACACCGATAATGTTATATTTGTTCTGTGGCTTTACCCGAAACCTTTGGCGTGTTCTAACTCAACCAAATGACCGTTGGATCAACATATTCGAATTTGACTCCTACAAAAAGCCCTAGCGTCCCGTAGTGGGTAATTTATGGCCCAGTACAAAATCTCCAATAAGAACTCGGCGTTTTTTTCCAAGCGGCCACGAACCAGTCTTGAAAAAACCAAAACAATTTTTTGTCGACTCCAAAATCATTTTACGATCTCACAAATAGTAAACGAGCGAGACGGACGTGCATCCATCTCGCTCGGTGGAGTAAAAGAACCTGACACTTCGAGTCCCTTGTAAGGATTCTGGGAACACGAGCGTTGGCGTGATCTCTACGCCTAATAAGATCTTTAATCTCAATAATTACAGTTCTACGAAACCAGTTGAAGAGAGCACGATGTAATTGCGTTATTTGAATACTCATGTAATATTCATTACAGAAAAGAAAAGGGTTGGACTATTATGTTATGTAGGAAGGTAAAGAAATAGATAGAAACTAATTTAAGAGCTATTAAACTCGCTTGCTTACTTACTAGTGAACATTATTTGGAAACGATTGTTGCCAAAAGTGACCGACCGGTTAAGATAAAATATGTGTTATACAGCAGATTGAAACTACAAGATATACTACAGGATCAGCGAAACAGTTTGATGCCAATACAATTGAAGTATACTTTATCAAAGAAAAACTAAACGAAACAGTTATGATCTATAACAGCAATTAAACTAGAATACAATACAAACTACTTGCATCCCTCAATAGCAATCGTGAAGAAAAGTCCGCTTGTGACTACGGCAGTAAACTTCAAGCAATAAATAAGTACATAATTATGTGCTTAAAATTAACGTCGCGTTAATTCCCGTTCGTTTTAATAATAATAGTAGTTATAATGCAACGCAAAAATTTAAAGAACTAATCGGGAAGAAGGCAACTAAACGTACAGTAAAGTACGTAAGTTTGAGTCAGCTTCCACGCAGTTGTGCAAGGTCCAGGTAACCCAGTTCTGGGTTGTCGGTCCCTGGCATCAAGTATCCGTATAATTTTCGTTCCGGATGACTTATAGTTAAAAAGAGTAAAACGCATCGCGCTAGGATTTGGTTACGTCGCCCTTAAAATGATAGGGTAATCCAAAACGTCTCTCTGCTTTTATTTTGAGAGCAAATTACCGATGTTTCCTAATGGTTACATAATAGCCGTTTCGTCATTAGGGCAGCCTTATCACTTATCCCGACGTTTCCAAATGCGGTTAGTGGAGCAAAAAAATAATCATGAGACATTCCGTAGTAATAGTAACCCACTTGTCTGGGATTTCAGATAGCCCTTGAACCGCTTATCGGGTTAAAACGCACAAAATATCCCAACAGGCTATTTTTAGTGATCTCGACAAAAAAGAAACAACTAAATATGTTAGGAATGAAGTTGTTCATAACAAAACTAAATTCTTGAGTGTTAATGCATTTCATAAAGCACAAATAGAAATAGAAGTAACTTAAGTGGATCACGCTGCCACGCACTTGACCTAAAAAACTAAGTGACGTCTCTCGAAGAAAACTTTTCACACACTACGTTTCTCGTTTACTCAGTCGAAATAAACAAAAGTCTACTAATCAGGGCCAAGACAAAAGGGGAGTTCACATAACGTGTATATTAAACACGTTAGAGCACGAATGGGTTGCGCAAACTGTTACACGCTTAGTAGCTATTGATACAGAGACGTTAGCTTCGCTCAAAGCAAATATTCAAAAAGGAAATGTGTTCCTGAGAATAAAAACGTACCAAAAAGGTACAATTTTTAATTTAGTATTTCCAATACTGAATCAATAAAAAAAGATTAGTAACAATTATCATAGACCGCACATTTCAAAGCATCTGATAGATTAATTAAAAATTAAATTGGCTTCTGATAGCTACACGCGATATTAAATGATACCACGGCCTCATAAAAAAGCGACGTGAAGCAGCGCCTGCGCTGTGTTTTCGGCGAGCGAGTGAGGGTACCAGAGGTCCAATTAGGGGGAAGGTTGGCAGCGCATTAAATGATTACACGGGTGTCTATAGGCGACGACTATCGCTTACCATCAGGTGCTCCGTCTACTCGTCTGCAACCTATTACATAAAAAAATGCTTGCTACTTTCTCAAAACCAGACAGTTCATACTGACTTACTGATACGTGTGTATATAATGGAAGAGAAGACATTAAGATGCTTACCTGTAACAAAAAATATTAAGGTTAAACGTGACTCCTTCATTAAAAATATTACGAACAATCTGTAGCACCGTCACAAAGTCTTAAAAACATGCGCTTGCACTTATTAAAATTCCACCGTGCGCCACCGCAATTAAGTGTTTTTTCAATCTGTGTTCTACTCAGAATATTCCGGGTACGTACCACCACAATTATCCAAATAGGACAAAATGACTGCTTATTAAAGTAATCGCCCAGTTTCTTACGACCGACGGGTTTCTATGAAGACTGGTAGATTTCTAATACAAACCGGTATCTCTAGGCGCTGAACACGTATCTTAGTAAGTACATTTATTAAATTTGAATTGAACCGTTGGCTCTCAATTAGGTATATTAATTTGTTTCCACGATACAATTTCATATTCTTCTGCAGTAGAAGTTTAGTCGATTCTATTTTTAAAAACAAGTAAACAAGGCACATAACAGACTCGATGTCCCCAGACCTTTTTGTTGACTAAAGTTGAAATTAGATTTGATGAAGTGCCGACTATAAAACTAAACGTTACCCTAGCAACGGCGTCTAGGGCAATTTACATTGACGTTTTAAAGTTGCGTACGAGTTGTTTATTATTGCAAAAACGGCGATAAAGCGCAGTGTCAGGGCCGTAAAGATTAAACCAAGATTAAACAAGGCATAGGACGCGCCTGCTGCAGTTTTTATGCTCAAACTCATCCATCATGGTGCATTAATGGACTGCTTTTGACGTTGGTTAATATGCAAATTATTTATTTTCAATTACGAAACCTGTGTGCAAAACCATTTATTACTTTGTCAACATTTAAAAGAAAAGATGCGTGTACGCACAAAGTAAGATAAACACAGAGTTGGATGATCTCCGATATTAGCATGGTGTTGAAAGATGACTTCGAAATGCAGACATTTTTAACTGATATTTTTACTTATGGATTTCAAAATACAAATTCTTCAATAAAGAGACTTCTTTTGGCACTTGCGACTGTATTTTCGGAATGCAATTTCGTATTGATCAAGAGAGTATCTATCACAAAGTTGCAAACAATGTACATTCTACAGCACGCCACCCTGTGTCACCTGTTCTTTTATGGTTAAATTATGATAATGAAATGTCAATGGTAATTAAACATAGCTAGAGACTTCAAATCAGTGTCGGCGGTGACTGGAAAAAGAACTCGGGGCAATTACGGCAACATTCCGAATAGCATTGTAATTGTGGACACGACCAAATTACTCGTGCAAAGTAAGAGAACCGAGGATAATATACATCGTTCACGTGCCGTTTGTACCTATTAAGCTTTATGATCCTTAAATGGAAATTGTCTCGAGCCTTTTCGAAGAGCGAATTAGAAGTACATTATGGCTGGATATGACATTCTTGATTTGTCCTGGTTGGGGCTACATTTTTTGTTACAAAATGGAAAACTTAATTCGTGTTTGGGATCAGTTGATAGAGTCGTATATCGATTCAAAAGACTTATTTACCGATAACAATAGCGTCCAAATGAAGGTGACAAAAAATGTAAATTGTTGTAGAGAAGCGTCGCACATCGAATGCGCCTGCGTCGTTATCCGTCCTTTCCGCTGGTCCGTGCGAGTGCGACGAACTCTCTGTTTGTAAACTCTTCTATCACACTGACCACTTTCGTGTGATGTCACATTACCCACAGATATTCCTCCGCCATCGAATATTTAGATTTTATTTGATTACGTGCGATTTTATTTGCATTTCAAATAAAATCGCACGTGTTAACGTAATTTGTTTGTTTAGGTGCGTTTATTTATATTATCATAAATAAACACCGTGTCTTTTTCTATTTTACTTTTTCAATTTGATATCGGATTGCGTACTTTTGAAATTGTTTTCTGTTGTTGGTTCAATGATCTATCTTAAATATCAGTACCCGGTTGCAAATTACGCATATTACGGTATGAATTTGCTAAAATAAAATTGGAGGTGGCGTGGGTTCAACCACCTCCGCCTACACGGCAGGGTATGGCTAGCTGGCATTCTAAATGGTTAACAAGTTTCCGGCTCGAGAGCGGTGTTTGCACGCATTTTGATAACTAGAGTATCTAGAGTTTTAGTTAAGCCATACTTGTTTTACAACAGAGATTAGATAAGTATTAGGCGCCTTGTAAGGCATATGTGAGCTTTGAGCCCACCATAAGCAAGCACGGAAATTCTTTTTTATTTACACCATTAAAATTTAAAACGTACTCTTTTAAAGTGTACATGTTGAATTTTTACGACCTCAATAAAATCAATTTAAATACCTACTGAAATACGATTTGAAAGAGACAGGGGAAATATTTATTGCAAAGAGTAAAATAAGTGTACAGTAAAAGAACTCGAATGCATTTTCACGCAACCGGAATGAACGCAGCACGAAGACAGCGCAGGACATTGTTTATATTGACAGTGTGCGTACGCGCATCGTGTTATTTGAATTTAGAATAAGGCTTCGCGAAAGGCGTTGTTGTCGTAGGTACCGTTAATTGAGCTACCGCGGTCGAGCACTTTAGGCCCGGAATACACAACGACTGTTTTGACAATCCCTCTTCTATTGTACAATTGTGATACAAATGGTAGTCTAAAGACGTTTAAGCATTTCAATACAGTTCATATGCATTTCAGTACAATAGATATTTCGATGCACTTAAATTTGTGATTAGTTACAGTTGAGGTCCGAGGATGCTCCCTTGAGAGATGCCAAACAGTATTTTTAAAAGTATGAAATTGTATACAGATTTTTTTGAGAATAAAAGTCGATATGGCTCCTGTTTCACGATTTTATCCTTAATGAAGCTATAACACCATCTGAGCGTCGTGCTGAAGACATTTGGGTTGTATATTTGACGGGTTATGTTTTTGGTATGTTTTTGTGTATTACCTCCCTTATTGGCGAGGTTCGTGAACTTAATAGCCGCACTCGCACAGATGAAACATTCGGTCGTATATTGTGTCACTGTGTGCGTGTTGTTGTGGTACGTTCAATAACACTGTGGCGTCGGTTCGACGACCTCGCTGCGCCGGCGCTTTGCAAAGATACTGACGCGGAGTCACCACTGCTGTTTGCGAATCTAACATAGAAGTAATTAAAGAGAAAAAAAGATCTCATTAGGTATGGTTGCAGCGAGTGCGTTCGTCCGGACGAGGTTACTAACATCACGATGACGTGTCTAAGCCATGATACCGGCTCTAAGCTAAGCCGATGAAGAATATAAAATTGTTTTCAATTTATTTATTAAACCTACGCCGAGTATGAACCGAGCTTTTTGCAATAACTGTCTAGACAAAAGAGGCCAATAATTTGTTTCTTACTATTAGAAAGATGAAAGATGTCTTAGTGACTAGAAAACAATAAAATACTAAAACAATCGCGATAACCTGATAGTAAATTTGCTGTTCTTTAACAATAGGATATTAAAACTGTCAATAGAGACGCTTCGTCCATAACACATATCAAATGTTATAACATAGTTAGCACAGTACTGCCACTAACAACGAAATCACTCGGCTCGTAGATTTCGTAACACCAAAGTGACGAAGTGACAATGTTATTGTCAATTGGCCGTAGACGTAGGTCCAAGGTCCAACCGGCGCAAGCGCAGAGCCCAGTGGGCAGGCGGTCCCGTTAGAAGGTCGCTGGAAACCTCGCAGGCCTCAAGAGTTAACGGAGTTCTGCTACACGTACTCGTTTCGCTTGGGTCTACGTTGATTTTTTACAAGCATTCGACACTGTACATTCCAGTGCGATTGAAATTGTCTTTTAAAGTTATTAACTTTTTTGGACTTGGAGTTAAGCGAGAAATTTCAATTCTTATCGGATGAAAAGAACTTGACCTTATTCGTTACTCAATTATCATAAATATTATCATTTCTCTTCAAAAAGACGTTCGTTCACACACAATTAGCTTCATTATTAACATTCATTCACATGCATCAAAATACAAACAAATCTAAAATTCAGATTGTAACTCAATATCTCTAATTTTTATCTTCAAGAATAGCATGAAATATGAATTTTTTACTCGACAATGGCCTATTTTTATTGTCGTGGCTTCTATTCAGACACGCCCTTTGTACGAAAGGGCTAAGTTGTATTTTTTTGAGTGGGAGATTCTGAGGGCCTCTTTTGAAATGGTTACGTCTCCAGATATTCTTTATGGCCGTTTGTTATCAATCAAATGCAAGAAGGAATGTCGTAGATGGATGGACAGGTCAAAGGGTTAGTCTTGCACTCGGAATGTGTTGGCGTTTCTTTGTGTTTGTACAGTTGAATGTTTGCTTGGGAACGAAGAGTCTCTCTGAATAATGGTGCTCATTGAGGCAATGTTTGCCCGTAAACATAAAATTATTTTTATGGCATGTATATGTTAACATCGACGCGGTAAGTGCAGGAAATATTTCCACAATAAACAGTCGCGGTATATTTGATGATAACGCTGCGCCACGTGTTCAATGCGATTGTTTGTACACTGCATGCGCTGCGATAGGATAAGCTGATATTTTACTTAAAAATGTTCATTATTTCATACACAAGATTTCTGATTATTCTCCTGAGTAAGGAGGTGAACAATCGAATAAGATTACGCCTCTATTTCAACAGCATCACGAAGGCGACAATAAACAAAGGTGTGAAACTGGAAATGTACATATTTTATTTATTCAGTTGTACTGAGCGCACTCGAGTCGGTAATTATTTCGTATTAACATTTCAATCTACTATTAACATAAATATTCATTCATCGAATGCGATTCATCATCTCGGGGACGAAATTTCTTGATGGATGCGTTCTCGGGGACATTTGTGACAGTTGAATCGTCACGAAGAATGAAGTGTTAGATTGAGAATAGGGAATTATACAATCATATTGAAATGGAGTTAAAGTTCACACGTGTAACTTTACAGATGCTGCGACAATAGATCGAGGTGCGACCCTGCGTCTGTCACTGACCTCAACGTACTTGAGATCTCTGAATTCATTTTTGTCATCGAGTGTTTGTATTCAGCGCCCACGCATTAGCGTCGTGGTCTAGCAAGCCCTTCGGTGGAGCTTGGGCAAACAGTCTTCAACAAACATTTTGAAATTCAAGGGCCTGTCGATGTATCAGGTCCTTATTTGCTTTGTTTAATCGGAATTAGTTTTACTTGTTATGGCTTGAACTGTTATTTGTCTTTAGCTAGACTTTCCCATGGTAATCAAAACAGAAATCAACGCGAGTCATCACGAATTCAGAAGTAACGCCTGCATACAATAGGTAAAACCAAATGACGCGCTGACAAATGGAGATGGAAATTTTCGGGACGACAATGGGACATTAAGTATTTTAGAAAAAGCACAATGAAATGCATTAATATGTAAGACGAATCGAGCCGTCTAATCCAACGACATCTGAAGTAGATTCAGGGTTGTGATTACCCGTAGGAATAGTAATGTGTTAAGATTCTATTGACCGGTTATCCGAGGCAATGCGTCTTTCGCTGCACGCCCTTCACGAACGTCCCACAATTGTTCGGAACAAATAGATTTACATAATGATGGATGTCTGTTTTCACCTCAATCTTTCAGAAGATGAGTGCTGCCTAATGTTATTCTAAGCATTATTTACCTTCAATAGTCCATTACGAATGTAGGGCAAAGTCTGATGGAAGCCCAAAATAACCCGAGTGAGTCATATGACTAACTGCGGAATGTCCCATTTTTATCGAAACAGCTCTGTTATGATTTTGGCGTAATAATGACGCTAAAACAATATAAAACTTTTTATATTTCATTAAGAGCAGAAATTCGATTCACGGTACAATAAGTGTAAAATACATAATTGAGGAATTTTAACGGTGGAAATATTGTTGTTAACGGTTAAGTTTAATTAAATAACGTACTAACTGTTAGTTAAAAGATTTAACAAAAACATAGTAATGAAGGTAAGGTCGTTAAAAAGGGAAAGCAGACACTGACCAAATGAATAATCACAATGGTTATTATACGTTGTTGTCCTAATGACAGAAGCCCTTGCGACATAGTGGTAATTACAGACATTTTGTCGGTTTCCCACGACTAAGGCGTTATTTTGTCACTTCCGTAAGACACAAAAATAGAGACAACGAATGTTTATTCTTCAGAGGAAGAAATAAAAATGTATGTCTTCGTACATTACACCAGTCATGAATAGTCTCACCGATAATAAGTTACCGTAACTGCATATTTAGTAATTTGTCTTCACTTATCGTCGAAACTGCGGGTCATATCTATGTTTTGTTAAAGCTTGTAACGATATAAAGAAACTAGGCTTCGGCAAACCTACATACAATATGTCCATTTTTAACCGTTATTTTTGAAAACTATCGGGCTACTTCCCCCACAGCTGTTTATCTGTTAACGCAATATGCGGAACATTACGGTTTTTATTTAAATTTCGAGCACACGACTTCGAACAAAAACTAAAAAGGGTATTGTCCTTTCTTTTTAAAAGGTGTTATGACGTTATGGGCTGCCAGTGTTTTTTTAATTGCATCTTTTTATTGCGGCTTTATTCCAGACAGCTGTCAGGGGTATAAAAAAGTAAATCCGGCACGTTCCCAAATTGAAATTGACGCGTTCCATTTAAAACAATAATGAAACACGAGTCCAAATTGAAAATAATGAAATTCGATTGAGTGGCCTCGTCGCTATGCATTCGCGTACGTAATCTGTCTGCGTGAATTTATTTCATTTCGAATTATAATGGAACATAATTAATCGTTTACTATTTTCTCTTAAAAGTTAATGGCTTTAAACGAGCTTCAGGCTGTTTTAATAAATGAGCCCCATTAATTTTCCGGAATAGTTGACAGTTTTTTTTTTAATTCAAATGGCGAGTGCTCCATTGGGATGAAAAAAGTCTTGACCAAGAACGCTAAGGTCACGTTCACACGAGGTTAAAATTGAAATTATTTATTGATCCGCTGCAGTAATGTAGGAGTGAAAAAATTCCCCTTGCATTGCAATCGGACCGCGTCGCCATGTGCACGCTAGGCATCGCTGGGGTGGATAGTTCACATGACCAGAGTACCTTGTTAACCCTGTATAAGTACTTAAATATTTTATTAGGTCCAGTTTAATACAACAAAATAAATGAGATCTTGCCCTTCGCATAAAGAGAACACCTCGGTTCATTAATTTATTGCTAAATTACTTATCGTATCTTTTTTTAGGTTTAATGTGCGTTTAGGGCTAATAAAACGCTATAATTAAATATAAAAAATATTCCCAGTTCTGTATAGGTCGACTTACATAAATATCTCGTGGGATAATTAAGGCTCTAGTTTGTTTTAAGTTATAGGTGGCAGACGAGCAGACGGGTCACCTGTTACCTATTACCGCCACCTATAGACCAGTAGAGACACAAATGCCCTGCCAAACTTTAACCCCCTTTCCCCCAATTAGGCCTCCGGTTCCCTCAGGCTGCTACACGCTGGTGTTCTCTGAGGTCGTGTTATCACTCCGGTCGAGTCAGCCCATTCATGCCGAAGCGTGGCTCTCCCACGATAGTAAGTTGTACTTTATATTGGTAATTTAGCACATTTGCTCGGTTCCCATCATTCGTACACGTGGTCATGGGAACTTTCGTATCAACAAGGGTGATAGTGCGATACCGCTCATTATCTCCCCCGGTATTGAAACTCCATCGATTTGGGCTTATTGAAAAATAACTGACGTTTAACCGTCGCATGGGAAATAGATAATTGAGCCCTTTGATCGATATAGCGATCTATTGGAATGGGGAATTGACCTCGTATAGAGGTAAACCAAGAGTCCCTGGAATAAAATGTAAACACCTCGACTCTTATGTCAGGACTATAAGGTTCTTAATTGAATGAGGTTGTGTACTTATTAGTGCTCGTGACTGTACAAAGTATTAAATCTAGAGGTGTATAAAATATTAAATTCCACCTAATTATAAAATATTCTAACATGAGAACATAGCTTAATGGATTACTAACAATACTAGACTGGTGTTACGGGCGTCTATTGGCGACGACAATCGCTTACTATCAGGTGATCCGTCTGCTCGTCTGCCACCTATCACATTAAAAAAATACGAATATAATCTCTGATGCCCTTCAAACGGCCGGGAAAGAGGAAAGATTCATAATAAACAAACACAATATACCAATGTCGTTGGTAATGGAAAATATGACATTGAGTGGTTTTCCTCGTCATCATCATTATTTTGGAGTTATTATTAACTATGTGTCATTATTACTAACCTACATAACTGAATTTACCTTGGTTTGTGTTAATTAAACTATCTCCCCCTTATTACAAAACTTGAACTATACTCTGATTCATAATCATGGAAAGTAAACTGACAGATGAAAATGACAAGTTTCTATGCATTTTCACATTTTGCATGTGTCAAATTGAGTGATAATGTATGGGGATGACACATTGACATCTGTCAGTTTACTTTACATGATTATGAATCAGAGTATAAGTTAGTTTTGGTTTAAAACTGATGCTGTCACTTTCATTTATTGACTTTTATATAAGAGTAACAGCATCATTTTAAAGTCATTTATTTGGTGACTGTCTTTGTTGATTCATCGATTATTTTAGGAATAGGCCGCAAAACTCCTGTGGCGTAGCTTAATTTTGTTGTGATAGGTGGCAGACCAGCAGATGATTCACCTTTACTGCCGCCCATGGCCACTCGCAATACCAATATGGAGTCTAGTTGCAGTCAATCTTTAAAACCCCTTTTCCCCGGATTGGTCTTTTGATACCCTCACTTACTCGGCGATACACAGCGCTGACGCTGCTTCACGCCGAAGCGTGGCTCTTCGCTTTAATAATGCAGTTAACCGCATTTGATCAATGTATAAGATTGACTCAAAATCAATCAAGTGCGGTTAGCATTATTTCTTAACGCGGCAGATAAGTCCATAGTTATCTTGCCTTTAGATATGCGAGTATAAAACACTTTCTAGATCAAGAGCCATGTTTTCTCCACACATTTATTTTATTCTGAAAGTAAGAGTAAATTAACAGTTTCGCTTCGGCTGGAGTGGAGGGAAACATGGATATCGTGAGGGAGCCAACACGTTTCGGATAGTTAAATGGTTAAGTACTAAATTGTTGAGAGTATCCTAACTATGATGTTTAGTGACATCAAAAATAACCAATCACCGTGTAGATGGATGGACCTCAGTTCTATAGTACGTCATTTAGCGGTTTTTTCATACGCGATCGCCCATATTGGGAACGATCAGCCAAAATGATGATATTAAGATTAATCAATTTGTTTATCATTCCACTTCCCAACTTTCGAAAGCAAGAGTCCTTAACACTTTCGCTGGCCGTGGCTCCCATACAAAAAGGCCAGGATCCCTCATCCGGAACGCGACTTATCAGTTTTTGTGACCAATTACCACGAAGGGTGCGCGTGCGACGTGAGAAACCTTAAATGGACTCCGTTTAGGCGTGGTGGTTGTTTTCCACTGGAAAGGTGATGGGAGTTCTGGGAGAATGCACTCGGAATTTAAAAAAAAGACTTATTTTTTCATTTTACTTCTAAGGCGATTTTATCCTGTATCATTTCCTTTCCTCAGACATCTAAATTCTATAGACAACCACCAGACTTTATGTATCTGAAAAGACGAAACGCTTGCGAGATGTAATCTACACCTAGCTCCATCTATTAGTCAAATTTGAACCTAATAGCAATTCAAATGTGCATACGGTAAAACCATTGTTGAGGAAAGTTTAAAATAACTGCAACGTTATTAATGGGTGTGATAAAATATAAATACTGGAATTAACCCATAACTATCCAGAATTGATAATATTTCAGTAATAATTAGGAAGTTATAAATAAACTATTGGCCTAGTTATGAACCAACCTTTGTACCAATATTCGTCATATACTGATAAAAATCTAAAGGGAAATAAACATACAAAATCAGTTTTAATATTTTGATTGCTACACGTTATTTACATGATCTCTTTAACTACTGTTACAGATTTTCTACATATTTTGTCATTCATTCTGGTAAAGAGTTTGTATGTATGACGACTGGTAATACCACTCGCATTCCACTTATAGAATATTTAATGCATTGAATTTGTAAGTAGTGCCTATAAGTATTGAATAAAATATCCCATTGTCTTTCATAGATTACCTTATTAATATAAGTTATCTATTGTTTATTTTAATCATGTTATTGACATCTGATAGACTTCCAGTAGTCGTTAGGGACAGAAAAAATCGTGGCATTATTACATACCTAACTATTAATACATTTTCTAATTTAAGTAATCATAAAAGAATAGATCGGAGAGTTCGGGACGCGTCCTCCAAAGGAACGCCGAATATGAATCATATTGTAAACGATATAAGGTTCAAGATCCTGCTTTAGTTAGTAAGTCTTTCGACAAAACGCATTACCCAATTTTTGACAATGTAAACGCAATAAATTACATTACTTAACATCACCTATGTACGTACAGCCATACATCAAAGTATACATAACTGTAATTTTTTTTCAATCGACTCTCATCTTTCTATGATATACATTAGGTTGAATATCAATTGAGGAAATTTGACAGCTTGTGGTACTTAACCTGTGTGGCTGTCTGTACATCGCGTTCAAGTATTGCGGAACTTCTATTGCAGATAAATGTTAGTGTTTCTTATCAGTGTCTGCGTTATCAAGAATAGAATTTAGACATTTGACACCATTATCTACTTTTATATGTATGTGTTTATTAAATATACATTCATTTGATCCAATTACCAAGGTACTTAAAAACTGTTTAAACTTAGTTTTCAATTGTGACTTAAAATGATAAATTGAGGTATTTAAATTTGAAATGAGTGCTAGTTTTTGGGGATAATGTCAACGGCATTGTGGTCGTGTGCAAATAATTGCACAAAAGAATGTGATGTTTGCACATATACGCGTCAAACGTACCATGACGGGCTCACAGAACCAGCCCAAAGAGAATTTATTTTAAATCGAGTTTAATTTTTCCTTTTTTCAATTATTATAATTAAATCCTTCGTGCATATCGAAAATCAACTAGTGGTGATGAATATCAATAAAGTTGAGCATCTTGTAGTCAAGTGGTGACTGCCCTTTACACCCTTCAAGGGGAGCGGTAAGTTCCCTGCTTTTTTATCGCAAAAATGATCGATAAAGTTACGAATACATCTAAGTGGTGACTGCCCTTTACGCCCTCATAATGGCGAGTGGTCAGTTCCCTGCGAAAATGCAGTTTTTATCACGTCTGCAGTCGTTAGGCGCATTGAACCATAACTATGGGCTTCCTTAGAGCATGGGTTGCGTCTACGGGTTTTTTATCCCCGTTTCCCGAAGGAACTGGTTTACAAGATAGGCCCCACTATCTTTAAACGAGTTCCTTCAAAGAAATTGTTAGTTTTGATGTAATGTTTTATAGTGTTAGACTTTAGCTCCGGGATATTACGAGAGGAGAAAGATCGTTTGACTTCCTCTATTTATGGAATTATAAATGATTGAATGGGGATACTAGTATTTATTTTAACGAATGTGATAATAAACTAAGACCTATCTCAATTTGCTGCACCGGATATGTCTTACTATTAAATATTGACCTAAATATTTAACTCAGAGCTGCTGAAACGTAATTTGGCTTATAAAAGTAAGTAACTAGTGTAGATTTTAAATTAGGTAAAGATATTCATTATAAGGATTGCTAGGCTATGGCATTAGGTTAAGGCACCTGTAATGGTAGTTTAAGCTGTTAATAAATATTATAGGTGGCAGACAAGCACCTCATGGCAGTTGATGCGGATGGACACCTGCATCAAAGGAGTCACAAGTGCGGCCGGCCTTTTGCAATTAGTTATTACAAGTACCTGTCTCTACTTAAGTCTTCCTTCACGGGTGGCTGGCAAAACATGTCCACTGACCCTCTCACTAAACGTTGACAAGTCCTGGCGGGTTGCGCGGGCGCAGCCGTGAGAACTGTAACGACTCCGGCGCATTAGTCTCGTGTCGGTGACGATTTCAATTGCTGCATTAGCAGGTGCCTGTTTGACGCAACGACGACACAGTGGAAGACAATGTAATGGTAGCGCAATGGAAGAAACTCTCTGCATTTTTCAAAAATCTATGCGTGTATTTCTACTTCGGCGGCGAGGGAAAACATAGTGAGGAAACTTACTCTCGCACATTTTCTATGATTCAATAAAAAAGAAAAAAAGAAAAAATCTGTATCCAAGTTAGGTCCATACAGAATAGTTATGAATGACAAAACATAATAACTAATCTACTACTGGTCGGTCTGAGACTCCTCTGTTAAAGGGTGGCGAAGGTCAGACTGCAGTTGTTTCATTGTTACCTTCAGTCTATTATATTGCGTTATAAAATAACGTAACTAACTGCTTTTTAGAAAGTGTGACATAGTAACATTTTTACATTTCTCTATAAAAAACTACAACTGTCAATGTCAGTCACCAAAACAGATTGATAGATTTAATGTAGATAGATATAGCCATATATGCTTCCTATATGTTTCATTTTTCTATTCCTTGTTGTATTCTCTTTACTGTGGCGATGAGAAAGAAAATTGCATCATCTGAAGTTCTTTATACCATTACAAGAAATATTTGTAATATTTACTTCGTACAATTACTTGAATTCAGGAAACAGCATTACAGCACTTTAATCTTTTGCGAGAATTAGAAAGGGACTTAGTCTTTCCCAGGACGTCATAACTCTTGTAGCGTTTTAATGATTGTAACTATGAGCATTTCCTACAACACTGAGAAGTCCAGGCTATTTAGTAGTTCGGTAAATGGCTTAGGGTATTTACTATTGTTTTATATAATTAATGGGATTAGTTAGTTCTTTATTTTTAACATAGCTGAGGTAATTCTTGAGATTTCACATCAAGTTTAAAGCACTAGATTGTTTATCTTAATGATGCAATTTAAGTTGGTACTGCGTTAATGATATTTTAAGATTCTTTATCTTGAACTAGTGGGCCATCCTCACTTTGTTTCGGAATATAGTTTTGCTATTATTACTAACAATCTTTGCCAATAGATGGTGCTGGGTATCGATTCCAACGTGCAAGTGTTTTGTGTCTATGGGTTGAGGTTGTCTCTTTATAAATAGTGTAGAAAGAAGAATTTTGTGTTCATAATTTTATTATGCATCGTATTGTTATCTATACAAATAAATACTTAATTAACTAACTGAATTATTGTTATGTCTGTTTGTCTATTAAGTATATTAATGATGTAGCCGCTGCTTAAAATAATAACAATTGAAACAAAATGAGTAGCCCAATTTATTCACAATCGAATTGCGTGCACGTAATACTATCCTCAACTTATAAACGGGCCTGTTTCCACGTCAACAGATGTCAACAAACACGCGAAACGCACGGGGGTGGAGTGCCAGATCTGTTCCAAGCGCGAAACGCAACGGGGGTAGTAACTTAGTAAGTGTCAGATATGTCCCCAGCGCGAAACGTACCGCGGGGGTGCCAGATCCCATGGTTGCTGGGGTGCGATCTGCTAAATTGGGCGCGCGGGGTTGGCAGATGCCGCGCGGCCGTTACGGTTCCCCTATAAGCATGAATTTTTGAATTTGGAACACGTGTGTTGACAACTTTTTTGTAATCACCCGCATCGATTCGCGTTCGAAATTCGGAATATGAAAGTCAGATTTGGTTATTGGGATCTGTTTTGAGAACTTGTGAATAGCTAAGTGATTTGCAGTATGATAGTTTTCAATGCTACATAGAATGAAAAAAAAAAGTAAAATAGTGTCTAATAATTTATTAGTAAATCCTGAGAAAATAAATTTCAAAATTATTGAACTATTAGTAAAATTAAGAACGTCACTACCAGTCATATTGTCTCGTTTCGTATGTAGCAGCAAAAACCTTTCCGAAAGTGGGTCCGAATTTGGTAATACGAGCACGCGTGTTACCAAACCAAACAGAGAAAGTGACAGTTAAAAAATCAATATAGCCGTTGGAATATCTGCGAGGGTGAAAGGCGAGGGGTGTGCGCACGCGCCGGTCGCTTCATTATACCGCGCTATTGTGACGTCATGTCACCGCACAATGCGATTCCTTGCTCTGCGATTTATATGGATAGGGGTGGACTTTGATTTTATAATTATTTTTATTCAATAAAACTCAGTATTCGGTCATCTGTTCCTGTGACAAACAGCTGTGGAGTAGGTTAAGTGCCGTGCAGCTATTGCTTTTATTAATACCAAAGTCGTTGGCTGGCATTTAACTGTTATTATAAAACTAAATTGATATTGGCACTTAAAAACTGAAAAATCCTTTCAATCGCTCTTAAACAAGGCATTTTATTGCACGCCGCCACATGTAGCCATTTACTGATTAACTTTACGATGCGGCCAGAAGAATTTACAGGCAAAACGAAATGTAAAGGACACCTTTGTAAATGCAATAGAAACATCTGCGTTCTTGATTAGATTTGTTAAGGGGCAATTAGCCTATTTGAAGTAGTTGAATGCAAGCTGCCACTAGTAACGGAAATCGCATGTATGCATTGCATTTCTTGACCGCACCCGACTCACAAAGGGCGTCTTAGAATTGCAACAATTTCTTCTATGCAATCAAATGCGTATGCATTAGGAACCCCGCTGCCCAAGTCCACTTACGTTCCCATAGACGCGAAAACAGTTAAAAACACGCCAAGTTCAATGACACTAGTAAAGGTGTAATTACGTAAAGTCGTGATGGAGGAACTTGGCGACCCTTTTTCTGGACCCCCGCGTCGTTTCTACGGTTGGTCAGTTTCAGACAATGAATTTCGTGACCCCTGATCCGAGTTGTTTTCGGCGTTTGCGCTTGCATCTGGTGTAAGTTGATAGCGTTAGGATTGCTTTTGAAAAATCATTGGGTTTCCGTTGGTATGTATGACCAAGTATGCAATAAGTTGGTAAGTATTTATGGTAAGCAATAAGCCTGCTGTGCTAGGCAAAGTTCCAAATATATAAACCTTATTATTGATTTTTTAACTCTCACTTTCCCTACAAAAAAAATAACAGAAAATCAAATACACGACAAATTGAACTACAATGCATGTGACTAATACTTGTACCTAGTAGGTTATAATCATGTGAAACAATATTAAAATCAAGCAAAATTACTTTTTCAATGTCAATTCACTTTGTTTTGACCTTGTTGTTTTATATTGTGTTACATTACATCATACTTGTTTACTTAATGATTGCATGTGATTGCTTACAATGATTTTGTTAATGATGTTCGGTTGTGTCATTTTAACGCAATTATGTTTTCACGTAACACTAACAGTGAGTTAAAGAAACGATATTTTTGGTTGAATGACGTTCGGTTTCATTTCAATGTTCTAAATTTGA
The DNA here is from genome assembly GCA_014851415.1 of Cnaphalocrocis medinalis. Lineage (NCBI taxonomy): Eukaryota > Metazoa > Arthropoda > Insecta > Lepidoptera > Crambidae > Cnaphalocrocis > Cnaphalocrocis medinalis. Next base: position 13,494,885 of record CM026292.1, read on the forward strand.
AAATTAAAATTATAAGTTTTAATTCTTGAACTGTGATTTTAAATTAACGTTTAAATGCAACTGGCAGTTACTTGTAACTGTTAGCGAATATATAACTTTTTATAGACGAATTGCATCATACTACGTTACTTTTTTATTATTCGACCATTCCGAAAAACTATAGATAAAACAAATCAGAGCGTATAAAATGAGTTGCGCGACGCCATTTTGCAACGCGCGGGTGTGTTTAGCGCGAGCGCATGCGTCGTGTGACGACACACGACGCGTCATCGTAATCTCCGTGGGTGAGACAAGGACGTAAGTAGGTATTACACCACATACCTATTGGATTTCTGCCGCGTTATTTTAAATTATTATATGGACCTACATAGTTGTGTGAGATAAGAAATTTTTATGTCATAACAGCTAGACTTCGTGTCTGTCTAGCTGATTCATAGAAATCATAAATGTTTTACAGTATCTCATGCTTAGATGTAGTAACTTTTGTTGCTGACCATACGAGTCAATGAAATAGGTCACTATCCTATCACTACAAAATAGTGGATCGGTAAATTAGATTTTTATCATCAGTTAAAATTAATTTAAAAAAATGGCTACCACAGAGTTTGCTCATTTAGTTTATAATAATACCTTGATGGTTAAAGTAACTTGCCGCATTGATTTTCTTTTAATTAAAAAGAAGTCTTAGGTTTTTCATTACTATAAGGTCGAATGACTGCAGAAAACATTGGCTATTTACGGATAAAAAATGCAGATGTGTAGTCATGAATATTCATGAAATTGTAGGCACTAACTGGTTACTTAGCAACGTCGTACGCAAACAAGAGCAAAAATAAATACTATAGTAAATTGTACTAACTTTATGAAACAACACAGCATCGTATTAATCCACTGTCGCCACATGTGCAAGCTAAAATAGGACAGCAAATGTGGGAGGCGTATTTTGATCGCTTTCGTTCAAAACAAACCGAAAGTGGGGCAACGCACACGCATCTAGGCATATTGTCCCTCCTACGACTTGCTGGTCTATTACGAGAACAAACAATGAGTATCGCGAAAAAAAGATGACGTTTTTTATAGGCCGATCAAAAGCCACGTCATGGGTACGGTCACGTAAAAATAATGATTCCATGCAACAGGTAGGTTGTATGCAATTTGAAATAATATTGTGCTGTATAGAATTGCTTTTTTGTTGTTTTGGAATTGGACAAGCTGCTGGAAAAGTAAAAACAGAGTTAACTACAAAATAGAATTAGATTTGTTGTGGATCAATCATTACAAACCTACCCAAACCGCGCGCTATAACTTCAGCTAGAGTTTGATATTTATTTATCTTAGGTTTTGCGAGTTTACAAACTGTTGAATTTATTTTTAGTCATCTTTTTAGGTAGGTACCCATTTTCTCATCATCATATTTATAAATAATACATTTAGGTAGGTAATTAGGTGGATCTAATGATGCTATTAATCATCCTTAACCAGAATATGCTCCAGTCTTTTCCCCTGTGACTGCAAAGGAAATTTATAATAATGCTATGAATTAAAGACACCAAAAAAATATTTCCTGCCGCGTGCCACTCAAAAACATCTTAAATACAATTTAATAAGCAGTTAAACCCCTTTGGTTTAAAAAAGTTCATTAAATATGAATCTAAGAACCTTCTGAATGAATCTTAATTTTTAATTACGGAGTGGCGAATTATAACATAAATGCTTCGTAGTTGACCCTTTATGAACCACTTCACACCTTGATAGACAAAAAATTGCAATGCGCCTATTTAAAAGGGACTTTTTTTAATTTCCTCTTGTAAAATAGGGTACAAATGTGTGAGTAATTAATTAAATAATTTATTTTAGTGGGGAGCGGATTTTTGAGGTATTTTTTATTTTATGTAACCAGTAACCACTGTGCTTATCTGTACTGTGCTATAGTTCATAAATCTAGATACTATTTATTGTTATTTATTATTAAAAAATGAAAACGATAATGTAGTAGGCAAGCTATTAGCTTGTAGTTAAGATTATACTTTATATGAATAACATTTTGATAAGCGGTTATTATGAGCGTTTATTACAGACAAACAGGTGAAAATTACCATTATTCTTTCTTATCTTGCTATTTGATGATTATGTTTAATAATTATAAAGAAATTACAGAAAAGTTTACGAAATTATTTGCTGATGTAGGTCGTCAAGCTACACAATAACATGAAAGTGAAGTTTGGATTAATTTTAAATTTCATAATATTTTGGAAACATCGTTTCAAAAACCTGTGGCGATGATGACTTTGATAGCTATTTGATAGATAGATAGATAGACCAAGGTGGGTGTATCAGTAGGCTGATATTCATTTTAAATGGATTTATGATAACTACCAAGTAGCCATATTAATATCAATAGCTCGTTAAGTCGCGTCTTTATGAAGCCTAACGAATTACTTATTGGACTTGGCTTGACCCGCTACCGCGCGTCTTACGTTCGTCGTCGTTTTTAGATAGATACCTACCTAGCGTAAAACTATCAAGCATAGAGACCTATGCTACCTACATACATCAAATTATTATCAGTTAGCAACTTAACGACATATACCTATCTACTTGGTTACAACTTGCGTATGTAATTAACACAGATACACACCTATACCTACCGCCTAATAGCCTCGGGTATCCTTAAGGTAATTTAACCACTTAGATAAGTAACTAGGCAATCAACTTGTGCAGATACAAATAGACGTAATGTTAAACCTAGGTAAGTAGTGCTTGCTGAGTTTGACTTAATTAAACTTAACTGTTTTTTTTATAATACTGCGCAAATGTTTAGTCATTGGAAATTAATTGATAAACCAATTGAAGTTGATTGTAACCCTAGAAAATATGAATCATTTAAGGACAATTTACAATGCGACTTTCTGATTGTCACGCAATTGTATCACTGCTATTATTACATTTTACAAATTAGGGCCAAAACTCAATTGAAAGTTACTCTAACTAAAGTACCTCTTGAGATAATACTGAAAGTGTAACCAGAATCTTAGTAGGTCTGGTTTCCCTGTCTGAGGGTTGCGAAGGTCATATAGCAATCAATTCATTATACCTAGGTACTTAGTTAATTAAATACAATACCCTAATCTTATCGATTTCTGGACCGTGGTCTAAGGTAACTAAGAAATTAAACGAATTGGAAGTTAGGTAGGTACATTGACTAGCATTAATAATTTAACTTTAACGATTTTGATAACTTTCTCTTGTACCAATATTCCTTAAAATGTACCTACCTAGATAGGTATTTAAAGGTAAATGTACGAATCGCAATAAAAATCGACCTTCGTCAGAGAAATGTCAGTCAGACAAATATGCGCCGTGCTGCAGACGATTGACTAAGACGTGTTAGGTCGTCTGGTCCTCTAGAAGGAAGGTCAGTAACTTGCACGAGTGCATTCAATGTGACCCAACACTCGATATCAAATCTTGTAAAAGAAATTAAACCTGGCTACTCAATAATGGCTTGTATATTTTGTAAATGGCTTGTCTCGTCACGATTGATTACCAGCCATGGCGATAAGAAACGCAAGGTGAGTAAGTTTATCTGGTGTCATTAACGATGTATTATTCAGAATGCACTTTTGTGGAACTGGAAATCACTGTTTTATATCTGCGTGCAAGGAATGAATTGTTTACATAATCTATCTATGCCAGCGAATAGCAAAGCGAAGGAAAAGTGCTATAAAACTTCATTGTTCGGCTTAGAAAAACTGTGCAAGATTGACTGGCTGCACGGAAATCTTTTCCTTCGATTAAATTTTCATTGAAAAAAAGAAAACTTACCTGTGATTCTCTTTTGCGTTTTGCTACTGCTTTCTGGACTGGATACTTTCGTCTCTTGCGTAGGAGTCGCAGGCTGGGGCGTTGCTATGGTGATGGGAGCCCTTCTCAGCGCCGCTGGTATCGCCGACGCTGGCACGAGGCTCCACACGAACCTCTGGTCTCCAGGTAATGGCATCTCTTGCGCGAAATCGAAGCCCCATTTCTGGCTGTCCAACTCTAGTTGCCTTGCCAGCTCGCGCTCAGCGAACCTTCTGTTCTCTTCTCTATCCGTGCATCCGAACAAGTTCCTCCTGACTCCGTCGAGGGCCGTGACTCCTCGCACGCGCATCGACCGCGTGTCCAGCAGGGTGGTGGTCTGCAGCCCGGGTGCCCTCACACTCAACGTCGACATCTTCAGAGTCCAATAGCACAACCAAACACAGCGACGCACTTCACAGATAGCATCCGCGACGCTCTTTCACCTAGCGCAAACAAGGTCAAAATTCAGTTTTTGAATGTGAGAGAACGCGGTATATTTAGTGAGCAGATAACTGTTTGGTTCATCACGCACCAATAAGAATACGAATTGTTATTAGTTTAGTGAGCGTAAACAAGTCGAGTGACGCGGAGTGACGCAGAGCGGCGTCGTACATCCATCCGTCGCGGGGTACGTTTGTCGACTGAAGCGGCGCGGTGCGGCGCGGCGTGGCGTGCGGCGACTTGCGCAATGCCGTGCTAGTTCCTCCGCTTGCCGCGACGTGGCGCTACTGCCGCGTGCGCTCGAGTTTCGACGCTTCGATCCTAGGGTTCGCGCTTCACTTCGATTTATTCCCCTAACTTTATGATTATTATTTTTGACGTGATTGACATAATTTTAACTAAAAACGGATATGCTTTGTTATTGATGCATATTCCCATGTATTTTTACGTACCGATCTTTAATGCTAATGTTTATATTACTTTTGAACGTTAAGATAGTCGGAGATGTAATGCGCTTGTAGTTGTTAAAATAATCCTTAAAATAAAAAATACATACCTACATTCTTAACTTAAGAATTATTGATCGGTTAATGTAACTGATTCCTTTTTTGCTAACGTATTATGGTAGGTATGTATGTACAAAAAACGCACCGATTAAAACTTTGTGTTATAATAATAGCTTAATGTTTTATTTACCAGCCTACTTACTATTCTATTGATGAGAGAAAGAGTAAGATTAATCAATTAATCCTTTATTGTTTAAGAAAACTGACTCAAATAGCTTACTTAAATGAAAGCGATTACCAATAGTAAATAAGAAAACCACACAATGGAACAGTAATAAAATAAATAAAGTTGTTTTCTATACCGTCTGATTAATCCACGTGTTGATACCATTGTTAGATTTAAAATTTTACACGATTATCTTAGAAATTGACTTTTATTGATTTATGTGTGATAGTGTAAACACTTAACACGATTGTTCTAAGGCTAAGACTGACATTCGTATTCAAGGCCAAGTACCTACTAGTGAAGTTACAGAAGGATTAATAGCTACGAGTCGAGAGTTAAAAGATTAACTTTTACTTTAGTTACTGACAGAGGTCACGGGTTCGGTTACACGTAACTTAATGCGCATGCGCCTGATTGACGAAGCCCGTCTCGTCTGCTTGGCTAACTCAATACATTAACGGATTCTAGTAAACGGAATATAATATTTACAAATAACCGTTAAGTTACGAGATAATTACAGTAATTGCTTACCTACTACTTACCAATATTCTATCTCTGGTGACAATATTTATTTTATCTTCTATCATGAGCTCATACCCGCTATTTATCTATCTCATTTACGCTCTAGTCCATGCAAAACTATTATAGGTAATGCCTAGCACCTGTTTACATTTTATTTATGATCAGTTTATTTTGATAAAATATAAATTTTAAATGAATTCATTTGTGTAAATCGTGTTTGTGTCATTTGATGTTAGAATCAAAATGTGCGGTACGTTCATTACTGTCAGATTATTTTAATAGGACGGGAAAATTTATTAATTGACATTTATGTAGATACATTTAATAACATATCTATCTCTATTAATGTTATTCCTCAAACACCTTTTACTATTGGAAAAAACGGCCGTCACTAGAATAATTAGGCTTAAGCTCTTTTTTTTTGTAATTAAAAATATCTATCAAATACATCCACATAGGTGTAGACTGCATAGCATAATATCGGCTGGCTTATTTTAATTGAAACAAAGTCAATGACCTTGATAACAAAATTTTTAATCTTTCTAATATAGTGATGATACCGACTATGCATACTCATTGTTTATTAATAAGTACAATATTAGGTAGGTATCTAATTTAATCGTGTCTACGTTTTATTATCCTACTGTATAAGGAGTAGGTAGCAATATCTTGTGCAAAATAAATTAATCAAAAAAACAATTGTCTGATTTGTGTAACGTATTAAAATTTATTTACTATATTGGATTATTTATAATCTACCTTGTTTTCGGCAGTAAATATTCTCATACTAAGTATTTTTTGTCATCAGAATTAATATATTATTAAAAGTCTTAGGTATTTAAAATATAATCAAACGTAAAAAATCTTATCAGTTGAAACGTAAAAAATCTTATCACTATTTCTATTAAGTAAACCTTTAGTAACAATCTTACCAAAATATGAATCTGTTGCAACAACCGTACCTAATACTACGCCTAACACGCACGTTTTTAAAACAAACAAAATTCCACTGATATTGGGAATGAAAATCTAGCGAGTGGCAACCCCGGCCAGCCCGACTTGTTTACGATGAACGAAGACGTGTCTCGTTACGTGTGCCGCATACGACACTACGTATCTGACATGCCTCCGTCCTGCTCACTTGCACCCGCACCCGCTACGATCGAAAGAGACAGCAAATATATTAATAGCGCACACATAACAGCCGCCATTTTGCCGAATCGAGCCCGAGTCGATTTAGTATTAGACTGTTGGTACGATTTGGACAATTTTTTACATAAAAACAACTGAATTTCAAAAGTATATTGAACGAAACCAATTTAAATTTATAAGTTTTATTACTTAAAAGAACTTTACGCTGGTTTCCATTGAGTAGTGACTACATTTTACAATTAAAATTATATAAATTGCGGAATCATGAAGAAAAGTTGTCAATAATTGCGTTGAATGCGTGGGAAAAAGTTGTAGTTTTTAACAGAAAAGTATTCAAAGTAAATGCTTCGACTTACCTCACAGGATTTTGATAAAATCCAAGGAAAATCTTCGATTTACCGTCGGGGTTCACTGCACTGCCGTACTAATTTTCAAGATATGACAATGACGCGATGGCGAGAGCGCGGGCTCGGCGCTGATTGGTTAAAAATGGCGGCCAACAATATGATTGGGTCTGAGAATTTTAGGCGCCAAATTTCGGTTGGTCGAGGCGCCGGATGGCGGGAAATAAACGCGGCACTTTCCTGCGCGCTCGACTTTTGTTACGGAAAATTGTATTTGGCGCGAACCGCTTCCGCTTTGTCGCCATCTTCAAAAGTTAGGGCGACGAATTTTCTTTGCGTTACGTTTTTAGTAGAGTTTCCTGTAGTGTTTTTGAGTTTAGTTTTATATTTAAGTTGCTTTTATTTTGCGGGTATTTTCTTTTTACTTTCCCCTTTATTATGATTTCAATTAAATGTTATAAAATGTAACGTGTTATTTTTATCAGTGAATGTTTTTCGGTTATTAAAATAGGAAATGATAAATTAAATTGATTATCTAGATTTTTATGAACAGTTTACTGACATTAGGATTGCTTTTTATTATTATTACTTAGCATTTCATTCACATTGCGTTAATGTGGCCTTTGCTGTTTTTCAGACATGTCAATATTAAAATTAATTATTTAGACAGGTGTAAAATGGAACACTAATAAAAACTGGGAAAACCTATTATCGCCACAAATGTATATTATGTATAATAATGTAGGTGCCTACTTATAAATAAATAAGTTTGATTTTTCAAGTTTGGATAAATGTAACTTGTTTCTGATGTTACAGATTAAATATTTTGATATGGCCGGAATTTATTTTAAAGGGCATATTTATGGCAATTTTGATTCATGAGAATTCTGAGGTTCCTCATTTCTATTCTTCTGAAGGAAGTTCCTCATAATGTAGGTATGTTCCTTGTACCTCGGAGCCAAGTCAATCAATGTATGAGATGTTGTGTGAATTTGTTTATTTAAAGTATCTCCTCATATTTTTTTCATTTACACTTTAGATTAGTTTGAAAGCAAATGTGCGATTAAGTTTTTTGTTTCTTTTCTTTTGCGAGCTCATCTAGAATTTAGGTAACCTTGATCGCAGAGGTGATGTAGGCAGGCAGGTAGGTATTGGGTGAATTGTACTACCTATTGCTCGTGGCCTTGAGCGCTTAGCGAGTAAATTAGGTCATTTAGATAGGTTAATGTTATTGGTTTGGTACTTCTGTTTTCTTCCGCCTTTATCTTGCACCCATTTTAAAAGGTTTAAATAAGTTTAGTTCCCATTTGATTAAAAACTGTACAGTAACTTACATGAGAAAAAATATGTGATAGTGGGTAATCAGAAGCTGACTACGGGTTGTTAATCATTGTCCTTTGTATGTACTCGATGGGCATTTTGTGTTATTAACACCAGCGGAGTCACATGTGCCCTGCCAACCTTTTAATCCCCTTTCCCTGCTGTGGGCCTCTGTTGCCCTTAGCCTGCGAATCAAATTTGTTGATCGGTGTCTCCATCTTTAGTTAGATGTTAGAAGCTTCATCTCACAAGAAGTCTTCGTCGATAAATCGTTTAGTTTGGTTTGGTTAAGAAGTAGATAAACTTGAAAAAGTAAGCCTTCAACTGAAATTTTAGTCACTTGTTTATTGTAAAGATATCAAGGGCGGATAAAGACCTCAAAAAAAGTTGTGCAAAATTTTCTGACTTGAAACATAGTGGAACCCTCCTGTTCTAGCGGCTCGTCACCCCTAGCTACGCCCATGGTTGTGGGTACAGCCTCCCCCGCCAACCCCCCTCTCTTTCTCTTAGACTGGAAACTGCTGATCAAATGTTGATAGAATAAAGTGTCTGACGTCTCAAGTAAATTTTAGGTTATGGGCATGCCCACAGTGCCCACAACGGTGGATCCGCGCTTGAAAGATACATAGAAATTAATGGTTAAAATCCCAGAATATCCATTTTAACAAACTAAAAAAAGACCCACATCTGTAAGATTTTGGTGACATATTGACCTAATTTCTAACGGAAATCGGCGTAAGCGCACAAAAACTGGGTGCTTCCGGCCGCGCACGTTGATGTTGCGCAAGCGCATCCTACGGCAATCGCGGTTTCAGATAGCAAACATAATTTAATTAATAAACAATTAACAAAATGGCTGCTGTTTGATTGGGTTCAGAATTAGTTTTATCGCAAATTTTAATCAGCTTTCTCCTTAATCTCAGCGTGTGACATTGGAATCCGCTAAACATACACCGTTAAATTTTAGTACGTTTTAATCCCGAAGCCCTCATAATAGGTAACGCGAATAAAGCCCCTTTAGAATGTTAGATAATTAAAATACGCTAATAAAAATCAGCTGCTCTTTACAAAAAATAAATCACCAGGCAGTAATTTACTGGAATCAGATTTTTATTTTGCTTATTTTGATGATCTAACATGTTAAAGGGGCTTTATTGGTGTTAGCCATTAAGAGGGTTTCGGGGTATTCGCCATTAAAACGACAAAAATTTAACTAGTGGACGCTTGCTGCAAGGCTTGCGTGGAGTTCGACCTACCACATTTTTTTTTTCAAAATTAATTACAGGTTCCCTACCTGAAGTCCCTAGGCTTCACAGCTATTCTCTTTTTTTTATGTGATAGGTAGCAGGCGAGCAGGCGGATCACCTGATGGTAAGCAATTGCCGCCGCCCATGGACACTTGCATCACCAGTGGAGTTACAATTAGTGCGCTGCCAACCTTTTATCCCCTTCCCCCCCGAGTGGGCCTCCGGTACCCTCACTCACTCGGCGAAACACAGCACAGGGGCTGCTTCACGCCGGTTTTCTGTGAGGCAGTGGTATCACTCCGGTCGAGCCGGCCCATTCATGCCGAAGCGTCTTTCGAAGCGAATTCTGTGTGTATACTTACTAATATATTGATACTCTTTATTGTAGTACAAAGGGTAAGTAATTATACACAACCTGATGGTCATAATAGAGGAAAAACTTTGTTAAAAATGTACCAAAAAACGTAGGGAAAACCGAAACATAATGTATAGGTACTCGTAGGTTAGGCCAGGTATATTTTGTCATAATAAGGCACATTATCTATGTTATCTTCCTAATTAGGTATCGCGAATGCAATTTATATGTTTCAAAACATTTTCATAAAGATATTTCTTTTTATCTAATCTTTACATCAGCTGCACTCGCTGATATGGGCCAAGTAAATAGATATAGTGATAACAAGTACAATGAAAATGTTAGTGCGCCAGTACGATAATGCATTTGTGTGCATGGCAACAGATTTTAACTGCATGTGTTTTGATAACAGTTTTATTAACTTTTTACTTACCTATGTTTGTAAGCCATTCTTTCCGGCAGAAATGCACGTAAGATAACCATGATGATGGATGATAGGATGGATGATAGGATAGATAGGATGGATGATAGGATAGTCTGTCTGTACCACTAACTATCATGTCACTGTAACTGAAAATTAATTGAATTTTATAATAAATCTGAAATATGTAATATGTAGGTATATAAATTGACATCAGAATCTTAATGTGTACTTTATTGGATTATATGGAATTACTTTTTGAGACTTTTATGTAAATTTTATACCTAATGGAAAATGGATTCAAGGACTACCACGAAAGTTATACATCGAAGAATAACTCAAATTCAAGACATTATAGTGACGTAAACAGAACACTATCCATACTAATATTATAAATGGGAAAGTGTGTCTGTCTGTCTGTCTGTCTTTCTTTCACGGCAAAACGGAGCGACGGATTGACGTGATTTTTTAAGTGGAGATAGTTTTAAGGGATAGAGCTATAAGGGCTATTTTTTGCCCCTCTCTAACCTCCCATTTTAGGGAAGTGGGAAGTGCGTGCGAAGCCGCGGGCTAAAGCTAAGTAATATTATAAAGGACGGATTTTGTAACGTGTAGTACCTACGTAAGTAGAACATTAATCGAGGGCCTTGATTAAAGGCGGCGTTTCTATTTTTAACCTTACACGTCCAGGATTTGTCTTCCCACCGCCACCACCGACGGAAACGCGTAAATCTGCGGTCGCCAGGTGGCGCAGGCGCAGTTTTTGCGGTTAGGGGGCGCGCCGCTCGGAAATGTGTTCCCGATCAATCACCAAGCAACCTGTGCTTGCGCAGTTCCGAGTGTAACGGTTATCCGCTTCACGAACTTTGTGAATCTGGAGAAAAAATTGGGCTAGTCCCTGGACTCCCTGGGGTATTTAATTTTATTTATAGGACGGCCAACAAACTTACACCTAAATAAAATATACCTACCGCTTTAAGTAAAAAAAATATCACTTAATTATGTACAGCTTCCACTTTATACGAATACCCTAGTACGAATACCCTAATAATAGTAGCCCGTCCTCACTTCGCTTCGGGACCGTAATTCAGAAATGAGCCAATAGAGCGTTTCGTGTTTTCGGTTTACCTAAAAGCCTTGTCGTTGTCTATAGAAGTATCTCTTTATAAATAATATAGATGTGATTATAAATATTATACTTATTGTTTATTGCTCAAAATAATATGGATACACGAGAAAACAACTGGAATCTGAAGCTAAATTGGTGTAGTGGTATAAGTATCAGCGTGTTCGATTCCCATCTTTCGAGCGAAGCTCGGGTTTGTGATCGATCAGCAATCCTCATTAGGCAAGCGTGGTGATTAAGCCTAATCCCATCATAGTAGCGATGATTTGATTTTCTATGATGGAGGCCTTTGCCCTGCAGTGGGACATTATATAGGCTGATACTTTTACTTTTATATTATTAAGATTGAGTAGCCTGATGTTCAGCTGTCTGTACTTATGGGTAGACCTTTTAGTCAAGTATATGAATTAAATGTCAGTGTTATAAAGACTGCCTTATGAAAAGGGTTTTCAAGAAAAGAGTTTGATACCCTGGTACCAATCATTGGGCCATACATCTGTCTGATGTCGTAGACGTATCTCCGAAATCTTGATTATATACACGTGTCCAAGTATCATTGACATCAGTGGGAAACCGTGAATGGGGACATTATTACATCATTATAGCGGTTACTGAACTGACACCATATGCTGCGAGATTTATGGTGTTGCCAGCTAATTTGGAGGTAGTCTTTAGGTTTTTGTGCAATGCAAACAGTGGCAGTGGGCTGGTCACATTAGCCGCAGAACTGACAACCGTTGGAGCCGTAAAGTCCTTGAGTGGAGACCGCGACTCGGTAAGCGTAGTGTTGGACGCCCTGCGACAAGATGGGATGATGACATTCAAAGGCTGGCTGGAGTGAGTTGGATGAGAGTGGCCGAAAATCGGGAGCGGTGGCGTGCATTGGGGGAGACCTATGTCGCGCAGTGGACGAGCGTGGGTTGCTAATGATGATGAACGGAGTGAGAACGGACTACTATAAATTGTTGGATATACCCGCTGATAGGTCCGCTAACTTGGCAACTCAGCCCAATCTACATAATAGTATGTAAACCATATTCTCCGACTAAACGTAGCACGTTTAATGTATGCTTCTGTATTGCAATTTAAGAAATTTACATCTGTTTTGAAATAAATTACCATGGAACAGTCATTAGGAACTGCAGTATGTATTATGCTGCAATAATATAATAGCAGAGTACAGCTTCTAAGCGAAGCCAAATAAAATAAAGAAACCACAAATAATGTGCTTATGAGGTGTATCTGCCTCAAATTACCTTTTATGGTAAGAAGGGCCGTAATATATATACCTACCTTATATGTATGGCTACAATTACTGGTGTTAAACACATCTCAAGAAAGTAAAGTAAGTAGGTATAGTCAACAGCAAGAGTAGATGATCAAAATCAAAAACTTTGTCCTTGCTATTGAGCGGAGTTCGCGTCAGAACTGTATAAATTTGACACAATGCAGTTCTGACGCGAACTCCGCTAAATAGTGAGTTAGAGAGTTTTTGATTTGAATGATCTACTTTTGCTGTTTACTGTACTTATACTGTCCCACGGGCAGGGCATAGGTCTCCATCTTAGAAATCAAATCGTCGCTACTATGATGGGATTAGGAGGGATTAGGCTTGATCACCAAGCTTCCCTAATGCGGATTGGTGATCACAAACGCGAGCTGTTCGAAAAATTCGTAACCTACTTCTTATTCGACTCGGGTTTTGAACACAAGACTCCGAGATCACGGACCGGTACTTAAAGTACTAAATCAATGCGGCGTTGCTTCTCATATTGAAATATATTAATTTTACACAAGGCCTAAATTTGTTCTATAAATTAAAAACAGTAGTTAGATTGACGACCCGTTAGCGCAATGGTTTGAGCGCCGGTTGAGACGTAAGGGTCGCAGTACTCGCAGTTTCGATTTTTGCACCAATACAAATGTTTGTTGATGAAACAGATATTTGTGTTCGATCTGGATGTGTGTGGTTCCTTCGTTGTTTCTGGTTTCCATAGCACAAGGGAAAACCTTAGTTTGGGACCAGGACAATGTATGTGATGTTGTCTCAATTTATCTATATATTAAAACCCAGGTGTTTTCCAAATCGCAAAAGTATTGCGCAAGCGATTTTCATGTCGCGCAAGACGGGCTAAGGTCTTTTGGGTCTCCTGTAAAAAAAACAGTTTCAGGTCTTTTGAAGTGACGGACTTGAAACCTTGAAAGCTGGACAATTCCTATGGCTGATGGTGAAGATGCATAATGCAAGAGTTTTTAATTTATCCCGCTATTTTTATATAGTAGCGGTCTAAATTGCTATAATAATCTTTACGCCCCGTTGCACATGCTTCTTAAAACGGTTACAGGCGTATTAGTTTCTTTATGCGCTATAAAAGCAATATAACATATTTTCAGCTCTTTAAATTTAGATGTGCTATCAAATTTAATTACAAAAAGCATAACGTCTTAAGACAAGTTGCTTCGTAATTTTTATAATGAGTTTGTGTTTTCTTCGTCTATATTGCTTTCTTGGAACTCGTTATTTACGGATTTTGTTGTTAGTAACGTACGGTTGGGCCACAAATTTAAACTTGGTCAGCGTGGTATTAAACTATGATTAAATTTAGTCTTCGCTTTGTATATGGGTTATCATTAATCGTCTTTTCACGCGATCTTATCCAAAATCAAGTGAAACGACGGTTTTTACAAAAAAAGCGAAAATTGAAGGTTTATTGATAAGGTTGATTTAACCAATCTTTATCCAATAGTAAATCTATGGTATTTAAGAGTGTCATTCCATACGAATCTGAGAGTTAGGTATAACATAGATTTATCCTTGGATGAAGATTGGTCCAATCGACTAAGTATCGACACTTGAGATCCCGAATATTTCTACAAAATAAACCAAAAATAGCTAAAAAGTAGACCTTACCCTTCATCCCTATCTAATAAAGGGGTTGCTACGTGACCAGCGCGAGTCAATTGATTCGTATGCGCGCGCGCAGGCCATCGGCGCACGATTACCTCGCACCTTCACGGGGAAGTCGCCGACAGAAGTTTTATAAACTGCACAAACATGTGATACACAGTAACATTTTGTTGGTTATGTATCTGGCTGTCAGATTTTTTTTTATGTGATAGGTAGCAGACGAGCAGGCGGATCTCCTGATGGTAAGCAATTGCCGCCGCCCATAGATACCTGCAACACCAGTGGAGTCACAAGTGCGCTGCTAACCTTTTATCCCCTTCCCCCCCTTATAGGTATTTTCAGTGTTTAAATTGCCATACTATGTCATAATCATTTTAGCCTCATCATCGTGTCATTCCCAATGGCGTCCAATGCGGTCGCCTCGGAGCCTGGGGAAATGGAACTGGAAGTACCAGAGACTAAATTCGGGGGAAGGGGAAAAAGTTGCATTGGTCGGTTGCACCGCATTTGACTCCACTGGTGTTGCGGGTTTCATCAGGTCTACAAATCTACAAACAAAAAATACAATTCTTTCTTACTATAATGTGTCAATAAAGTCATAAAATTAATTGATGGTGCCTCTGCGGCTTATACCATAGGGTATATATAGTAAGCGGCTGTTGTAGCTTGACAGTTGCCACCAAATGCCTGAAATGATGACCACGATTATTTCGTCAAGAGTAATATCGACATAGAAGATGGTAACCTCATTGGTTATATATCCTCCTAACCGATATTTCGGCTTTGGCGAAAAACAATCAGCCATCAACGCAGTTATAGTGCACAAGTGTGTGCGCAGACACAAGTGCACTATCTCATATTTCGATGGGACACCAGTTGAGTGTGACACGACCGAACAAACTCCATATATTCCCCAAAAATCCGTTTTCAAGACTTAGACAAGACAAATTTCATTTTTTGTTGACTGGATGTTGCTTCTTATTTTTACCTCCTACCTAGTAGTTCCTACCTAGTAGTACCTACCTACTACTACTACCAAAAGCGACACCTAACGACACTTAAAG
Organism: Cnaphalocrocis medinalis; assembly: GCA_014851415.1. NCBI lineage: Eukaryota > Metazoa > Arthropoda > Insecta > Lepidoptera > Crambidae > Cnaphalocrocis > Cnaphalocrocis medinalis. The sequence continues at coordinate 13,510,360 of CM026292.1, forward strand.
GCTTGTTTTTGCATGAATTTCATCAGTGGATTCATACCGAGTTTTGTTTACAGATTCCTTCCTTCGCGTGTCATCGCCTCGGTTAAAATAAAGAGGCGCGCGCGCATAAACAAATGCCCAGTGTTAACGAACTCGGGCTTGACCCAATTTGACAGGAAGTGATGTTATTACACTTATGTCGTCGCTTCCGTGCTTGAGTTGTAGGAGGAATTTATACATTTGTTTGTTTATATTTCAGGCTTGATATTTATGAGATGTGTAGAAAGATATGAAGAACTAGGAGTAAACAGGCTGGAAGGATGGTGATAAATGTTCTGGGTGGTCCCGGAACTGGGATCTGTGGTGAATCCTGTAGGAGGTCAGGTGTTAATTGATTAATTGGAATGTTCTTCATCATCGTCATTATATCAACCTATATTCATTTGTCATGCAGCTGCCTTCGGTCCCCCGGCAGCCTCATCTGTTTCCTTCCTACCCGGGGAGATAACGATTTGTTATCATACCAGGGATGCTAAGAATCTCGTATTTTCAATACCAAATATGTATAAGTACAGGTACTTGAGAATAGGATGGATGATGAGGATCATGTAGGTACTTATTCATATAGGTTTACCACTGTTTCGGATAGTAGTTTTCAGCCAAGAGAACACCAGCAAGGAACTTAGCAGTTACCTTTTTAATTTTTTTAATTTTACTTATTTATGGAAGAAACTTATAATATCAATTTTATAGTGTCAATTGTCTGTAGCATGTAATATGTGTTGTGGTGTCCAAATTAAATTTAAATGTATTTTCTTTCTTTCTTATATTTATTAACAAATAGGTATCCTCTCTCACAAACTTTCGCGTGTATATTAGAAGGATTTTACAGTAACATTTCTATCAACGTCTGTACCAAGGACGATTGCTAGTGATGTGTTCACGGGATGATCGATTTGCCGGGACCGAGCGGGGATCATCGGGCAAAAAACGCAGCCTTCGATCATCGAATGCAACTCGTGAGCCATTAGTGCCCACTCCACAACGGGTTTATGTTGTACACGGTTGTTAGGCACTTGTTGAGATGGACTTTGTTGTTGTGATTGAATTTTAGGAGGGCAAAAGAGTTTTGATCCTGATAGTAGCCAACTTATTTAAAAACGCGCCTTGTTGTGGGGTGGTAGTTTGAATCCGATTTTGCATCGGTAGGAGGAGTATCTGTACGTTGCGGATAGTTTCTGAAACGTGTAACCATGATTCAGTTAGTCTGGTTCCCCTGTCGCGAAGATCAGACGGCAGTCGCTCCTTTGCAATTACCAGACTCCCCAAATCCTGATTCATGGTCTAAGCGTACCCCGGGCTATAAATAGGGTATTTGACTATTTTTTTTTATGTGTTTTATCAAAAGACCTCTCAATTTAAGAAACATTATTGAAAGAATTACTCGATTCTGATTTGAATTACCTGAGATATCATAACTTTAAGAGCACATATTTTGGGCAAGCCCAAAAACGCTCTATACAAATGGCTACAGGCGAGTGACGTCACATGCTCGTACCCTGTATGCGCGACTAGTAAATTTTGTTTGGTAGCTATATCAAATGTTTCGTTTTTGTAAATGGTTTTATAATAAAAGTTGGTGGAAAATGTACGGGTAGTTCAATGATATAATTATTTTTTAAAATTGTAATACTTTAAAAATGGACTTGCCCATAAAACTTTGAATGCTCATAAAACCAGCTAGACGTTATATTTGTAACTGAAGATTTTGGCCATTGGTTCTTATTTACCAGTATTTTGGAAAAGTATAAATATTTTTTACTATATCGAGATTAGTCAAATACCCTATTAATTATAGTACCCCAGCGAAACCAAAAAAAAAAGGACGTGCCTTGGTATTAGATAAGATTAATTTGCTTTAGCTCCAGATGTAAATCGGAACTAAAGCTGTCCTGTGAGGAATTATCCGCCCCGTCGCCAATTTCAAATGCAACTAAAAACAATTATTTTCAAGAACAGTCCATTCAACAAAAAACACGTTTACCCCATCATAAGCCGTTCATAAGTGATATGAATAAAGGCCAATAAAATTAATTCCCCGTAGTGGAATAAACAAAATCGTTTAAAATTTCCTGCATCGCGAACTCGGAACAATGTGATGCGGTACGTAACATACGAACTCGAGTTGTACGCAATGGGCGTGCGCAGCTAACGAGCGCGGTGGTGCGCGCGCGCAGCGTGGCGGGTGACAGGTGCCAATCTCGTGTGTTGAACATAGGTACACACTATGCGAAAGTTTCTGATCCTGTTACAAAAAAAATATCTAAATCGATGTGCAAATGACGAAGAAATTCATACTTTATGTCAGTCTGTCCAGTCCCGGCTAGCCAGGACTGTCCGGCTGCGATTGCGCTGACATTGACTGGGTTTTGGGACACTCCATGGGTTTTGGTTAGGGTTAGAGTCCCACAAAAAACAAAAAATCTGTTAAATGCCTTCGATTAATATTAAAATTTACTTTTATTTACAGACTACAAACACAATGACATTATTTCATGGTAAATTATGAATATCTTGATTGTGTAACGTATTTTTATATAATTAATTACTTCATAAGTTACTGGGGACGGGCTCATTGTCGATAAAAAAGAACGACCCAAATACTCTGTATAAGTAAGTATAACATGTACTGTAAAATGTATGCCATATGGCTCACTACATACAGTGTACATATGTACACTGTATAGTATTATGTTGAAGTGTCAAAAATGTCGTAGTGTGCACAGAGCTCCACTCCTGCGCAGCAGTGATTGCGGGAGGATGCGCGCTATTACAGGACCGAGGACCCTCCCGCGGCGAGCGTTCACCTGCCCTCCTCATAATTATTGTTAATAAGCTTTTGTTCAGTTGGCATTGGGATTGCCGACCCTTTGAGAGTTTACATTCGGAAAATTTCAAGTCATTCATATTAAAATGTAATTACCGCTGTCATTAAATCCTCCATAAAAAAATCTCCATAATTTACATCAGAATCTATAGATATCATATTTTAAATAGAAGAGGCCTAAGATTTTGTATATTATATGTACGTAAACTTTAATATAATTGTAATGTACATATAATGAACAGTTTATGCATGTATTGTTGGTGTGTCTTAATAAATAAATAAATAAACTACTACACTTTTGTTATGCTCAACGGGATTTTTCCACAAAAAGGGACGATGCGTTCGTGTTTTTTTTTAATCATTTATCTTTTTTATTATTTTTTATGTATTCACGCACAATAAGTCTATTTAATCTTAAATAATATGTATTCTCACGTAAGTGACATTGTATGTTTTTGTGAGTAATAAATTCTTTGAACTGAATGTTAGCATGGCATAGGTAATGAAGCTACCCGCCCGATCTAAGGCCAGGACATCCAGAATCATAATCTCATTATTTATGGGTCCTATCTGAAACATGAAAGTATTCTGAAGATATTTTGTCTCATCACCGCACTATTGACTCGTCTGGTGTTGCAGGTCTCTATGGGCGCCAATCAAAAATACATTCTTGGTTTCACAAAATACACTATTAGTATAACTTAGCTCTGTCAAACAAAACGTACTTCAAGACTACCTACTGGTCAATTAACTTTTAGAACAAGACAATACAAAAGCATGAGCACTGAGCGATGTTAAATTCAATTATTTTTGTGGCATTCCTTGTCACAAATACGTAACATGATAATCTCTACAACAATGCGTAGTTAGAGTTCATGTCACAAAACTGACTATTGTTCGGACACGATAATTTCGGCATAATGTGACACACGATGACACCAGCAATTTTCCAATCAGTCGGTTTGACATTTTGAGAAATAATTACGCGTTTTGACGAGCCGTTTGTTCTGGCATCCGATACCAATTTTGATGCATGTACAGACAGCCACACATCAGGTTACCACAACCTGTAAATTTTCCTCCATCGAAATTCGACTCAATGTGTTTGACAGTAAGATGAGAGTCGATTAAATAAATTTGACAGTTTTGTATACTTTGATGTGTGGTTGTACGTACAGTCGCCTGCAATAAATGGAAATACCTCGACTCTTATGCTAGGACTATAAGGTTCATATTTAAATGAGGTTGTATACTTAATAGTGCACTGACTGTACGAGTATGTATGAACTTGTATTATTTATGTAGCTGTACTCGGTGGGGAAGGGGATAAAAGGTTGGCAGCGCACTTGTGACTCCACTGGTGTTGCAAGTGTCCATGGGCGGCGGCAATTGCTTACCATCAGGTGATCCGCCTGCTCACCTGAAAAAAAAATTTGTAGCAAATGCACACGTTAACAGCGTATGAGGGATAGTACCTCAGTGGATAAGAACGGTGCGGTAATCGAACCCACGTACCTTGCGTCTGAATGGACCAACCACTGTGTTAAACAGGTCGTCTTAATTCATCTTTCTATAATTAGTAAAAAGTAAAGTAAAGTATCAGTCTATGTATAATTGGAACTGGAAGAGATCGCTATTAGCGATAAGACCGCCGATAATGTATTTGCGAATTACCATTAGCATTAAGTTCTGTAATGTGTTGTGCAATAAAGAGTATCTATCTATCTGCCTAACTGTCCCACTGCAGGGCGTCATAGTAGCTTTTTATAGTACTTTTTGAAACTAATTACCTCACGAACACACATCATGCATTTATTAAAAAAATATGCAGTAATGTAAGTATCATCATCTCCATTATCTCCCTGCTACATAAAGCACGAGATTTGTTCTCTCGCTCCATGAACACCCAGCTCCTAGGGATGTGATTAGTTCAAATACAAAAATCGTACATGGATAATCTATTTTTCTTTATTCAATCGTTTTGTACTCGTAAATAGGTAGCTGACCGATTTTCATAAAAAAAGAAATGGTTTTTTACGCAAATATCGATTTTCACTATTACATGCTTTCCAAACATATTAAATTCGAATTTAGTAATATTCTACTTGCTTATGTTAAGTAAGAAGATTTACATTAATATAATTTATTGTCACAATGGGTCCAACCCTATTTTACCTTTGACTAGTATTAAAATTAGTTAACTACCTACTTAATATATTTCATATATTTGTTACAAATATATTTAACCGTGACAGAACTACGACACACGCACGAATGGACTCGAGTACCACGGCCTCATCGGTGTTTCGTCGAGTGTGTTAGGGTACCGGAGGCTCAATCGGACGAAAAGCGGGTTAAAGGTTTTCAGCGCACTTGTGAGTCTACCATCAGGTGATCCTTGTGCTCGTCTGCCACCTATCATAACACAAAACAATAAAATAATACGATTTAAAAAATCGATTGTATAAAAAAAATAATCGACTTAAGAAATTATCCCAAAGAATCGATTATTTTTGTAGGTACATCTCTACATTCTCTACCAATTCCGAGCGAATTATTCAGAATGGCGCAAGCGCAACCCAGAGACCTTGTCGAATAAAACGCTACAAAACAGCGTTGGTCGGGCGAGATAGTTTTCGTTAAATAATGCAATTAATTAACTTTCTTTAGTGAATTTCGTTACTTCTCTAGTTGCCTATACTCGTAGTCGAGTACGCCATGCATGACGGATAGAACCATGCACTCTTTATCTATACCATTTATTAAGTGATAACTTCTGGAGAAAATCACAAGGCTTATTCAATTATTATTCGACTCGGAAACACGAAACACTAGTGCGATCTTATCGTCACCCAGCGCTATCTATTGGAAAAGATTCAAAGTTTCAGCCTATATTCTGTCCCACTGCAGGGCAAAGGCCTCCATCATAGAAATCAAGTTATCACTACTATGATGGGATTAGGCTTAACGCTTGCCTAATGCGGATTGATGATCACAAGCCCGAGGTATGTACGAAAAATTCGAAACATACTTTTGCTCGACCCGGGAATCGAACCTGGGACCCCGAGATCAAGGACTGGTACTTAAACCACTAGACAAAACGGGGCGTTTCGCCATGCATAACGATTGCCGCAACACCAGAGGAGTTACAAGTGCGCTGCCAACCTTTAACCCCTTTTCCCCCTGATTGGGCCTCTGATACCCTCACTCGGTGAAACACAGCGCAGGCGCTGCTTCACACCCGTGTTCGTCAAAGATTAGAGCTCTAGTTATTCTTATACACTAGATAATAAAAATAAAATACAAGCTTTAAAAAATGTACGGTACTCCAACTGATTCGATTGATACCAGTACCTGCAGTAAGTCCAGTACAGTCAAGAACGACCGTTGGACCCAGTGTCCCGGAACCGAGGGCGTGCGCACACGCACACAAAGGGACTAAACCACAATATACAAATAACAGTAGGTAACTGATAATTCCCGATTAATTGACTGGCCGGATGGCGCATTTGGTAGTGACCCTGCCTCATACGCCAAAGGTCGTGGGTTCGATCCCCACCCTGGACAAACATTCGTGTGATGAACACTTGTGTTTGTTCAGTGTCTGGGTGTAATATATGTACCTATTTAAGTATTATATTTGTGATCCTCTGTTGTCTGATATCTGTAACACAAGTGCTTAAGCTACTTAATACGGAGTCAGGTCAATGAATGAGATGTTGTGTGTTGTGTGAATTCGGCTATGGCGGCCAATCTCAAGAATCAGCTACATTTATAGTGCACGAGTGTGTGCGCAGACATAAGTGCACTCTCTATTGCCTTGCCTTCATATTTCGATGGGTCACCAGTGTGACACGACCGAAGAGGGATCAGGCGCAGTACCAATGGCTTAAAGTGTTTTTGATTACAAGACCGCCTACTTCCACACTTCGGGCTGACACTGAGAATTTCTGAACAGAAAAACTCAGGTACAAATTATTGGCCCGACCCGGGTGTCGAACCCCGGACCCCCAGCGCAGCCGGCGGTGGCAATCGCTTAACATCAGGGGATTTCTCTTGCTGCCACTTCTATTTCTTATATTTAAAAAAATACAAAAACCTTTAGGTGGAAAATAACAAAATGGCGCGGCATACAGGGTGTATCTGTAAACATTTACATCCCTTTAACCACGTGTTCTATCAACCATTTTGAACAACATTTGTTCAACAACTTTTCCAAATTTCACAAAAAAATTTTCGACTTCCCATACAAAATGACCAAGTCACGTGTGGCTTTGTATGGAAAGATGAAAATTTTGTATTCGAATTTTCAAAAGTCATAGAAAAAATGTTGTTCAGAATGGTTAACGGAACATGTGGTTAAAGGGATGTAAATGTTCACAGATACACCCTGTATAGCGTAGCACGGTGACTACGAACCTGCTACGACACGGCCAGTCTCTCGAAGTCAGTACGGATCTACCTTTCTGTTATTTATTTTATTGTGACTTATCGATTTTAACTTTAATAGACTATTATATCTCTGTAAGTAATGTTTTGGGATTGAAAAGTAATTATTAGATAATGTTCCATCTGATTTGAAACCTTCAAAAAACGAGCGTATTGCTTTTTAACTTACGCACTTATGACTCCTCTGGTGTTGTGGGTGTCCATGGGCCGCGGTAATCGCTTACCATCAGGTGATCCGTTTGTTCGTCTGTCCACATACCTATCATAAATAAAACAACGTCGCGGCTTACAATTAAGCTGAAAACGTGAAATACTTTCGCGATTTAATTGACACCCACTGCCATCTATTCGTACCTATGCACTGAAACAAATGTCCTGAAACGAAAAGAGGGATGGTTATACATATTAAGAGGTCTAAACCTTTTTTAATCTCTTTATTTCTGTAATAAAATATTTTATTAAATAAATAAAACACAATAAATCGTGATTGCACAGAGTTAAACCAATTAGAAAAGAGTAACAACAAGATAGGAAAATAAATAAATACTAATTAATGTACATAATTACTAAAGTGTTTTCATACTCATATATTATTTACAGAAACTACATTTATTATTTGTATTGTTAACTATTATACTAGTAACTAAACCAATGAATTAATTATGAAAATGAAATTTTCAGCAGAATATTATATAGGTCTATGTGACCATAGACCTACATAATATTCTATACCTATAGAAGGATCTTGGTCACCTTCAAAGGCCGGATTGGCAAGAGGTGGCTGATTAATAAAGCGGAGTGGCGAATTCTCGTGTCGGAGGCCAAGATCCACTTCGGGTCGCTGAGCCAGCGTAGTAGTAAGTATATGGTACACTTACATTGAAACTCCTCCTTAGCAAACGACGATATACCTGTCGCATTCAAACAAGAAAGACTCAAAGTGTTTGTGAAATGGACGGAGAAAACGTATTCGTTCGTGAAGGTGTTTCATTGTAAAGCATGTAGCCCGGTTTCAGGTGTACTTCAGGGCTCTTACATAAGCTTTTGTTACTAGTACTACTTGCGGCGTGCATATTTTATTTACAGCATTTTGATATTAAATACTTACAAATAATACAAAAAAACACTAATATTTCAAATATTAGTAGGTACATTATGTCGTTCAATAACATAGTCATGTTCGTAAATATGTAGGGATAATACAATTAGTACCTATATTTACACGTTCAGAGTCGGAACCTGACTGTACTAAACTTAATGTACTAAAATAAACTACAAAATCCTACGGGGACTTTGGGGTATAGCTGTAAGATAACATACCTTTAAGGTTAGTTGACGCTAAATAAGCAGTTCAAAAAATTAAACAAAAATAAAAACGCAAAGATCAGTTCAAAATAGTCATTTAACAGTTCAAAAAATTTTGTAAAAAGAACGCAAATAAGCTAATAATTTTGCTTAGTCACATTATTATTTACTTGACTAACTAACTAGTTTATAAATACGCTGGATTTCTTTCAAAAACAGTTTACAAATTTTAGCAAAGTAAAACAGAAATTAATTTTATGGAATTCAAAAACATTACTTAACATTTGTCCTAAAAGTTATTAGAAAGCATTTTACAAAAAGCAAATTTAACACAAAATGATGATACACATAAAGTATGTATCATTATAATTAATTAAAGTATCATTATATTTTTATACAACATACTTTTTACAATTTAATCGGTGTCCAAAGTCGTCCGAATTGATATTTAAATTAATAACACTATCATGAGATCAAACATTCAGTACGTTTTAAATTTGTATTCATTACTAAATAAAATAAGGGAAGTTAAATCCAGGAATGTTCAATTATGACTTGCTGATATCGTGACGAGTCAACCATTTTTGAAACTATTTAAAATGTCGACAAAAATATTTTCGATAGTCAATATTAGATATTGATATAATAATTTTGATTTCAATCCAACAGAATATACCTAAGGGCTGTGAAATGCTAAGCCTCCTATGTATTTTTTTTCGAAATAAGTACATACCTACGTTAGTTAGGGGGTATAGCACTTTTGTCCAAAGGCAATGTAATGAATTAAATTAACATTCTGTATTTTAAAATATTCTAAAATTAAGCTAGGTAGGTACTTGTGTATTGTAAAATTTAGAAAAAAATGCAATAAAACGGAACAAGAGTTTATCTTTACATGCGATTTAATTCAGTACATAAATAATAAATTAAATAAATAGTATTTAAACAAAAATAAAAACGCAAAGATCAGTTCAAAATAGTCATTTAACAGTTCAAAAAATGTTGTAAAAATAAGCTAATAATTTTGCGAAGTCACATTATTATTTACTTGACTAACTAACTAGTTTATAAATACGCTGGATTTCTTTCAAAACAGTTTACAAATTTAGCAAAGTAAAACATAAATTAATTTTATGGAATTCAAAAACATTAGTTAAACATTTGTCCTAAAAGTTATTACAAAGCATTTTACAAAAAGCAATTTAACACAAAATGATCATACACATAAAGTATGTATCATTATAATTAATTAAAATATCATTATATTTTTATACAACATACTTTTTACAATTTAATCGGTGTCCAAAGTCGTCCGAATTGATATTTAAATTAATAACACTATCATGAGATCAAACATTCAGTACGTTTTAAATTTGTATTCATTACTAAATAAAATAAGGGAAGTTAAATCCAGGAATGTTCAATTATGACTTGCTGATATCGTGACGAGTCAACCATTTTTGAAACTATTTAAAATGTCGACAAAAATATTTCAACATAAATATTTCAATATTAGATATTGATATAATATTTTTAATTTCAATCCAACAGAATATACCTAAGGGCTGTGAAATTTTTCGAAATAAGTAGACATACCTACGTTAGTTAGGGGTATAGCACTTTTGTCCAAAGGCAATGTAATGAATTAAATTAACATTCTGTATTTTGGAATATTCTAAAATTAAGCTATGTAGGTACTTGTGTATTGTAAAATTTAGAAAAAAAATGCAATAATACGGAACAAGAGTTTATCTTTACATGCGATTTAATTCAGTACATAAATAATAAATTAAATAAATAAAAATATGTACACACTATACTTTTACTAAATTGTGATGTGACTATTTGTCTATTGGCACTTTTATCACGATAATGACAAAGAAATACTGTTTAATAGTGACATCGAGAAACATTTTGAATAAATAAATGAAAAGTCTACAATTTATCAAAGAATCTATATTTCATTCATTAATTTTCTTAGCTACTAAGTGTGGTTAAAGTGGTAAAACAAATAATGTGATGTTGTATGCAATACTTTGGTAACTTGCACACAGTATATACAATTGTTTACAATTTTTAACCCCCTCCTCTCCCGGCGTACAATGTAGTACCCAGGAATCTCCCTTGGATTTCTATAGAGCCTTAGATACAGCCGCGGTGGAGTCAGTCTTTGTATCAATAAGAAAAACGCTGCTACGTCGGAGTATTAATGTGTACAAATGTTCTTTGCCTACATTATTCCACCATAAGGGATAATAGAAATTATCTACCGGCATAAAATTATTAAATCGATTTGAATATGATTTCTAGGTTTCTAGGGTTTCGTTAGATCACCATTTGAAGTATTGGTATTCATATTTACATCTCTAACTCTTTTTCTCGGTGGATCATCTTTGACAGGTGTAATCTCATCATTCGCATCTTTTTCTTTTTTTTGTGGTGTCCGAGTGGCATCATGTTCAGATTTTTTATGTGCAACTACACTAACTTCTACAGGTTCATAGAAATCATTAGAATTATTAACTCCATTTGGATTGTTTATATCGTGTGGTGGATTTTCTTCTGCAGTATTTTCTATTCTGCTAACTTCACCTATCAATTGGCCAAATTGATTCTCGTACCATCTTACAGGCTTTTCTCCAGGCTTAGGGCATTCATTTTTGAAATCATAATTCCACGTGGTTGATTTTTCTTCTAATTCTTTATCAAATTCTTCCTTTTGCCTATTGCTGAAATTATCTTTCTTGGCTTCGTCATCTTCACTAGGTGGAAAGAGAATCCTACGCACGGGGTTATCAGACGCTATTCTCCTTGACATTTTCTTTGGTTTTCTGAGGTAATCTGGAACAAAATATAAACAACAATGAGTGATAAAGTTAAGTTCGTACTTAGGACTACATCTCGTGGACGTTCTACATTTTTCCATTTATTAAACAAAATAAATAAGTTACAGTTAACATCACAAAACCGGTTGTCGATTTTTATGAATCTTATATTTGATAGATGGTTTTCTTTTATCATTCGCCTTGCAATGTACACCGAAATAAAACCCTACTAGACACCGTACATCGAAATAAATTTGTTATAAAGACTTCAGACTTGGAGGTCTTACAGTTTTACATTAGATAGAAAATTGAAATATTCGTTTAAATATCAGTTTACTCGTATGTTGCATTGGCGTTTAGATCGCTTAAGCAATTTATAAAAAGCAACATTGATTTAACCTTCATTGTTATTCTCTAAATATTATCATGATTTTGACTTTGAAATCACCCTCGTGTTCCGTAAACAAATCCACGTGAACAAAGTGCATGCGGTTACAAAAGCATACCTAATGTCGATAGATCACGATACAAAATGTTTCATTGAAGTGACATACATCAGACCTAAAAAACTTAGAGCCACAAAACACAAAAATATTGTACACCTAATTATCTTCTATATATATACAGAAACAATTTAAATAAATATGTCTCCCAAATCGCCGCCCAAAAAGGTACTGAAATCCGTATCGTCAAGAGAAGTAATTATCAAAAAACTAACTAAGGCAATACGTTGATTATATCCATTTTTAACCGACTTCTAAAAGGAGGATGGAAAAGTATGTTACTCGATTACCCCGCCAATTATGAATGGATTTTTATGATTCTTTTTTTGTTTAGTAGGCCACCATTCAAAGGTAGTCCCATATAAGTTCTATCAAAATTGACTCATGGTTTTGAAAAAAAAAAAACAACAAAAACAAAAAAAATGTTCATGGTATATTTGTGGCTGTCTTCTTGAAGTCGTTTTTTTTTTCTTGGACACCTGCAACACCTGAGGCATCACAAATGAGTTGCCGGCTCTTAAGGAAGCAATAAGCCTTTTTCTTGAAGATCACTAGGTCGTATCTGCTCGGAATCATCATCGTGGCAGATGATTCCACGCGGTAAAAAAGAAAACCAGTGAGAAGGAGAATAAATTAAAGCATAGCTGTCAATGGAGCGAGGTGTCAACTAGGCTTAGACCGCGGTTAACACCCGGATTAGCGTAGTTAGTCGGTTTAAGAGTAACTGCAGTCCCGTTTCCCGAGGTTGAACTCGCGCAGAGGCGATAACTACTGCAAATTGTAAGAACTGAGCTTTGTAGGTGTGTTATCCAACATAATTGAAAACATAAGGCGTATCTGTAAACATTTACATCCCTTTAATCACATCTTCTGTCACTGAACAACTTTTGTTCTACGACTTTCGATAATTCGTCAAAAAAAAATTCTACTCCCCATACAAAATGAACAAATCACATGACCGACTTTGAATGTAAAGTTGAATTTTTAATGCTATTTTCCAGTCATAGAACAAAATGTTGATCAGAATGGTTTGTAAAAGTCATGGTTGGTAGTCACTTACAACATCAGTGGAGTCTTGGTTAATCTTATTATGTAGCATTCCCCAGCGAGATTCATAGGCAGTCAGTAAAGTGTAGCCAAAGGTTGAGAATCCCAAGTGAACTGTACTTCCACCGTTATTTTGGCATTTAGGCACAAAATAATTACACACAGAAGTTAGACTCAGCCTGATTTTAAATTTAGAAGAGTTCGTTGACATATGCTAGGGTTGTTGCCCCGCGTGAGTACATAAGCGCGCGGCCTCTACCACAGACCTCGACAGTTTGACAATCTAATGTCATAGGCTAGGATTAATGTGGTCGAAAAGGCGTATTTCCCCGTTAGTGCGCATGCGTGAGTACATGACACGTTTTTAGCTCTTAGTGGGCAGCCTCCTTTCTGTGTGTAATTATTTTGTGATTTAGGTGAGATGCCGGCCAAGCCCTTTCTGTGCATAGTAGATAGCCTAGCCACTACAGTCTAGTTCTAACATTCCATGGGAAAATAATTCAGACCACGTAACCCGTATTATTAACTTGTAAGAAAAACGGTTGGATAAATACTTTATCATCTATACATGTATGACTTTATCTACTTCTAATTAAGATCTCAAAAGGAACACGTTTTGCTTAGGTTTTTTATTATATTAAAGCTTTAAAGAATAGGTATGAAGAAGTGTACCGGAGTAATTCTTCGAGATTTCATTTACGTGGCAGTCCATTCGTTGACTTATTATTACAACCATACTAATATTATAAATGCAAAAGTAACTCTGTCTGTCTGTTACTCTTTCACGCCAAAACTACTGAACGGATTTAAATGAAATTTGGTATACAGATGGTCTAGTCCCTGAGAAAGGACATAGGCTACTTTTTAATGCGAAAAAGGGGTTGTAAGGGGTTAAAAGTAAGGTAAAAAGTTACTTTTCCACACGCGGACGAAGTCGCGGGCGGCCGCTAGTAATATATAATTATAACTACGAGTGTATGTATTATAGATTTTCTTTCAAATTTTACAGAAATAATGCAGTTTCGTGGCTGGCCACGAAAGTTAGATCTCAAACATTAATCCACCACTTTAGTGAAATATTGACCAATAAAGGTTTATGCAACTGCCAAAAAATAAAATTGTTTAAAATTTTTGTTGTTGTTGAAGTTAAAAAGACTATCATGAGTGTAGATTAAGTTATTAGACTACATGAAACCTGAAACACTCGCGAATGCTATTAAAACTCCAATCAAGGCACAATATATAAAATCTCACTCAATTTTTTATGAAGACTTAATTGTATGACTTTTTATGTACAAATAAAGTATCTATTTCCTTTTTTCTAATAGTTACTACCGAGTCTCTCAATGTTTGTTTTATTCAGCACGGTCGTTAAGGGGCTATACGAATGAAACTAGCGCCGACAACCTATTTACACTGATTGTGGCGAAAATATGATATTTTTGAAGAAAATAAAACATTACAGACTTAGATCCAAGTAAATTGGATTTTTCAAGATGCAATACAATATTTCTAACACGCGACAAGTAACAATAATGTTAATTATTGCTAAAAACGTGCCCTTTTAGCAATAATTGACATTATTGTTACTTGTCGCGTGTTTTATATATTGTATTGCATCTTGAAAATTCAATTTACTTTATCTAAGTCTGTAATGTTTTGCTTTCTTAAAAAATATCGTATTTTCGCCACAATCAGTGTAAATAGGTTGGCGGCGCTAGTTTCATTAGTATAGCCCCTTAATTACATTTTCTTTCAATTATTCGACCATTGTTGAACGCAACATGCAATCTACTTGTCAGCCAACGATGCATTCCCTAGCAACACCGTGCGTGCTATTACTATACTTAACAATTATATATATTACAGTATATACATTTTAATGAGCGATTTATATTATCTCATGTTAATAAAAAACTGATGCTGTAATTAGCGGTATTGTGTAATAGTTAAACTAAGTTGTTGAGATAAATTGAGTGAATCATTATTCTAATTTATTAACTAGACAATATTTACCACTTTTACTATTTTACGACTAGTATTGACTGTCCCACTGCAGGGCAAAGGCCTCCTCCATCATAGAATTCAAGTTCTCGCTACTATCATGTATGGGATTAAGCTTAATCATCACGCTTGCCTAGTGCGGGTTGGTGATCATCATAAACCTTATGTCCTATACCCGAACTATGTTCGAAAAATTCTAAAAATACTTTTGTTCGACCCGGGACCTCGAGATCACGGCCCGGTACTTTAAACCATTGGACTATCGGGGCGTCAGCCTATATACTGATTAATTTTTGCCGTATATTTCATAGACACCACACAAGTGTGGTCACAAGTGGGCTTGCAACGTTTTATCCCCCTTTACCCCCGATTGGGCCTCTGGTACCCTCACTCATTTGGCGAGCTTCACAGCCGTCAGTGAAGCCGTGGTATCACTCCGGTCGAGCCGGTCCATTCATGCCAAAGCTTGACTCTGCCCACTTAAACTTCACTATGCAGTGAATTTCAATACAAATCTCTCCACATTTGTAGGCAGAACGACTTTGAATCTCTTTGTTTTACATAACTTATCATATACTTTTAATCCGGAAAACTTAAGCGTTGCGTTAAATTACAGAGCCCGCCAAATGGGCGTTTCACTTGTTCGGTTTGTGGCTCGGTTGTGTTGCACATCGCCAATCCCCGACACGATAATTGGTGTATTACACAAGAGATTTGCTTTTATAATAACTAGGTACTATAGTAATAAGTAGGTACTTTCTAGGAATATCGTCTCAAAAGTTACTTTGTATTTTGCTTGTACATACTCGTAGAGCGCAATCAGCATCAAAGATTTACTTCTGACAGATGATTTTTGGGTCTTACTCTTAATTAGTCCATGAGGGAAAGAAAAATGTTGCTCTTTATTTTATAGGTGGCAGACGAGCAGACGGATCACTTGATGGTGAGCGATCGTGATCGAAGAATTGCGTGGCTCAAGTGGCATGAATGGGTAGGGCACATTGCGACGAGAACAGTCGGCCGTTGGGGTGGAAAGGTCCTTGAGTGGAGGCCGCGTGCAGGAGGCCACAGCCGTGGCAGGCCTCCCACCAGGTGGACCGATGATCTAGTGAAGGTCGCGGGAGTGGCACTGGGAGAACTTTGGGGGAGGCCTATGTCCAGCAGTGGACGTCTATTGGCTGAAATGATGATGATGAACTCACATCACTTTGTAAACGTAAGACGCAAAACGCATTCGCGCTTATTGCATTGGGTTCTCAACGCACATCTGTCAGCTTCAGTCTATATATAGACCTGAATCTAGGTCTCAACTGGCCGTACCATTGTTTAGGTATTGCAAATTATGTCATACGTCTATTGGTTTTGAACTGGATGAGTTAAGAATAAAAATAAACTGGCCAATTTTGTCGATCTATTTATGGAAGACCAGTTGCATTTCTGATCTAGTTAACTAATTGACGGTTATGGAATACTGGGAAATAGTAACCGTCTAACTTCCTGGGGTATTATACAGGGTGTATCTGTGAACATTTACATCCCTTTAACCATGTGTTCTATCAACCGTTCTGAACAACATTTGTTCAGCAGCTTTTCCAAATTCTTCGAAAAATTTTTCGACTCCCCATATAAAATGGCCAAGTCACGTGACCGACTTTGTATGGAAAGATGAAAAATTTTTATGCGAATTTTCAAAAGTCATAGAACAAATGTTGTTCGGAATGGTTGGTAGAACACGTGGTTAAAGGGATGTAAATGTTCACAGATACATCCTGTATTCATTATAACAAACATTTTCTCCATAATGCCGGATCTAATCACAAAAAAAAAAAACTACAAATGTGATTGCTGATTGTCACAATTTCTATAGGTAGACAACTTTTATACATAATTGCCTGGTGAGTATTGTGTTTGTATGGAACAGCTGATTTTTATTTTGCATATTTTGATGATCTAATCTAACATACTAAAGGGGCTGTTATAAGGGCTTCGGCATTAAAACGACTCAAATGTAACGGTGTATAGTAGAATAATTAAACTTCACCTACTTTTTATGTCCTATATTATAGTCTTGTCTTGTTTAGTCTTGTTTTAAAACTGATGCTGTCACTTCTATTCGTCACCTTTTTGAAAGTGACAGCATTACATATTTTTAAGCCATGACTAAATTTAGTCCCCGTAATAAGGGGACTATAGTTAAGTTTTAAAGTCGAATGTGTCGTGTTTTTTGGTATCTTAAAACCAAGGCCAATCTCCGTTACAGAATAAAGAAATAAATCACCTATTAATACAGCTACTCTAACCCAACTGATTCCTGACGATGTAAAAAACGACACAAGACAATTAACTATAGTTAGATAAGAGTAATAATAGTGGCGTCACGTTTACCAACACGTAACGAACAAGCGATTTCGTTTTGTAATTCAAAATTCCGAGATGGTGTGGCAAACTAAATCTTTTACTTAGCTGGGGGGTTATTTTCAAAGATAAAACCGTTCTTTTATTACACTGAAAACAGTTTTTTTTTGGATTTTATAAGCTAGATTTATTTTATAAGTTGAAATTATACTTAGCATAAGGATTACTTTTTAATGACCTCAAGCATCATATTTTGAAGTTATCTACTTAGATTATGTGCTGCGCTATTTTTCAGACACATTATTGTAATCCCACTGTTGGTTCTGATATCTGTAACACAGGTGCTCGAATATCGATAAAATCCCTTAGGAGGTTTTTCTTTATTCAAAATACCAAGAGAATATAAGTAAACCAGAAGAAGTGCTTGGGTGCTTAAGTAAGGATACGCAGCTAAATGAATAGGTAATCATCATTAAGGTTTTAAATTATGAAATCCAACTGGTAGGTGCTTAGGTGCCAGATTATGTAGCACACGAACGTCCATCAAATTAAACAAAAGAATACTGTAGCGTCTAAAGTATAGTATACAGTTAATTTCAGACTTGCCTTGATACTTTTAGATACTAAAAGTAACTTGATGGGTTCAATTTAGAATTGTGTGTTTTACAAAGAGACATATTCAAAAAGTATTTTTGAGTACCTACCTTTTTTTTAAAAGTACCTAAAACCATTTGCGTATTAGAAAAACTAATCGCTCCAAAGTCCAAGATAGGCCCCTGCGCGTACGCATCAATATTCATGAAGGGCGTCGTTAAGGGCTATCGCGGGATCTTCACGCACGCGCGTCGCGTCGCGATACGACGCGATACGACGCATTACGACGCGATACGCGAACTGCAACGCATTCATTAGCGCGCTAATGATCTTTTGCGCGTAGTGTATGGTGGATGATGGATGATGTAGCGCAAATATTTTGGGTATGGGATAGTTCAAGTTTTTTTTTATGCGATAGGTGGCAGACGAGCAGACGGATCACTGCCATGGTAAGCGATTACTGCCGCCCTTAGACACCTGCAACACCTGTGGTGTCACAAGTGCGCTGCTTACCTATTAACCCCCATTCCCTGGATTGGGCCTCCGGCACCCACACTCACGCAGCAAAACAGAGCGCATGCACTGCTTCACGCCGTTTATCTGTGAGCAATTGGTATTACTCCTGTAGAGCCGGCCCATTCATGCCGAAGCATGGCTCTCCCACTGTTCACTTCAATACTTTTTCGTAAAGGAGGACTTACTGAATACAAAATTTAAATCCCTAGTTACAGTCCTAAGTCCTGAACATAAAACATGTTTCTTAGAGAAATGACAGATTTAAAATAACCATCGTTTAATGAACTGCAGTCGTGCAATGCAGTCGTGGCGTGGCAACTTGAAAGCGTTTACATTGAAATCTCCATACGTTTTACTTTAGTGCTTCTAGGAATAGTCTAACTGTTCGAGCCGACCCCGCGTGCGCGAGCGCACATCAGGAAACCGCTGTCATCGCTCAGGCGACGGCGTTTCTGACAGTTCCGACTAAGTTTCTTTTAGTGCTTGTTGAGAACTTGTTTGTACTATGATTTATAGTCTGTGTCCTCTATTTTAACCATTAACCAGGCTATGTACCATATGAGACCACCAGATTTTGAACTTTATGCGGTTATGATAAGGTTGAAAACCAATGAAAAAAAATATGTCTAGTTTCCTGGTTACGGGTTAAAGGCAGCAATTGGCCAGTTTCTCGCCGGTTTGTATCCACAGAATCAATCCTCTAACGTCGTAAGACCCAAAAGTCTTTTAAAAGACATAAACTAATTGATTTTCTATTCTGTCTGTCTGGGCTTACGGCGTTAACCCCTTTTTACCCCCCCCCCCCATTTTAGAGAAGTGGGGGGCGCGAGCGAAGTTGCGGGCAAAAGTTAGTAGATTATACTAACATAGTAGTAATATAAAGATCTATGATCTAGCTAGTGTGGTTCTCCTGTCTAAATGATGCAAAGTTTCCAGACGGATAATTTACAGTAAAAACTAGACCTTGATTCTCGTATATGTTATATTTATCGAAAATAGATATACATTATAATGCAAAAACATAATTTTGATACAGTTTTCCTGCGCTAACTGCTATGTTTTTCCATGTCTTTCATGTTAAATATCACGAGAATGTCACCGAGGCATTCAAATTTTTACCTGAGTTTTTCTATTCAGAAATTCTCAGAGTTAGTCTGAAGTCTGGAAGCTGTACCCCCGTGCTTCGGAAATACTCGGATCATGCATATTTACGAGTATTCGTTGGTCCTGCGCCCAATCTCTCTTCGGTCGTGTTTCCCATCGAATTAAGAAGATAAGGGATACATCTTTGCATTCAAAATAATAATATTGATCATCTACTTAGCATTTCTTGTTTCTAAACAATGTTCTCCGAGCACATGCCGAACCGAGACTCTCCAAAAAATTTCGTGAGACGCTGAATTAAAATAAACTTATAAAAAATCTGTTGAGTTGAGCCTTCTTCCTCCTTCATTGATCTTCCTTTTTTTGAAGTCTTTTAAAAAGGAACACAAGTCATACTACAAGTATGCAGTTACCGGCCACAAAGGGCTGTCGTTGCAACAAAAGGACAACGACAAACTGTATCCAGGAGTAAGTTCCCGCGTCAGGTACCGTCACAGTCTGCTGGGCTCGGTGGGGAGAGGTGTGCGCAGGGTTGCTACTAGGCCTAGTAACGAACTTTATACAGAAGTCGTAGCGTATACAATTTGTAGGAAAATTTCAAGAGTTTCCTTTATCGTACGTAAGCTTACGTAACTACGAGCCTACAATTGATCGCACAAATACCTGCAACGTGAGCACCGTAACGGGGCGCTTGTTCGTAGCGTCTACGACGGGCGAGGGGATCCTAACAAATTGTCTGTGTTTCGTCGAGTGACTGAGGGAACCAGCCCAATGGAGGGACCTTTCCCCCGATTATGTTGTTAAAGGTTGACAGCGCACTATAACTCCTAGTGCTGCGTGGCCTGTCTATCTGCTCGTCTGCCACCTATCTCATAATAAAAATCCGGACAGGCCGGACACCGTCTAATTTGGCCGAACACGTAACCAAAAAGCCTGACCCTGTCCGGCTTTATCCGGATGCCTGGCAACCATAGGAGTAGCCAGGTGTTAGTTTAGCTCCCCTCCCCCCCTACATGAAAATAAAATAAAAAGCTACATAATCCTTAATACTCCCATTCATAGTCTTAGAGATCTCTTGATTTCAAACAAGGGATGAATAAAGGCTAAATAGAATAAAACAGCTAAAGTTAATAGGGTCAAACCCACATTAATCTGTAGTAGACTCCTAGTCTTTCGTTTAAAAACGAACACTACGCTCATAGTCTTTCGTTTAAAAGCGAAAGACTAAGTATGAGTGTACTACCCGTGCGGATAAACGCTGGGATTAGAAATGGCGGCGCAACTATTTACCTCTCGCTCGCACACTATTTGCGTCTATACTCGCACACGTGGGTACAGACTGACAAAAAAAAGCTGCGTTTTAATAAAAATTTGTGAGCTAGTTTTTCCGTGGTTTTGAACCTTTCGTTAGTCTTGTCATATTTTGTTAGAAAGGTACGTTATTACTCATTACTATAGACTATGTATGTACCACGGGCGAAGCCGGGGCGGACCGCTAATAAGTGTATATTTTTGTAAGAACAAATTCGTTTATAAGTGCGATAATTATAAATTATTATTTGTTTAAAAAAAAAATGTTTTTAGGAAAAAAGAATTTATCGCAATCTGAATTATTCTTATAGATTTTTTACATAAATACAGTAAAAAATACTACTTACAAAATAATAAAACCTATAAAACATACTTATATATTATTTGAATTAATAAAATAACAAAATATTCTCAATGCTAACGATATTTTCTACGATTTTTCAGTTTACTTATATTTAATTATAATTTTACGTTCTTAGTATGCTGACGGTACCGACTCGTCGGTCCGCCATTTCTAATCCCAGCGTTTATCCGCACGGGTAGTAGTGTTCGCGCAGGAGGCCAATTCACGGTTTTCCCCTTCTATGTCGAGTCGACTTCATGGAACGCATAGACCAATAGGAGAAAAAGATAAGGAATGTCGACTGTAATCTGTGTTCTCCTATTGGTTGCGCGTACCATGAAGTCGACTCGACATAGAAGGCGAAAACCGAGAATTGGCCTCCAGGTCACTACGTGTTTTCTTCGGCAAATATTCTCCTACGGCATCTATCCCACGTTTACCCTATAACCATTAACCAGTTACTAGCTTGTTACATTTTATATTAACTTTTCAGGGTATTTAAACCCCCAGACACCGCCCCCACTGGCCATGTCTATGTTGGCAACCCTGGTTGCGCAGGAGTCGTAAACCGCGCTTTACAACTATTGCATCCGGCAACTTTTACTCTTAAACCTGCGCAGAGGGGAAAGTGCTACCGTTCGCTTTTAAAGGAGGATTCCTTGCTTGTGGTTTATTGGAACAGGAAATTGCAGTTGCAGTGCAAACCTAGATACAGTGATTGTAAAATATCAGATTTGTATCTAGGTTTCCCGTCGCGTAACGGTTATTTTCACTTTTACTAGCTTTTATTTACTTTTTTTATTATATAGGGGGCAGACGGATCACCTGATGGAAGGACCATGGGCTGGTAGAGGGAATAGTCTTCTAAAATGAGACAAAAAACAGATTTATGTGGCTGTGACATTACTTCGTCGATACACTCAAAAAATTGAATATTTGTCGTACGTACGAGGCTGGCTACGTTTTGGGTAGTTTTTTTATTCACATCTTTACATTACACAGAGTCCGGGTCCATGCCTCATGCTTATGTTATTTATAGTGTGTACCTAAGTGAAATTGCTCCGCGTAAATAATATAGTATGTGCTCTTAACAATTCCTTACTTTAGAGGTGTATGTGTTTTGTTGTGTGTGTGTGGGGTAAAGGGCTCAAATATATAATATAAGTGATGCTATACAGGTAAGTGGCTCGTGAATTAAGGAAAGTGCTCTCGTCAATCACACTTAATAATTTTGGGGCATTTGCTACCTTTTTACATAACCCTTGCGGCCTTTTTATATAACCTGTGACCTTACTTATGTGCACACGGTTTCTAGGCGTTGTAATTCTATAACTCAACTGTTAGTAAACCGTAGTACTCGTTTTATTCCCTAGGTGTCGTCGTATAGTAAAATTCAACGGTTTGTGCAATAATGCACATCGGAGTGATGCGCGGAAGTGGCAAGTCGTTCTAAATTTACCGAGGGGCGCATCTGCTAGGGTTGCCACCGTTCAGGACGAAATTATGGGGGATAGAGTAAAAAGATTGGTAGAGTACTTGTGGGTCCACTGTTGTTGTGGGTACAGGCGGCGACGACTAACACGAGCAGTGCAAAAATAGCACTTGTGTTCAGACATGAGGACAGTCCTAAGGCCAAAAAAGGTACCAAGTCTATTGTCACTATATGTACATGAGCGGCAACAATTGCTTGAAAAGCTTAAGAAGAAAGATGGACTCCTTTTCTTTCGGTCCATCTTACATGATGGGTCAGCTGAAGCTCAAAAGCGAAGAACGTTCACTAGGAACCTGACAAAGTTCAACGACCGAGTGTGTAGGTACCCTGAGCGTAGAATATTGTCAGTTAGGTACTATTATTAATCAGTATTAATAATAGTAACGTTATTAAGTAACTTATCTACCTGTTCGTCTGCCTTCAATTACATAAAAAAAGGTACAGTCAGCCAAGAAAGTGGTCACAAATGTTTCTGCGGAAGTAACGATCGCTACTACTACTTTCTAATCAAACTTGACATTTGGCATGAAGTTTTAACATAAACAAGTGGCCCGCCCTCACTTCGCTTCGGGACCGTAATTCAGAAATGAACCAATAGATGGCGCTGTGTCTAATTACATCGCGCAAGTGTTTCGTGTTTTCGGTTTACCTTTATGGCTTGTCGTTGTCTATAGAAGTTATCTCTTTATAAATAGTATAGATAACAAGAGAACAATAGTCACTGACACGATCTTATTGCTAGGGTAAATTGACCTTGTTGTTTCATGACGTTAAACGAATGTCAACCGTAGGGTAGGCCACATTTTTGGCTGACTACCAAAAAATACCTACGTTACGTTAGTGGTCCCGCCAGCCCTACCGCACCGGCGCGCGCGCACGAGGCAGCTCAACAAGCCGCTTCCGACGAGCCCCGGCAAGTGCGATACCGCCACTACTCGCCATTACTCGTGTCGCATTACACAAGACTTTTTGTTTTGACGGAAGCGTGCGCAGGTCCAATATTGTATTATGTTACTTGTCTTCTTCCTTCTAGCGCTTAGGCGAGTTTTAGAGTATTCCTACCATACATAATACACGTACCCTATGGTACCTATGGTACGTAATCCCTTGGATGCGGGTGGCACAGGACCGATCTGTGTGGAGAACTTTGGGGGAGGCCTATGTCCAGCAGTGGACGTCTATTGACTGAAATGATGATGATGATGATGTTGATGATACCATACATTGATCGTCAGCACTAACATATCAATGTCGAAGTATTTATTTGGATATCTTTTTAAAGGTATGTTATCCCATCATATAGTAGTGATAACGTGATTTCTATGATGAAGGCCTTTGCTCTGCGATGGGACTGCTGATACTTTATTTTTACTAAAGAATGGGATCAAAAAGTAGTGGAACTCTATGGCAAGCAACCTACGATCATAGAAACCCTAAATACAGCGTGTACAGGCTAAAATAAAAGTATCGCTGCCAATAAAGGCTCCATTTGCAAAAGAGTTCTATTTGGTACTTTCGGAATTTAGAACCAATTACTACGGGTTAGGGTTGAAAATAAAATACTAATTTTCGTTTTCGACCTTGACGGCAGACTACCTAAAGATTCAAAATATCTTTAGCTGTAAAACTACTAATTAATGATAGCGCTTTTTGAATCACTTTTTCAAACGCTTCCTGTTTGGAAATGTGAAATATTCATTGGTTCATTACCGATCGAAATCAATCGATATTAGAGCGGACAAGTCAAAGTGATTATTAACTTGTACTATTTTCACAATAAGGGAACACAGAAAACAAAGTTTGCAAGATTCCATCTAAAGTAATTGAAACCCCAGTCACAAGTACTTACTTTAAGATTAATGATATCTTGTCATTTCATGACCTTCACCAAATCCGTCCAAGACAAGACACACGACGCATGACAGCAAAAAGTAAACGAAAGCCAGAAACAGAAGTCCAAATCCAAAAATAAAAGTGCATACAAACAAAACGACGCAAGCGCAAATCAAGACGAGCACTTGTAAAAGCGTCACTTCGCAGGGGCATTTTGAAAATAGAACCCAGGCTCACCCGCCGTGCGCCAGGGCAGTAGTGTTGCCAACAACTCGAGTCTTTACTCGGTTTATTTCGATAAGACTTATACTTATTAGACTCGAATCGTATTTTTTTAATGTTATTATGTGGGGTCATCAGGTGGCCCGGATTGAGGCAAAAGTACTTATGTTTCGATTTTTTCGAATATAGCTCGGGTTTGTGATCATCAATCCATATTAGGGGAGCGTGGTGTTTAAGACTAATCCCATCATAGTTGTGATGACTTGATGGCAGTATAGGCTGATACTTTACTTTATTTTTTTTATTTTTTTATGTGGCAGACAGATAGACAAATGGAGTAAACAGTGCTAGTGATTTTTGTTCGTGTATTTTTTTGGACATTTAAATAATAATATTGACTTTCCCATACAAAATTACAAAATACTTAGAAAAATGTACAATCATGAAGTATTGTATGAAAGTCGACTGTACGACATTTAAAAAAGAACGATAAAATGACTATGATTAATAAAGACTCGAGTCAATTCGACTCTACCGCACTGCGCCTGCGCAGAGAACGCGTGCGCTCTGCGCCTGATTTATGCGCCGCGATCTATTACCGGGAACAAGATGTTGGTGCAACAGGATTAATGGATGCTCGTAATGACGGTGGAATTGTGTGGATACCGCTGGTTTTTAAAACTCACATGTGGACTTACCTAATCGGTTTCTAGGTATGCACTCAGTAAGAAGTCGTAGCGTGGCCCCTCATACGGTGGACCGACGATCTAGTGAGGGTCGCGGGAATCCCTTGGATGTGGGTGTGGGTGTGGGAAAAGGTTGGGAGAGGCCTTGTCCAACAGTGGTCTATTGGCTGAAATGATGATGATGACTCAGTAAAAATATAGTTACTCGCGAGACATAAATAATTAATTTCCCAATCTCGGTCATTGACCTGATGCCATACCAAGTAACTTAAGTGTACTAAAAGTGGGTCTATGCTAGTTGAGAATTTCACGAGCTAAGCCGCTCTACTCTGGTGTCAGTAGACGTCTAATGATGAATTGTTTTCATCAGTGCAAATGACTTGATTCGTCAAAAAAACAACAATAGAAGGAACACAATCGAGCATCGGCGGAACTCTCGAAGCGAAAACCTTGAAGTCGGTTCACACTTTACAAATTTTGGCTCGCGTGGTGCTCGGCTCGTCTAGCCTAGACCCATCAAAATCTATACTTGACACCAGACAACCCGAGCAGAGCAGTTCGACTTATGCTCAAACCGTGTTGCGTTAGTCTATCTAGCATACTAGTCTAGCATTTTGTTCACGCGCGGCGCAAAGAACTGTGATCTTCGCGCTGTCCCTTTCTCATTTCATCTCCCTTTGATTTAAAGTCGGTAGTCGAATATTAATGAGACGTATCCGCTCTGTTATTTCGTTTTAGAGGCTCCGACGTTAAACGTCGCACCAACTTTGTTTGATGTTCTTTTGTTGTTTTACTCAGAACCAGTCATTTCGTAAAATGCATAGAAATCTCTGCTTCAGCGTTAGCCTTGTCGAATGTTGAGTTGGTGACTATTATTAACAACGTGGTACGAGTCATCATCATTGTCTCATTATCGTTCCCAGTTGCGTCCAAAGTAGTAGTTTCGGACCCAAAGGGAACGCTTGGACTTACGCTGCAATCCTTTTAACCCACTTTGCCCCCATTGGGTCTCCAGTAACTACACTTAACTTACTAAGCGAAACACAGCTTAGAGTAGGCCTCACGCGGTCGAGCCAGCCCATTCATGCCAAAGCGTGGCTATCCCTTTGCGGTATGAGTATACCTAAGTAAATGATAAGTTAGTAACACCTTGACAAGTTTGCCATTGACATCAGACGAGACCTAGTTTCGAGGCGACCTCACCTAACATTCAATGCAATAGATGTGTGTCAAGAGAGTCATAACTTGTCCATTTTAAATGGGCAAAGGACGCCATTTATTTATTATATATATATTTATTTATATCGACAAGGTTTCTTACAGGTTTCCTGTAACAATGACACGCTTGTTACAAATGCATAAAATGCGTTTATTGCTTCCAAAAACAATAAAAACTGGTAGAGAATGCCTCTTGGCATTAAGTTCCCTTATTATACGATGTTTTGTGCAATGAAGTTTTTAAATAAATAAATAAGAAGGTACAGTCAGCATTATATATAAAGTTACATCCAAGATGCCCAAATACTTAGTAACATTCACGGTACCTATGCAGTAATATGAACACAAACAACGTAACCATATTTACAGATCAACAGAGCGTAGTGGTCAAAACTATCGGAACACCGTAAAAGTTAAATTAATTCGACACATTCAAAATGTCATTTGGAAAACAAAACAGCCAAAACGAAACCAGTAACCTAGCAAACAGTTTTTCAAAATAACATAGACAAATGAAACAAACATAAGAAAATACAAAAGACAACAAAATACACAAAAAAAAAATATTGATAACATTTCATCTCACTCCAGAACCTTTTTAAAGGCAATAACAATTGTTTTTCTTATTGAATCTAATGTCTGGACCTTATGACGCAACAAATAAAATAAAAATTATTATTGCACATAGAACTTTCAATCTATTGCAGATAAAACTGCAACATCAATAACAATCAAGAAGCATCGTTTAGCCACAAATGAACACTCGGATCCATAACAAATCGCCAACTAATGACATTTAACAGATAAATTGGGCTCCAATTCAGGCTATTACTTAATCGAAATATATTGAGAATTAACGCCCGCATGTCTGTCTGTCTGTAGCTGAGTAACAGACAGCATCCCTCTCGACATTTGTCTTCGGTTAATCTACTTGATGTGGACGGGCGGAAGGTTATTTGCATGCGGGGAACTTGGACATACAGGGTCTACTTATGTATCGGTAAATGTTTACCTTTGACCACATCTTCTAATAACAAACTCTTCGATATAAATGTCACTTGAGCTTATCTTCTGTATAGAGATGCGCAAATTATGTCCGGAACTGGATTGAACATCGCGGAAGTAATGTATTATACTTACTCGTAGTTCGATCAATATGTTTAAGCGCCATTCCAGGTATCGCGACGTAATCGATCTTAGTTCTCCAATGTTTAAACAGTTCAAGTCAATTGATTTACTTTCATACTTGACATGCTTAGGATTATTTATCGACCAAAAAATGTATACCTATTACCTAAGTAATTATAAACATTTTGTTATTAAAGATTTTTTCAAAATGTCTCGCCTCGGATCGGAATTGTTTAGGTCCAGTGTCGGACATAGTTCCTGGAACTATTTAGGTCCGGAACTACATATGTCTATATAGTACTCAACAATCGCCACATCCACAGTTCCACGCATTACCGCCGCTCCCCGACTGGAGATCGTCACGGGTGGCTCGGCTGAGACAATCGCGCAGGATGCGGGATGCGCGCGCGCACCCGGCCACCGTCACCGGAGACGCAGTGACAGGGTCCTCGGGTGGAAACAATGGGAGTTTTTAGTTACACTATTATTGTGTGCTCTTAGTGAAGCTACTAAGTTAGAGCACTACTAAGTTACTAAGTTGGACCACAATTATATTGACGGTTTCAACGCAAAGGGCATTTCATAGAAGATTAAGGGCGAAATTACCCTTCACTCAGATGAAACATTTAAACAAAATCTTTAATTTGTATTGAAAATATTCGATTTTCAATACAAATTAAAGATTTTACACAAACTTTTATCATTCAGTAGGTACAAAGTATGAGCTGCGAGACTCGTATAACATTGTTCGTCACTGCAAATACATAGTTTTATTTTAAGTAATTATGTTCTCTAGCAAGACAATACGAACTGCAAACCTTCAAAACGAAAGCTTATATCCCTTTTTAAATATCGGCGATGCACTTGTGACTCCTCTGGGCGTTGCGGATGTCCATAGGCAGCGGTAATCCACCATCAGGTGATCCGTCTATTTGTCTGCCCCGTAAATTATAAAAATGGACTATTTCAATGAAAAAATCTGATCTTCCACACAAAAGTTGTATTGTATGAATTTTGTCCAAAAAAAACAACCAGAAAACTGACGAAAATCGCCAGTAAATGCTGACCAGCCAATTCCAATCACCAGCGGGTCATGTATGAAAACCGTTTCAATGCGCAGGACATCCCGGCATTGTCCTGACCCGGCGGAGCGGAACCTCGCATCGGAAGACACGCCTGATTGGACAGGCTAGAGTGATGTCGTGAGGCATCACTGATTTGAATGGTGGCCGCAAAAAGTTAGGGTGTGTCGAATGATCGAGTCTCCGTTGTGGATCTGTGAAGTGATTTGTGGAAAGATGGTAACATATTTTATCGGCCAAAGATAGTTTAGGAATGGATTCGATCAGGTATGGTTATAAGGGGTAGGTAATATTGGACCATGATCAAAGATTTAGCAAGTCTGGTGGTTATTGCATTGAAACAGCATTGCATCTCTTAGGTAGGGAAAACAGACTAACCGGTTCAGGTGGCTTACAATAAAGTCATCCCGTAACGAATGAGAATATGGTCAAAGGTCATGGGTTCAATCCCCACCCTGGACAAACATTCGTGTAATGAACACTTGTGTTTACTCAGTGTCTGGGTGTAAAGACAACGCTTATAGGCACAACGAAGAAACAAAACACTTGTGATATGCAATCTACGTCTAGCACCATTGATTGGTACCTTTTTTTATATTAAATGGGTTTGCACTTGACCTCATCTCACCTGATGGAGAGTGATAATGAGGTCTAAGATGTAGCGTGCTTTCCCAGAAGAAGTCTATTCACTCTCGACTTTAAGACACCCAAATTGTAGTTCTCTGGGAATACAGAAGCCGGCAAGTTGTTCCATTCCTTAGCAAGTTAGTCCCTTAGTTAGTTGTTTGAAACTAATGTCCCGAACAAAGTGAAGGCGAGTCAATGTATGCAATGTAGTTTTGAAGTATTAAAACGTAATTCAGCAGGAGTGAGTCAACGCTTCCCGTCACACCCACCCGAATCAAATCTTCGCCTAGCAGACTGTTTGACACGTAAATCGGCGGTGTCCCGTGAGGCGTGCGCCCGCGCCGGATGGAGGGATCTCCCGTCCCGGATCTGGGGCACCGGCGCTGCAGCGGACATCCTCAGGCCTTGCCCTCACGGTGACCTGGTATACGGGCATATACTTTTTTGTGGTTTAGAGGGCAGAAGCAGAAGTCATGGAATGCCCTGTATGTTTGTCTTTCTTTCACGGCAAAACGGAGCGACGAATGATTGATAGTTAAAGGGATGGAGAGTAACATAGGCTACTTTTTGCCCCTCCGTGCTACCCCGAATTTAACCGAGCTAAGCCGCGGCTAAAATAGTTTTTGGACTAGGACTTGTGTCCTCTAAATTTCATTGCAGTAACAATTTCTTGTTTCAAGTATCAACAAATTCTGGAGACGCGTAACAATACTTTATAGTAGGTGTACGAGCCAACTCGAAAATTTTTACTAAAATATGTAAAATCAATCAATTATAATCAGTGCAATAAACGCATACGGCAGCTACACACGTCTTATCATTAAATCCTATCAGCGGTTGATAGGCCGTCGCTGTCTGACATCTCGGTTACTTCTGACATCCTAAGTACATCTAGTAGGTAACAGTAGGTAGAGTGTTGGCGTTGGAGTGTATTGCTGGTAAGGACGCTAATATAAAACCTCGGATAGTAGCGGAAAACTTATTATTTTTTCAATAAACGTAGATATGTACAGTCTGACAAGACGACAAGTAAAATAGTAAAAAACATATAAAACATAAACAATATAAAAGGCTGGTCCAGCCGTCGATCCTCAACATAGAGTATATTCTAAAGCCAATAACCTCTCATCAAACATGTGATATTAATAGACAAGGCCAGTTTCCCATAGATCTCTCCCATAGACCCCGCGCCTTGAGGCGGAAGCTGCGGCCGCTACCCTCGCGTGGGAAATGAAGAAAAAAACAAACGCACTCCCAAAGCCCTAATGAGATCTGACAAATGAATATCCTGTGTTATTGCATCAGGGGTAACGTTTTTCTTCTGTCCGTACGGTATAAGAAAGAAATATCGACCAAATGTATCGACAGCAAAAATATTAGGCAAGAGATTTCCTTCATACTTATTTTTTTATTTTCCTGAATTAGCTTATACATACATATTTATGTACAAGCTAAAAATAGACCAAATTATTTTTTTGTGCTTTTTTTTATTTTAGCCATACAATTTGGGTGGCTGTCAAAGTGTTAAATAATTTAAATCGTTTAATTTTTGCGAATTTTCAAACATGCATAATTTGTAGTATAATATTTAGGTATTTACTTAACGTAAAGATCATTGATCCTACACACACACACATTATCACATATTTTGCTCCAACTGTGACATCACATCCTTACACATAAATTAAACCGTGGGAGAGCCATGCTTTGGCATAAATAGGCCGGCTCGAACAGAGAGATAACACGGGCTCAAAGGAGACCGTCGTGAAGCAGCGCCTGCGCTGTGTTTCGTCGAGTGATTAAGGGTACCGGGGTCCCAATTAGGGGAAAAGGTGGTTAAAGGTTGACAACGCACTTGTAACTCTACTGGTGTTGCAGGACTTGCAGGTTTCTATGGGCGACGGTAATCGATTACCATCAGGTCATCCATCAGCTCGTCTGCCACCTCTCACATAAAAAAAGAAATATGGTAATTTCCGACGAACTTACGATTCAGTTTTTTAGATTTTCGCATTGCATTACGCACATCGGCAACAAGACGTCTCAATAAGCCAGGTCCATCAGTGGCGGAATGCACTCCTGCGCATCGGATGCCGCGGCAATTTCCGATACCGCTCACGTTGCAATGGCGCGTGCGCCCGCGCAGATTGCGGCCTTGGACATGCGCGGGTTCCCACTCCACAAACAAACGAGGTTTGTGCAATAAACAGTAGAGAAAGCAAAATTAACCCTCAAGAAAACGGAATATCGACTGAAAAGGATGGGGATAGATGGAAGGATGAAAAGTTTTTTTGGTTTTCATTCTTGTGACCAGGGCCGGATCTTGAATTTGTGGGGCCCTGGGTTTAAACTATTATTATTATGTATCTCTCCTGTTGGAAAACCACGGCACGGAGGCCGGTCCTTTTGGAAGGCGTGCGTGGGGATACAGATCCAACACGTAGAGGCCCCTTTGAGACACATTAATGAAAATGGGGATGTGTACACGTAGCGGGTACTGTCTCTGCTTGTACTATTGAAGAGATACAACCAAAGACAGCACCCGCTACGTGCAAGGACTATTGCAGATAAGATGGGAACTAAACCGAGACTATAGAGGGGGTATTGCTGGACTGGTTGCCGGGATATTGATGAGACAACGGGACACCTGCCATATCAAAAGTCTCATCTATGATAATCATAGCAGGCGATGACTTGCCACACACTAAATGGGCCCCCTATCAAAGCTGCCAGTTGGCAGCGAGGCGGGCAACATTGGCGTGAGCGGCTTATTATTATGATGTATTTTATTCTTACAAATTAGTTTTTCATTCCACAAAAAACATAAATATTACTTAAACCTACGCTAGTATTAGTTGTAGAAAAGGTGCCTTATGGCTGTGTAGCGGGATTTTTAGCGTTTAGGGATTTTTAATCTAGTGGTATCAATTTTCCTCAATCCATTTGTGTTCGACCCGGGAATCGTTCTCGAGTCCAGCAAAACGAATGATACGAATTTTTCGTAACATTCGAATTAGCTCGGGTTTGTGATCACCAATCCGCATTCGGCATGCGTAGGCTTTTGCCCTGCGGTGGAACAGTATACAGACTGATACTTTACTTTTTTTTACCATGTCATCATCATCATCATCAGCAACCTACGGTCGTCCACTGCTGGACATAGGTCTCCCCTAATGCACGCCACCGCTCCCAATTTTCGGCCACTCTCATCCAGCCCACTCCAGCCAGCCTTCGAATGTCGTCATCCCATCTTGTAGCAGGGCGTCCAACACTACGTTTGCCGAGTCGCGGTCTCCACTCAAGGACTTTATGGCTCCAACGGTTGTCAGTTCTGCGGCTAATGTGTTTTACCATGTAAGTAGGTATAATAGTCTAAAACATGCTTGTCTGCGTTCTAAAGCGACAGTTTTGGAAAATTCACACTTGTAACATGATTTTATCAATCTTCCGAGAAGTTTCACTCGTTAACATTATGTATTTTTAATCGTTCCGTAAGTTATTGGAGTTTAGATAGGTAAAATAACTAGAATTTTTACCTGTTTCTATGTGGTAGACAAGCAGACTGGTCTCCTAATGGTAAGAAATGGCTGCTTCCCTATTTATAATATTAGTAAGAATGGATTCTATTTGAACAAAAATATTATTACGTTTTGGATAACTTGTAATATGATATGATTATTATAGACAAAGCTCAAGCGGCGGATATTCCATAATGATCTTCGATAAAGGCGTAATGTGCGTACGCGCATCGCCCTGTGCGCATTCCGCGACAAAACTTCTTATAATGTCGTCAAGGGATAATGCCGGGGTACACGCATACTGGTGAAAGGTTCTGTAGTCTTTTTTTAGGTGGTGGCAGACGAGCAGACGGGTCTGCTGATGGTAAGTGATTGCCGACGCCCATAGACACCTGCAACCACCAGTAGAGTCACAAGTGCGTTGCCGACCTTTACCTCACTTTGAAGGTACTGTCTATCCCTACCCTTTCCCCCCAATGGGGCCTCCGCGACGCTTCGGCATGAATGGGCCGGCTCGACTGGAGTGATATTATTATCACGGCCTCACAGAAAATCGGGGTAAAGTAGCGCTGTTTCGTCGAATGAGTGAGGGTACCGGAGGCTCAATTGAGAGAGAGGAGAAGGGATTAAGGATTGGCAGCGCATTTGTAACTCTACTGATGTTGAAAGTGTCTATGGGCCATCCATAGTACAAGGGAAAACCTTAGTTTGGGACCAGCGCAATGTATATTATGATGTCTCAATTTAATTAATTGATTTATTTATGGGTGGCGGTAATCGCTTACCATCAGGTGTTCCGACTGCTAGATAGCGCAAAAAAAAATCAACAATAACTTCAGTCTTCGTTTTGTAATTAGGGCGCAAAAGTATCGTTGTGCACTCGCCCTAACCTGCGCAAGCGCACGTATGTAAGGCAATTTGAGTTGACGCGTGCCAACACTTCTTACAGGCATCGCGCACCGGCTCGCGCGGGCAATCTATACTTCATTACCGACTGTCGGAACGCATCGGTGTTATAAGAGTACCCTCGAATGTACTTGCTTTTATCACTAGTGTTGGGTGGACCTAACTATCGATATTACATTAATTAATCCATAGCCGTTGGGGTGGAAAGGTCTATTAGCTAAAATGATGATGATGAGTCCATAGCCCCCGAAACCAATCATATTGATAACTAGGTCAGCCGTCACTTCGTTTCGGAACCAATAGATGGCGCTGGGTGTCGTTAATATTGTGCAAGTGTTTCGCTTTTTCGGTTGATGTATGAGCCCTGACATTGACTATGCAATGAAACTCTTTATAAATAGTATAGAAGAAGATATTATTGTGAAATTCCGTTTAGAGTATGATAGCCTCGACAGCGCTATCGTTAGTTGTGTCGTTAGTATCCATTGAAATGTTTAAATTATTGACATAGGGATGTGATGTCGATATTCTTTTCTGTGCAATATTTATTTACTTAAATTATATTGCATTAACAACCTGTAATATAATTTTTAGTGAAAAATGAAAATAGTCTATTAAATTTAGGTCCATACAGAACATTTATGATGTTTATCGCTGATTTGGAATGCAATTTTCGCAGCAATTTCTAGTTCTTCAAAAATTGCTCTATAGATTCAAATACGTTAATTATTACTATTATAATATATTTTAAGTTCGAGCAAAGACTCGACATCTTGATTTGGTACATCACTAGCAAATTGGTATGTTAGAGATGGTATGTCAGTTCATTGACCTTGCTTGACTTTAGTCCATGTGCTGGGTGGGCCCAATGCTTCGGTGGTCCACTGTATCTAATGTCCAATGAAATCAAAGAAACTTTTCTTTTTAACC
Organism: Cnaphalocrocis medinalis; assembly: GCA_014851415.1. Taxonomy (NCBI): domain Eukaryota; kingdom Metazoa; phylum Arthropoda; class Insecta; order Lepidoptera; family Crambidae; genus Cnaphalocrocis; species Cnaphalocrocis medinalis. The sequence goes on from CM026292.1 coordinate 13,545,224, forward strand.
GGTTTATAATAGAGACAGCAACATTTTACTTTATTCCGATGTACACACATCAAATGTGTCTAGGGGATCAAGTGAATAATTTTGAAATAAAAATTATTTAAGCAATATTTACCAAATCTAGTCTTCCAGGAAGACTTCTTACTTTAATGCCTATGTTTTTATTTAACCCTTACCCTTAGTTACTGGGGAAATCGGTAAACAATAACATTCTTTTAAACAGCGAAATAATTCCTAGTACCTATCATCAGCTTGTATAAGTACTCAAAAGTATGTAGGTACATATGTTATTGCAAATGTCACCTGTTCCTGACAATTGTCACTCAACATTTGCACTGACAAATGTCAGCTTAGTGAAAAAGGGGTTCAGATGGCAGTCACTTCATAGTAACTACCAAAGTCCTTACCACCCTGGATCATGGTCCAAACGTACCCCAGGGTTCGAAGTTAAGACTTTGGACGATGATGATGACAGTGTGTACAGTCAGCTACACATATTGCCACAACATGTCAAATTTCCTCAATTGATATTGAACCTGAAGTGTATGACAGTAAGATGAGAGTCGGTTGAAGAAATTTGACAGTTTTGTATACTTTGATGTGTGGCTGTACGTACAAACGCTAAGAAAATCGACTTCTTTTTAACCACTATGATGAAAGCAACTCAACAATGCAAACAGTATAATTACAGAAAGTACAAGGTACAAGGGATGTAAGTGAATGTTATCTTAAGGACGAGGAATGCTCTAATTACAAAGATAACATCATCTGCGCGGACGCAGAGAGCACAGTGACTTAGTGACGTCACGCCTCACAGATTACAAGCTAATGCTCACTTACTTCATGTAATGAATACTTCAAACTAGTATTATTATAAAATTAAAGGGCACTATCGCATGATATACTGCAGCACTAATAGACAGAAATGAACCTTATTGTTCCTTATTATAAGAATGGATTAGATAGTCTTTCTGAGTATTAAATTAAGTGTCAATATTTTTTTCTTAAGTGACAACTAGTATTAATAAGTGACGTTTTTGAGTGCTTCATTGAGTATACTTATATAACGTTTAATAAGTAACTATCAAATTCATCGTCAGACCACTTTCATGACCAGTTAATTTTGCCTCGAAGAAATGAACTCTTTACAAATTCTGCAAACGTGCATGATTAGTCGGAATTGGCACAGAACCGAACAAAATGGGGCACATCGACATCGGAGGCCAAGATCCACCTAGGATCGCTGAGCCAGCGTAAGTAAATTCTGCAATCATCATACCTACACACACAACTCTAGAAATCCATAACTAATCCATAAATCGAGTCCAAAATTAACGCAAAAATCTCAACTCACCTATACGCCATATGTACAAACACCCCTTAAATGCCACCCCAAACGTGGAAGTCCAGAAATAGCAACCCCTCAGGAAGCGGGCGCAACCACGGAATCAATACGCGCGCAATCAATATTGTCTTTTGTTCACCCCTCGCGCACATCTGTTCACTCCTGCGCAGCGTATCGGTTGCCAATCTCGATAAAGTTCAGATTATGGAATGAGAATCGATTGTGTGAGAATCGATTGTGTTATTGTAGTTTTACGACTGAACATTTACTAGAATTTGGACTGAGTAGCTTAAGCACTTGTGTCATGTCACAAATATCAGCCTACAGAAGAAACACGAATGTACGAAGTAAGTACTTAAATACATAATATACAAGACCCATACACAGAACAAACACAAGTGTTCATCATACAAATGTTTGTCTATGGTTAATTTAATGCAAAATCTTTTTTTTTTATGTGACAGGTGGCAGTTGAGCAGTCGGATCAATTGATGAAACGTACCAATTAAACGTACCAATCATTCCTATAAGGACTGCCAGTACTGGCACGATAGTTAAATCTCAAAGAATCCATTTATCACATTTTAATTACATAGGTAATTTAGTAAACTTATAATTCCAGAAATAGCCCCTGAACCCCTCAGGAAGCGGGCACACCACGCTAACATACGCAGATCGATATTGTCTTTCGCCTCCCCTCGTACATCTGTTAGTCACTCTTGCGCAGTTGGCTAAGCTATGAATCACAGTAAAGATACAACTACGTATTGAGAATGTGTGTTTTTGTAGCAAGGACAGCCATGGGTTAGGTACGTTACTACAATCTGTCAAAGTTCTTCAAACATAAATAAACAATAAATAATGCGCCAGACAATCACACCAATCAACCTGGTCTCAAACTAGGGCAACCCCTGTACTATGAGTACTAGGTGACGATAATTGACTGGGGGCGTCAACCCAGAACACCCGGACCCAAGACAACTTAGAAAATGTAGTTTTCTAAATTGACTTGAATGACATCTTCCTCTCTCACATTTCTCATCTAAGCGTGTCCGGGTCATGTTCAAAGCTGTCGCTTTGGGGTATGCTTAGACCATGATTCAGGATTTGGGAGTCTGGTACAATTAAGCGACTGCCGTCTGACCTTCACAATCCTTTGACAAGGGAACCAGACTAACTGGATCATGGTTACACGTTTCAGAAACTATCCGAAACGTGCGTGTTTCGTGAGGATATATTCTACATTAGCAATCTGAAGTAGCAGTGGGCTGGTCACATTAGCCGCAGAACTGACAACCGTTGGAGCCATAAAGTCCTTGAGTGGAGACCGCGACTCGGCAAACGTAGTGTTGGACGCCCTGCTACAAGATGGGATAACGACAATCGAAGGTTGGCTGGAGTGAGCTGGATGAGAGTGGCCGAAAATATCGGGAGCGGTGGCGTGCATTGGGGGAGACCTATGTCCAGCAGTGGACGAGCGTGGGTTGCTGATGATGATGATGATGATATTCTACATATATGAAGCAACTTTTGTTGAGTTGCTCGGACTTGAACGCACAACCTTTCCGTCAGAAGGTGCACGTTATGTTCTAATCCACTGAGCTGCCATCGTACAAGGACTCGGTATTACAACACTGCAGCTAACTTGAGGGCAAAATTCCCAACATATTTGTAGACTTTCTAAATCCGAGCTAGTCTAAGCGAGTCGCCTTGATCAAAATGCACCGGGTTCCGATGCAAATGCACCAGACAGCATTCCATTATCACCCACAGCTAGACGTCCTGAATGCATAATCTTATATTGTCGATGGTATGTACGGAAAACTTATGTTTTAAGGCCCGATTCAACCAATCTTTATCCTAGAGTAAATCTGTATAGGGTGGAAAGGTCCTTGAGTGGAGGCCACGCGCAGGAGGCCGCAGCCGTGGCAGCCCTCCCACCAGGTGGACCGACGATCTGGTGAATTTGATGCTGGTGGTACAGGACCGATCTGTGTGGAGAACTTTGGGGGGAGGCCTATGTCCAGCAGTGGACGTCTATTGGCTGAAATGATGATAATGATGATGAAATCTGTATACGAGGAAGCGGTGTACTTACTACGCAGGCCCGGCGGTTCAAAATGGTTCTTAGTCTTACTTCAATGGTTGCCATTTTGTTTGGCCTGTGCCAATTCCTCCCAATTGATCGTGCACATTTAATGGTTTAATTCCTGGATGCATACGAAGCTGTCGCTTAGGAGCCTGATCCTTATTTGGTGAATGTAGTAACACACATAGTGCAATGACACGTCTGCCCTACAACCTTCGCAACCTTTTATCAGGGGAGCCAGAGTAACACTGAATCATGGTTACACGTGCCAAAAATTATCTGCCCATTTTCCCTCCATGCCGGGCTAACATAGAAAACGCACATAGATGAAAAAATGTAGAGGTGCATGCTCGTATTCGAACCTACGACTTCCTGTATGGAAGGCCCGTTTTTATCCTCTGAATTATTATCGGTTCATAAAATTTATTAAGTCATCCAAGAGTATTTTTTTCTGTTCATGTAGGCAGTTGTTGGAAACAAGAGAAGACAACAAGAAGTGAGCTAATCATATTAGCCATATATAATTACTGTCGGATGTACCTACGTACATAGTAAGTAATTGTGTGTACTTTCCCTTAACTACCTTTATCTATTGTTAAAGTAGCGTGACATCACAGGCACTCGGTACCAACGCATTACGCCACTTCAGATTATCTTCCTTTCATAATGAGGAGTTGTGTTAAATAGGTTAGCGGCAGATCAAAGTCAGAGATAGGGTGTAGACTTCTTAGTCTACCTAGTTTTGCCGCCCTCTTTTCTTCCACAAATGGGAGGGCCTCAGGATGAAGCCTAGATTTTACTGTCCCCTAAACCTGTAAGATGCCCCTGTCTTATCATCATCATCATCATGTCAGCCCACCCACATCCACCCACTGCTGAGTGTAGTGTGTCTTCTTTGTTACGCCACTCCCTACGGTCACCCCAGCCTCATCCATTGTTTCCCCACTACCCTTACAATATCGTCGGGACCCACTATCTGCCAAGATTTAAAGCTATAAACTGCTCCTCCACATGACATTTTTTTTTATGTGATAGGTTAGCAGACGATGCTAGGCAGAATCACCTGTATGGTAAGCAATTGCCGCCACCCATGAACACATGCAACAAGTGCTGCTGCTAACCTTTTAAGTATTCCCGTTCCCCCCGATGGCCTCCGGTACCCTTCACTCACTCGGCTCACTCAAACCCAAGCACAGGAAGCTGTCTTTTCACGCCGTGGTTTCTGTGAGGCAGGTGGTCATCCACTCCGGGTCGAGCCGGCCCAGTCATGCCGAAGCAACAGTTGTGGCCAACCAAGTACACCAACATGTAGTGGCGTTAAGGTATTGATGTCATCCTTTTTTTCTCCTCGACCTCGTCCTACTTCAGGAAGAAGCAAGAGATTTTTCCGTCCCCTTAAAAGTACCGCCCGGGGTATAACCATAAGGCTACGCTACTGGTTCGCGGCTCATCTTAGCGTGCGACACCCGGCCGGGGTACGCTCAGACCATGAGGCAAGATTTGGGGAGTCTGGAAATTATGATGAAGCGACTGCCGCCTGACCTTCGCAGCCCTTTAGAAGGGGGACATTTTTTTTTCCCAGGGGAAACCATCATGGCCTTCACCTTGCCACATGTGGGGAACAAGGTGGTGTGTGGGACTTTAACCCTAACCAAAACCCCTGGGGTGATCCATCTCAGCGCAATCGCGGTCAGGATACCCCCACAGCCGGGACTGGACCGTACCGCCAAATCGCGCTCGCCACTTGAGCCAAAATGTGTGGCGCAATGCAGCCCTTCCCAAATGTGCGACCTACCAGGACACCCAGTAGGATTTGTTCCCTCGCGGAGTCGTGATACTGAGCAATCCACTCCCCAGTAGTGGCATGCTCAGGTACTCCGAAGCCCGTTTAGTCGCCTCTTACGACAGGCCGGGAATACCTTGGCAGTATTTTTAACGCCCCTAGCCACAGGGCACTTTAGAAGGGGGACAAGACCAACTGCAACATGGTAACACGTTTCAGACACTATACGAAACGCAGGTCTCCGATCTTTCAAGGGGACACAAGCGTTTTAAAGCCGTTTGAGAAATATTATCTTTTCTAATCCTTTTAAAGATTTTCAAGCCTCAAACATTAGACCGCGTTTAGAAAACGACAAAAGGTGCGCCGCCTCTATGCCTAAGGTCAATGCCCGATTAAGGGCGTAAAAAAGTGCCTAATCAAGGAAAACAAACGACATGTGTACATAACTGACGGCTAAGGACTCGTTAAACATGGACGTCCGGGCCACACTGCGGCTAACTGTACAACCTAAACTTGATTTGAATTTTGATAGCGTTAACACCAAAACGTGTGAGCAGGTGGGATAACTCGATTAGAAATACCTTTACCCCTGTAGCGCCCTCGTTAAGATATCAGTATCTGTATCTGATTAATTTTTACATCACTTTATAGGGCATATCTGTGAACATTTACATCTCTTTACAGGGCGTATCCGTTAACATTTACATCTTTTTATAGGACGTATCTGTGAACATTTTCATATCGTCTTTGCCATAAGGGCACACGGGGCCCGTGCCCAGGGCCCCCATTATCAAGGGGGCCCCGAAGAACCTACAATTTACCATACACATTTATTCTCAAAAAAAAATATGGAACACATTACTTTTATTCACTTTCCAAAAGGGCCTCCAATTTTTGTGTGCCCAAGGGCCCCGACCTAGTTTAAGACGGCCCTGTTTACATCCCTTTATAGAGCGTATCTGTAACATTTACCACGTCTTCTACAAACCATTCTGAACAAAATTTGTTCTACGACTTTTGAAAATTCGCCGAAACTATTTTCAACTTCCCTTACAAAATAAACCGTGACCGACTTTGTATGAATAAGTAGCTGAACTTTTTTATGCCAATTTCAAAAAGTCATAAATTAGATGTTGTTCATAATGACTGGTAGAAGACGTAGTTAAAGGATATAAAGGTTCACAGATACACCCTGTATGTGGTATTACAAAATGAAAAGGCACACGGCAATAATCCATGGAACAGCTAAGCAACATTAATAAGGCGCGAATTATTATTAGTTAATTAAAAATTAATTAGTAGTTTTGTACCTACAATGTACCTACTGTATATTTTTTATAGCCCCATAATTCTACATTCATTTGTGTTCGTGACCTAATTTAATTGTACTTAACATCTAATCGCTGGAATGTCTGTCTTGTAATGTTAATTAAATTGACTTTATTTAAAACTTTCTCTAAGCAGGTGCATTTTGGATTGCAGGTGGAGATACAACTGTCCTATTCTCTATACTTAATATCTTTCTTCAAAAATTACCTTATTTTACTAATTAACGTCGTAAGACACAACAGCCTTTTAACAGGCAAAAACAATTGATTTTCTTCAACCAATCTTCGTCTGCTGTCTGGGATTTACGACGTTAATACTGTGTAATGAATGAGCTGGCGGCCGTCAACTAACCATCAGGTGACCCATCTGCTCGCTAGCCACCTATCACAAAAAAAATATTCGTCAGCAAAAATAAAAAATATTAAAAAATACAAGATAAAATAAATCGCGCCAAAGACTTCCAAAGAAGTTTGTGTTACAAAGTATTTAGTGCCTTCGTATTTTAGTATCGGAATGCACCGGGACAAAATTATCGATCAATCGATTGACCAACGCGGCTGTGAGCTGCGTCTGCCCACTTAAAATGCATAAAATTCATGCTTTATGCTTGTTGTTGAGCCTCATGCTGGTGCTTTATAATAATCGTTTTATACACTTAGAGCTTCGATCTCTAGTTTTTTTATGTGATAGGTAAGCAGTCGAGCAGACGGATCACCTGATGGCAAGCGATTGCCGCGGCCCATAGATGCTTGCAACACTAAGTAGTAGAGTTACAACAAGTGCGCTACCAACCTTTAACCCCCTTTCCTTTACGACTTAATTTGATTTAGGTAGATAAGCTTTACGAACCAATGTTGCTCCTGATTCCTTTGTCTTCGGGTTTATCTTGGTGTGACGTAATTCATTACTTTTATTTAATCTATAATTTCTACTAACACTCTTCAATAAATTGATAAGCTCAGTGAAATGGTAAGTATATTGTACTTTGTTTACCTACTTGAACACGCAAAAGAAATAATTCATTTTATTATTACGTAAACAGATCGACTTATTTCACCGTGGGAGAGCCACGCTTCGACATGAATGGGCCGGCTCGAGAGTGATACCACGGCCTCAGAGCAAACCAGCGTGAAACAGCGCAAGGGGACTTAGATATATCGCTGTTTTTATGCATCCGAATGGTTACTTAAGTGTAGCATTTTAGGACCCTATTTCTATTTCTATGACCTTACCAATTCGATCATATTATAATCTATAAACATACAATTCCATATTGAAAGACGTTTGAAAAAGTGTTCCCAAAAGCGCGCAAAAATATATTTTAAATTTCGAAAATGCCGTCACCATTTTGTTTTCAACCTAAATCCTTAGCCCTTGGTTTTAAATTCCGAAAATGTCAAATAGCGCTCTTTTGCGAGATCCTTCAATAGGCGGCGACGCATTTAGCGCGTTTACGCTGTGCCTAGGGTTTTAAATATTATCAGAGCTCTATCATAATAGACATAGGTAATAAATAACTTACCAAGTAGGTTAGGAACTGCAGCCTGCACTTGCTTTCTCACTCTCTTCGCAAGGTCTCCTTGTCAACTGACCAACTGCGAGGGAAAAACGCGCTGTCAGTTTTCGCGCATTTTCTGACAGTTTTGTTTTTAAATCATTTGCGCGGGCACGCGTACAGGCGACCAGTACCAAACTGATGCGACTAAGCCAATGCACAGCTGATCTTGTATCGATATAGGTTCGTCTGTATAGCTGAACGGGTAAGGTCGAGAATTGATCGGATCGCGTCGCTGATTCATTGACAATGTTTACCAACCGGTAGAACTTCGTATTGTTGCGTTTTATAAACAATCTTTGTACGTGGGACTTGAAGTACGATATCTAAGGCATTGGTTTAGAAGGCACGTATTTGGCATAATATGACACAGTTTCTTTGCGTTATTTTAAATGTAGGTTAACTTTGAATCACGTATCTTAACACTGCGTTTAATGCATTTCCATCGAGTTGGTAATTACTATTATTGTATAGACGGGCATTAACGCGACGTTAACTTTTAAGCACATAACTGCTTGACGTTAATTCCTACTAATAATAATAGTTATGATGATGCAACGTGAAAAATCAAAGAACTATTTCCAGCGAGTTTGTACCTATAATGAAACCTAGTGATAGTTAGGTTCACGGTTACTTAGTATCTATATGGTTCTGCCTTACAAATAAAGAGTCACTTTCAAGATTTTTTTCTACACCACGGATACGAAAATATCTTATCCGAATTTTATGTAAATATTAAATCTAAAAATAATCTGCCTACTTAGTATTTTTTTGTTTAATTAAGAGTAAAACATCTTGTTGTGTCTAGAAAAAAACGCCAATTTCATAGATAGGGACCCAATATTATTCTCTAGTGGTACTTACCAACAGGTGACTCGGCCTTACCCGTTTGTCGCGTCTAGCTGCACCTATCTGGTAGGTACATATCTGTCATCGTGTAGGTCCTTCGGTTGTCGTAGGCTGAAGCTTATACCTGATATGTTAGGTAGAGTTACCGGCCTGACCACACGTGTAAACCGATATCCTAGGTAAGGCTGTGAACCTAGGCTAGTCTAACTAACTGGTCTAGACCAGTTCTATTGGTTAGATACACCATACAGGGTGTATCTCTTTAACCACGTGTTCTACTTTAAAAAAACTTTCCATACAAAGTCGGTCACCTGATTTGTTCATTCTGTATGGAGGATTGAATTTTTTTCCACTGTTTTCCACAAATGTTCAGAATTTCTAAAATACGTGGTTAAAGGGATATAAATGTTCTCCGTTACATCCTATATAATTTAGGCCTCCACATTTTCCATAGTATGTTTATAAGTTATTAAAAGAAAAACATCTTAAAGTTTAACACATTATAGTTTATATTCCTGTAACATAGTTTGTTAGTTTCTACGTTCATAACCGTGTCCTCAGTTTTCTGAATAGTTAATATTTATATTGTAAAGTACCTATTATACACTACACCATAAATTACTAAGTTGCAATATACTTAATAACTAATAATAATTTATTCCTTTTTCAACCTTATGACATCAACTTAAAGTTGAAGCTACCCTACACAGGCTTCTTACAAGATTGTAATGACTAATGGCCTTAGATTCGGGATTGCTATTAGTTCCAAATATTACCAATAGATGGCGCTGCGTGTTGAGGACATTGACCCTTAATTGCACTACCTAACCGATCACCTGGTTATAACCTTCTGGGAATATTGCTGCGGTGAAGACATTCCACAAAATTGAAGTAAGTATTAGGTAGAAAGTTCCGAAAAAAAAAACGCATAAGCTTCGACCTTGATATGTACCACTGAATAAATAAATAGATTATGTACTCGTCAAGATTTTATCCGTGTAACACCTCCGATGGTGTAAGGGTTCGAACCCGGGTCGAGTAAAAAGTTTCGAATTTTTCGAACATACTCGGGTTTGTGGGTCGCATTAGGCAAGAACGGTGATTATGCCTAATCCCATCATAGTAGCAATAACTTGACTGCTATGATGGAGACCTTTGCCCTGCAGTGGGACAGTTTACTTATAGGCTGATACTTTAAGTACTCGTCAAAATTTCTTCCGTGTTATCAGACATGTTCACAGTTTCTTAATCTCGAAGATACAAGATATTTCGGTTTATTCCCTATATCTTAACAGATAAACATACCTACTTTTGATTACCTATAAATAGATATCAGACAATAACTCACACTGACATCTTATTACAACCTCACTGTTTTTTTATGTGATAGGTGGCAGGCAAGCAGACCGATCACCTGATGGTAAGCGATCGCCGCAGCCCATTATCGGTAGTAATAAACGCCCCGTAGGTCTAGTGGTTTAAGTACCGAGCCAAGACCACGGGGTCCTGGGTTCGATTTCCGGGTCGAGTAAAAGTATGTTCCAAATTTGTGATCATGATCACCTATCCGCATTAGGCAAGCGTGGCGATTAGTCTAATCCCATCATAGGATGACTTGATTTCTTTGATGGAGGCTTTTGCCCTGCAGTGGGACAGTATACAGGGTGTAACAATATTTGTTTTATGACTTTTCAAAATCTCAAAAAAAAAAATTCATCTTTCCATACAAAATCGGTCACGTGACTTGGTCATTTTGTATAAGGAGTCGAAAAATTTTTCGAAAAATTTAGAAAAGTAGTTAAACAAATGTTGTTCAGAATGGTTGACAGAACACGTGGTTAAAGGGATGTAAATGTTCACAGATACACCATGCATGTATGTATGTATATGCCGATGCTTTACTTTACTTTAGGAATAAATATGAACGCAAATACATTTTGCATCAAAAAATATGCAATTAATGAACTTGAACGTATTTTCCTCGCGGCCGTCGCCGGGTGACGATAAGCGGTCGTTGACCTGGCGCGGGAGGTCCAAAGTGCATCGGTATCCACTGCTCTGGTCCACAGAATACTTAATAGTACAAGGTACAGAAAACCCACTTCTAAAACCGTTTATAGAAAAATAATGCCTCAGGCTATAACATAAGTTTGAAATTCCGACCGCCCAACGTACAACATGGGGTATGGGAACAAATTTCTAGGTATCTTTTTTATATTTATTTCAATACCTTTACTATTTTAAGTAATCAATTTGAATATTTTTGTAATCAAGACAGTAGTTAGTTTTAATTAATTTTTAAACATTTTAAATTCAAGCGTATTTGTGACGTCACAAGTGAGCTACACCATATTAATAGTGCTACCACGTGCTTTTTCCCCCAAATCGGGCAAATAATTATATGTAAAATGTTACTTGTGGGCAAAATCCCTTTTAATCGGGGGAATTTGACATCACTGTCTGACAACATTCCGGCAAAACAAAAAACAGAGAGGTATCTCTAATCAATTTATATCACCTTTCAAATAAATGTCAACTGGTTGGTAAGGTTTTATTGTATTACAACTAGCGCCAATTGTTGGTTCTTCCGATAGACTAAGTGTCAATCACAGTAGATGTCGCATTTATTTTATCTTGTTAGTGTAGTATGACTGAAAATTCTGCTGACCTTGGGTCAAATGAAGGTCAAACGCGATTTTATTGAAAATATCATTGATCTTATGCTTTTAATTTTAAAAGCATAAAATATGGTATGAAAGACAAATGCCTCGAAATGGTTTTCGATTTAGGACATGTTTGGTTTTTTTTCCCATACCCCATTATTCATACCTAGAAGTGCGTTCTCTTTCTATCGCACGCAACTGTCGCACATGCGTCGCCGCTCGCTCGTGATTTTCTACTGATCGTCCCCTCTAGAGGGGACGCCGCATGTACTTGCAAATTCGTAGGTACACGCGGAGTGGGACAGGCCTGTCTGGTCTAGAAATACTACGTAAGTAGGTATTTAGGATCAAGGTTGGTCATATGGTGTAATTAGCGCTTCTTTTTTATGTTATAATGGCAAACAAGCAGCAAGATGATGGTAAGCGGTAGCCACCGTAAATGGGTGTATATGGGCTACACCGATTCAGAATTGATTGCATATAAAAAATATTTAACTAATAAAAAAAAAATGTCACAACATCATTGACCTCAGGCACTTGTATTACAGATATCAGACAAAAGGATCACAAATACATACTTAAATACCTAACACCCAGACACTAAATAATATGTAACACCCAGCCACTAAAAAAACACTAGTGTTCATCACACGAATGTTTCCTTATCAAACACAAACGTGTTTCCTTATCGCCAACACGCTGTTTCTTTCCTTTACGTTGTCTGGACGAAATCGCTACAAGCGATAAGACCGCCTTATTGTACTGTTTATTGCTGTTGTTTCACTCATATATTCTACTAGCGGCCGCCCGCGACTTCGTCCGCGTGGAAAAGTAACTTTTTACCCCCCTTTCAACCCCTTACAACCCCCATTTCGCAATAAAAAGTAGCCTATGTTCTTTCTCAGGGTCTAGATTATCTTTATACCAAATTTCATTTAAATCCGTTGAGTAGTTTTGGCGTGAAAGAGTAACAGATAGACAGACAGAGTTACTTTCGCATTTATAATATTACTACAGGATTTCTGTGCAATAAAGAATATCTATCTATTGAGTAAGGGTACCGGGGCCCAATCGGGAGGAAGATAAGTAATTTTATTCAGTTAGCATTTTAATAATGTTTTATGAATATTGTAGATGTATGCCTACAATATTGATGAGACTATCGTCAGCTCATGACGTATCAAGCACATACAAAAAATTGTCGGCTTAATACGGGGTTCGGTTAGTTTGATTAGTATAACTGCCACCCGGTATGTGGAAGCTTGTGGGTTCGAGTACCATCTGAACCATTCGATGATTTTTTTAAAGTGCATTATTTACTGAAATAGATAGACCAAGTCCACTTACAGAGCGAACCAGATCTGACCTGACCAAGAATCATAGTCTCATGCTATAATGGTCTTGATCAGGGCCGCCGCAAGCGGGCGTGCAAGTCGCACGCGGTCGGCAAATTGACTTCTCAGCAGTTGCACAAAATAATTACACACAGAAGTCTGACTGCCCACTAAGAGCTAAAAATATGTCATGTACTCACGCATGCGCACTAACGGACAAAAACGCCTTTTCGACCACATTAATCCTAACTTATGACATAAGATTGTCAAACTGTCGAGGTCTATGGTAGAGGCCGCGCTCTTATGTACGTACTCATGCCGGGCAACAACCCTAGCATTATGTCAAGTCAACGAACTCTTCTAAATTCAAAATCAGGTCAAAGTCTAACTTCTGTGTCCTTTATATTTTGTGGCAGTAGCGTAGCTAGTTAAGAGGGAGACTAGGGTCACAAAATAAAGACTGACACAGAAGTCTGACTTAGCCTTGATTTTGAATTTAGAAGAGTTCGTTGACATATGCTAGGATTGTTGCCTGGCATGAGTACATGTAGCTGGCCTCTACCACAGACCTCGACAGTTCGACAATCTTATGCCATACCTAAGTTAGGATTAATGTGGTCGAAAAGGCCGTTAGTGCGCATACGTGAGTACATGACATATTTTTAGCTCTTAGTGGGCAGTCAGCCTTCTGTGTCAATATTTATTTTGTGCTAGGGCGGCATAATCGGTATGGCACGCGGGCGCCGAAACTGCTGGTGGCGGGCCTGGTCTTGATAGCGTGATAATCATTTCGTGGGGTTCCATGGACCCCCGTGGCGTCTCGTGGGGAGCCAGGAAGATGGGGTTCGATCTTGTTCCGCTCTGCTAATCTATTCGTCAAACTAATTGGACTGTAGGATTCCATTATAGAGACAAATACGAACGGTTTAAGAATTAAGATGTAAAAGTATCTACACTTTCTGACGGTTCTGTACGTAGATAAGAGCAATGCGTTGCTCTTCTAGGTACAGACACGATTCCGATCTGATAATTTTTTTTATAAAATAGGTAGCAGACGGTAAGCGACTGCCGCCCATAAACACCCGAAAAACTAGAGTAACAGTGCGTTACCAACTTTGTGTTGTGCACCAACACAAATGTTTGTTGATGAAATAGATGTTTGTGTTGGGTCTGGGTGTTTGTAGTTCCTTCGTTGTTTCTGGTTTCCATAGCACAAGGGAACCTTAGTTTGGGACCAGGACAATGTATGTGATGTTGTCTCAATTTATTTATTTACTAGCGGCCGCCCGCGACTTCGTCCGCGTGGAAAAGTAACTTTTTACCCCCCTTTTAACCCATTACAACCCCATTTCGCAACAAAAGTAGCCTATGTCCTTTCTCAGGGTCTAGATCATCTGTATACCAAATTTCATTTAAATCCGTTCAGTAGTTTTGGCGTGAAAGAGTAACAGACAGACAGAGTTACTTTCGCATTTATAATATTAGTATGGATTTATAAGTGCGGTTTCAGATTAGCGTTTCAGATACGTATCCTATAGCTCGATTTTATGAAGCGCGTAAGTCACAAGTGCGCTGCCAACCTTTTAACTCCATTTCCCCCGATTGGTCCTCCGTTACATTCACTCATTCGGAAACAGCGCAGCCGCTGCTTCTCGCCCGTTCATGACGAAGCGTTGCCCTGGAAAAACGTTCCGATTTTCCGTTTGAGGTACCCTAAAAATGTTATACAATTCGTGAGTTTACCGATTCCAAGCGAAAAGTGAATGTCAGCATCGAGACGAATCCGTCACGTCGATGCGTTTGTCACGGGAGGCGACACGGCGTTCCCATAGCTGCATCCAAATTTGTCCCATAGTTTTCCCATAAAGCTTTGGATGAAGTGGGAATTACCTCTCTTGTGAGAATAAGTTCTCTCCCCGTGGCATATTGTCTAAGAAATTTTGGTATCAGATAGCTATAATTCTGTCCCACTGCAGGGCAAAGGCCTCCATCATTGAAATCAAGTCATCGCTACTATGATGGTATTAGGCTTAATCTACCTACCTACCTAACCATGCTTGCCTAATGCGGATTGGTGATCACGAGATATGTATCAAATTCATTCAAAACATACTTTTTGCCCACCGTGGGAGAGCCAAGCTTCGGCATGAATGGGCCGGTTCGACCGGAGTGATACCACTGCCTCACAGAAAACCGGCGTGAAGCAGCGCCTGTGCTGTGTTTCGCCGAGTGAGTGAGGGTACCGGAGGCCCACCCGGAAGAGATGGGGACAAAAGGTGACAGCGCGCTTGTGTAACTCCACTGGTGTTGCAAGTGTCCATGGGACTCGTCAAAATTTTTTTCGTGTTATCAGACATGTTCACAGTTTCTTAATCTCGAAGATACAAGATATTTCAGTTCATTCCCTATATCTTAACAGATAAACATACCTACTTTTGATTACCTACTTATAAATAGATATCAGACAATAACTCACACTGACATCTCATTACAACCTCTCTGCTTTTTTATGTGATAGGTGGCAGACAAGCAGCAAGATGATGGTAAGCGATCGCCGCAGCCCATTATCGGTAGTAATAAACGCGCCGTAGGTCTACTGGTTTATGTACCGAGCCAAGACCACGGGGTCCTGGGTTCGATTTCCGGGTCGAGTTAAAAGTTTCGAATTTTTCGAACATAGTCGGGTTTGTGGGTCGCATTAGGCAAGAGCGGTGATTATGCCTAATCCCATCATAGTAGCGATGACTTGATTTCTAAGATTTTGACCTTTGCCCTGCAGTGGGACAGTTTACTTATAGGCTGATACTTTACTTTACTTTAGTTATAAATATGAACGCAAATACATTTTGCATCAAAAAATATGCAATTAATGAACTTGAACGTATTTTTCCCGCGGCCGTCGCCGGGTGACGATAAGCGGTCGTTGACCTGGCGCGGAAGGTCCAAAGTGCATCGGTATCCATTGCTTTGGTCTAGAAATACTACGTAAATAGGTACTTAGGATCGAGGTTGGTCATAAATTAGGTACGGTGGCCAGCACATCAAGTTACTACAATCTGTCAAATTTCTTCAATCGAACTTCACTTTTATGTCAAACGTGTTTGGTTCAATATCAACTGAGGAAATTTGACAGATTGTGTCAAATCAGGTCAAAGTCTAACTTCTGTGTCCTTTATATTTTGTGGCAGTAGCGTAGCTAGTACAAAATAAAGACTGACACAGAAGTCTGTATTAGCCTTGATTTTGAATTTAGAAGAGTTCGTTGACATATGCTAGGGTTGTTGCCCGGCATGACTACATGTACCTGGCCTCTACCACAGACCTCGACAGTTCGACAATCTTATATCATACCTAAGTTAGGATTAATGTGGTCGAAAAGGCCGTTAGTGCGCATGCGTGAGTACATGACATATTTTTAGCTCTTAGTGGGCAGTCAGCCTTCTGTGTCAGTATTTATTTTGTGCTAGGGCGGCATAATCGGTATTGCACGCGACCGCCGAAACTGCTGGTGGCGGGCCTAGTCTTGATAGCGTGATAATCATTTCGTGGGGTTCCATGGACCCCTGTGGCGTCTCGTGGGGAGCCAGGAAGGCGGGGTTCGATCTTGTTCCGCTCTGCTAATCTATTCGTCAAACTAATTGGACTGTAGGATTCCATTATAGAGACAAATACGAACGGTTTAAGAATTAAGATGTAAAAGTATCTACACTTTCTGACGGTTCTGTACGTAGATAAGAGCAATGCGTTGCTCTTCTAGGTACAGACACGATTCCGATCTGATATTTTTTTTATAAAATAGGTAGCAGACAAGCAGACGGAATCACCTGATGGTAAGCGACTGCCGCCCATAAACACCCGAAAAACTGGAGTAACAGTGCGTTACCAACTTTGTGTTGTGCACCAACACAAATGTTTGTTGATGAAACAGATGTTTGTGTTGGGTCTGGGTGTTTGTAGTTCCTTCGTTGTTTCTGGTTTCCATAGTATAAGGGAACCTTAGTTTGGGACCAGGACAATGTATGTGATGTTGTCTCAATTTATTTATTTATTTATAAGTGCGGTTTCAGATTAGCGTTTCAGATACGTATCCTATAGCTCGATTTTATGAAGCGCGTGAGTCACAAGTGCGCTGCCAACCTTTTAACTCCCTTTCCCCCGATTGGTCCTCCGTTACACTCACTCATTCGGAAACAGCACAGGCTGCTTCATCGCCGGTTCATGACCGAAGCCTGGCTCTGGAAAAACGTTCCGATTTTCCTTTTGAGGAACCCTAAAAATGGTATACAATTCGTGAGTTTACCGATTCCAAGCGAAAGGTGAATGTCAGCATCGAGACGAATCCGTCACGTCGATGCGTTTGTCACGGGAGGCGACACGGCGTTCCCATAGCTGCATCCAAATTTGTCCCATAGTTTTCCCATAAAGCTTTGGATGAAGTGGGAATAACCTCTCTTGTGGGAGTATTAAAAAGTGCTCTCCCCGTGGCATATTGTGTAAGAAATTGGTCTTCCAAACCTGCATCTTGAGTTTGAATTTCGAATCCCACGAGGACATGTGTGGTATCAGATTAGTATCTATCAGAGTAGTGTAAGATAATACTGTCCCACTGCAGGGCAAAGGCCTCCATCATTGAAATCAAGTCATCGCTACTATGATGGGACAAGGCTTAATTTACCTACAGCTGGCGGCACGAAAGTATGGTGATAACCGTTATTTTGCGCACTTGTAAATAAGAAGACTTTCTATAAAAATTGGTTGATGCGCACTCAAGGTCATAACTGCTGTTTCGTGCCGTAGACTATACCTAACTACGCTTGCCTAATTAATTCAAATCTAAATCACGGGGCCAACTCAAACCTACGAGGGCATTTGCAACCTATCACATAAAAAAAATTGTAATAAAACGATGTAACATTGGTCAAAGGCATCCCATCCCACACAATAACAAGAGTTAACTATTCCATTTCCTAGCAAATTAATCATGTAAAAAGTACAAATGTGAACGCATCGATCTTCAAAGACAATTGCCATTGTGAGTAAGACTTCACATCACTCCCATCATCAAGGGCCGTTGAAAGTGAATCCCGGGCTGCGCGCGCGCATACCGCGGATGGTCTCACGCCGTCTATGATTATGCGTATGAGTCCTGCACGTAACGCGGCGTAGATCTAAGACAAGCGTCAGGGTTGGCGCTACGAATAATGACATCTGTAATAATAATACTGTTGAGTTCGCTTCGGATCTGGCCCCCTATTTTCTCGTGACTTTCGATGTCACAAAACAAGGCGGTGTACTGTAGCCTCATTATATGCAACATCATCATCATCAGCAACCCACGCTCGTCCACTGCTGGACATAGGTCTCCTCCAATGCACCGCTTCCGATTTTCGGCCACTCTCATCCAGCTCACTCCAGCCAGCATTCGAATGTCGTCATCCCATCTTGTAGCAGGGCGTCCAACACTACGTTTGCCGAGTCGCGGTCTCCACTCAAGGACTCTATGGCTCCAACGGTTGTCAGTTCTGCGGCTAATGTGACCAGCCCACTGCCACTTCAGTTTGCTAATTCAGTGGGCTATGTCGGTGACTCTGGTTCTCATTATATGCATGTCATCATCATCTTCCTGCCCTGTTCCCAGATTAATTGAGCTGGGCGCAGCATGTTTTCTTTTTCCATTCGTCCCTGTCATTCGTCGTCGTATCATCCAGCCCCTTTTCAGTCATGTCAATCTTCACACAATCCATCCATCTCTTTTTCGGCCGTCCTCTGTTCCTCCAATCATTTACATTCTTACCCATCACCCATAGGTGGTAGACAAGCAGGTGGATCACCTGATGAGAAGTGACATAGACACCCGCGACACCAGTGGAGTCCCACGTGCGCTGCCAATTATTTAACTCCCTTTCCCCCCGATTGGGCCTTCGGTACCCTTTCTTATTCGGCGAAACACAGCGCAGGCGCGTTTGACGCCGATCTTCTGTGAGACCGTGGTATCACCCCGGTCAAGCCAGCCCATTCATGCCGAAGAGGGGCATCTCCCACGGTCAAAAAAACTCACTCTATGGTAGGCTTCTTCTCAACTTTGGGCACACACACAGGCCGTTCATCATACGTAGGTAGGTATATGTAACGTTCATCATATTGTAACGTTGGCAGCCCTGTCTGCCGCCCTCAGGGCATTGCCCTTCAAACTCTATTAATGTTTTTTAGGGACCAGCTGTTTTATATCTGATCCTGTATTACGAATGAGGAAACATTGTTTTTACTGTAGGTACTTGATTTTTGTATGTTGTATTATAATTATGATGCTATGTCCTTATAATTATGGCGCCACATGTGTACCTTCGTCATGTGTTTGTTTGATTTGGCCGCCGTAGCCGAATATCGGTTAGAAGGGTATATTTACTGTACCTTATTTTTGAGTTTCCGATATTTTGGAGCTGTTGCAAGCGCCATGAATAAGATAGGTAACTAAATAACTATGTACTAATTTAGTGATAATGAAAGTTTAAATCAACATGTGAATGTTTCTGTGCTTTCGTTTCTGGTAACTACAGCTGTTATTTTCAATGGGTTTCTTATGAGGTTGTTGCATACAATAGTGGTCATTCCTGACTTAGCCGAAAAAGGAACCCATGAGTTCAAAACTGAACCACTCTTGACCACCTCCAAACGTTGCGTGTCCTAACATCATAGATGAGTTCGCTGATGGTGGTCTATTGATTAACGGTGTCACAAGACTGGGCGAGTCGGTCGCCTTTAAATATTTTAATGGACGTTTTCATGTAGGTAGTGCTGCCATCACTCCGGTCTTGATTTAGCTGAGGCTGGTTTGGTTCTTTTATATTTAACTTAACACGCAATTTAACTCTTTGTTCTTTGGAGCAGAAAGTCCGATCTCCTATTTAAACATACTGCAAATCGGACTTTATTCTTTGGAATATTTATTACCACGTGGGTGAAAAAAGCTATTGCCGTTTCCTCAAATCTAGTTCCGTGAGAATCCAATTCGGGATTTTGCTGTGAGACCGACATGGTCCACAACAGCAGGGAGGAGGTAACCACAGCTTTCTCCATAATCACCACTTGTAGTCACATATTTACATACTAAATTACATCACACTCTCGTTAAACACGCATCAATCTTCCCTCTGGCCTGTGGTCGCAATTAGACCTTAATAACTGGCCAGAAGCTTACAGATACTCACCAAACTTCCTAACGTATGTCAATAGCGAAATTAAACCTTATGGTTTAATATTTAAGAACCTCCATCTCTGGACAGACAACTCTGATACAACTTTGGTGCAGTACAGTCACTACACATCAAACACTGATATGAATTATGATATTCAATCTTAAATCCTGCAGATTAAGGGCCAGAGTATCTAGAATCTAACATTTAACAGCCTGTAGATTTACGAGTAGGTACAGTCACTCAAAGTACCAATATTGAATCTAACAGTGTTAAACATAAGGGCGATGTACAGAATTGAACTTGTTAAAGCACCATGCTTCACCTGTCATTCAGCCTGTTAATTAGATCAACTGGGTAATTGCTGGTTGGTCGTGAAAGCGTTAATTGGTGAAACAATTAAAGTCAGATTAAAGTTCATTGTTTGGTGGTTCTCGGTCGGACACCGAAGATTGGTTGAGTCTCGAGTGTAATCTATATGGTTAAATTGAACAAAATTGAAAAATATCTATAATATAAAGAGGTAAATATACAAAGTGTACCTACCTGTGAACATTTACCATCGAGCCATCTCGCGAGACATTTCAACTCGGCCTGACAGTCACTATACCTTTTCAATTTTAATGACGTTAAAACAAGGCCTTCATTACCCACCCGACCTCTCGCCTTTATTACTTGCCTATTGCACCGCAGCTGCATAATTATTACAAGCATCGCATCAAACAAGAAACCAATCCCTAATTCCACATTTGGTATTCAATCAAGACTTCTTAATGAGCGCAAGCGCATATTGTCTTATCGCAGGACGTTGACCCCGGGCCCACGTGTGGGACTGTGGGCACACGTGTTCCTTTACAATCTTTGTCCGGTTTCTTTTTATAATCTTTTCTAAGCACCAGATTTTGGAGGGACAGTGGATTAGGACAGGAAAAGGCGTGGAGTAAGATTGTGATTAATTTTTATTTTTGTTATAGCAATTTAAATTTTTTCTTAAGTAAATACCTAATGCACTTAAAAATTGTCGGCTTAGTACGGAGTTCAGTTAGTTTAATTGGTAGCATAACCATCCGGTTGTGTTCAATATATTTTTATAAGTGACCTATAACGCGATTAGACTGTTCTGAAACGTAACAACAGTGTTTTGGCTGCTTTTCTACCAGAGCTGTGCTATGCTCTATGCTACTAAGATGTGAAATCTACGTAAAAATATGTGACCGTTACCACCCATACTAAGCGCTACGAAGATGCGCCGCCAAAAAGTAACTGTGCGATAAAGATGCGCATTTCGAGCCATGCTAAGTATATGTATCGATAGTGTATGAAATAGTATGGAATCCATACTATTTATAAAGATATAACTTCTACAGACAACAAGCCTTGTGCTTATAGGTAAACCGAAAACACGAAACGCTTGCGCGATGTAATTGGACACAGTGCCATCTGTCGGTTCATTTCTGAATTACGGTCCCGAAGCGAAGTGAGGGCGGGCCACTAGTGGATGTATAAATGTAAACAACCTCGTATTGTTTTTGATACGTCTCCTCTCTACTCCACGCCACCTCTGTCCCAAAATCCCCTCCGTGCGAGAATGCGACCCTTTCTTAGTGCACTTGCTAAGTGCGAGTACTACGGAGCCCTCCGAAGTCTTTTCAAGTGTGACACCGGCTTTCATTAGAGGCCTGCATAAAAGGCATTGTGAGATTTTATTGCGCAGTCTTATTGGAATGTGAGGGGATTATCAAACGACTTATTATAATAATTTGATAGTAAATAAGTACTACATAAATACGTTTTAAGGTAGGGTGGTAAATAACAGCTCATTTGGGTATGGTTAGGTTAGTAGAGTCATCTCTTTCCATCAAGAGTGAGTTGCCATCTGCTGCACACTTTTGACGGCTCATTGCACAGATTTGAAAAACGGCAGAGGAGTTAAGTTTCGCAAAATTAATCCCCGAAACGAAGTGAGGGTAATCCACTAATTACCTACATTAAAAATAAAAAAAACAGTTCGTCTATCGAACTACAGACTGGTAAGAGTACACGGAACAAAGGATTTATTAGACTTCAAAAGTGCTGACAGAGTTAATATCCGATATGTGTTCACATCCCCACTTTCATTACTATGTCTCCAAGGGGCCTCTACATGTTGGATCTGTATGCCGACGTACGCCTTCCAAAAGGACCGGTCTTCGTGCCGTGATCGCCCGCAGGATAAGAATACACAAATATGATAGGGTAATATCATATACCTACTATATGTAATTAGGTATGTATGTACATACCTAAGAATGGATGGATTTTTTTTACAAATATCCTTTACACCATGGTGTATGCTAAGAAGTGATAGTTCCTGATTTTGTTTTGATCTCCCAGGGGGAAATGCGTTCATCCCCCTACGGATGGGTATGCGTTAACGCATACCCATCCGTAGGGGGATGGACGGGCTATGTCGGATTCCCCCTCTTAACGACGGGGGTTTATAGTTCATGATAACCGACTGTATAGATTTCCACCATTACTCGTCCCTGGCAAGAGGAAGCAATTAAGAACTTACTGCGTGTACCTTAATTGTACCACTAATTTTATATTCAAACATTCACCGATCGAATCTCAAGTTTAACATGAAATCAGGACATCTTGATCAGACCGTGACGCATAATGCATGCACCCTGCCCCCTGGTGCCCTGTCATCCTGTTGTTAAACGATTTCTGGTAGCAACTCATTTGTAAAAATAATTGTCTTCAACTGACGCGGTATTGTATAAAAGCGTAAAAATAACCTTAAAATTTTTGTTCGTTTTCTTTTTTTTCTTATATGGTGGCGGAGGAGGCAGTACGGATCACCATGAATGGTAAAGCGATTGCCGCCGCTCATAGATACCTGCAACACCAGTAGAGTCACAACCGCAACATTTAAAAACCCCTTTCCCCCTATTGGGCCTCCGGTACACTCCATCTCAATCGGACGAAACACAGCGCAGGCGCTGCTTCAACGTGGCCGTGGTATCACTCTGGTCGAGCCGGCCCATTCATGCCAAAGCATGACCATCGCAAGGTTAAGAAGCTTAAAATTAAAATACCTACTGAATTAATTGTGTTGTTTCCTAAACAATAATGAGACAATACCACACATCTACACTGTCATGGTCCCAAAGGAATGATTTCCCCTGTACCAAGGAAACCAGGGACAACGAAGGTACCACAAGCACCTATGCCGAAAACAATATTATCATTCATCAAAAATCACTTGTATTCGTTTGGGAATCGAACCTTGCTTCTCAAACGGCGCTCAAACCACTGTCATGTGCTAAACGGGTCGTCCATACCTACATACTCGTAACTTGGTCCTGCGTGTCCCGTGGGAATGTGGCAGGAGCGCGCGCGCACGCAACTCGTTCAATCTGGCGTCACGCTCTCTGGCTTTGATCCTGTCTCGACATATGAAATGAGGATGTTAAAAAAGATGTGAGTACCAGACCATGGGGAATGCTTTCAGGAATTGTTCGGATTGATTCCTGCCGCTTCATTTCGCCACCGTTCTACTCGATAGCAGTTCCACTCCCATCATTTAGATGGTTAGCAATCTTCAACTGTGCGTTTCTTAAGAAACTTTCTGCCTCGAACTACAAAACCATGGAATGAACTGTCACCTGCGGTAATTCCGGACCGATACGACCTGCAAACCTGCAAAAAGCGTGCGTACTCCTTCTTAAAAGGTCGGTAGCGCACTTGCGACTCCTCTGGTGTTGCGGGTGTCCATGCAGGTAATCCGTCTGCTCGTCCACCAGCTATCACATAAAAAAAATATTTCATCACATTCTTATGTTAATGAAATTGGTGTTTATCGAACTACAGACTGGTAAGAGTACACGGAACAAAGGATTTATTCAGACTTCAAAAGTGCTGACAGAGTTAATATCCGATATGTGTTCACATCCCCATTTTCATTACTATGTCTCCAAGGGGCCTCTACATGTTGGATCTGTATGCCGACGTACGCCTTCCAAAAGGACCGGTCATCGTGCCGTGATCGCCCGCAGGATAGATACAAAATATGATAGGGTTAATATTCATATACCTACTATATGTAATTAGGTATGTATGTACATACCTAAGAATGGATGGATTTTTTTTACAAATATCCTTTACACCATGGTGTATGCTAAGAAGTGATAGTTCCTGATTTTGTTTTTGATCTCCCAGGGGAAATGCGTTCATCCCCCTACGGATGGGTATGCGTTACGCATACCCATCCGTAGGGGGATGGACGGGCTATGTCGGATTCCCCCCTCTTAACGACGGGGGTTTTATAGTTCATGATAACCGACTGTATATATTTCCACCATTACTCGTCCCTGCAAGGATGAAGCAATTAAGAACTTAACTGCGTGTACCTTAATTGTACCACTAATTTTATATTCAAACATTCACGATCGAATCTCAAGTTTAACATGAAATCAGGACATCTTTGATCAGACCGTGACGCATAATGCATGCACCCTGCCCCCTGGTGCCCTGTCATCCTGTTGTTAAACGATTTCTGGTAGCAACTCATTTGTAAAAATGAATGCTTTAACTACATAAATAAAGCGTAAAAAATAATTTAAGAAATTTGTTCGTGTTTTTGTTCCACCGGCTGCGGCCGGCCACATTCCGCGAGTAGTTTTCAAAGAAAAACTAACATTCCTCCTGTGAGCTATAATTTTGGGAGTGGACTACCCACTTATATTACGAATTTAAAGAATATTTTAAAAATAAATAGAAAATGTAATAGAAGAATTGAACTAACCACTTTCAGTTGCCAGTTGAGCAAAAAGAGACAAGATTTTCTTCTTAAAAAGTCGCTTTCTAACCAGCCTGGTAGTCGACACCCTCCCTAGGCTTAGTTTAATAACTATACTCTGATTTTAATCATGTGGAGTAAACTGACAGATTCTGATGACAATGTGTCATCCCCATACATTATCACTCAATTTGACAGATAAAATGTCAAAATGTATGGAAACTTGACATTTGCATCTGTCAGTTTACTCCACATGATTAAAAATCAGAGTATAAGTAAAATCTTACACTAGTTTGTAAGATTTTTTTAAATCGGATACCAACCCCTGTACAAAGGACAACGAAGGTACCACAAGCACCTATGCCGAAAACAATTATTATCATTCATCAAAAATCACTTGTATTCGTTTGGGAATTGAACCTTGCTTCTCAAACGGCGCTCAAACCACTGTCATGTGCTAAACGGGTCGTCCATACCTACATACTCGTAACTTGGTCCTGTGCGTCCCGTGGGAATGTGGCAGGAGCGCGCGCGCACGCAACTCGTTCAATCTGGCGTCACGCTCTCTGGCTTTGATCCTGTCTCGACATTTGAAATGAGGATGTTAAAAAAGATGTGAGTACCAGACCATGGGGAATGCTTTCAGGAATTGTTCGGATTGATTCCTGCCGCTTCATTTCGCCACCGTTCTACTCGATAGCAATCTTCAACTGTGCGTTTCTTAAGAAAACCTTTCTGCCTCGAACTACAAAACCATTGGAATGAACTGCACGCGGTAATTCCGAACGATACGCCGCAAACCTGCAAAAAGTGTGCGTACTCCTTCTTAAAAGGTCGGGCAGCGCATCGGTATCCATGCAGGTAATCCGTCTGCACCAGCTATCACAAAAAAAAATATTCATCCATTCAGTTAATGAAATTGGTGTTTTTTCGAAACTGCCTTTAATCCCGATTTCTCTCTTTGGTAAAGGAATTCGAAATTCAAATTTTTAATCTATTTAATCATGTTAATATTGTGATGCTTTGATTACCGTCATTCATTTGTTTTTTTTTTCTTCTGTTTTGTTCTGTTTGCGTCACTCATTTCACAAAATGGAAGACTTAAAAATCGCCAATTTCATAATATGTAAGGACCTTAATACTTATTACTCTCTTTGTTTGAAAGTGAAACGTCCAAAATTTAACTGCATACACATTACTAAGTACAAATTCCTCGGATGCAACATAATTAAGTCAGTGATTTACATACAAAACGCACTTTTGTTGGTGCGTGGCACTTCCTTGATTGGTGCAAGTGTGAATAAGGGTTCAAAAGGGAATCTCATGCATAGTAATGAACGGGAACTGTCGCGCTCCACTGGCCAGAAAACATCCTTTAGGGAACAAAGATTTACAATTTGAGGAGTCATTTTATGTTATTTGAGTTTGGTTAGACGGCAGTGGAAGAAACCACCACTTCGGCCAGATCGTCAATATACCATCAGGTAAGATTGTGGCCAAACTTGCATTTACTGCCGAACTCAGAATTGTCAATCTGCTTTATATTTAACTTATCTATACTTTTATCGATAGAAATGAAAAAAAAACCATTGGGTGGGATAGGTTTTAAAGGTCAGCAGCGCACTTGTACTCGACTGGTGCTGCAGTATCTATCGCTTACCATCAAGTGATCCGTCTGCTCGTCTGCCAGTTATCACAAAAAACCTAGGTATGTACCTATTTTAATTTTAGTTTTTTTTTTCTTTATAAGCACTTAGCTTGTAAAAAGTCTGATTTGCCCCTCTATGGCCCAGAACCTGGGTGCCTATGGTTACAATGAAGTGATTGCTATCTGGCCTTTTTCAACCCTTATAGAGCAAGCTGGATTATACGTTTACTACCATCACGTTAAATTAAGTCACTGGTTGTTCGTGATATCTTTTGTAATTTAATAGAAAGTGACTTCTTTTATTAAAGAGAGTGACGTAATCGAATACGCCGGGAATCGAACCCGATACTTCGGAAGGAAGCGGATGGCAGCCGTCTGTCGACTCAACTTATTGGGTTTCATTGAACATATGACAGGAAGGAACTGTTTCAATCCTGAGTTTTGTAAAATTAGTTGAGTGTTGGCGGTAAAATTTAACTGATGGGTAAATTATGACGTCAGTACCGTATCAGCTGGCTAATATTGGTGAAGTTAGGGTAGAACAGTGACAAGCAGAAAAAAACTTGAAAATCTCGGACGAGTTTTCCCCTAATAACAGGTTGGGCGAGACCTTATTATTTACATCTGTTAGATGTAATAAGGTCTCGCGTATATTTTTCGTATCGTTTTCTATCGAAATTTTCTGAACGAGTAAACGAGTTCAAAGTGTCCATTCGCAAATGAGCGCTTTCGGAATTTAAAACCAATTACTAGACATGAATCACTTTTGTAAAGGAAAGTGAGGTTTTTTTGAGATTTAACCCTATTTTCCTTGTGTATTTTGTTTTCATCAGTATAATGTCCTCAAGAACTAAGTTATTAGCATTCTATTAGGACGGCTAATACCTACTATTTATAAAGAGATAACTTTATGTTGACTACCAAAAGGGTTATGGGGAGTGGAAGGTTCTCCATGAAAAGGGAAGATCTTCTGCCGAGTCGGGACGTTAGGTTCGCTCGGGGGCCATAGTCCGGCATACCTTCTTTGTTTGTCGTAGGTATGTATTTATACTAGTGGCCCGCCCTCACTTCGCTTCGAGCCCGTAATTCAGAAATGAACCAATAGATGGCGCTGTGTCCAATTACATCGCGCAAGCGTTTCGTGTTTTCGGTTTACCTATAAGCCTTGTCGTTGTCTATAGAAGTTATCTCTTTATAAATAGTATAGATATAGATTTTAAGTAGACTTGGCAACTTTGCTTTAGTGATGTAGGATCATAGTATAATTTGAATCTTGTATGGAACAGTCAAATTAGCGCCATCTGCTGTAAGTTGAATGGTACTGTAGTGGCGAACTTCATTTCTTCGGGCGATGGAAAATGTCGCCACAGGGTTATATGAAACCGAAAAAGACGATACTCTTGCGCGATGCAATCGACCCCCAGCGCCATATATTGGCAAAGATTGGAACTAATAGCAAGACTAAACGAAGTGAGGGCGGGCCACTAGTACCTATTGACAGTAAAATTAATATAGACTAGTTCCGAGTTTGTTTTTACTCTGACCTATAACATATTTCAGCTGTGTGGTCCAAAGGGGAACTTGTTATCTAACATTATAAATTAAAACCAATTTTCATAATATTGCCGACGATAAAACAATTGCGGCCGCCTTTATCGGAATGTTGCAACCGTATCAATTCTGTGAGATAACCGAATAGGAACTGCATAGATACACTTGCTATTGTAATTTGAGTCATTTGCGCTCGAGAATAGATGTGAAAATTCAATGTTGAACAATGGAGTGTTGTCTTACGCAATACTCGATAGTTTAACGTTGAATTTTATATCATATCGATAAAACAATTTTTATACGCACTAATTTAAATTGCTTTTTTTATGAGATAGGGGGTAGAACCCGAACAGACGGATCACCTGATGGTAAGCGATTACCGTCGCCCATGGACACCCGCATAACCAGAGGAGTCGCATGCGCGCTACCAACCTGTTAAAAAGTACCTACTTAGGTACGTCCTTTAACTTTTACACCTTTACCTTTTATAAAGTGCCACCAGCCCCTACACTAGTGGCGTGGTTCAGTGGTATTGATGCCACCCTCTATTCTTCCGCAACTCCCCCTTCCCCCAAATTAAACCAGACTTTTTATGGTCCCCTAAAAAGTGCTTTGCTATGGCCGCTGTTTACCAGACTTGGTAATTTTGGATCATGGTGCAATCGTACCCCGGACTCTATAGCGATGGCTTGGACGCGATTGGAAAATGATACGCTGAGATGAGCTACTTATATACTTATATTTTATAAGATGATATGAACTGTAGCGCTACCATGATTTGACATCTAAAACTGACATAACGTAAACTATTGCTCTGTCTCTTTCAAGTGCATCACAATGAAAGAGAGAGAGAGATAGTTTTCGATAGCGAGGATAGTATTTCATAAGTATTTCAAACTCATGGTAAGGCTACAGATAGGCATAGTTCTCTAGTATCTATTTTATCGATAAGTACCGTCGCAATAAATCACTAGTTTGTTCTAATTGAATTTAGTGGTTTTGTCCTAATGAGGGAGAAGAGTGTCCTAATGTAAAAAGCATAAAGTTGATTGTTATTGCACATTTCACTTCTGGTATCGTTTTCCAATAAATTTTACGGCGCACAGCGGGTACAGTCGTCCTCGAGTTTTATTGTTATTAGTTTAATCTGTTGGACCAGTTATAAGGATATGGGACTGCAAAAGAATTAACTATATATATATTTATAGTTTTTACATTTCTGCCGATTTTTTCATTGCCTTACCACATTGCAAACACGCTGTTTTCTTTCCTCTACCCTAACTTTGTCGGGAACTTCGGAAAGAAATGAATAAGTCACTCAAGACACACAAGGGACAAGACGAATTTAGAAATGATGTATTTTGGAAAGTTCTTGATAAGCCGATAGTTAGGTTTTAGACAAAACTGAACCAATTATAAATTACTAGCTGTAACCCGCGGCTACGTCCAAGTGGAATAGTAGGTAGGTTTATTATTTAATAACTTTCAACCCCTCCAAGTTAACCCCTTATAACCCTTTCGCAATAATAAGAAATCTATGTTCTTTCTCAGTATACCAAATTTAATTTAAATCCGTTCAGTAGTTTTGGCGTGAAAGAGTAACAGACAGACATACAGAGTTACTTTCGCATTTATAATATTTCCTATTGTTAGTATTAGAATTAGTCTTTCTAAGTGATACGTGGTAGATGAGCTAACAGATCTTAGATGCCCCCAACACCAGAGTAGGTAGTCGCTATGTCTGTATATTATGGCCCCACTACAATATCTTTTTAGCTTCACTTACAGTAAAAATCCAAAAAGTGATGGATCATTTTTCTCTCCAAAGGTACTTAATAGAATTCGTGGTTGAAGAGTTCCCATAAAAATGTGTGGAGTGAACTTAATCGATTTACCAAACCATGGATGCTGTACGTGAACTAATCCACCTAACCATACTGTCTCGTGTTGCAGGGGATATCAACCTTTTTGGTTGAAGGGATAAGGTATTCGTAGAAAAAAATATTAGTACGTTTAAGTGATTTTTATCGATATCTTTAATTTTATATCGTGACTGCCTATGCCTATTCTGCTATAGGTGCTGAAAGTGGACAAAATGTAAAAATAAATTTGTATCCTCTTTCAGCACCTGCCAAAAATATCAATAGGTGCTGAAAGTGGACTAGGCCAGGTGCTGAACGTTCCAGGTGCTGAAAATCTGGGTGCTGAAAGTGGACTACTTCGAAATGTCTTTAAATTAATAAATTAACACAACATCTTATACATTGACCTGACTCCGTACTAAGCAATTGTAATACGGATATCAGACAACAGAGGTATTACAAATAAAGTAAATTATCAGCCTTATACTGTCTCACTTCAAGGCAAAGGCCTGCATTGTAGAAATCGAGTCATCGCTACTATGATGGGATTAGGCTTGATCACCACGTTTGCCTAATCCGGATTAGGACGTCTATGATGGAAGTCTATGTATCAAAAAATTCAGAGTGCAGTAGGTAAGGGCAGCGCGGTTGAAACGAGACTGCTCTCACTCTTATCCTCAAAAACAGTTCATCAGAATTATA
The DNA here is from genome assembly GCA_014851415.1 of Cnaphalocrocis medinalis. Classification (NCBI taxonomy): domain Eukaryota; kingdom Metazoa; phylum Arthropoda; class Insecta; order Lepidoptera; family Crambidae; genus Cnaphalocrocis; species Cnaphalocrocis medinalis. The sequence continues at coordinate 13,575,907 of CM026292.1, forward strand.
GTGGAAAAAAATCTAAAACTTTTTTCAGACACTCAAAATAACAAAGAAAACGTTATTGACCCCTGATCCGTACCATCAACCAGGCCATGTCAAATCGATTAGGAGATGTACACACTAGACCCCTCACAATGGAAGAAGACCTTAATGACGAATTAAGGCCAAGGACACAATGACCCATGAAGGATTGGGCCCTTGACGGATGAAGACGGATGGGCCGAATAAAGGGACGAAATAGTGGTAAATAGCTATTTTAATGGAGAGTTAAAAAATTTAAATGTTAAGTTTGTATGGATGTGACTATGGCATACTGCATGCAGTCTGTAATAATAATTAGAAGCTGCTATTGGACAATTTATTGGAAATACACAAAAATTTAAAATTTACTAGGTTATTTATTTGTTTTATATTAGATTTCTTTTTCTTGTAGTTATAAAGATGAATAAGAAGGTTTGTTGCTTTAATCAAACTTCAGTCTATCAGTATCAGAGTATAAAATTATACTGTTCTACTACAGGGCAAAGGCGTCCATCAATGAAATCAAGTCATCGTTACTATGATGGGATTAGTTTTAATCTTCACGCTTGCCTAAGGCGGATTGGTCATCACAAACTTGAGCTGTGTTCGAAAAAATCGAAAAATACTTTCTTGACCCAGGAATCGAAGCCTGGACCTCGAAACTACGGCCCGATATTTAAACCACTAGACAAACGGGGCGTTAATCTATCAAATAGAAGATAAATCAAAGCTATGTTACGAAATATCTGGTTTTTGTATAATTTTTTAAGTAACATTTTATAATTTATTGTTCAATACCGTAAAGCGTGCTAGTCAGTCACGCCATCTCTCGTTTGCTCGATGTAACATTAATATTAATCTCTGTTTAAATGTACATTAGCTACGTGGCTTTAAAATCTAATTGATATTTATATATAGATTAATAAATTACACAGTACGGGTATGATAAATAAATTATCTAGGCTTTTATTTAAGGAGGTAAAATATAAAATTTGTTTCTGTAAATTTACATTTTTTTAAAATGGTCCTACAAATCTTCAGCTACGGTGGCCAATCTTAACAATCAGCCACGTACTCAGGATATATTATAAGTAGTGTTTATGTGTGTACGCAAACACAGGTGCACTCTCTACTTATTCTCTTTCGGTGGGACACAAACCACTCTATTACAAAGCACTATAAAAGCAAGGAAATAATACCAAAAATCTATAACCAAAAATACATTTTGTATTTGGACGAATCACAGATGGTTGTAACCTGACACTGTGGCATGAGGCCATTTTTTTCTGAAAAAAAAAAAGATAAGCAAACCATTTGGTTCGGTTTTGTATGATTTATGCAAGTGTAGAGCGAAATGGGCCGAATTTTTTGTCCAAAAAAATGTTTTTGACCTCTGCCTGGGCGGGTACCACGCAAATAAAATTAATTATTTATTTTTCTTATGTCGGTTAGTAGGTTACAGATATTTGGTTTATTTAATGATCCTGTGACGATTTTGTATTCCTTGTTTGTTATTTTGTTAATACAAAATAATTTATTTGACAGTAAATAGGGTGGTCACTTTTAGAGATGTTAAAATAATCATTTTGCTTTGTACTCAGTACTTATTCTAGAACATAAATAAAAAAGTTTAATGAATATTATTTTAAAAATGTCACTTAGTGCAAATGTGTTTCTTTAAGACTTTTTTTGTGAGATCGCTTTGATCGGTTTTTTGTAAGCTTATGTTGCCATCTATCGTCGAGTAGCAGAAGCTAAGAAAACATATTCAGAGTTCATAACAAAATTATATTTTTCTATTTATGAAATTACACAAACATTTTGTCATCGATGTTATTTAAGTATAAAAATATGTTCTTTGCTAAACAAAAAATTTTACAACTACAAAAAATTGACAAATAAAGTTTTCGATTAACTCAAATAGGGCCCCAGACGAGATGCGGGGCAAAAAATTATATATTTTGTAAATATACCTAAAGTACAGGTTAAATTTTCATTAATCGTTGAATAATTTACCCTAGTTAAGATACTTAAGTACTTCTTACTACGAAATTTGATCCTAAAAGCCTTATTTAAAACGCATCTTTTAGGTAAAAGCGTCGCTAACGATTTTATGCACCAAAATAAAGTAAAAAAAATACATTGAATGTAGTTAATAAATAGATGGTATTTAGACAAGATGTATTATAGTAATTAAATACTTATCTTTAGAAAAATAAAATCTTTAGCTAGTTAAAATTAGGCCCAAGTTCAAACACGAGTTCACATCTAAGACTGAAAGGACAGGTGCTAAACAAACAAAAGATTGTACACTTATGTCAAAATTGACACTTTACCACTTCCTGGTTGAATGCGCCCTTATAACCCTCAAACGCCCGCGGTACATAATGTACCCGGGTAGGTATACGGGTCTATTGTAGAGGGCGCTAGTCTGCGGTAACACTCGTTACGTCGTGGCAACAGATTTTTATTCATTACACCAATTTACTTGATAAAAACTTCATGGGGGCTCTTTAACCGGCATTATGGAGGTTATTGTTGAAATCACGAACTCTATTGATAACTTACTACTTACTTAATCCGTATTGATGAAAATTTCCCTATTGATAAAAAAGCAATATTTTATTGCTTACTTAGTTACGCCTATATAGTTGAGGATTTTTGAGATTAAGTATTCGATTTTTCTTATCACAACGAAATAAACTTATCGTTAATTTTTACACCCTATACGCCTCAAAATCTTAAAACATATACTTATAGTTACTCGATATCCCAGGGCCAATCAAGGGTCAATTTATAACAATTTTTTAACCCAGCGGGACGCAACGTACTCAGGGGCGTCGAAACACTTTTTATTACGGGATAAAAGTGCATACATCTGCCGATTGATATTAATGATGAAGCTTAAAAAACCATTATTCATTTGGGAACTAATCTAAAACAGATGCCTGATCTTGCACCCAAAAGTAGTTGTCCAAATTTGACCCTTATCATTTTAGTGTTAAGACGAATATTTAAAGTTTAATTGGATTGTGTTAATATGGTTAAGTGTTAAGATTGGCCACTTAAGTTTTAAAAAGTGAAACGGCATGTGGTAAATTTTGCCATTTAAATCCTAGTGAAAGTAGTTTTGAATTTGGCACAAAAAATGTTTTAGGACCCACTTGCTTTATATAAGACCGCTTTTGAGTGAAAAAGGGATTCTTCACGAGTAGTTTAAAGAAACTCTCGCGGTTTTTTTTTTTATGTGATAGGTAGCAGGCGAGCAGGCGGATCACCTGATGGTAAGCAATTGCCACCGCCCATGGACACTTGCAACACCAGTGGAGTTACAAGTGTGCTGCCAACCTTTTATCCCCTTCCCCCCCGAGTGGGCCTCCGGTACACTCACTCACTCAGCGAAACAATGAAAGAGGTTTTTTGAGATCGGTCCATTAACAAGTAGGTACAAGTGCAATATTTGAAACAAATCATCTAATTAAGCGTAAGGTGTCTCATTATCTCTCTTACCTTTGCCGTGCCCGACAGGCAGGGGCGTCTTTCCCTTAGGTGCAGGGTGTGCGTTGCACACGGGCGCCGCGGTCCTAGGGGCGCCGGGCGCCGCGGTCCTAGGGGCGTCGGGCGCCGCAGTCCTAGGGGCGCCGGGCGCCGCGGTCCTTGGGGCGCCGGGCGCCGCTCGCAACGGAGCCCCACTCAGCGCGCGCCCGCGCTGGCCGGCCGCCCCGCTTTAATAACCAACGTAAAAAGAACTCCAGTTTGCATACATTTTGTGTAGCACCTGGAGCTCTTCTTATATTTGTCGTATTACAGCAAAGCAAGGCGCGCCACGTTTATATTCGGGGGATCACCACGACATCACCGGTCGTAGGTAAATCTTACGTGGAGTTTCCGAACCGCAAGGCCACGGGACTTCCCACGAAAGTGGGTCGCTCGCTGTTTGCTTTTTTCTCCCCCCTTTACTTGGGGCGCCTCTGGGCGCTGCCCCCACATTACATGTGGGGGACTTTATATGGAGGCTCCACCCTTAAACGGCTGGACAAACTGTATTGTTCGGACTGCAGGTGGCCCTCCACAAAACGGAGGCTATATACTTCGCGCCACCACGTCGTCGTTTTCCTCCTGACGCATCCATATCCGTTGAGGGCTGTAGAGTGGAAGTTAAGACAGAGATGAAATATCTCGGTCTAATTTTAGATGCGCGTTAGAATTTTGGTCCCCACTTCCGGCGATTGGTACCGCGCCTGTTAAAAGCAGCGAATGCTTTTAATTGGCTCCTGCCTAACCTGGGTGGTCCTAACCCAAGATGCCGGCTGCTATTTGCCGGAATTTTACGCTCAATGGCGTTATACGGGGCCCCCATTTGGGTTGATAAGATCTCTAGACGGCTGAATGCCTCCCTTTTGAGAGCGCCTCAGAGGGCGATAGCGCAGCGAGTCGCCAGAGCTTATAAAACAGTAAGTTTCTCGCCGGCTTGCGCGCTGGCAGGGACCCCTCCTTGGGAGGAGGAGGCCAAGGTGCTGGCCTCCATCTATGAATGGACGGTGGCCAAAAAGGAGGAGGGTGAGCCCTTCTGCCTACAGGAGCGCGAGGCAATGCGTAAGGAGGCGAATAAAGATCTCGTCCGGAGATGGTCCGCCAGCCTAGGCATCGCCGAGTTTGGTCGGTGGACAACGGACGCGCTAGCCCCGGTTCTAGATCGGTGGTTGGAGAGGTCCCATGGATTCCTCTCGTTTCGTATGGTGCAGATCATGACAGGACATGGTTGCTTCGGCAAGTTCCTGCACCGTATCGAGCGAGAGGAGACCCCCCGTTGCCACGCTTGCGGGGCGGACGAGGATACGGCCGAGCACACTCTGGCCGTGTGCAGCTCCTGGGACCAACAGTGCCAGGAGTTGGTGCGCGTAGTTGGGAGCGACCTTTCGCTCCCAAATATAGTCGGAGCGATGGTCACCAGCGACCAAGCCTTTACGGCCTTTGCCTCTTTCTGCGAGGACGTAATGTCACAGAAAGAGGCCGCCGAGCGACAGAGGGAGGAGGATCCCCTTGCATGCTCGCCCTTCTGCGGCGAGGGAGGAGATGCCGACCAGACGCGCGACTCGCTTCTCTCCGAGGAAGAGGCCGGTCAATGCGCGGTGCGGGGGGGGGGGGGGGGGTGCTAGGGCAATGTTTTGCACACGGGCGCCACATGAGCTCCATATTGTAGGTACTTTACCTATTCTGTTTATCTACCACCTTATATAACATATGGAGAGTAATAATGAATATGAATAAATAACCTATTGCTTTTCTTTTTCTTTAATCTAAGCGTTTAATTTCCAGTGCTTCACAAAATTGTCGCTTTGGAGCCCAGGGTTCTCTTGACCATGATTCAGGATTTGGGGAGTCTAGTAATTACAGAAGCGGTTGTCGTCTGACCTGCATACCCCTTTAACAGGGGAACTAGACAATTCATAATTTGCATTGACTATATTATGTACACATTAGGCTACCACAACCGGTAAATTTTCCTCAATTGATATTCAAACAACCTAATTGTGTGTGACAGTAAGTTAAAGGATATTGAAGAAATTTGAAGTTTTGTTTATTTTAATGTGTGGCTGTACGTACCTACATGTTATGTATTAATATTTTTACGTATTATGGCTGAGTTTTCAAGACCGAGTGTAAGCCTTTACGTTATTTAAATATTTAATAGCTCGGTAAATAAATCCTACATAATGTCATATAATTTCTCCCTCAGGATGTAAACTCGACCCCAACCGCATTAACAATTAACAGTAATTCCGCTATCGCGATGATGTCGTCGGCAGATGCGCGATGCGATCAGTGGCGCCCTCTGGACACGCGCGCCGATGCGTGCGCGCATGTCATGACGATTGGGACTTAAGGCGATGGGTATGGCGGACTATCCACGCCAATTGGTTTAAATTACTACCTACTAATCTGGTTCTTTTATGATATAGGTGGCAGACGAGCCAACAGATCACCTGATGGAAAACGATTACCGCTGCCCATGGACACCTGCAATGCCAGTGGTGTCACAAGTGCGCTGCTTACCTTTCAGCACAAGGATAAGGTGGACCGACGATATAGGGTCGCGGGAATTCCTTGGCAGCTTGGGAGGCACAAAACCGATCTTTGTGAAGAACATCGGGGGAGGCCTATGTCCAGCAGTGGACGTCTATTGGCTGAAATTATGATGATGATAAAGATCTATTTTTCACGATTTCAAAGCTCCAGTTTCTCGGCAAACACTTTTTAACGGTTAAAAAAAGGCTCTCAATTCGTATGTCTAAAATATTTTTTTTGATACTAGAGGCGGCAAACGAGCAAGCGGGTCACCTGCTGGTAAGTATTTTTATATAAGAATTGTGCTGCAATCTCGAATCGAAATTTAGATTAACGCCAAAACGGCAGTCGCTTTATTGTAATGGTCGGCTTTCTAAACCTGGATTATGATCTAAGTACTCCCCACGCCAAGCTCCAATGCAAGCTTGGACACAACTAAGAATGCAAGACGCTGAAATGATGATGAGTATTTTATGGAAACATCGGTTAGAGGTGTAGAGATGATAAGTAAGTTATAAATAACTCAGCCTTAAGTAGTTGTCATAACTCGTGGATGGCCGGCGCCCCGCAGAGACGTCGCATACGTGAGATATTAGCTGCGCACGCGCAAATGAATGCGCACTCAGACAAAGGACAGTATTGTACAAACAAAGCGAGGGGACCGTTACTTAATATAATAAATAAATATTATATCAACAGTAAATCTAATATCTCATAATGAAAAAGGATAAAAGCAGCAAACATCCATACTAATATTATAAATGCGAAAGTAACTCTGTCTGTCTGTCTGTTACTCTTTCACGCCAAAACTACTGAACGGATTTAAATGAAATTTGGTACTTATACAGATGGTCTAGACCCTGAGAAAGGACATAGGCTACTTTTTATTGCGAAAAAGGGGTTGTAAGGGGTTAAAAGTGGGGTAAAAAGTTACTTTTCCACGCAGACGAAGTCGCGGGCGGCTGCTAGTTTATTATAAATGTGTAAAAATACTTGCCGCAGAACTGACAACTATTGGAGCGACTCGGTAAGCGTAGTGTTGCACAAGATGTGATGATGACATTGGAAGGCTGGCAGGCTAGCCAGAGTGGGCTGGATGAGAGTTCCCGAAAATCGTGAGCAGTGACGTGCATCAGGGGAGACCTATGTCCAGCAGTGGACGAGTGTGGGTTGCTGATGATGATGAAAAATACTTTTTTAAAAGGTTGATGATAAAAGACTCAAACTGTATCAGATTGGCAAAAAAAATTCAATCATTTGAAAGGCATCGCTGACCAAATTTAAATCATTCGAACTCCAAGTAAAGCTCCAACACTCAACAGTGATCATTATAATTTCACAGTGTTAACCGTTAAATGCAGGCGTGCGGTACGGTGCGGGACAAATGACTGAGGGACAGTAATGGCTATCAGAGATCGCAGAAGGCAATGTCGTGCTTATTAACTACGCACCGGTTAATTTTCACCGGTTTACTTAGCTAATGACGTTTTGAGTTACAAAAAGAGTTTATTTTTTATGTTTTAGGTAATGGTTTTGGGAAAGTAACTATTTTATGTAATGTGTCAATAGTCATGAAATTAAATTGTTGGCGTCACTGCCGCTTACGACCTAGGGAATGGTGTCCCCATGGTTATTATCGTTATTGTTATCAAAGAAACTCCGTTACTTGGTTCTAAAAAAAAACAGTTTTCAAGGTTTTTTGACACAATAGCTATAGAATTTAAAAAAAACTGCAAAAAGCCAGCGTCCGCAGCGCACTGAGACGCTTCTTGTGTTGCGGGTGTCCATTGGCGGCGGTAATCGCTTACCATCAGGTGATGCGTCCGTTCGTCTGCCCTCTATACTATAAAAAAATAGGATATTTACAGATATCAAATCGGTCTTGTATATTCGATTGCGTATGGACAGCAGTTACTATGATATTTAATAAAATTACAATAATCATTTAGTTCATATCTGTTTCATCTTTACCATCCCGAAACATTTGTAGGCGCGTGCGCATTCGGTAATTAATTCAGCGTCCGTACGCCAGGTGGCGTGGCAGATGGGCTTAGGGGTCAATTTACATACCGCAACATTTTATGTGATGACATTACGAATGGTATCTACATCGTTAGATTAAAAGATGTGTCTAGGCGGCAAATTTCGATTGCCATTAACTTTTCCTGCCCTATAATTTTGACTATAAAGTCATGCGAGCATCAACGTCACAATGTGTATGGCTTGTCAATAAACTGATTTATAACATAGAAGTATAAATCACCAAATTGATACATTGTAAGATGATGCTGAATTTATGAAGATGTTGATGTTAGCATCTTCACTAGAATCTCACATTTGTAACTTTTACTTTTTAGCAAGGAATGCAATTCAATGCAACTTATTGCAAGGAAAAAGTACAGATGGGAATAAATTTAAACTACTTCAATAATATTATTAATCAATATTTTAATCCTAGCTATCTGTGGTCAGATAGCCTATTAACAGTCAGGCGGTCTATGCAGTTGTAGTTTATTTATTTTTCAAAATCTACAGCTCTTATTATACTATTTAAAATTTATTTAAGTACTACTTACAGCCAATAACAATTTGTTGTTGTTTGTTGGAATGATTTAAAATATATATATATTATTTACCTTAACATCGTAAGACCCAAAAGCCTAAAAGGCATAAAAAAATGATTTTCCATTGTATCTGCTGTCTGGGCCTTACGACGTATATTTTTTTCTAATCCCCAAAATCCAAACCGTATTGTCCCAAATCGAACCCGCCTCCATTCATCGGTCTTTCCTACCCCATCGTTAGGCCGAATTAAAAAATAATAACGAACCTTTACACGCTTCCAAAGTCAACCCTATAATTGCTGGTATCTGTTCCAATCTAAGACAATGGGGTCGCTCACACCCTCAAGTCGGCCGGCTGCCCAGACCGTAGCCAGGTGTAAGGCTTTACTGATATTCTAACATCTGGTGTAGGGGTTAACAATTTATAGAATCGAACGATCAAGAAAAAGCAAACAGGTAAGAACTAGTACTCGTATTGAAAAAGTCATATAAGACTGACTATTTACTTTAAAATGATGTCGTTATGGGAAATTTCTTCATGTAGATAAATAACAGAAGGATTACACCACTCTCCCTTATTCTTTCCAAAGTTCTTTATTTGAAGGTTTTTAAGTCTCGATAATGGAGACGGGCCGTTAACTAGTATTCAATAAAACAATTATATTTAGTCGTTTATCAAGGAGTTTGAATGGGCCAATAGTTAAAATAAATGAAATTAATAATATTGTGTATCACATTTAGTTTCGTAACGTAATTGAAGAGTCATATTTTCAAATTATTGCATTTCTAGTAGATTCCGAAGTCTTACTTTAAGGTCGCGTCTTCATTAGACGTAAGACGTCGGAGGGTTGACCGAAGTAAATTAGCTTTTTTCCAATTAAATACACACCTGGGGCGTGCTGTACCCCCAATAAGGTTGTACGTTACTTTCGTTTCTTCGAAATCCCTTTTTGGCCATATATCACTCCATTAGAAAACCGTTTGAAAAAGACGATTTTAATAATAAACGCCCAGATAGCTATTACAATAGAAAAATATTATAATAGAGGAATTAATGTCATTTTACTTTATTATTATTTATCTTTCGGAGCTTTTCTTCAGATTCTAATTAAAATATAACAGTTAACTTAGTTATTTTTATTAAAAGTCTGTTAAATAGCAATATTATGTGATATGTGATATTAAATCGCAATACTTTTTAAATTATTATTCATTATTCTTATGAAATAATTAACTACAGTGCCATTGTTTATTTTTAGATATCCTTCACAGACGTTTAAAAAAAGGTTAAGTATATTTTTTACTTGCACTTTTACGATGAAATTCCGTTTTGTTACATCAAGTTGTGGTCTTAGTGACCCTCTATAAAACCAACATACCGAATAATAAGGTAACGTCTGCGGGGTATAATCGACCCCGTACTCGATGCGTTAAATTTATACAACACCGCCGCAAATTAGGGTTATTGGAAGAAATTACGATGGTATTGCACCGTCCATTTTAATGTTTATTTTAACGAATTAGCATTTTGATTGAATATCGAAATTGGGGTTATTTCCATTGTTAAGTATGCAATCGATCACGAAAATTGTGATGAAATTAATTACAAACTTTGTGTGCGGACTACTAGCGACATCTGTTGTCGAGTAGTCAAACTATTAGTCAAAATATTTTCAAGTATTTAGGGTTATTTTCAAGGAGCTTTTTCCCTCACACATATAAATAGGTACATAATGATGTAACTTGCTGTGATTTAAATTCTTGATGTGTTGAGGATTTCGGGGACATCATTAGATGCGCCCTTTTCCTTTTTTTTTCTCTATTAAATCTTTTTTTGCGTACCTATTATCCCGAGTTACGCCCAAAACTGTCGCTAAGGAGCCCAGGGTACACTTAGACCATGATTCAGGATTTGGGGAGTCTGGTAATTACAATAGAGCAACTGCCGTCTGACTTCGCAACGCAAGTACAGTCGACTCCAAAAATATGTATACACTTTAGGACTTCGTCACAATACATATGTATAAGAAAGTAGAAGTCGTTCTTATACATCTGTATTGTGACAAGGTCCTAAAGTGTAGACATATTTTTGGAGTCGAATGTACAATTTTAACAGGGGAACCAGACCAACTAGATCATGGATATACGTTTAATAATCTATTAGAAACATGCTAGTTTCCTCACGGTTTTTCCTCACCGCTTGGTTTCGAGGCCCGGAGCTTAGTTCTTGAGCTGAAGATGAGGTAAGGGTGTTCACTTTTCACTCAGTTTGTTGAATGGAGTAGGATGTGAAAAACATCAATATTTTATAGGTGGACCTTCTACACCAGTGCAGTGGTGTAGTGGTATTGATGCCACCCTCTCCTCTTTACTTTCTCGACTCCTTCCTCCCCCCAAGGATGAAGCTTGGACCCCCTCGCACCCATTTCGCTACGCTACTGCCACTATGTTTATTCAACGTGTTATTTATAGTGCAAAACCTCTCAGGTCCTTGGGACCAACCTCTATGGGACCAACACTGATATCGAAAAAAAAATCGTTTCTTCATACAAATGGGCTCGGTTCGCTGGTCGATTTGTGACATTGAGATGGGACAAAGATACAGACTCTGTAGGAAGAGCCCTTAGCTAGTACCTGGTGAGCGTCTCCCAAGATTATTATTTTTCCCATTGTAGATTTTTTTGAACTCGACTACAGATTCTTGATGGAAGTTACTAGGTTAAACCAAGGAGTTGAACTTATCCAGTAGACTAAACAGATGTACCGCTCCAGATGCACCGCAAGCTGCGCCCAGACAATGGCCAATCAGCGCGCAGCGCGTGCGCCATCACTCATCCACGCGTTCCAAATTTAAAAATTAGGATGGGGCTTGACTTTTCATAAGCGCAGCGGTTTGTGCGTGCGCCCTCTGTAATGATATACACTACTATTACAGCATTATCATTGGCCGAGTACCTAAGTAAAATGTTATTTTTTCAGAAATTTAACAGGCGCTTGCAATATTCAAGCAATGTCCTTAGTCATCATCATCATTTCATTCATCACTTACCAGGAAGCTCCGATCGGATATTAATGTTAGGTACGGTTTTTCTGAATGAAGCATATGATTATTTACCTATTATTTTGTTTAGGTAAGTATACACCTTTTAGTTAGGTAAACACCTTTGAAGCTTTGAAGGTTTTCGCGGTGATGACGTAACGGTGATGATTACTTAGGCTAAACAATTAGGAGGCGTTATAAACAGCCATGACACCTGAGAAGTGAAAGAATACCGCCTTCGTATTATGGGTGTCTACTAACACCATAATACGAAGGCGGTACTTGGGTGATTTTCCCAAGCACTTTTTTTTAGCGGCGAAGCTGAAAATCGATGTATCGAGAGCTACTAGTAACAGTTTTTATTTTTTTGGTAAATATTTGAACTATTATTTATGACATGTCATCAGCGTTTTAGCCTTTAGATATGTATTTATTAGTTTAAAAAATGTTGGAAGACCTAAATTCTAATTACGGTGGACTGTCCGAATTGCATTAGTTTACAATAAAAGTGTTATTGTAAGTTTTTGATGAATAATTGTAACTTTAAAATAATGTACACTTAAAATACAATAGACGAGACTTCAAATTAATCAAACAGAATTATTTAAATATTAATAATTGGAATTTTATATCGATCTCAAAAATGTCCCGCGGAAAATAGCAATAACGGTGGCGCGTTTTGAATCCTTCTTTACTTGTCACGATGTGCTTTGGGAGACACGAGCTCTGCTTCCTCCTACCGCTCAGTGTGTCCCCATGATCGGGATTAAAGGACATGCGGCGCGCTGTCATCGTTTTCCCGCCAAACAAGTAAGTACTAGTTGCGGTGGCGCAGGAGAACGTTTTCATCAATACCGGTGGCATGTATTTTGAGCTGTCTTTTCTCCTTTACATGAAATCCAGTTTTATAGCTTATTGAGATTAAGTTAACTGTCATATTTATAGACTGTAAGTTAGTGGTGGGATAATATATTTTTTTATAATACCAATTTTGTTACTGTTTCTAAGTCCGGTGGTGCAATCCCGGTGGCTCCGGTGGCGAAATATAGCGCCACCGTAATTGTACAGTGCCACTGAAATTGATTTTCTACTAATTACAGTACATTTCTGGACTCTTCCACACCCTTTGTGCCGATGAGCAACGGCGAAGAACTTGTCACTCCACATCTTCATTTCCTGGGTCTGGGATGTTTATCTTCAGACCCATTTCCCGAGCTTCTCGTCGAAGGTCGTCCAGTTTGGCCTGCATGTCAGCTCGTGTGTGGCATCAACAGGCAAAGGTCATCGGCATAGTCCAAATCTTCCAATACGTTGGACAGTCCCCACTCTATGCCTCAGCGTTTGTTCTAGGCTTTAATGCATAATGCCATCCAGAGCGACAAATAAGAGGAGAGGCGAGAGGAGACACCCCTGACATACCTCCGGATCAACTGGTACGTCCTCCGAGACGAGGCCTTCATGCGTCTCGACTCGACTCTACAGGAATAGTTCCAGTAGATGGCCTTGATTATGTTGGTGATCTTCTCGGAAACTCCGATTTCACGAGCCACCAGATAACGTTTCATTTTAGATAGCGTTTCAAAGACTTTTTCGAAATCCACAAAGGTCACATACATTTCCCTTCTGATGCCTGTTTGAAGATTATTCGCAAGGTGTTGATCTGGTCAGTACACGATCGGTTGGGTCGAAAGCCAACCTGCTCTTTGCGAAGAAGAGCTTCGACGGCCCTTCGATACGATAGTCTGTCTAGGATGATCCAAGAGAGCTCTTCAAAAGGAATTGAGAGCAAGGTGATGCCTCTCCTGTTGCCACATTCACTAAGGTGTCCCTTCTTGGGTACGGTGGTGAGAAATCCTTTTTTTTCTCTAATCCTTGGGCACCTCTTCGGCCAGCCAGCTGTTCTTCAAGAGGGGATTCAGCACGTTCGCAGCGGTCCAGACATCAGCTTTTAGCATTTCCGCTGTGATGAGGTCCACTCCTAGGGCTTTCCCGTTTTTCGGGTATTGGATGGCCTTCAATACTTTTCCTCCTGTAGGGGGAGACAATATCAATGTTGCCTTATATATCTCCCTGAGATTACTGGCATTGTCAGTGCGTTAAGCTCGTTCGGCAATACTGTCAGCCCACAATCGGCGATCACGACGGGTACTGCGGTAAATTTTTCTGCGAATCTGTCGGTATTGGAGGTTGTTGAAGTTTGGATGGAGAGAGAGTTGAAGATGGAGTTCCCGTCTTGTCTCAATCAGGTTCCAGGTTTTCTGAGACATACAGTCTTCGCGTGTATGTGTTTTGTGTCCAAGGACGGCGGAGTTAGTCCTCTGTATGGGCCATTTTGATATGGTTCCACTCCGCGTTGACAGAAAGTGTAGAGACATTTTCGAGGGCGGAAAAAGCGATTTCGCAGTTTTAGCCCAAAGGCGTCGGCCAGGTCGATTATCTTGCGAGCTTTGCTGTTGAATCGGGCCGTGATGATTCGCTCTGAGATGGGTTTCCAGTCCAGTAGGCTCTTCGTCGCAACGTGAGAAAGGAGGAATCCTACGCCATTTTCACGTACCTACGCCTTCTTCATCCTCCTTCCCAGATTAAAAAAAAGTAAGGCCCCTGGACGTTCCCAGTTCTCCGAATCCATTCCTACGCACTTGCTGGGGACGAGTATTTGCAGCTTGTATCTAAGCATTTCTGCTTCCACTTAGGCTAGTCGGCTATCCTCGCCGAGTGTTCGCACATTCCAACATGCTATTCGTGACCGTATTTTCATGCCAAAGGTCGTTGTAGCTTTATCGGTCCGGTTTTGTACTTCTTCAGTTTCTTCAGCTGGGTTCAGGTAAGCCAGTGATTAATCCACTATACCCTAGCAAGCTAGTAGGGCTGCCACCTTGGAGCCTGCAAGCGTGCTCGGTTTTGTTTCGGGTTTCCTTTCTTGTGAGTTTGGTTCGGTTTGGAGGCGCAGAAGACTCGCCTTTCGACCTGAGCTCAGCTGCACCTCAAGGTGGCGGCCGTGTGGTTGAACGGTTCCAGGAGGAACGACGGTGACGTGAGGTGACTTGGACTGGCTAGGGCTCTGCTTAAACTTGGTGTTCCGCCACTAGCACTGCAGATGGTTTCTTAGCACTTTATTGGCAATGCCGTTCTCACTTACTAACAGTAATTCCCACTAAGACCATACCCTGATTCCCCCCTCCCCCCCCCCCCCCTTACGACTATTGCTATGCAACAACTTAAAAACTGATCATATTCTACACGACTATTACCTTTATTAAAAAGTCATACAGGTTACATTAATTAACATCAACTAATGTGTACCTATATTAACTCAGGTTTTTAATAATTTAATTCAATAAATGACAATAAACAATAAAATTGTTTATTTATTATAATTTCGCTGGCTTAAAATAATCGCGGTGGTAGGGATTAAATTACGGTGGCTCAAAAACAATTACGGTGGCTTGTAAAAATTTCAAATTGAAATATCTCTAAAAATAATTATAATATTTTTATGCCTCCTATATTTTTGAATACTACAATGTTTATTCTATTATGTGCCTCCCATAAAATGTATGTAAAGTGGTTTTAAAAATTCGCCACCGTAATTAGGCAAAAATGGAGTTTGTTGAAATTCACCCACTTACTTTATTACATTTCGAGCTGATCTGAAAAAATCCCACTGGCTAGACAATCTGACCTATGGGAAAAACTGGCCCCTATGTCTTGGATGAATACTTGGTTGAATTTATTAAAATTAAATTCTGGCTTACTTATTATAAAATGGAGACTAAAGTTAGTCTTGGTTTGAAAATAATGTTGTAACATTTAAACTAAGTCAGAAATGAAAACCGTTTTAAGCCAAGATTAACATTTAGACCACGCATGGGGTAAAAGTCCTAGAATGAAAATAATGTTGTATGTAATAATGATTTACCTTCCTTTAACTTACTTAGTATACCTATACGCATGGACGTATATAAGGGGAGGGTCCAGGGGGTCCGGACGCCCCCCCCCCCCCCCCGATTGAAGCCTGGTTTGACATAAGGTTAAATCGGCTATAGCCAAGGGCGACTTAATTCGTAATTGTGGGACACCCCCCTTGTCAAAACTATATATACCTACGTCCGTGCCTATACATAATATTAGTTACTGTTTACCGATATACCCTGGATTGCCTTCGCTCCGCTACTATCTCAACCGCGTGTCACAACCGAAGCATCCATTTAAACTGCAATTAAACGCACTTCTTCGCGTCTCGTCCTCAATGACCCTTTCTCGCTGTTTTGCATACAAATGGCTATAAAATGATCCCTAATCTGCTGTTATTGTCGACTTATCAAGCACCGTGTTTGCGTTAAAATGTCTGTCGTCGCACGCGCATGTTTTCTTTGTCAAACAGTTTGTGACTAAAATAATAGTGGTTGATGAGAAACCTGTCTCAATATTGGAGTTTGTTTTGTGTGATTCTTGTAAATTGAAAGGGAGTTAAATTGCAGAACAATAGAAGAAAAACCTTTGTTATTTGATTTATAAAATATAGTTTTATTAGCATCAAACACTATCATCTATTCTTCAGGTGCGATTGTGGCGAACCGTTAACAATAGAAAAAAACATCAAATTAGTACCTAAGTAGGTACCTCATAAAGAAAGCACTTAAAAAAAGGCTCGTGTAGGTAGATCAGAATGAACTTTTTCATGAGATAAGCGGCACACAAGCAGACCTATCTCCTGAAGGTAAGTGACCGCGCCCCAGCCTGGATGCTCGCAATACTATTGAAGTCACAATAAGTGTGCTGCCAAACTACACAGCAGGACTTGCATGAGCTTGCATCTAGACAGATACTCGGATTTTTCTATAGGTACTTACTTCACAATATTATATATGCGTCGTGCGCATGAGCACGACGTGTCTTTATACGAAGGATGCATTAATTATAGTGCCTAGGATTTCCTTACGAGCAAAATCTTAAGAGCGCAACTCAAACGTAGGGTGAGTGCAAACGTTACATACTTCATCCATATAAATAGTAAATAGCAAAGTCTTTTGATTAAGATTATAAAAAGAATAGAAATAAGTGGTTCAAATATTTAACGAAATGTACTTAAGTATAAAATTTATTTGCGTCCTTAGATAGCTTTAGTTTTCTTTTCTCAAGAAGAGTAGTTACTATAAATTAGCTTTGTAGGTATTATATTATACTTACAAAGCTAATTTATAGTACTTTGTTAAGAAAACAATTAGTTAATTATTATTATTGTTCTTCTACAATTCAAACATAATTTATATTTATAAGATCAAAACAAGTAATCGAATATAACTTTGTCAAAGAAAAACCTAACCGCAATTGCGAGTTCCTACTTGAACACCAAAGGAAGTGATCTTGAGACGAAGATCTTTGCTAGTCATTTCTTTGAGGCGTCACGTTAGTTCAAACTTTTGTTTATGAATCTGAGCAACCAGCATGGACGTATATAAGAAGGGGGGGGGGGACCAGGCGGTCCGGACCCCCCCCCCCATTGAGGCCTGGTTTGACATAAGGTTGAATAGGCTATAGCCAAGGGCGACTTAATAAGGGGTCTGCAAGGCTTCAAGAATGCGTACATGTAATACACAGCCGGTATAGTACAGCCGGTCCTTGAATTGTACTTCGGGAGAGCCGCGTTATAAAATATTATTATAATTAGGGAAATTGTTACATTCGTAATTGTTTTGCAATGTGGGACACCCCCCTTATCAAAGCTATACCTATATACGTCCGTGTCAACTAGTAACCGTGAACTACGGCTGTGATTTTTACTCTTTTTATTTTCAGAAAATATTGACGATTGGCTAACTATTGTGGATGAATTGATTTGAATATTCTTCTAGATCTCAAATCTAACTTTAGTGGTCGTCCTTAATTCATTAAGCGTCTGAAATTGAGAACATAATCTTAAAATACAGTAAAAAATATATCAGTTATGGAATTTAAAGCCTTATAATCGGTAATTTAAGATTCGGAGTTACCTATTGTAGTTTGAGGACTGCCACGAAGTTAGATCTTGAAGAATGACCCTAATATCACAACCTACGTTTCTTTGCCACAAAAACCCACTGGTTTTTGTAACACTACACTAACACTTAAGCTTAGCATTATTATTATTATTTTATGTGATAAGTGGCAGACGAGCAGACGAATAACCTGATAAGCAATTAGCCCGCCTAAGTGCGTTGCCAACCTCCTCCTTTCCCCCCAATTGGGCCTCCAGTACCCTAACTCTTGCCTTAAAAATGGTTAGATTATAGTAATAATCTGGACATTTTTAAGGCAAGAGTGAACAGGCATCTTCTAGACAAACGCGTATCATCCTAGACCTCATCGTCACTTTCCATCAGGTGCGTTTGTGGTCAAGCGCTGGCTTACAGACTAATAAAATAAAAAAATGGTTACTAGGCGAAATACAGTGCAGGCGCTGCTTCACGCCGGTCTCCTAAGAGGCGGTCCATTCATGCCGAAGCTTGGCTCTTCTATTGTAAGTTGGTAGTAAGCTTATTAAGTAACAAAATATTACTAACGATTGCGTAAGACATTCTTTTTCGAGCTGTTACTCGTAGATGATCTCAGCATGCGCCCGCGCATGGCAACAGCATCAGTGAGTCATTGCATCGGGATGCACCGATTGATGACTCAGTGGCTCACCCTCTGTAGAACGTACGATTTTAGGGTTCCGTATGCACGATCAAAAACCGTAATATAATAACGTCCTTTTTTACATTATAGCGGACAAACGAGCAGACGGCTCATCTGATGGTAAGATCACCATATCACCGCCGCCCATGGACATCTGCAAGCAACACCTAAGGCATCACAAATGCGTTGCCGGCTCCTACGCCTGATTTGGCTGCGGCCAGGTATGTATGCTAGATAAAAAAGTTCACTCACTAATTCCTAAGGGACAAACGGTGTGTACGACACCATACAATAAATATACGACAAAATAGCGGAGAGCGCTTCGCCTCTTTTTGACATAGGCAGTGTCCGTAAAATGGCGTCTTCTCTTTCCTACGCTTTGTTGGTCTTTTAATAGGACATCCAATGGGTAGCAGTACGAGGCACAGGGATACAAAATGACCCACTTCCAGACTGACAGAGATTTTCTTAACCGAAAAACTCATATGTTTATAAACATCTCTATCGGAAATCGACACCAAAAATAAAAAACCTTCAGTCTTTTTTAACAATTTTTGACCAACTATTTATGTTAGGTAACGTCTTTTATACTTACGTTTTTATTTTTTTTTAAGCAGTGTCATAGAATACTTAATAGCAGTCATCATCATCAGCAACCCACGCTCGTCCACTGCTGGACATAGGTCTCCCCCAATGCACGCCACCGCTCCCGATTTTCGGCCACTCTCATCCAGCTTGTAGCAGGGCGTCCAACACTACGTTTGCCGACTCGCGGTCTCCACTCAAGGACTTTATGTAATAGCAGTGTTAGGTATTAATGTATCTATACTAAGTAGCTCGAATATTGTAAGTGTATACTGAACCCGAAGCAATTATTTTGTTAGCTAAATTACTTTTGAACACGTTTCAACAAGTCGTGCCTAAAGTATGGGGTCAGGTGATCAGGTCAGATTTTTAGGAAGTCGTTAACATTCGAGCTGTTTTTATGAGAAAAGCCCGTGGGAAGAAGGCTCCATGAAGGTAGCCACGGTGGTGGGGCAGGGTGAGCCACTTGCTCTACCTTGGCTCTGGTCTGTGAGGTGTAACTTCATTAAATATTGCACTTAAAAAAATCCTCGGAGGGTTCAGTTGGGACTCGAACCCACAACCTTCCACAGACCGGGCAGATATCGACGGTCCCTACGTATAAACGGACATGTCAAAAACGTAGGTTTACAGGAGAGCGGAATTAAGGTTCATTTTGCTCTGAAAAAAAATGTAACCAAAATTATTAATATATCTTTTCACTAATATTTTATTAGCATTAGAACGCTTTTAGCAGTATTGAAACATATGTATTTTTATCACAATTTCTCAATAAAACTACGAGTTAACTGTTTCTACGCTGTCATTAAAAAAAAGTCAAGTCGGACAAATCTAAGATGCCTGTTTATACAGCGGGAATAACAAATGGCGGTTTTCAATACGAATTTAATTTTTTTTTTACGAGAATGTGTAATTATGACTTAATTTTCAAAGCTATCCGTAAAAAATCTATTTACAGTTATATGTTAAGATCAGAATGCATTAATAGTAACATGTCTTTTATACGTGGTACAAACTAAATAAGCGTAGGCCTACTTACTGCATAGTATAAAAGACATGTCCTTTAATAAAACCAAGATTTCGTTATAATATTGGGTATATGAATAAAACAAGTTTTGATCAAATGATATATTGTTACATTAGTTATCTTCTTAACAATATTTATGTATTTTTTAATTTTTTCTGAAATAGGAACTAATTTACCATTAGAAATCACAGTCAAAATCACCACTGTAGCTTAATTATCTTAATTTACTTAGCTTATTAGCTGAATAATATCAACTTAAATATTATACTCTTTTTTATTTGGGTACCCTGGGTATGGATTAGAACATTCCTTTTTACCTAGGGCTGGAGTGTGTGTACGTCAGAGACGATATCAGCTCTCGTCGCCTCAGCAATCTTGAAGGTCGGGACCTATCTATCTTATGGCTCCGTGTAGACAGCGACGACCACCCTCGCGTTTATGCGTGCCTTTACAGGTCCCATAGCGGTGACACCGAAACTGACCGACTCTTTGAGCGCATCCAGATGGCTTCGGACATTGTGCAGCAGCAGATCCCCTCTGCGGAAATCATCCTCCTTGGCGATTTTAATGCCCACTACGCCGAATGGCTCATGTCCAGTAAAACTGATTACGCAGGTCGATCTGTTCACGACTTCGCTCTTGCAAACGGACTGACATAACTGGTTACCACGCCCACACGAATTCCAGATGTGGAAGGCCATGCTCCTTCACTGTTGGACCTTCTGTTGACCTCTCACTCGGACGGCTACAACGTATCCGTCGTTGCTCCACTGGGCTCCTCGGACCATTGCCTTGTCCGTAGTATAGTGCCACTCACAGACTTGGCTCGACCGCGGAAAGCACGCGGGCGCCGTGTATGGCACTATAGGTCAGCAGATTGGGATGAAATGCGGTCTTTTTTTGCATCCTACCCTTGGAGGCAGGTGTGCTTCTTGCCGGATGATCCCAGCGTCGTTGCTGACTCTGTTACCGATGTGGTGCTGCAGGGAATGGAACCTTTCATTCCGTCGTCTGTGTGTGTGTGTAATTTCTGCAAACCGTCTTTTCCTCCTTTGCGCACGGGAAAACATTCGTTGGCCCATGGCGCAAAAGAGAAAGCCGACTTTCTGGGCAAACTCTTTGCGTCCAACTTGACTTTAGATGATGGGGGCCAGGTACCATCGAGCATACCGCAGTGCGGAGGGTATATGCCCGACATCCGTTTCCACCAACGCTCGGTGCGTTCAGCCCTCATGTCTCTAGATGTTCACAAGTCGAGTGGGCCCGATAGAATCACACCCATTGTGCTAAAGATGTGCGCTCCGGAGTTGGCACCGGTACTCACGCGACTCTTTCGGCTCTCCTACTCTTCTGGCGTAGTCCCGCCGTCCTGGAAGACGGCCTTAGTGCATCCGATCCCCAAGAAAGGCGACCGCTCAGATCCGTCCAATTACAGACCGATAGCCATAACCTCCCTTTTCTCAAAAGTTATGGAATCCGTAATTAACAGCCAGCTCCTTCGGTATCTCGAGGGTCAAGAGTTGCTTAGCGACCGACAGTACGGCTTCCGCCAGGGTCGGTCAGCTGGTGATTTGCTGACTTTCCTGACTCACCGTTGGGCACAGGCGATTGAGAGTAAGGGAGAGGCATTGGCGGTTAGTCTGCTGGACATTGCGAAGGCCTTTGATCGGGTCTGGCACAAGGCGCTTCTCGCGAAGCTTCCTTCCTATGGGCTTCAAGAGAAATTATGTTAATGGGTCTCTAGCTTTTTGGAACATAGAAGCATCAAGGTCTTAGTTGACGGTGAATGCTCCGACACTATGTCCATAAATGCCGGAGTCCCGCAAGGCTGTGTGCTATCGCCCACGCTGTTCCTTCTTCATACCAATGATATGCTGCGTTTACGCGATATTCATTGCTATGCGGATGACAGTACGGGCGATGCGTTTTACACCGGCCGCGCCAACATTTCTCGGGAAAACGTCATCGAGAACCGAAACAAACTTGTGTCTGAGATTGAAGCATGTTTACCATATTTGAAAAACTTAAACGTAAATGAAAACATAACCGTAAATATATTGATTACTTACACGTACAAACAGCCATGTAAGACATGACTGCAAATACTTAGTTGATACTAAAAACTGTTTATTCTGTGTTAAGTTATTTATTTTTAAGTAAAATTATGAGTTTACGTATAGATAAATCAATTTATTTACAGTAGTAAAAAACCCGACGTAAATACGGTCATATCAGATATGTCCCATATACTTTAAAAATGTTTGCAGTATAAACGGACATGTCTGACATGACCGCTTTTAATTCATTCTCTCACCTTTACAGGTTAGGTTTCAAACGAAGTATTTGACGACATGTATACATAACTGTGTCTACGGCCCACTTTTGACTAGATGATTATACTTGTCCTTTTATACGATTTGTATACTGAGCTAACCTTATGATATTTAAAAAAAAATCTTATATGGATATGAGCGTAAAGACAATCCGAAGCCATTTATGCAATAATATTTTTTTGCCATTTTGGACATGTCTGTTTATACGTAGGGACCGTCGATATTCTATCCACTTTACACCATCCGAACCCCTTACTAAGCCGACGAATTTCGTAAGTGCTTAACTCGCCATTAGCTGACAATAGTTTCATCAATATTGTAGGTAGGTATACTATACCTATCCCACCAGAACCCTCCGAGGATTTTTTTAAGTGCAATATTTACTTAAGAATAAATTGCAAAGAATTGCTATACCAAAAATAAAAAATAAAGGTGTAACTTCAGGTGTAAGGTGTATCCTTACCGTGAAAAAGCTACCTTTCGACATGGGAAGGTGGGTTAAATGGTAAGCAGCGCACTTGTGACACCACTGGTGACACCTGCAGTCTATGGGCGGCGGTACCTAATCGCTAACCATCAAGTGATCCGTCGGATCTACACGATTCAAATCCTTAAGTAGATATTATTGCAATTTTTTCTTACACCTTGTATAGACTGATACTTTTATTTACCAACTCTTGATTCATTATACCGAAATGAGACAAACGCATCTTATTATGCAGTAGGGTAATAAAAAAGAACAATTTAATTATGTAAACTATTTATTCTTTTCAAAAGCGTATTTTTACATTCACCTACAATTCTAATTACTATACAAAAATATTTATTTCTTGTAGCGAGAACTTCATTTTGAATGATTTTTTTCGTATACAATACATATTATTGTCAACTAATTACAGATTTTAAAAATGTCTTTGATCTTCTTTTGTGTGTATTTATGAAAGCCAAATAGATTTCAGTTTAATTCATTTAATTACTTGTTTATATAAAACAGCAGATTCCTTAGATTACCTAAATCAGAAAGGGTTTCGTCAAATCTCTTTTTGATTTAATCTAAGGCAGAACCCGTTAAATGTTTTTTGGAATTAGGTAGCTACGTATTACCCGACTACGGCAAAGCAAAAGGAGGGTTATGATTTTTTTCATCATTATCATCGGCCTGTAGCCTTAGTTTTATAGTTTGAATGAAAAATTACAGTCTAATATTCATTAAATTAATTTCTTATTCATAAGTAGAAAAGCTTTCCCATGTTTTACTGTGAAAGCCTTTCCTTTAAATAAACTTAAATTTTAATATACAATATTATAAATCATCGTACTTGGATGTAGACTTTGATTTAATATTAATTTTAATAATAATAACAAATCAGCAAAGTCCGTATCTATCAATCCAATTTAATTAAATCCAAACGATTTTTTATTGTGTTAAAAAAAAGTTGTTTTAATTTTTAATTAAATTGGCTTTTTAGACTGATGAAACGATACTAAAATTACTAAGTTTTTTAATCGTACGATTTTATATGAGCTTAAACTTAACTAATGGACATTTTAATAATAGGAAGCAGTTCTATCCGACTTAGCTCGGACATAAGAAAATATTATTGCAGAGATCACAGACTAGATTCTACATTAGGACCTACTTCTTTATTAGGACTGGCTAAGGTAAGTTCAATATTCAGAATTGGTCATGCGATTGGCATGTTTATACGAACAGAGTCTTAACAACCAGCGCAGACTACGTGTACACATCAGGTTACCACAACCTGTGAAATTTCTTCAATTGATATTCAGCCTAATGTATACGACAGTAAGATGAGAGTCGATTGAAGAAATTTTACAGTTTTGTGTACTTTGATGCGTGGCTGTACTTAGCACGAGCGGATTTTAGACCGCGAAAAGCAAATGTTTTAAAATTTTTTTCACTTAACTGTTTAAAAAAACCTCAACGTTAATGCCTAAAAGCAGTTATTTTCTACCAAATTGTTGAGGAATTTTACCGCAATAGCAGATGTGATCGTTAACAAAATGATAACAAAAATCAACATTACTTATAACTGTCGAACGGTAAAATGTTTTTTAACGGAATTAAGACTCTGTACGATATTTAGGCACCTACCTACCTACTTAATGGCTCACATGTTAGTTATGGTGCTCATTTTAATATATCTTTAAACTTTTACATTTCCTTAAACCATTTTGAACAACATTTGTTCAATGACTTCATAAAATGGAATGGTTAAATGGATGTCAATGTTTATTGATACACCATCTATGTTTATGTTATGTTGTTGATAAAATTAAAAGTTATTTCGCAATGAAATATTGTAAGTATGAGTTAATAAAAAATGCAGTTAAATCGATACATTTTGCAAAACACTGTAATAATTAATTAAAATATAAAATTAGAATGTTAGCCTCAGAAGCATTTTTTTTGTTTTAACTTTTGGCGATACAATAACGAAATGATTAATGATATAAAATAATTTACCTACCATTTTTCTTCAATTCGATAATACAGTTTGTCACATTTTTTAAAATATTTCTGCTATAGCAAAATTTCCGAGAACGACTAAAGCTATATCTATAGTATTTATAAAGAGGTAAATTATATACACAACGACAAGGCTTATAGGTTAACCGAAAAAGCAAAACACATGTGCGATGTAATCTACACCCAGCGCCATCTATTGGTTGCATGGGAAACTAATGTCCCGATACGAAGTGAGGGCGGGCCACTATTTTTTATAAATAAGTAGGTAATTTAAACTGTCAAGATGTATCTAGAAAAAAAAACTATTAGTATCGTATTAACACACTTTTCTCGTACTGTTAGGTATTTACTTGGAAATTAGTAAACTCATAATTACTAAATAAATAAAATATATTATATTATTTTAACTATTACGGCTGCCAAAATATTTCATTGTACTCATCTTATGTACTAAGTCCTAATTATGATACTTTGTAACAAAATAATATTTTCAAATTAAACTAGTTCTCTTTGTCACTCGATGTTGAATCGGCGTGTTTCCTTAGGGTCCAATAATCTGGAAAAAAAGAAAAAATAAAATTAGCAACAGGTACACTAAGAAACATCTACAGCTTTGTACACAATTAAGTTTTTGTTAAAATGTTACGTAACTATTTTTAAGATAAAAAGGAGGATAAATCAGTAAGGTCCTTATCTGGTCTTAATACCATGAAAATATTAAACCTAAATGGTTGGAAGTTGGAAAATATAACTTTCTCATAAGACCCTTTAAATACTGACTCTTCGTCAGTATTAAAAGGGTCTTATGAGAAAGTTAACCCGCAGCATTACGCGTAATATTCTCAATATTCTCAGTCAGCTTATGATCGAATCCGAAGTTCCAAGATTTTTAACAGCTTCTCGTCATTATAAAATGAAGCTTTAATGGATTTTAAGTAAATATCCATATATTTCGAATCCTAAAAGCATGATGATGATCTGATCAATAGCCGAGTCGAAAAGTAAGTGGCTCAGACTTCATTTGGGTTTTTATTTTCACGCATTTTTAATGTAATCTACAATATGGTTCATTATAATTAGTATGTGTTACCATAAAATACTTTATTTATCTTAACAGTTTCCGCTTTTATTAGATTGCAGAGTTTTTTTTTGTTTTTTACACCCGTTCTCACGCAAAATGGTTCCCAATATCGGACAGAGATCAACGATACGTCCGTGATTAAAATACCGGGACAGTCCGGAATTTTGGATCGGGAGTCTTCGTCAGAAACCGCGTGGTTTCAATAATGTGTAGAATTACCCGGAATTACTGACGAATGCTTAGGGTTAAAGAATCGCGGACGCGTAACCCTTTTTGGACTTTGGACAGTCGTTAAGTCTGAGACACAAGTGCTATTTTGGCACTGCAACTCGGCCTGACGCCGTCTGTACATAATATATTTCTGTATACAAATATATGGGGTTAAAATGTTATCTGAGGATAAATCTATGGTATTAATGCTCCGATTCGTATGGATTGACAGCCTTAGTCCATCCATAACTGCTAGATAAAGATTGGTCTAATTGCAGCTAAAGTTTTAAATAGATTTATGATATTGATTTTGAGAGTCTCTGGCCTAAAGTTAAGGTTCATTAAAGAATTTCCAAAAGTTGTCTAGTAACTCGTAGCAACCAATTCGCGAACTAAGTACAAATTATTTTAACAATAACCTCTTCATAGCATTTAAAATACTAAAGAAAACTAAGGTCCCCAGTCCAAACAATGTGAGCTAATAAGTCAAAATGTAGAGTCCTCGTAAAGCTACACAAAAAGCAAACGGTCTAACTCTAGAGAGAGACGGCATTAGTCGCAAATAAAAACAGGTTCCAAGCTCTGCCGCTGTTGTGTTGGACACTCGGAAAATAACAAAAAAAAAACAAAGTATTACAACCGTATTCCTCCGAACGTAAACCGTGTAAGTTGAGAACTAGTATTTTGATCTGGACTTCTTTAAGGAAAGTGGGAACAGGTAAGTATCTTTTACGCAAACGCCTGTCATCTTTCCTAGCAGCTAGACCTCCATGATAGACAAGCATACCTATCATAATAAATAAATAAATGCGCCAGACAATCACACCAATCAACCTGGTCTCACTAGGGCAACCCCTGTACTATGAGTACCCGATGACGATAATTAACTAGGGGCGTCAACCCTGAACACCCAGACCCAAGAAAACTTAGAAAATGTAGTTTCCTAAATTGACTTGACCGGGAATCAAACCCGGGACCTTTCCCGCTTCGGGCGAACACCTTAGCCACTGCGCCATCGAGGCCGCCGCGATCATAATTTAAATTAAAAAAAATCATGATATTTTTGTTTTATTGCCTTACTATGATGGGATTAGGCTTAATCACCACGCTTGCCTAATGCGGATTGGTGATCACAAACCGGAGCTTTGTTCAAAAATTCTAAACATACCTACGTAAGAATACCTACTATACAATTAAGTACCAACTACGAGCGTAAGAAATAAAAAGTTTCCAAATCGTTAATCGTAAAAATATGAATTGTGAAGAACTGCGTAAAAATATTAAATTACCGTACAGAATTGCTAAAAAAACCAGTAGCACCAAAAAAAGAATGTGTTAATTGAAAATCGCACTCGAGCGGCGTCCTTTGAAACTCAAGACCAGTAGCACCGGCTTTTTGTTTGGCTCAAAAGTGCAATTTCTTTACTTACCGCTTGTTTGTTTAGCCGCGGTCATTGGGACGGCGGCTACCTGAGTTACACCCTACGGTTAGTTGAATCAGGATATCTTGGAACATCGAGATGTGCCATACTTGGGTTTATATCTGCCATCTCTGAAGTCATTGGTCTCGATGTTTTGTTGGTAGAGTAATTTATGGATTTAAATAAGATGTAGATTTTAAACTGGATGAAGTAATAGAAGGTTTACAGTCTTTTGTTATTTTAGGCGGTTATTTATATATGATTTTATGGGGCTTGCTTCTGCTTCAGTGGCTTTCGAACATAGGTAGCTCGGGTTTGTGATCACCAATCCGAATTAGGCAAGCGTGGTGATTATGCCTAATCCCATCATAGTAGAAGGCTTGATTTCTATCATGGAGGCCTTTGCCCTGCAGTGGGACAGTATATAGACTTTACTTTTTACGAAAAAAAGTACGATCCGATACTTACGATCCCATTAAAAAATAAACTTACAAACATTCATGTATACTTAAGTAAATCTCCACCCTATGATCAGAAAATGAAATACTAAAATGAGTTATGGTTTAAGTGTTGCTGTCACTTTCATAAAAGTAATAAATGAAAGTATCAACCTGTGTAACTTTACACCAATTTTTTGGAATAATGAGGTGGTTTTATTGCAAATTATGTAAATCAGTATCAAATAAATTAAAAATCTAGTTGTATGTACATTACTGAATTGAACAATAAATATTAAAAGTACCTAAATAACATTGAAGACAACTCCGATAATTAGCAATGTTGATATTAAATATTCTGTATATCAAAAAATATATCTAGCAATTTTAGCCGAGTACTATTTACTTACTGTGTATTTTTTAAAAATTAAATAAGCATCATCAGATACAATGGCGTGCAAAACAAGGGCCTGGCATTATCATAATTAAACGCAAAAATGTGTTGGTACAACCCCGTGTTGGCATTTTTGCATCGGGCCATAATTTACGTATTGGATACTTCATAATGTTGCATACGAAAAGGTTCTAAGAAACGTACTGTCTAAATGTTGTAGCCTTCTCAGAACCCATAACAAACTGAAAGTCGAAGTTAGTTCAGTACTAAAATATAGTCGATAAACCGAGACCGCAATCCTTTGTGCAAGTATTTTTGGTAATACTAATTTACAACAAAGCTCCTAAAGATAAATTTATTAAGATTAGTGTGACTTTTAAAGATAAAAGACACAAATAATTTGCTCGGGAGGTAACTGAAGCCGGCTTAAGAGACGAAGGACCAATAGCAGAGGGAAGTGAAATGAAAAGATATTAAGTTTTAATGCCCTTTGTGAATAAAATGACACTTTTATTTCTGTCAGCAATTTATTCTTAAATAGTGACTTATAGTCCAAGGTTATATTAATAAATCTATAGAAGTTCTATCCAACCTTCGTTAGAAGATGGCACTTAAAGGAGAAGAAAGTGGTGCTATATTTTTAAAATTCCTCAAAGTCAAAAAGCTAAATAGTCCTTTGGGGACCACTTAGAATAATTTCTAGGCTTTGGGAAGTCTAGAAATCACATTCTTAATAACTGAAGTGACAGCCGTCTAAGGGCCTCGTTCACCACCTTCGAGTAAAGTGTCAACTAATTTACTTGTCAATTAAAGTGGGTTCGGAGAAAATTGGCCTCTGGTCCGCGGCCTAGCTTAATTTAAATATTTTTTTCAAAACAAATACCAGGGGCCAATTTTCTCCCAACCCACTTTAATTGACAAGTAAATTAGTTGACACTTTACTCGTAGGTGGTGAACGAGGCCCTAAGACTTCGCTATTGCAACCATTTGTCAGAAATTTTAATCAAAATTTAACGGAGCAGAATAAATTCACACAACATCTCATACTATTGACATGACTCCGTAGTAAGTAGCTAAGCACTTGTGTTACGGGTATCAGACAACAGAGGTATTACAAATATAATTCTGAAATACATTTAACACTCAAACACTGTACAAATACAAGTGTTCATCACACGAATGTTTGTCCAGGGTGAATATCAATCAAGATGAAGACTAAAATAAAAGGACGCTGGGTCTATATTATCTCCTATACTATTAATAATGAAATTAATTCGATAGGCATCGACCAGTACTTTATACAAACCAAAAAAGCGAGACTCTAGCGCGATGCAATCGTCTCCCAGCGCCATCTGTTGGTCTGATTTAGAACTAATAGAAAAAATAAATCCGGAAACGAAGTGCGGACGTACCACTAGTTGTTTATAAATAACTTCATTTATTTTGACACCAAAATGAATTATTTTTACAGCTTCGTGCGCAAATCTATTCGCTAAAGTTTGTAGTATTTTAATTCTCTCAGACAGTATTTGTGTTGATGCGGTTGTTCACCCTACTTCTTACCTAACGGGAATCAAAGTGCCGGATCAATTCACATTGGACTTTAAAGGAGCAAGTATAAGGTTTATGCTCAATTGACCGAGTAAGTGTATGTTGTATACAAGTTTGCAATATAAACGAATGTTGGTAAACAGTATGGGGCGAAAGTTTACTGAGAAATGAATCATTTTGCAACTTTGTATGCGAGTGGAGGTCTTGGAGGTTGTAAGGAACTGGATTTTGGAAGGTATTTTGAAAGCGGTGGTATCTAGGTCGAATTTGGTCTTTTTTATTTTTGCCAAAATGGTAATTTACAAGGAAAAATATAAGATAAAACGCTATTGATTTAAAACTGTTGATTTTAGAATGAAACTTGCGTTTGTTAACTCTACACGAGAAGCAAATTCGTAACTATTTTTTTTAAAACCATCGTTGGGTATATATATATAACTCGTAATTCAAGATACATAAAACCATACTGAAAGCGTTATTCCAATAAACAGCGAGATGTCATTAGTAGTTTTGCACCTATGTCTAATCGAATGCTGTCGAGGTTTAGCATTTTATTATCTTTCCATACTTTTTATAAAGGAGATAATCAGATATTCAACATCCAGCTTTATAGGTAAAAAAAAAGATACACTTGCGTAATGTACCTAACCGATTACTTGCGCCATCTATTGGTAATAATCTTAAGTCCCGAAACAAAGTGAGGGCGGGCTACTGTTCATTTAATAAAGAAAGAAATATGACGCCGACTGCCACGAGTCTCTGCGTTTAGTATTGTTGAAACAGGCTAAAGAGGAATAGAAGTCAAATGGCGGCGCCATTGTACCGAACAAGCCAAGAGCATGTTCCCCGTTACTCGTGTTATTTACCCGTGTAACACAGGTGCGCAAGCGCTGGCACCTACGGCTAATGCTGTGTACTGATGTATATCGATAGGAAAAGAGACGCTATTGTTAATAAAGCAATAAGTGGTATCCATACTATGTAGTATCCATACTAGTATCCATAATAACTAGTAACTATACACCCTGTCACAGAATACATAAACCCTGTATCTTTAAACATTTACATCCCTTTAACCACGTCTTTTATCAACCATAAATATAAAAGGCTTGGGTAGTAGATTAATATATTACGAGTATGATGAACGTCGAAATCAAGATGGCTGCCGCGCCATTAGTTTTTAAAGTTTGGAATATTATGCTTTGATGTTACTTTTTGTACAGGTACCTACTTAATAGTGCCTAGGAATAGTGATCTCGGGGCCCCGGGTTCGATCCCTGAGTCGAGCTAAAAGTAGTTTCGAATTTTCCGAACATAGCTCGGGTACCTATGTGTTCAGTAATGCGCATTAGGCAAGCAATGGTGATTAAGCCTAATCCCATCATAGTAGCGATGACTTGATTTCTAAGATGGAGGCTTTTGCCCTGCAGTGGGATAGTTTATATGCTGATACTTATCGATAGTTGGGCATCACTAGTCCAAGTTACACGATGTTTGTCGCGTGCGCGTGCGCATTGTGCGTTATCGGTTAAGCTGAAATAAGGAAGCTTGCATTATCAGGCCAGGAGAGGTCGTTGACCCCGGTGCACCGAGCTCACTCTTGGCTATGAGAGTCCTTCTTGAGTATTTATTTTCTTTTGTTTTTAGTACTTTTTGTTATAGCGGCAATAGAAACATAATTTGTGAACATTTGAACTGTCTACCTATCACAGTTCTTGAGATACAGACTGTCGCAGGTTCGATTTCCGCAACGTCACAAATGTTTGTTGATAAAATAGTTATTTTTTTATGCTAGATCTGGGGTTTTGTAGTAGAGAAGAACTTAGTTTGCGACCAGGATGATGTAATTATTTGATGTTGTCTCGTCATCATAACTTCCTACAGCAGGGCGAAGGCCTCCATCATAGAAATCAAGTCATCGCTAACTATGATGGGATTAGGCTTGGTTAATGCGGACTTGTGATCACAAACCCGAGCTATGTTCGAAAAATTCGAATCATACTTTTGCTCGCCCCCAGAATCGAACGTCCTGGATTCGGGATGTTCTCAATTTATTTATTTATTTAAATTGCGATTTTTGTAAGCTTGCGTTATCAGCCACGTGCGGTCACTGACCCCGGTGCCCCGAGGTCACGCTTGGCTGCATTGGAAAAATGTTGGATGGTGCAGGCGGGTCGGTAGGACGCCATTGGAGATAGGCAATTGTATGGCCCTTCACTCGAGATATTCTGTTAAGATACGAGTAATAACTAGCGTAACAACCGCTTAAAATATTAACGGAAGAGAGTTTTGTCAAATTTAAAATAATACTCTATGTGTTCATCATAAAAATAGTTAAGTATCAGCCTATATAACTACCGTCCCACTGCAGGTTAAAGTCCCCCATCATATAAATCAAGTCATCGTACTAAGATGGGATTAGGCTAAATCACCACGCTTGCCTAATGCAGATTGATCACAAACCCGAGCAATGTTCGAAAATTTCGAAACATACTTAGGTACTTTTTGCAATACATATTTATAAGAAAGTGGAAGTCGTTTTCTTATACATATGTACTGTGACAAGGTCCTAAAGTGTATACATATTTTTGAACTCGACTGTACTTTTTGTTCGACTAGACCAACGGGATGTGACAATATAGTAATTGTTATGGCCAGTAATAAAACTTTAATTTAATTTTAAAAATCAACTCAGTAAACTTTTCCTCGAACCGAAAAGAACCGCTTACCATTTCGAATTCCTATTATATTTCTTTACTGTATAATCAAGGTGAAGAATACATTAAGTCGTGCGATACACAAAATCGTTTCTTCACTGTCAGATGGTAATTTATCTGCCAAAAAGACAATGCGGCCATCCAGGCACATCCGGGAGTCAACATCAGCATAGACATTTCTAATTTTAAATTCCAACACGCGAGGAGAAGATGCTAATTTTAAATGGTCCACTGTGGACGAAAATCACGAAGGTTTGGGACAAAACTGGACTTGCGACCTGAAGTCGCACACGAAAGGTTCCGTATCATATCGTATCAAATTCGTTTTGAAGACAGAAGCAGAGGCTACCCTTTTTAGCGGATAAAAAAAACATACACTAACTGACAAGATATCTTTATTTTTATATTTTTTATTCTTTATTTATTAAGAGGCTTTTGTCACAATTTGACATGTCAATCGTAACTTAATTTGACAAGATATCTTAGTTGGCTAGAAAACCAAACAGTTATAATACGTAAAAAAGTTTTGATTTCACAATATTTTTGAACGTCTAAGCTTAATTCAAATAGTTTTCGTTTTATATCTATGGAAATAGATACGAAACTGTGTTACTATAATTTATGTTTACTCTCTAGGTGCTGATGATCATAAAACAAACAATAAAGGAAATATACAGGCGTTTTGAGTTTATTGTTCTTGTGCCCAAGACGCTTTTGAGGTACAATACGGTTGTAAGTTAATTATGTTTGGTAGTTTATGTACTCTACAAGAGATTTTTTGTTTCCTAGGCTCATTTTTACAGTTCTCAAACAGACACAATAGCCATCGTAAGTTAGTAGCAATTATACAGTGCAATGGGTCCAACCTTTCAAACTGGTACCCTAAAAAGTGTATTATAATAATTGAAGGAGGTAGTCCCGGGGCAGGTAGCGTGAACTATGGCAAAATTATAATGTGGAAGCATTCGTAAAATCGTGACATACCAACGATTATAGTGAGTTAAACCGATTTAAGTTGTTTCTGGTGAAATTTGCTCTTAATTTCATGAAAATTATATGCTCAGTAAGAAATCATAGGAATGGAGAAACGGTTTTTAAGTAATAAAAACTTTGCGGTGCTAACAATGATGATGGTCACGTTGTCATCTGCCGTTCCTTATATGAAGATTTCAGAAAAATGGCACAATTTATGTAGTTCTATGAGTAGAAACATTTTTGAACTTAAATACCTCCTCAAAATCCGTTTAAGATAATTTCATCAGAAAACAGATACAAACGGAATTGTGCAGTGAGATCTTAGGTTACTATAAAATACTCGTATGTGAAGAACCATTGTGCATTTGTATTTTTATTAGTTTAAGTAATAAAAACTTTGCTGTTGCTACAATGATGATGTCACGTTGCACTACGTTCTTCTATGAAGATTTCAGAAAAATGGCACAATTTATGTAGTTCTATGAGTAGAAAAAATTAACTGTTTATACGGATTTATACGCTAATTATAATGTAGCATTAAAATATTATTGTGTAACATCTGAAGTTTGATTAAACATTTTTGAACTTAAATACCTCCTCAAAATCCGTTTAAGATAATTTCATCAGAAAACAGATACAAACGGAATTGTGCAGTGAGATCTTAGGTTACTATAAAATACTCGTATGTGAAGAACCATTGTGCATTCGTCTTTTTATTGGTTTAAGTAATAAAAACTTTGCTGTTGCTACAATGATGATGTCACGTTGCACTACGTTCTTCTATGAAGATTTCAGAAAAATGGCACAATTTATGTAGTTCTATGAGTAGAAAAATTAACTGTTTATACGGATTTATACGCTAATTATAATGTAGCATTAAAATATCATTGTGTAACATCTGAAGTTTGATTAAACATTTTTGAACTTAAATACCTCCTCAAAATCCGTTTAAGATAATTTCATCAGAAAACAGATACAAACGGAATTGTGCAGTGAGATCTTAGGTTACTATAAAATACTCGTATGTGAAAACCATTGTGCATTTGTATTTTTATTAGTTTAAGTAATAAAAACTTTGCTGTTGCTACAATGATGATGTCACGTTGCACTACGTTCTTCTATGAAGATTTCAGAAAAATGGCACAATTTATGTAGTTCTATGAGTAGAAAAAATTAACTGTTTATACGGATTTATACGCTAATTATAATGTAGCATTAAAATATTATTGTGTAACATCTGAAGTTTGATTAAACATTTTTGAACTTAAATACCTCCTCAAAATCCGTTTAAGATAATTTCATCAAAAAACAGATACATGCAGAATTGTGCAGTGAGATCTTAGGTTACTATAAAATACTCGTATGTGAAGAACCATTGTGCATTCGTCTTTTTATTGGTTTAAGTAATAAAGCCGTCGTAATAATAATTAATTATAGTCGTCATATGTCTTAGAAAGATAATAGGCTCACTTGAGATGATGAAAAAATAACGTAAAGCTATATTTAAAGAAATGATGGTAATTGGTGGTTATTGTTTAAATTATATAAAAGTATCCATTTTGAATCCAACGTCTATTTCAAAGATGGCCGCCAGCTAGCAACAAGTCATTCCCAGAGGAGAATAAAAATACGGCAATTAATATTCTGTCGTCAGCGGACGGGAACAGAACCAGGGACCGTGTCGGCCCACCCCACGTGTGCATCCACCGTGCCCTATGGGAAAATGCCTGACCTTCGCTCTGACTTCAACTGTACGCACTGTGGAGATACAGCTGTAGGTAGTAATAATGTATGTGGTGTGTGTTGTTTTAACATTTTGTGACTTGAAAAATAACACCAGAGGAGTTCTAGATGGTTCTGAGGTTAATGTTCCTGAGGTGGTGGCGCTATGGGGCGGGTCATTGCATTCCCCATATTGTTGAGTGAAATAATGGCTGACACATACGTCATACTTGTGTACAGGTGCCACCTTTGGGGACTGGTCTGCTTCGGTTTACCTCATTCTTAGCTTTTTAACAATTTTCTTCATTTTAATTATTGGACTGTAGAAAGTGGGTTGAGGAAAATATTGTAATAAAAACTTTGGCGATTTAAAAGAGTACTGGCGAGTTTCTTGCCGGATCTTCTCGTCAGAATCAACTTTCGATTCCGTTGGTAAAATCGCATTATGGCTTTTTATTTTTTAGTATATGTTATGTATCAAGATATAATATTTAATTACATTTAAATTATAGATTATCTAAAAATAAATAGTTTTGAATATTTTTAAATGTATGACGATTTCTAAGTGCTGCATACAAGACTATGCAAATAAAGAATATATTTTTGACTTTGACTTTGAATTGAGATAGGTATATGTACTGGTGGGTGGTCCTAAAGAAAGTAGTAGACGTATTGTTTGAAGATTATAACAATATAACGACCACACACGTGAACACATTTTACGCCTTAGGACTGGTAAATAGGCACAGGAAGATGGCCGGCACCTCCTGATATGGGAAATAATTGCCATCGCCGTACTGTATGGTATCGGCTATGAGTTGGGAATTTTGAGAAATTTTCTTGACATAAACCGCGCTAGCAAAAGTTAGTGGCAAAATTCATCATGGCTTGGGACAAACAATTTTTTTTTTCGGATTTTGTTTAGGCTGCGTCTCGCGGTTTCACCTACGTGGTGATACATTTTATAATTATACTTTGAATAATACACAATACATCTTTTGAATAACTAGCTAGTTACCCGCGACTTCGTCCGCGTGGGATAGCAACTTTTTAACCCATTACAACCCCCTTTTTGCATTAAAAAGTAACCTATGCTCTTTCTCAAGGTCTAGACCATCTGTATACCAAATTTCATTGAAATCCGTTTAGTAGTTTTGGCATGAAAGAGAAACAGACAGACAGAGAGACGGAGTTATTTCCGCATTTATAATTATTAGTAAGGAAGTAAGGATTGTAGCCTATTATTTTGAGCTTTTTATTATATCTTACAATTTTAAGAAAATACATTGAGTAGTTTTTGCATGAAAGAAAAACAAACATACTTGCATCCTCACTAACTTTCGCATTTATAATGTAAGATAAATTTGTATTTGTCATCATCTATCATCCCTAGAAGATGCAGCATGCCTCCACAAATATTTCTAAGCATTAATTCCATAGATAGAGCCACCTTTGTGTAGTTAGTTTGATAACCATCTAGTCAATCTTCAAACGAATCCGCAGCATATGCCATGTCTATTTGCGGAGCTATTATCAGTTCTAGCATATCATTCCGTCTGTCTGTCTGAACGCTTCCTCGTATTGTTCTATTGTTTGTCGACCACGAATAAGTAATATAAAAAGCACTTTCCTATTTTTTATCTTCCGCCCGTTTAGAAATTCTAGCAGTGTAAACTTTTAGGTAATGTGACCCCGGTTGGGGTCGGAAGAAGTTTAACTATGTTCTTTTTTTATTTGAGGTTTGTTATTTTCTTACAATTTAACTCCATCATCGTCAAAGGTTTCTTTCTGTTCTTCTAATGGTTTACTATTTTGCACAATTGGACGTAGAAAAAGTTTCTTGCAACTTTTGTAGTAATGGAGTCTATTAACTCGATTTCATCCGGAATGAGGGTTGGTTCTTGTTTGCAAAATAATGTTCAATTATAAAAATAAAGCTACTGTATTGTTTGTCAATCTGGAAAATTGATATCTTTAGTATTATTAAATTAGCCTTTGAAGACAACATCTATACTCAGATTCATAATCATGTAAAGTTTCTATGCACTTTGACATTTTGCATGTGTCAAATTGAGTGATAATGTATGGGGATGACACATTGACATCTGTCAGTTTACTTTACATGAATATGAATCATAGTTACATTTTGATATTTCCTAAAAATATCAAGAGAAGAAGTGGATAACAGCAATTCAGCAAAAGCTAACAAATACTACTTTTAGAAATTATGAAACTTGAATCATTATCATTATTCCTGATAATGATGAACTCCGCCCAAACAGTACAGGGCAGAGTGATTACTATGAGTCATGCTGCTGGGTCAGGTGTGGTCAAACTGATTGAGGTGGTTACGTCAATGTATGGGGCCCCATGGGTTCGTGAGCTATCTACATCTACCATTTCCAATAGTATTTGACAATGGGATTCCTTAACGAGTTTCATATCAATTAAGATATTAGCTAAGTACTTCATTACGTAATCAAACACATTTGTCATTGAAAACCATAATGTGTAAGTTATTGATAAAATATTTTTGAAAATCATCATATACAGGTGTACCTATAAATATTTACATCTCTTTCACCACGTGTTCTATCAACTATTTTGAACAACATTTTTATTAGTATGACTTTCGGGTATAAGCATAAAAAAAACAACTTTTCACACAAAGTTGTTCACGTGACACGGTAATTTTGTTGAAAACATTATCGACGAATTTTTAAAAGTCGTTGAATAAATATTGTTCAAAATGTTACACTCTATAGTATCATACCTACTGCTACTCCAGGTTAATTTAAAAAAGAAAACGTAAAATAATATTGTAATACTTTCGACCTTCATCTTTTTAAACCCATAGCAAGAAAGAGTTTATTACTTATCAATTTGCAATTTATGTCTTCAGCTCCCATAGCAACGACTACATTAATTGCGCTTACATTTTCCATTCGACTTTAAAACGCAATGTGTATTTTATTAGCAAGGATATTTAGGTCAAATGGCCCTGCCCAAGCAAATACTCCAAGTATTTATTTGTATTTAGTATCTGATGCAACCTACTATCGCTATCGGGCAAATATTTGGACGTTTCCATCAAAATGGCCTGAATTACTGCAACTAATTTGTTATTTTTGATGATAAGGTATAAATAAAATTTATTTTCTGAAGCTTTTTTAGATAAGCTCTCTACGTTTGTCATATCATCGTATAAATTAAAAATTCCAACTGTAATAATAATATGATTGTCCTACCTATATTTATTTACTAGTGGACACTCACGTAGAGTTCGGTTTGCCACTAAAATATTTTTTCAAAATAAATATAATATATATATATATAGCCCAGACCTAATAGCTACAAAATGAAAAAATAGTTTTCAAAATTAGCGCGAACAAACAGACAGACAAACAATTTTTAAACCATTGTTTTGCTACTGTTTTTCAGTCGCCCCCAAACTTAAGGAATAATTATTCTAAGCCCCTCAAATTATTTTTAGATAAAATTATAAGTATTAAAAACAGACATAGCCTATTTTACTCGTATGCACAAGATTTTTTTTAAAGTAAATGATTCGAGCATCAGTTTAAACTAACATAAAAAATAGATAGCTCATAATTTTATTACATTTTTACATTCCAGCAATAAAAGAGAAAGATGCTGAAGATTAATTAAAAACAAGTGTGCAAATGCTTGAAAACAAAAAATACTCGTACTTGTAATTATATCTTGCGAATGATTCATAGTACAGTCATGATTTCAAAAGTTAAGCCAACATAAATAATGTATTACTTATTAATCCTGACAAATCTAAAAAGGATCTTGAATATAATGATGTAGACAATAAGGTCTAAATTAGACAAGGATGCCCATGACAGTAAAATAAGATTGGGAGGAAGGAACTTTAGTGAAGTGAAGCAAAAAGTGTAATGGACGGACCTTAGATGACGTAAGCGGTCGTTGAACTCTGAAACCATGTACCAATGGGTAAACCATGGTTCGAATTCTGATCACTTGATACCGCTGTTTTGGTAGAGGCTAAGAAGCGTCGAAATAGATTTCTCCTTTCTTAAGGCGTTTTTATATTAGTACTAGTGGCCCGCCCTCACTTCGCTTCGGGACCGTAATTCAGAAATGAACTAATAGATGGCGCTGTGCTAAATAACATCACGCAAGCGTTTCGTGTTTTCGGTTTACCTATAAGCCTTGTCGTTGTCTTTAGAAGTTATCTCTTTATAATAGTATAGATATAGATTTCCATCATGCTTGAGACCTTAAGTAAAGACAACATAATAAAATCTCCTTAATAGCGTTATAAAGTGAATGAAGATAATTTAATGAAATGTTTTGCTTTTCGTATAAATGTTTCCTTTAATGGCAAAGTTTTGTTAGTGCTATTTTAT
Organism: Cnaphalocrocis medinalis; assembly: GCA_014851415.1. NCBI lineage: Eukaryota > Metazoa > Arthropoda > Insecta > Lepidoptera > Crambidae > Cnaphalocrocis > Cnaphalocrocis medinalis. The sequence continues at coordinate 13,615,593 of CM026292.1, forward strand.
GGCGCAAAGCTTAGTTGGAAACCACTGATTTTGGATTGCTCTAAAACATAAAGCACATTTTATTGTATTTTAAATTAAAAGGTATAAATGTTTGTACATTCAATTTAATTATGATATATGACTAAGATCTTTTTATTTATTACTCGCCGTTACTAATTTGACCATTCTCACAAGGTAAAATAACCTAGTTTCTTTTCTTTACCAGTTCTTTCCTTGACGTATCATTAGATTTTTTTAAATTTATAAAAGCGATCTATATTAAATATTCAAACATTAATTACAGGTCATTGCGGCCATTTTATATAGGTAACCCATCACGAATCTATTAAATATCACTTCAACATTAATTTAAGATAAATCTCATCTAGTAAAATATTATTAATTTTACCACAATCAAAACAGTGCAGCAGAATTTAACAGTGGGATTTTAGCCTCATTATTAAATAAAAAAATACATTGAGTGGTCAAAAAAATGCTTTGCTTAGGAACATGGGCCAAACTGTAGACGCTTCAATAAAAATTGGTAAAACATTAATTAATTTTCATGCAGAAAAACAAGAAATTAACTTAGAAATAGCTACTGATTCAGATAATATTTTTGTTACTAATAAAAGACCGTATTCGTAACTCAAGAAGCTTTTAAAGACTCCAAACAAAGTATAGATAGGATAGTATTTGCTTATACAATGTTTGTTCAAACTGTGTGTTCGATAAACTCGTATGGCCCACTTTCAGAAGCCTATTGTGATACACTTGTGCAAATAACAACACAGGTAAGCGATTGTGACTCCACTAGACCACACCATAAATATCTACACCAGCATATTATGAAATATTGATTTAAGAATTAGAATTGGAAATTGCAACGCTGTATCAAATAACAAACAGGAAATAGGTAGCAAGCTAGCAACTTGCAACATAATAAAAAATCCCGTTTCGATGGCTATTCATAGATGCTATGTTATAAATACTAGTTCGAGACAAATTTAATGATGACTTTGAATTTAAAGTACTTTAAATCATAGTTGTTATGTAAATAGATTTCTTTAAAAAGGTTGAATTAAATGCATCTGGAAATCTAACTTATGTAATTAATTTTATTGCAGAATTCATATTCATTCAGATGCTTTTAATCTTGCCAATATAATAGGATTTGCATTGATACTGACCTGTCATTTGCAATTGTCTTCTAGATGCTGGCGTGCGGGGGGTGCGGGGGGTCCGCGAAGCCCTCGGAGTCTTCGGCGTCCGCGGCGTGCGGGGGGAATTACTGCTGCTGCCACCAGCCCTCCTCGACGGCGACCCCAACATCCTCAAATCCGTGTTCCCGACACAAGCCAGCGCCTCCGTCGCCGTCCGCATAGGACTTCTCGAGTTCTCCTTGTCCTCATCACAGAACTTCACTGGCGAATCCAACTTCGCAGCCTTGAACGGGCACTCCGTCTCAATATCGAAGTTGAATCTCCTGATGAACCGCTTCCTTTCCCTCGCGTACTGCTCCGCCATCAAACGCGTCGTCTCATCCCGGTCCGGGGCCCCGAACAGACACTTGCAGCTTCCGCGACGTCTCCTCGGCGTATTCGATACGTTCCTCAACGCTGCCATCCCAGTAGCCATCTCTAGTCTCCTCTGCTTCGGCGTGCGTCCTCCAGCCATATCAACGCGTCAGGTGAGCAGCGACTGGTTAGCGAGAAACATCTGACTAATCTCCCGAGAAAACAGCTGTTGTCCGCAGGTAGGGAGCGAGAGGGAGGATCGGGGTGCGCGAACGTGCGAGCGGGGGAGCCTATCGTAGTTCGCACCTGGCGGATGGCGAACCCCGCCAAAATTCTAACCTACAAAAGCGCGGGATGGCGTGCCCGCGTGCTCGCGCGCGCTATCGTCGACTGCGACTGAGTGGCTGGGCGCGTTTCCCGCGCATTGCGCGAGCACGTTTCGGTAGGAACCACTTGGCGCGAAGTGCGAACCCTTAACAATGGTATCAAGGACGCTTTTTGCGAAGACACAGGTGGAGTAAAGGGGACGCGAGGACGAATTCGCGCGTAAACTATTCGCCTATTGTTAGTTACAATGTTTTTCAATGGATAGCTTGTGACATTGACGTAGTAGGTGATTTATTTGTGGCGACATTGTTATCTGCGGTGATAAATGTTGTTTGAGAATTAGTTAATAGTGACATAGACATTGAAATGTGTGTTCGTCACGTTATTGTTTGACTCGTTATAATTTTTAGATTTCCTGAAATCTGCATCCCATTAAATATTTGGAGACATATTTTGCAGACAAAATTAAATGATGGGGAGGCCTATAAAGATGACTGAACATAATATAGAAAGTCAACTTTTTTTACTGGTCCGATGACATATTTGGTAATAGTGACCTGTTCCTGTCACTTAAGCCAAAGGTCATCAACTATGAAACCCACATTATATACTTAGATAATTATGATTATATTGTATTATAGGACAAATTTAATGTAATTTTGTTATTTGTTTTTATATTTTGTCTATAACATTATTTATTAAATGATGAGATGTTGCATTTAATTTTCTAAGACCTTGAATAACACTGTTTAGGTAGTAGTCGAAGCCCAGGGCAACTAAATATTCTAAACCCTCGCCTTCAGTAGTGTATAATTAATTTAGGATACCCCCAGGGCCGGACGGCAGGAGTGGGCAGACGCGCAAATCGTAGGCAGTTAGCGGTTTCCAAAAACCCCACGAAGGCTTCGTGGTTTCGGCAAGAGCTATACCTTTAGGCCTTTATTTTTGAGATTAGTCCGGAATTTGGATAGTGAAAATAATTATGTCTATAAAACCGGGAGTAGGTAAACGCAACGAAATTAAACAAGCAACATAATTAAGATGAATTTAATGAAAAGCACTGAAGTGCTTCTTGACGTTTGGAAGGTCAAACATAAGCATGTATAGCAGTACATACAGGGTATTTGTAAACTTTTGATGGGTATTTAACCACGCAATTTACTCTTAGATTAAATCAAAGACAGGGAAGAGAGAACCTCTTTTTGATTTATCGAAGCATCATTCTAAAAATAGTTTGTTCCATGACTATTGAAAATTCGCACAAATAAACTTCAGGTTTTCGTATAAAGTCGGTCACATGACTTGTTGTTTTGTTTTTTTTTTTATGTGATAGGTGGTAAATGAATAAACGGATTACCTGATTTCAAGCGATCGTGGAGCTTACTTAGGTAAGCTGCCATCTTTTAACCGCTTTTCCCCCCAATTGGGCATCCCCCTGATTGAGGGTACACGAAGTGAGTGCGCAGATTGTATTGCGAGACGGAAAATGTTAAACGAATTTTCAAAAAGTCGTAGAACAAATTTCATTTAGAATGGTGTGACCACTACTTAGTATTCTTACCGCCTTCAAAGTCATAAAAACGCGAAGTTACGTTAAAATGTTGCTCAGTTTTAAGTCCCCTTGACCAATCGGCGCTACCTGTGTTACGCCCAACTAATTTACGGTAATGATTTTACAGGCGTTCTTCTTTTGGAACAATGGGCTGTAAACAGCGGGCGGGTGCTGTGTTCCGGACAGACGGACAGATTTCAGCAGTGTTGCCAACTCGACTGTGAGACGGCCTACACGCAGTCACAGGTTAGCATATTAAATTAATAATAAATACTTTAATAAATTCACACAACATCTCATACAATGACCTGACTCCGAGTACGGAGACACTTAGTAAAGTGTCTCAAGCACTTGTGTTACAGATATCAGACAACAGAGGATCACAAATGAAATATTTAATTTAAATACATATATAACACCCAGACACTGAACAAAAAGAGTTCATCGCACGAATGTTCATCCAGGGTGGGGATTGAACCCACGACCTTTGGCGTATGAGGAGTTACTGATGTCACGCAGTGGGGAGGACCCCAGTTCCTATATATTTGACTCTTTGTTTAATAATTTTATTAACATCTTGGCACCATACAAGAAACAAGTTAAATTTAAAATTATGATCACAGGGTAGCCGCCGCGAGCAGCTGCTGCTGCGCTGGTTTTCAGGCTAGACCTTGTGTCACGCCTTAAAATAATAAAGAGAGTAGACATGCAAAAAACAACAGATACAAAAAACATGGATAAAAAAAAACAACACAAATAAAGAAAAATAAACAAAAAGCATGAACCCGCGTGCATCAGTAGATACGCACGCATGTTATTTTTATGATATAGGAAGGCAAACGAGTAAGCGGATCACCTGATAAGTGAAGAACGTCGCCTAATGGACATCAGCTACAGTAGAAGTGCGGATGCGTTGCTAGCCTTTTAGGAAGGTATAGGTTCGTTTGAGTTATCGGCTACAATGGGAGGGACCCCTGATATAGATGGTAAGAACGAATGAAGAACCAAATTAAATAATGACATATTATTTATTTTATTACTGGTAACACTGGCTCTTGCCAACATTGCCCACAACTACCCAAAATATAAAAGTTATGTAAGTGACCATTTCTTTTTTGACCCAAAATGGGACATCGCTTTTTTATCAATCAGCGTTTATAGTTTTTATTTAAACTTTCAGGTATTCTGTTACGAAACCGGTTTGCCCTCATTTCGGTTCGGGACAAAATTTTGCTATTAGTTCCAATCTTTGCCTGATATTAAAATATGTTGTTGGTTGTTGATTATATCGCGCGTCTAGCCTTGTGGTTGTCTGGTTGTCTATATAAAAGTTGTCTCTTTATAAATTGTATAGCTGTATCATCTAATTTCTGGTATGCATAACTACAAAACAATAGTTATGGCATATATGTGAAATAGAAAAACAATTTATTTAAGTGCACTTTATTTAGAAAGTTTACTCTAGTGATAGTAAGTAGTAGCGTTTCTTTTCGAGCCTTTCCGAAAAACGGGACATGTTTTTGCTTCCAGCTGTTGCCATGGCTGCTTTTAAAGTCATCGGGACAGACAATCGTAAAAAGGGACTGTCTCGTTCAAAACGGGACTTCTAGCCACTTTAGTACACATCTCAAGTTCTGAATTCCTCGACTTTTCACTCAGTAATTTTAGGAAACAAAAATGTAACTTTATGGTGAAATACATATTTCAAGTGCCATAAAAACTTTGATGACCGTGTAAAGGACTTTGTACCATGAAATTCTTATGCTATGAGTGGTTTATATGAATCACGATCGGTTCAAAGGGTAATAAAACTCTTGGGCTAAGTACGAATTTTAAGACGCTATGGTACCGCCGTTCTTCAATAAAAAAAGATAAGCATATGCCTTCCCTGGATACTGCGGGACAATAATATTTTTTCCCCTGCATTTCTAAGGCTGTTTGGTGGCAACACAAAAATATTTTTTTGAGGTTGGCAACATTTGTTTTTTTCTCCATTACTCACCACGACCCAACAATTTTATGGTCTTCCTAAATTTGATAAATTTTTAACAAATTGCAAATTTTATTAGTTTAAACAACTAATTCTGTATTTTATTACAGTCCATTCAAATCATCGAAGCCCTTTTAATTGCCCCGTACGAAGCTATTAGCAAGTCTGTACGTTATCGTTTTCCTTTTTGTAAGTTAATTATTAAAAAAGGTATGAGATATTGTGTGAATTTATTAAATTACTATCATGGGTCGGCCACGTTTGTAAGATGCACCCGGAGAGGTGGACTAAGGTGGTCACACATTGGCAACCAACAGGACGTCGTCTGAGAGGCAGGCCCAGAAAGAGATAGCGAGATGACTTAGACCACTTCTCTGACCATTGGCATGGCTTTGCCTAATAAAGTCCAATGGAGACTTTTAGGGGAGGCCTTTGCCCAGCAGTGGGACAGTGTAGGCTAAAAGAAACTATCATGATCACGGATTATGTCGATGGTTCGGACGAACCTGGAAGTACACAGTACTTACACAACTATGATGTTGATATATTTTTTTTATTAATACAACACTGAATCTCCTGTCCGCCATAAAATAGAGAAACTATCGCAAACATATTTTGAATCCACGAATGTAAAAATATCCTTAATTTATTCCCAATGTTAATTTATGCCGCAATCGGCAAAAGACAAAGGAACACTGTCGAAAAGAGATTCTCAAGTTTTTATACCACTAAAAAACAAATATATGGCAATCAGATAAGAGTTGAAAGTCCCGAAATGATCAGGTAGAAACTGTCATCCGCAATTTGTCATCGGCGTAAAGATTGAGATAAGTAATTGGGATACAAAAGTTTCATTTATATTAATTTGATGAGGCTTTGTCGAGATTCGTTTCTTCCTGAGATAATGAACCAGATTGGTCACACATGGCATTAAATAGAGAGCGGTGAAGGAATTTATGGCAGGCCTTTGCCCAGCCGTGGGACAGTGTAGGTAGGCTAAACAAAAAAATAATACCGTTATATTGATACGTAACATACAGCTGCAAAATACATTGTACAGTACCTACAATTAAACTATAGATTGATTAAGTAACCTTAGCACTCTGTTTGTAGCTGTGGTTTGCCAATTTATTGTTGGAGAAGTGGTCCAAGTTATCACGCCATCTCTTTTTGGTCACATCGTCCTGCTACAAACAGAGTGCAATGGCGGCATTTGGGGGAGGCCTTTGCCCAGCAGTGGGACAACGTAGGCTAAATGAAAAAAGTAACCCTAAAATGAAATGTTTTAAATAACCAAACTGATGCATTAATTGTTTCATTTCCTATTGAATGCATTTCGTTGATGTCTTTTCTTCTAAGTTTCTAACATAGAATTAAATTGTCAAAAAAATAACAATATCATTGGGTAGGCAGGCGCTACCAAACAAAAAAGAAACGCGCAAGTGCACAATTTTGTCGCGTTTAGTTTTTTTATATTTTCGCTTTGCATTAGGTATAACTATTATTATTATTATAGACGGGAATTAACGCGACATTGTTTTTAAGCACATTAAGTTCTTACTGCCTGACGTTTCGGCTGCGTTACAGCAGCCGTGGTTACAAGTTTGTCCAGCTAACTTTGTAAGATATAACCGGGACTACGCGTCCCGGCTATAATCCATTATTTCTAACATTTTCTTCTAACCACAAGAACTTTGTTTGAGAAGTGATTTTGTTATTCAGCGAGATTCTGCGGTTGTTAGTGGAGTCTAGTGGCTTAGCTCCGCAATCTTTTTTTACTTACATTGTAACAGATAAACGAGCAGACGGCACACCTGATGGTTAAGTGATCACCGCCGGCCAAGGACATCTGCAACACCCGAGGCATCACATATGCGTTGCCGGGTTTTAAGGAAGGAATATTCTCTTAATCTGTATTAGCCTTGTTGTGAAGTGAGAGTCATGCCCTGTATTTGTCAAACTAAGTCACCTCAGAAATCATAAGCAAATAAAGTTAGTATTTATTCACTCCTCCCAACTTTGCACAGGTATTGTGCAAACATTAGTTATGTATATGTACAGACAGAAAACGTATGTGTACTACCTATGTAAAGAAAGAAAGAAAGAAAGAAGAAATGTTATTGGTAATCATGTCAGGTTGCCCGTCGTAAGGCCCATATAGCAGACAAATGGAAAATCAATTGTTTTACGCCATTTTCTTTTTGTTCTTTGTCGTAAGACCCAAAAAGCTTTTGGTTCTTACGACGTTAAATGCTCACAAGATATTCACCATAAAATTTTAGTCGTTTTATCTCTAAGCCTTCATAATAGGTCACACGAATTAAAGCCCTTTAGCTTGTTAGATCATCAAAATAAAAATCAGCTATCCTATTTAAAAAATATTCACCAGGCAATTAATGTATGGAACAGCTGATTTTCATTTTGCTTATTTTGATGATCTAACATACTAAAAATTTAACGAAGTTTTGGACTACACGTTGAAGAAATTTGTCAGATTTGTATGATTTGTAGGTAAGTACATTGATGTTTGTTTATACGTTCTCGGGTCACCTCTAATCACTTAAACTAGCGGTGATATCATCTACTGGACATTGAATTATAGTTTCAAAAAAATATGGGTGTGGGTCCGTCAGTTATCTACAGTTAAGTCTATTTAATTTAATGTTTAGCAGATTAATTTAATTCTGAAATTACGTACGTATGAATGGAATTTATTGTACAAAATAAAAAAACAATGAAAAGAAAAACAATAACTGAAAACTAAAGGTAAAAAACTACCAAAAGGCAAATTTAAAAACAGAGTAGGCCCCTGTGACAATGTCTTCAAAATGCTGGTAGGACGTCTTTGGATAACGATGGACAGACTTTGTGTATGAAAAGTTGATTTATTTTATGCGAATTACCAAAAGTCATCTAACAAATGCTGTTCAGAATGATTGGTAAAACACGTGGTTAAAGACATGTTCACAGATACACCCTGTATATATTTTTATTTCAAATCTAAGGCATGTAACCATTTTGGAACCTAAAAATAGATTTTAAAGCTCCAATGTGCATTTTATGTTCTGGTGCGATCGCCCGTCAATAAACTCGAAAAGAAAAAACTAAAAATATTTTTATCTTCAAATGTCAAACGCGCGTGTTCGAGTTTTTTTTCCTTTACTGGCCCATCAACTAAAATTACGCCAGTGACCTTTTAGTGTCTTCTTTTTGCAATGTTTGATTTAAATGCATTTTGGCACTTAGGATGCAGACATTATGCGTTTATTGATGGACTGAATAGGAAAAAAAACCGGTATAATTGTGTCTAAAATCTTAGAGAATGCTCATTAAGCATCACAAAGACATCGATTTTTTTTAATAATAAGAACATCAGGATGACCTCAGTCCGCCTGACGGTAAGCGGCCGTGAGATCCAAATATGAGGTTGACAGGCACAAAGGAACAAGCAAAGTGTCTGTTGAGTCTGTCATCCTCACCCTGAAGGCCTGCATAGACGTCGTTTCACGCCCTGCCAATACATATACCGCATTTTTTCGAATACGCTGGCTCGGACGTAGAGAGAATGGAAATGAATCAGAAAGAAGAAAATGTTCTATTAAATAATATAAAAACAAACCGATGCGACCAATTTGGCCTCACACGAAACCATATGACCATGTCCGGCGATATTTAGATGCCTGGAACCCTAATTTTAGCAGTTTTTTTTATAATTGCTTAGCATAAGTGTACAATTTTACCGTTTGTGGTATCTAAAGATAAAAAGTAAATCTTTATAGAAGTGTTTCCAGAGTGCGAATTAGTAAATTGGCGTCTTTTATAGATTTTTTACGATTATAGGTGTATTAAATGGCTACTTAGAATATCTAAAAAGATAAATCCTTCTTAAACGTTCTTGTTGTAGATTTTTACGTTCAAATTAGAGATATGGCGCCCAGAATTGGTTTCTGGATTATAAAACTGAAATAAATTTAGTATTAGTAACCAATTAATATGTACGACAGTTTTTGGTCACACGCTAAAATAGCCAAATCTTTCAAATACCTTTCAATCGATTCTCAGCTTTATATCAACAAAGTTAGGTTCAGTATCGCTCTAGGATATTTGGCAGATTTTACTGACCCGACGTGTGGTTGTCTGTACCTATCATAAAATTAGCGCACAAATTAAGGTCGATTGTATTAGGTACCTAATGGGAAATGTATAAATTAGAATTAATTAATATTTTTATGAGTGCAACTGAGGTGCAATTTAATTCTTGTGTGTTCCTAAAAATATCGACCTACCTGATTGCTATAGTATTTTATTACTCCTATAATACATATTGACTGGCCGGATGGCGCATTTGGTAGTAACCCTGGTCAAACATTCGTGTGATGAACAGTTATGTTGGTTCAGTGTCTGGGTGTTTAAATGTATTTAAGTAATATATTTGTGTTTCCTCTGTTGTCTGATATCTGTAACACAATACTTTAAGCTACTTAGTACGGAATCAGGTCAATGTATGAGATGTTGTGAGAAATTTATTTCTTTACTCTTCTATACTATTTATAAAGAGATAACATCAATAGATAACGACAAGGCTTATAGGTAAACGGAAAACACGAAACGCTTTGCGCGATAATTATACACAGCGCTAGGTATATGCACATTTATATGTGCATATACCTAGCAGTATTTTCTTATAAAAATTAACATGAAAAGGATGTAAGTAACATCGCTCCAATAGATTGATAAAAAAAAATGTTATACCTAGGTGGCAAACGAGCATAATGATAATCCGGTGAACCTCCCGTCCCCCGGATTGGGGCTTCAATACCTGTTGGTTGGTACCTCATTAATACTCGTACCTTTTTTCTGTAAGACCGTAACACTCCGATCGAGTGGGCCCATTCATGCCGAAGCATGGTTCCCCCATGAGTATTATAATAGGTATGTTGACTGACAGTATTTATTTATTATTATATTTAACCTAATTATTTTACCAGCTGTTACATCAAACGGCCATATGTCACAGCATTTCCACCATTCATCATCGTTAATTACCCAAATCAATACTTTGGTGCGCGTGCGCAGAACAATACACGTAATTTCGACCACGGGGCCAATAACTATCGGAAATCATTACAGGGCAAAAATATTAATTTAATTGAAAAATGCCAACCAATCGGTGGGGGCAGTGCCGTGAAATTATAGGTAGGATGTTTGTACAGGAAAGTAAAAGGTAATTTATGAATTTTGACAGGTTTTGGTGAATGTTAGCTGGGCGGGTGGAGTACAGACAGCCACACATCAGGTTACCACAACCTGTCAAATTTCCTCAATTATTCAACCTTAGATGTTTGACATTAAGACGAGAATCGATTGAAGAAATTTGACAGTTTTGTATACTTTGATGTGTGGCTGTACGTACCTAACTGTTTGGAACTCAAAGGTAAACTACGATTTGACAGGCTTTATACGATACCGTAGCATAAAAGAAAACAAAAGTACGTTATAATGGCCATTAAGGGTCTGATTTTTTAAATTATGCAATGATTTTAAAGTAAATACCTAATGGCGTGAGGAAAAGTTACATAATATTCATCGTGCTACCATAAAAGTTAGTGTTTCCCTTTGGATTGAAAATTTGAAGATTCTACCTCAGTGTAAAGTAGTGTATGGGACTATACATAATTTGGGTCTAAAACCTCGCGAATGCTATTTAAAAAATCGCCAAGCCTCCGTTGTTTAAAATCTCGCTAGTAAGTATTTGACGCCAAGGCAACAGCTAAAGAATAGTGTATCGCTCACTACCAAAAACCGTCTCATCTTGATTTCAGCTTCATCGGAAAGGGGTATACTCTTTTTTAAGATATACTTAAGTTGTTTCGTTTTGTTTTAAGCCCTTAGTACTTACTGACTGATATAATATCCGTACCTTACACATGCTCTGCGCGTCTCTTATTTGACTGTAACAGTTATATTCTCAATCGTTACTTCCTAATAACAATCGTTATAAGGCAGTTTGATGCACCTTGACTTTCTCAAGGACATATCACTCGTATTTTGCAACAGCCATAACTCTTGAAGTGCACAATGGCAGCAGTTTGGCAGTTTCGGATTCAGCGCGGGCGCCGCAAGATGGCGGAAACGGTCACAATGAGCACTTACACGCTGCCTTCCGGTACACTCGGACGCAGAAGCAATAAAAAGTACATAAAATTTTATTTGAAATGGAACTGGGCAGGTCACGTGTTAGGATGCACCCGGAGAGGTGTCCTAAAATCTTTACAGTCTACAATACAAGCCAACAGATGGGCGACGGTTGAGAGGAAGACACAGAAAAAGATGGCGTGGTGAAGATTAAGACTGGCTACTGTCGGAGACGAAAAAAGGAGTCTGGGAGAGGCTTTCTCAGCAGTGGGACAGTATTAGGCTTATTGAAAATAAGTATATGAATAACAACTTGCAGAAAGCAGAATATTCTGCAAGCCTGCGGTAGAAACGATCTCTCAGAATTAATGACGACTTAAGTTCTATTGAATTGTCTCATTTTAAGGGTTATCTTTGTGTACCAAAAATGGTTTCAGTATTTGGGACATTATAACCTTGGATCGTCGAATTGTTCGTAATGATCGATAATGAAGCCACGGCAAAAAATAAACACTTACATTTTAAATGTTTTTTTATAAATCTAGTTATTTATTAGCGATTTTTCCAGGTTCTTTTTTATTGCCTATGTAAGTAGTCCAGTCAAAATAAACCATCCTCATTGTTTGAATCAACTTCCCGCAGCGGTATTTACAAACCAGTACGACATTGAGATCTTTAAGAAACGAGCCTATACCTTCTTAAAAGGCCGGCAACGCATCCGAACTCTTTCTGGTGTAGCTAATGTCTATGTAATGGGTGTCTGTGACCATTGGGCGATCAGCTTTCTCGTTTACCTTCCTATATCATAAAAAAATTAAAGACTTGTGTTGCCGACCGTACTTTCCGTTTACCTGTGCGTCGGAAGTGGTGGCGTATTGTCTCACGCCCCTGTTCCTGTGACCTGCACACTAATGCCAATTGTGCCGTTTTTGCTGACATTACTTTTCGCTTTCCGATTGCTTTTATGGGTTTTGGACAGCAATACTATTATTAGTAACTACTTAGCTGTGCTATATTTCTTTATTATATTTTCATGCGTTATTAAAACCTATACCTATCTAGGTATGTGATATTCTGATATGCTAGATATAATATTATTATGAAGTTAACTCAAAATCCATGTCAGCTTATAATTTGCTGGTGTGGCAGGTGTCCATGGGCGGCGGATATTGCTTACCATCAGGTGATCCGCCTGGTCGTGTGCTACATATCAAGTAAAAAAAAATTGTGCGTAAGTATTTCTAGCTCCACCTAGGCGGTGAGACCAAATTAACATCGTGACTGGGCCTGGTCACATTAGCCTCAGAACCGACAACCGTTGGAGCTATAAAGTCCTTGACTGGAGACCGCGACTCGGTAAACGTAGTGTTGGACGTCCTGCTACAAGATGGGATGACAACATTCGAAGGCTGGCTGGAGTGAGTTGGATGAGAGTGGCCGAAAATCGGGAGCGGTGGCGGGAGACCTATGTCCAGCTGTGGACGAGCGTGGGTTGCTGATGATGAAGTATAACCCGATGTAATTTTAATTGGTATTTCGCTCACTCATCGAGTTCTGCGACACAGGCCTGCGAGCCTAGTGCATAAGTCGCTGAATTTATGTATCTAAATTGGCTCTAAATTTTGCCTATAAAGAAATTGATTTCTTAATTTATAGTCCTGGCATAAGGCTTAATTTATAGTCGAAGCGTTTACATTTCATTGCAGGTGACTGTACCCGGGGTCCATAGCGATAGTTTAACCAGGAATTACACGTTAAGATGAGAGACAGTAAACCGCTCTTTGTTAGAGTTAACATTGCTCAACTAAGTAACTAATACAATATTACCACAACGTTAATTATTTTGTGGTATTGCAATGGGGGCTATAGCGTGTGAAACATCTCTAGGTGGCGTACTGTAGAACTAAGGTCATTCTTGATAATGTGTAAGCGTTCTTCTTAGCCGTGGGAGAGCCACGCCTCGGCATGAATGGGCTGGCTCTACCGTAGCACCTACACCACGACCTCACCGAAAATTGGCAAGATCCAAAGCCAGCGCTGCGGTTCTGCGCTACGTTTCCCCGAGTGAGTGAGGGTACCAGAGGACTAAGCGGGGAAAGGGGATTAAAAGTTGGCACCTGACTTGTGACTTCACTGGTTTCTATAGGTGGCGGCACTAGCTTACCATCAGGTGATATGTCTGCTTGTCTGCCACCTATCACATAAAAATGTGAGATGTCAAAATGTCACTAAATAACTATTGATATACTTAGTAGTAGTATAGGCACGCTCTAGCAGATTAAGATTTTTTACACACGATAGTCCTCATTAATTAAATCGAAATTAAACAATGCCCGATGGCGGGATATCGACTGCACTAATTACTCGGATAAGCGGGGGTTAAACGTAAGCCGTCAAACGGGTAAGCAATCCCGGCCAATAACTACTAGTGATGTAACGACGAGACTTGCTCTCGAAGCGCATCGAATTATTACAAACCCAAAGTCAAGAAAGTCTTGAAAACGGATTTTCGGGGAGTTGACGGAATTCCTATCTTATATGTATAACCATACACTATGATACAAGCGGCGTCATCAAATTAATTTAACGACATAAACACTAATAATCGCATTCTATTTTAGTGAAGTAAACTAAACTAAACTAACCAATGCCAATGTCAAGTTCTTCATACATACACCCTTAGTTTGTTAATTAGTTGATATACCTATTTGAATAATAATATCGTTGTTTGCAATTTGTATGGGGAGGCCCCATACAAATTGCAGCAATCAGCTGCTGATCTCTTTTATAGGAGAACGAAGTATTTTTTAATAATAAATAAACTTATACTTCTTAGATAAAATAACAAATAAATCAGTACTATTACTTTACTTTCCTACTGTCCTGTTTAGGCCTTCTTTCCTCTTTTCGTGTCGATGGCACTAAGTTATATACTATACTATACTGTCCAATACCTACTCCGCCACGATGACTGCGCTATCAATAAGCTGCTGGAGTCCCTGACCCCCGACACATGCTCAATATGTGCCTATTTGTTTTGTAATACTTACCTCAACTTACCTTTGTATAATATTAAGTTTACTCTGAATAAATACCTTCTATTTTATATGTGATAGGTAGCAGACGAGCAGGCGGATCACCTGATGGTAAGCAATGCCGCCGCTCATGGACACCTGCAACACCAGTAGAGTTACAAGTGCGCTGCCAACCTTTTTTTCCTTCCCCCCGAGTGGGCCTCCGGTACCCTCACTCACTCAGCGAAACACAGCACAGGGCCTGCTTCACGCCGGTTTTCTGTGAGGCAGTGGTATCAGTCCGGTCGAGCCGGCCCATTCATGCCGAAGCGTGGCTCTCCCACAGTTAACTGAATAAATACTTTCTCTATTTTGAAGGTATGACAATGACTTGAACGTACGACTCGAGTCTTTAGAGGCAACGTTTTCGAGGTGGATTCGCATCACTAACAGCTAAACCAGTTGCGGAGGAAGCCCGGCATCCTTCCTGACATCTGCCCGTGCGCCGCTCCGTGGGACAGTTTCTTACTGTTTATGTCATTTTCTGGGCATAAAACTTACTGTTTATTAATTTTAAGGAACAGGATTTACTCCAGAGTAGCACTGGGATTTTTATCTCATGCTCTTGTAAAATTACGTGCAAAAAGTTTTTTTTACTTTAAAGACGTCTATATAACTTTACCAGGTTACTATCAATCTATCAAACTTCCACTTTTTTTTTATGTGATAGGTAGCAGACGAGCAGGCGGATCACCTGATAGTAAACAATTGCCGCCGCCCATGGACACTTGCAACACCAGTGGAGTTACAAGTGCGCTGCCAACCTTTAATCCCCTTCCCCCCCCGGGTGGGCCTCCGCTTACCCTCACTCACTCGGCGAAACACAGCACAGGGGCTGCTTCACGCCGGTTTTCTGTGAGGCAGTGGTATCATTCCGGTCGAGCCGGCCCATTCATGCCGAAGCGTGGCTCTTCCACAGTAGAACTATTTAAGTATTTTTATTGCGTCGCTGAATTGAATGAGACATCCTGTATAACTAAATATGCTGTATTCATAATACCCACATCACACCAGCATAAAAATGCCGTGTCCAACGACCCTGCATACGTGATCGAACCACCAACAATAACAAACCAAATAACGCATCTGCCTATGACCGACCACTTCACCGAGTGATCAATTACAAAACATCAAAGATGCTTCCTTCCGATACTCACAAAGGTTCCCAACCCAAAGGGAATAATTTATGACCCTTCAACGTTGTGATTTCGCAGAGTTCTCGAGGATTATGTACAGATGCGTTAAACACCTTTTGGCTCAACCGAATTTGAAAGAATACATCTCCATAAACATTTGGGTAATGCCATTTCAAGCATGAAAATTTGTTTTTTTACGAAATGTTGAAGTTTGATCAGACTTGTGTTATCGCATCTGGGATTCGCTGGAATGTACGGTGGCCTGCACATCAAGTTACTACAATCTGTCAAATTTCTTCAATCGAACCTCACTTTTATGTCAAACTTGTTTGGTTCAATATCAACTGAGAAAATTTGACAGATTGTAGTAACTTGATGTGCTGGCCACTGTACACACCAGACATATTATAAAACGTGGCCAAAAGTTAGTCATGATTTTAAAATTATATCATTATTATTTTTGCTCATTTGTAGGTAGGTGACAGCATGTTTTTTTACTAAGTAGCTTAAGCACTTGTGTTACAGAAACACAAATTATAATACTTTAATACAAGCGCATTTGCGACTCCTCTGGTGTTGCGGGTGTCCATGGTCGGCGGTAATCGCTTACCATCAGGTGATCCGTCTGTTCGTCTGCCCCCTATCTCATAAAAAAAAACATCCAGACACTGAACAAACACAAGCGTTTATCACACGAATATTTATCCAGGGTGAGGTCGAACCTACGACCTTTGGGGTATGTGCTGTCACTACCAAATGCACCATCCGGTCAGTCAATTCATTCAGTACCTTAATTAGATTATCACAGAGTCCATAGAGAATACTATTATTATGGTCCCACCTATTGGTACGAATTGACAAACCAAAACCTAAAGAATTGCGTGGCTGAAGTGGCAATGGGCAGGGCACATTGCGAGGAGAACAGACGGCCGTTGGGGTGAAAAGGTCCTTGAGTGGAGGCCACGTGCAGGAGGCCGCAGCCGTGGCAGCCCTCCCACCAGGTGGACCGACGATCTGGTGAAGGTTGCGGGAGTCCCTTGAATGCGGGTGGCACAGGACCGATCTGTGTGGAGAACTTTGGGGGAGGCCTATGTCCAGCAGTGGACGTTTATTGGCTGAAAGATGATGATGATATTGGTACGAAAGCTCTATGGTTGTATTATGGCCGCGATAGCGCAGTAGGTAAGAGTAATATAACCCCATTAAATACCTACTTACTTCATATCCAAATTGCGGAGTTTTCAATTATTTCCTCGCTAACGTCGATGTTTGCCCACAAGACTGCCAATTACTCTCAAAATCTCAACATCCGATGCCATGAAACGAATTTACGATATTATGTCCAAACTAGGGATGCCCATTGATAGAAATCGCTTTATCGATTTTGTTATTAGTAAGTATTTAACTGAAGAACTCTCTACTGTAGGTATCTAGGTACCTACTTGTTGAAGAATATCTTACCTAGATACCTAATTTATTATTTTACAGTGTTAGAATCGATTATTCAATTTGTGTGATCATTAAAGTTAAGAATGATGATTACAAATTTTTATTTATTTTTTAAACTTTGTTGCACAAAATGTTATACAATAGGCGAACTTAATGTCAAGAGGCATTCTCTACCAGTCAATCTCAAATCAAAAGTAGGTATAAGGGTGCGGCGATAGACTATAGTTCAATTTGGTTCAAAATAATCTGACAAGACTTTGCAGTTGCATTTGCATATTTTTTTTAAATTTTGAATTCAACTCAAACGAGCAATATCCGGATAACTGATTTTTTGACATCACTAGTCCATACTTTGACCGTGTTATTAGTATTCCATGGCAGTTTGAAAGAAATAAACAAAATGGCGGACAATCGGTCGTAACTTATGATACTATAAAATGCGACTTCTTGACCGCTTCGACTCCTTATTGGGGTAAGGAGATTCTTTATTGGTAGTTAACCAGCTGGATGTCATCACAGTGTTAATGCCAGTAGCAGACTTGGCAGTGGCTCATGTCATGTCATACTCAGCGTCAACATTTAAACTAGGAGAGCCACGCCTCGTACATGAATGGGCTCAACCGAAGTAATACCACGGCCTCACAGAAGACCAGCGTGAATCAGCGCCTTCGCTGTTGCTTTCGTCGAATAAGTGAGGGTACCGGAGGCCCAATTGGGGGAAAGGGGGTTAAAGGTTGGCAGCGCTACTAGTGACTTTACTATGTTGCAGGTGTCTGTCGGCCGCGGCAATCGTTTACCATCAGGTGATCCGTCTGCTCGTCTACCATCTAGGTATCACATAAAAAACACACTGATCCGCATGTTTACTGCACTTTGGGCAAAGTTCTAGGTGAACGGGAAATACCCTCGTAGGTACCTAGATTTTGATTCCATCACTAGTCACAACCGATACCCGCGTACACGCAAAAATACAAACACGATTCCTTCTCAACCAGAAATAAAAGGTCTTGAGTGAGACACAAACGTAATAAAGACAGACAGACGGAGAACAAAATGATTTTATAACGATTCCATTTGTTCAGGTCCGGAATCGTAAAAATACTAAGGCCACGAATGGTGCTCATAGGAACGTCCTACTGGCATCTTAACATACTATGACGCTATTAAGACATTACTTATTCTGTTTACAAAAAGATATTGTTAAAGATCTTAAGGCGCTTGGCGGCAATGACAAGTAGAGTAGTTGCAAAAATTCTAGTAAAAACAGCTTCTTAAGACTTTAAACAAGCTTACTGTGTTTTTATCAGATTTACTTGATTACTATGAATTCCTGCGCCGATCTATACAGGGTCACAGAATACTTATAGTACAGGGTGTAAAAACCATGATTAGTATTATTTTGTTTTGCTGGTTGCAAGTTTTTCAGACTCAGAAAGGACCCTTCTACATTGTAAGGGAAAATATCGTGAGGAAACCTGCACGTTTCGGATAGCTTCTGAAATGTGTAACCATGATTCAGTTGGTCTGGTTTCCCTGTAAAGGATTTTAGGTAGTCGCTTCATTTTAATAATCAGACTCCCTAAATCCTGAATCATGGTCTAAACTTTGGTTCCCTGAGTTGGACGCAACTGGGAATCACACGCTAAGATGAAAGAGAGGTAGGTACAGACAGCCACACATCAGGTTACCACAACCTATCAAATTTTCTCAATTGATATTAAACCCAATGTAGTTGACAGTGAGGCGAGTGTCGATTGAAGAAATTTGACAGGTTTGTATACTTTGATGTGTGGCTGTACGTTTACCAGAAGGTGAACCGAAGTGAAAAAACAGTAGGTAAGTACCACAACAGATTGTAAAAAACAATTTACCAGAAAAACAAACAAGAGGGTCAAACGAAGGTGTCCAATGAACATTTCCGGGAATGTAATGAAAGCGTCATTATAACAATTTTGGGGCCCGTTGGACCGGGACGTGTCGTGTCAGTTGTCTGGTTGTCACGCATGTCCAGGCAATCAAGATGACGGTCATTAGGAGTACAGTCAGGCACGGACGCAGCTTATAATGCGTCAAGATTTTTTGGTTACAGTTGGCAAACGAGCAGACGGATCACCTGATGGTAGATAAACGATCACTGCCGTTCGTAGACACCTTTTTTTGGTGATGCCGGGGAATGCAGCGTAGAGTTCCAAAGAAAGCCGCAAGTTCGAGGAAGACCAGAGGGCGGCAAAAAGTCTTCCGCCCCGTGCGACCAATACCTAGATACTCACCGGTGCTACTAGATTATGTTCGGATGCAAACCTACGACCTCCAGTTTGAAAGGAGCATGTTCATATCCACTGACCTCAGTTCTTATCATAACTTATAGTATAAATCGTCAGTCAAATGAAACTAGTCGACTCCACGACCTATTTGGCGTAGTGATTTGAGCGCCGGTTGAGACGCAAGGGTAGCGGAATCCATTCCCGTACCAAGGCAAATGTTTGTTGATGAAACAGATATTGGTTTTGGGTCTGGATGTTTGTGGTTCCTTCGTTGTTTCTGGTTTCCATAGCACAAGAAAAAACATAGATTGGGACCAGGACTAGGTTGTGATGTTGTCTCAATTTGTTTATCCATACTTAATATTATAAATGGGAAAGTGTGTCTGCGGTCTGTATGTTTGTCTTTCACGGTAAAACGGAGCGATGAATTGACGTGATTTTTTAAGTGGAGATAGTTGAATGGATGGAGATAAACAAAACAAACAAACAAAATACTTTTATTGCTATATAAACAGGGTGTTTACATTGTAGATAGGCTACTTTTTGCCCCTTTCTAACCCCCCATTTTAGGGAAGTGGGGGGCGCGTGTAAAGCTAGTTTATTAACTAAAACTGGCTTAATGTCTATTATTTCGAAGCTGACTATACCGTATTAACTACCCGCCAATCATAGCGTTGTTCCACAATTAATTTTAGTACGCCCGTGTGCGCAAGCGCACGCGTCGCGCACACGCGTCAGTGGGAAAGGTGTAAACAGTAGGCATCAATATTATGAGGACAGAGGACTCGTTTGGTTGACAGGTGTCACGGGCGTATGTTGCTCTTTCAATCCTCACCGTTGTTAACGAGGACTATAGAGGGTCTATTAATTTATTACTAGGCAGGCCAGCATACGGTCCATCTGATGGTAAGAAGAGTGATCCCACACTAGCTAGCGTCCTTTGAGCGTTTGGCGTGTTGCCGGCTACATCCCACACTAGCGTTTTTGGACGCCGAGTAGACGCAAGAGTTCTACGACATTGTGTGAAAAGTTTAAATTTTTTATGGGAATTTTCAAAAGTCATAGAACAAACAAAAGGCTTATACGAGTAGTGTTCAGAATGATATGTAGGTAGGTAGAAGCTAAAGGGATGTAAATATTCACAGATAGGTAGAAGTACATCCTGTAAGTATTAAGTAAGTTTATGACTAATTTTAGCTGCCATCGATTGTACCTAAAGCTTAAAATATTTAAGCACCCAGGTTTTCAAAAGTGCCAATACAATAATTAGTTACAAAAAGTGCCAAATTTCGTCCTTCATCCATCTTGCAGATGACGCGCAAGATGTCCGCCAATTTCGGCAGAAGCGGTCAACCCTTGCTGCAGATGTGGGCCACGAATGACTATTATTATGAGGTTTCGACTGATGTGGGATGAATTTATGTGGATAAGACATGATGACCTTCTTTAGACATACTGAGTATAGTCTGCCGCAAAAAAGTGTAGTTATGACCTTGAGTGCGCAGAAACCCATTTTGATAGAAAGTCTTCTTTTTTACAAGTGCGCAAAATAACGGTCATCGCTATACTTTCGTGCCTCCAGCTATACTGTACGACAGATTCGTCGTACAGTACCTACAGACAGCCACGCATCAATGTAATATTAACAAGAGACTTATCACAAAGACCGGCGAGAAGCAGCGCTTGCGCTGTTTCGCCGGGTGAGTGAGGGTACCGGAGGCTCAATTGGGGAGAAAGGGGGTTATTAAAGGTTGGCAACGAACGTGTGAACTGGTGTTGCAGGTGTCTATGGGCGGCGGCAATTTTCACCTGCTCACATAAACACATTTGATTCAAAATCTATTGAGAAAATTTATCAGGAGCCTGATAGGTATGTGGCTGTCTGGTATGTTCGCTAGAACTTAAGGTCTAACTCTTGGTGTATTACTGGACCCTGAGTAAAGTTAGTTTTTTCGATGTTATCTCAAAAATAAGATTTAAATAACTTTAACTTTTAAATTGAACTCATAACGAAGTTTAAAATCAAACCAGTTTGGCGCTCAAAAATAACTACCACCCTTAGCTCAATCGGTTAAGATAAGATGGGGACATAAATAACTAGTCGGAATATCCCTTAAATACTTTCGTCAAACGCTCCGCCATCGAACAGGTGTTTCCACAATGCCTTTCAGATTATCCTTGCTGTTTTGTTGCTACAGTCGGCGTCGGCGCAAAGCGTACACCGTTATTGCAATACAGACTTAAACACACCAACTTAGGACATATTGTTCCTTGCGCACAAAATATGGAAGTTGCAATTTTGAATCTGTTGGAAATAGTTTAGCTATTTTTGTATTAGCTCTTAATCCTTTACAGTTAAGTGTTATATCTCTGTGAACAGCTCTAAGGCCGTGTTGTGGATGAAACATTAATGAAATGCAGGTAAACTGCATCCTAATCCACTTAGATGAAAAGAACGGTGAATGATTTTTGCAAATATTCATGTTTGTAACCAACCATACGGGTTGTATCTGATCTTAGCTAAATGACGATAAAAAGCTATTTGATATTTTCCGATTTTAAAGGCTCGGCTTCATTACGCTTTCATTAACCCATTCACACTTCATCTAGGGTTTCTATGATCGAGGACTATGGTCTAAAATTCCAAATCAAACGACATAAAATATTTTGTACAAACAATATAGGTATTTAATTAGATATAATTCATTCATTACACAAGTAACAAAAATGGCATACATAGGTAATTATTTTATGCTACCGAATCACATTAAAGGTAGGTACAGATGGCCTTAAAATTCTATACAACTATGAACATTTCTTTTTTACACAGTAAGTTATAGAAGAGATTAATAATTTTGACGTAAACTGTACCATAAAGTAAATTTAACGAAATGGCAATACCGTTACGGAATCTTTTTCGTAGAAATATGGATGTCACAATTATAATTTGGCCTCTGTCTACTCTATTTAGAAAAGCCTGCGAAGGAAAGAGACACTAAATTGTTATTAGACTTTTATATATTAACTGTTTTTTTTTTCAGAAATAACATTTATGACATATTAAAGGTACTGCTTGGCTTATTCGAAATAAGGCCAACGAATAAGACACTCTTATAAGATATTTTATAACCAACAACCATTTAGAATCTTTTTCTTGTGTCCAAGTATGTATAATATATTTTTATTTATGTGAGAAATTTAATGAATTAATATAGGTATACAATTTTTAAATATCCATAACATGAGTTAATTATTTATTGCAAATATTTTATTAATAAATCTTTAAGAGCTGCAAAAATGCAACCTTTTTTTTATAGTGTTACCTACCCATAAAAATAATTGAAAATGCAGGTGAAGCAAAACTACACCATCGTAAATAATAGAGCCAAAAGCTATATTTTTGCGCAGAAATGTATGAAGTATGAAGTAGACAACTTTTGCCTGATATTATTACTATATTTACTATGTTGTATTTACATATTTAGGCCTTCTTAGAAAATGCATCCACAAATAAGATTAGCAAAACTGAAGATCAATAGTTAATATTTTATTCTGGACGCAAATATCGCAACATAGGCCCAACTGGATCAATGTTTATAAAAATGATTTCATGATATCGATTTCGCTCCGTCAGCAAATTGAGAAGTTGAAAGAAATTTGACAGACTGTGTACAAAGTAATAAAATATCGCCATTACAAAGTTGTTCGCATTATGTCAGTTATAATAAAACGATCATGAAAGAAGTGAACTAAACAGCACCAATTTGTAAAATAGGCAGCGCTAACTGGAATGCGTTTTGTACGTATGTTGAACTGTTGCCAGCCTGGAAAATAAAATACACTGTTTATTTTAACGAAAAAACAATAAAATGCATTGACAGTGAAATTTTTTTAAAGAAATTATGTATATTTTGATGAAATTAAAAACAAAACATTTTAAATGAAAGTGAAACAAAACTTAACCTATTTAAAGAGATAAATTCTATAGAAAACCAAGGCTTTTGTGCAAGCCGAAAAGACGAAACACTGGCGTGATGCAATCGACCCAGCGCCATCTATTAGAAAAGGTTAAAACTACGACAATAGCTTCAACCTATGAACCGAAGCAAAGTGAAGGAGGGCATCCAGTCGTAAATATGGGATGCAGCTTAATCATGATGTATCCCTTTCTTTTGTCAACATGAATTAATTTATATCAATTTTAACTTACCTCTAAAAATATATTGGTGATGTAATTGTTAATTTGATCCTTATTTTCACTAGATAAAGAGTTGAGTTTCTCGGTGAACAGTGTGGCCAACTCACTTATATGTTTGGTCAGCACTACTGTCATTCTGAAAAAGAAAGTAACGTCATCAGAACTGTATAAGAATACGAGTATGTATAGAGTTATGCCTATCGAAATTAGTCTTACTTATTTATCTCCTAATTAATTTTGGATCTATACACAAAACTGGAATTCAAGACCAAAAAAACTACTTAGGTTGCTACTGCAATAAACGATCGTACCATAGTATACCCTTTTTTTTAAAACACTCGCCTGATGTAATTTATTTATTGGTAATTGGATTCTATAATTTAAAAAATAAAATTACACATATAAGACACTTCAATAAAAATTAAACATTCCGTTATTTTAATTTTCAAGATGGTGGCGCTGTAACACGTAAGGCTGTTAAATAACATTTTGGTATCTACCCACACATTTAAAAATGTTATGGAAACTGAAAACGGGCTCTTGAAAAAAAAAAACTATAAAAACTAAACCCCACCACGACAAAAACGTCGATGAAAAAGTATAAAACAAGCCTCCGTTGTCAATTTACAATAATGTCATACAATACTATTCTGAAGTATGCAATATTCACTATGTAGAGATAAAATTTCATGTTTGGAAATCCGCAGTCACACGTTGTCAAAAGGTAGGTATATTTAACGTGTGACTACGCCTGTAATTAGATTTTTTTATTCAAATCATGATCTTTGATTTGAGCCATCTATCATGTCAATTCGAGTTACCTCGTGGTTGATTCGAATCTTAATAAATAATAAATAAATTGAGACAACATCACATACATTGTCCTGGTCCCAAACTAAGGTTTTCCCTTGTACTATGGAAACCAGAAACAACGAATGAACAACAAACACCCAGACCCAACACAAATATCTGTTTCATCAACAAACATTTGTGTTTATTATTATTGTGTTGTGTTGATTCGAGTAACTTTTTTCAATTCGAGTCGAGTTTTGAGCCAGTCTAGGGTCAAGTAGCCTCCTAGTTTTGTTACTTACTGAGTGAGTGCTTCCCCGCCTCATCCGCTGTGGACCGCCTCGTTTTCACCAGCGACATTCTCAGCGGCCTTGTGCCAGATCTCCACTGAGACTGAGCTTGTAATAGCTTTCTCAGTGATAGCGTCTACTGAGCCAGTCTAGCGTCGAGTAGTCTACTAGTAATGTTGCTACTTACTGAGTGAGAGCATCCGCCTCATCCGCTGTGGACCGCCTCGTTTTCACCAGCAACATCTCAGCGGCCTTATGGTATATTTCCACTGAGAGGGCGGTGCACTGAGCTAGCCCGCTGACAGCTCGCTTGTATATAGCTTTCTCAGTGATGGCGGCGTCTGCTGATTCTAGCCAATCTAGGATTTCTGTGTACTGTCTGAAAGCAGGGAGAAGTTTTATCTATACTAGTTTTAAAGAGATATCTTCTATAGACGGTTAACTGATAATACGAAACCCATGCGCTTGACGCCCAGCCCCATCTATTGATTGACTTTGGAACTACTGTGCCGAAGCCATTTATACCGTCTCCCCATACAAAATGAACAAGTCACGTGACCAAGTTTGTGTGAAAAGTAAAAAAAATATGCCAATTTCCAGAAGTCATAGCACAAAAATCGTGATCAGAATCTGTGGTAGAAGACGTAGTTCAACAGATGTGGTTGAACTTGTATATGGAGGGAGTCCCATCATGGCGTGAATGACATGTCATATGAAAAGTCCGCTAGATGGCGTTTTTGACATCTCACATTAAAAATGATGAATCAAAGTCAGAGTCAAAGGTGTTTATTGCACTCATTAATGTTCATGAATCACCGTGTAGACGGACGTCAATTCTACAGTACGCCATCTAGCGGATTTTTAAAGCCTCTATCGTGTTAGATGCGCCTTTTCAACTATCGGGGCTAGCACTGAGGCAGTCAAAACATGTATCATGAGGGTTTTTGCAATTAATGCAATATCCGCTAGATGGCGTTACCTTGACGTCAAGTTCAACACGAGTGGATTGGTTCCATTTTGAAGTATCTTGTCATAATTGGGTATTTGACAAAAAAAAAATTATGTGTTTAATCAAAAGACGCCTCAATTTAAGAAACATCGTTGAAAGAATCACTTGATTCTCATTTGTATTACCTGAGATATCATAACTTTAAGAGCACATATTTTGGGCAAGCTCAAAAACGCTCTATACAAATGGCTATTGAATTGTGACGTCACAACTCAAACTTTTGTATGCGCGTCTAATAAATTTTGTTTGGTAGCTATATCAAATGTTTCGTTTAAGTAAATGGTTTTATAATAAAGGTTGGTGAAAAATGTACGGGTAGTTCAATGAAATATATATTTTTTTTAATTTTATACTTTAAAAATGGACTTGCCAATGAAACTTTGAATGCTCACAAAACCAGCTAGACGTTATATTTTTAACTGAAAATGTTGGCCATTGGTTCTTATTTACCAATATTTTGATAGAGTATCAATATTTTTTTACTATATCGAGATTAGTCAAATACCCAATTACAAAGTTACGTACAAAACGACCAATGTCGTCAAAGTTGGACCTAACGTCAACGTAACGCCATCTATCGGATGTTGCATTTGCAAAAACCCTCGTTCATACTTGACAATCGGCTGGAACTGGAGCTTAAGGCCGAGGTCTTGCGTGGCCGTCTGCAGCCTGTCGTGGAAGGCTTCTGTCTTGGGCGTGTCTTCTGGCGCCGGCTCATCGTCCTCGTCTTCTTCTTCTGGCATCTCGCACAATTCTGAGGATCAGAACATTTATAGGCTGACTAAAGAAAGTAAGTAAAGTAAAGAAGGTCCATAAAAAGGTGATGTCCCGGAGTGGGCCAGGACATTGTACAGTATTTAAAAAAAATCAAGAAAAATCTACTGATTGTTAGAAAAATGCTAAAAAAAACATTTAACGTGTAGTGTGGTGGTACAAAAATGAAAACCATTCATTAATTCTCGCAGTAAACCATGTAATATGGCCACCATTATGGCGAAAAAAAAGGAACCATAAACTATAAATGATAACCGCTGTCAGATTTAACTTGTCATTGTCACTTTGACAACTAATATCACTATTATTTTAAGTTTATTTTCAATTTTGTTTTCAAACGCGATTCCGAAATTATCAAAAGTGACAAACATCTTAAACAAAATGTCATTCCCGCCATGATGGTTTTTGCTGTTAAGTATTGCTATATATTTAGTAATCTTTTCATTTGTACCAGAAAACGAAGTCATTCTAAAGAAATTGGACACTTACAATGTTTTTAAGGTATATTTGTCTTTTTTTCACCTACTGTACAAGGTCTTCGCCCAGTGTCCATACAATCTGGGACAACACCTTTCTCATTCGACATCAATTTCGAGTGCACGAGAATGAGGGTCTTTGCAAATGAAAAATCCGATAGATGGCGTTACGTTGACGGCAGGTCCAACAACGAGTGGATTGGTTACATTTGACGTATCATGGCAAAATTATGAAACAACCAATGTCGTCAAAGTTGGACCTCACGTGAACGTAACGCCATCTATCGGATTTTGCATTTGAAAACACCCTCATTGCCATCCTGCAATAAAAAGCATAGGGAAATTTTTCAACCGCTTTGGAACACTGCGATCCTCAGTCATGAGGGAGCAATCGAAGAGAGAGAGAAGATATTTCTATCCCTTACCAGCGACCTGTTGCATAGTCTCCTTCATGTCCTGCCGCTTCTCCGCGTCCAGGCTGCGTATGCGATCCTCTATCCTCATGCTCACCTGCCGGGACAGCATCTCCAGCGCTTCCAGGTGTACTAGACCTGGAAACAGTTTTAAGTGGAATTACTCTTTATGTATTAAAATAACGTAATATCTCCTAACAGTACTAAATATAACTAGCCGCCCTCACTTTGTTTCGGAACAGTAGTTTTACTAGATGGCGCTGGGGGTTGATCGCATCGTATTTTCAGTTTGTCAATGTCTATAGAGTTTATCTCTTTATAAATTAAATAAAAATAAAATATCGGATAATTAGAGGAAACCAAAAACTCAGAGTGTAGTGGCGTAGCGTAGTAGATATGATATACTTTCACAATATTTTTTTGCATAATATACCCAGCTCATGGTTACTCTGGGGGTAAGAAAAGTAGAGAGAAGGGTGATGGGAGGTGGGTAGGGGGGGAAGGATCAACGTGTGTCTGCCTACATAGCCATGCTTCGACACTTCGTTTCCGTGTCCTTATACATATACTGATTGGACACCAATGAGAAGGATGACGAAAGTATGTCCACCTAACACCCATAAAAAACTCACCTTCAAAATCATCAAACAAATTCTCATAATGCACCTCCTTCGCCTCTCTCTTCTCCTCCCTGACCTTGTCCTCCTCATCAGCCTTCGCCTTGGCCTCCCTCAGGATCTGGAGAGTACAGGCTTGTCTCCGGAGTCGAGGCCGAGCATAGGCCCTCTTCTTAGCCAAGCCCGGGTCCCCGTCTTGTAGAACCTCCATGGTCTTCTTGCCAATCGTTTCTAAGGTGTCAAGGCCACCTGCTATTACTTTTGTACCTGGAAAGTGAGAAAATACCATCCATCAGGTGTTCTGTCAGCTCGTATGCCACCTATATCATAAAAAACACATTGGACACGAAACCCAGGGGGAATACAACGGACACATTCTATAAGAGACAAGAATATATCTGTCGCATCTTAACAGAACAGACGAGACAGCACATTGTTAACCACGGACGAAGACATTTAAACAATTCATACCCTTGTCTATTGAACCATTATTGTTACGTCCATCCTCAACAATTCGTTGGGTTAAAGAGACTTCTTTTGATCCATGATTTTATGTATAGTGGATTCCAAATCATTGCTACCTCTAGTCATTACTATCGTGTCATTCTCCAAAGCGTCTACCAGTAGGCATTACTGATATCAGGCTAATATCAGGTAAAGCAAATTTAAAAGTAAGTAACTCTTATATGACAGTCTCACCTTAAATTATTGATTTTATTTTGTTTTCTCTTATAGCAGTAACTGACAAGAACAAAAATAGGTTATCTTTGAAAACTTAACGTATCTAGTTGTTACGGTTCATGAGATATAGCTTGGTGACAGACGGATAGCAGAGTCTTTGTATAAGGGTCTCATTGTACACGTTTGGGTATGGAGCCCTAAAAATCAACACTTACTAAATCATACAATCATCTGGCATTCATAGTACAGGGGTTGCCTTAGTTTGAGACCAGGTTGATTGGTGTGATTGTCCGGTGCATTTTATTTTATAATAACTGTATGCCTTACCAGTAGTCTCCACAAACTTGGTGACCCCTGACAGCAGGCTGCCAAACGGAAACGCTCCTTCGCTACTACTAGGCTGCTCTGCTTTCGCTTCTTCTGGTTTGACAACTGGTTTGACTTCATCTGATTTGCTTGTTCCAGAATCTTCTTTAATATTTTTCCTGGCAAGCTCTTCTGGGTCTGGTGCTCCGATACCTGTTTCTAAAACTGTTGATATTCCCTGAAAGAATAGAATGCTTTTGAAGTCTCTTTTGTGTGTGAAGGTTCCGCAGCTCCAGCCGAGGAAAGGAGGTCAAAAGATTGGCAGCGCACTTGTGACTGGTGTTGCAGGTGTCTTTGGGTGGTGGCAATCGCTTACCATCATTAAAAAACAACTATAGTTGTGTGATTTGGTTTGATTCTATTATGATCACTGCTTTTACATTGATACCAGCAAAGATGCTCTGCAATTGCCATATCACATTATACAGAGTACGTACAATGTACATGCATTACATCTCTATGATAAGTTACAATATTACAGGCCCTTATCTGAGTTGTGTGCCATATATCATAGATCAAAATCCAGCAGTGGACATATTATATTCAAGGCACTTGATTATGACAATAATTAAACCGAAATTTTAGTAACATAATCAATTTGAGTATTTCCTTGAGAATTGTGAATACAGTTTTAGAAACTTAGTGTTTGACAGATGTATAATTATGTATGTTTCTAAAACTGTATAGGATATCCTATTACCTGAGAAACTTGGCTTGTAAGTGTGGTGATCCCAGCAGTGGCTGTACTGAGAAGTGAGTCCACCCCCCATCCCCCCCCAACCCCAGCCGCTGTTTTTAGTACTTGCTGATGCTAATCTCTCAGCTACTGCTTCTATCTCAGGGTCCGGTTTTTGCTGAACTGGTTTTGGCTGTTCCTGTAAATAATTTTTAGGATTGTTAAAAATTGGGGGTGTTTATTGTGAGCTGTAGCAATGATAATATGAATTCTGCCAATGTTGAGTGATTCAAGTAACACTTTTCATTACTATAATTTAGTGGTGTGAGTTATTTATATTGATTTTATGTTAATTAAGTTTGCACACCACAGAACAATATCTATATACCTATTTTCACATAGATGTACACATTGTTGAAAGGGAGTTATTATATGTTTTTAAAAAAATAAATAAAAAAAAATGATCAACACTTGTGCGAGTTCAGTGTCTGGGTGTCGTAATGTATTTAAGTATGATATTTGTAATTTCTCTCTTGACTGATATCCTTTACACAACTGCTTCAGCTACTTAGTATGGGATCAGGTCAATGTATGAGATGTTGTATGAATGAATTTAATGAAAAAGTTTTTGATTACGAGTCCCTGTCCTAATAGGACTATTAGGACAAGGAATCAAAATTTGACTTTGACCGTTTCACATTTAACATTTTTACACCTGCCTTCTTAGTATTGCTGTTAAAGTCATCTTGTCCCCAATCGTCAAAGTCATCCCAGCCGGTATCTTTTGATTTGATATTTTCTTTGGTAGTTGATTCTTTCTTTATTGGTTTTGGGTTGTCTTTACTTTTTTCTAAAGGTTTTTCTTCTTCTATGGGGTTATCTATATCAAAATCATCCCAGCCATCTGTTGCTTCTTCCTGAAATAGTATTCATGTTGCAAGGTTAAAAATTTGACAATATTTAAGCAATGAAGTACTTATTTTTTGACATAAATGTTCTGGATAAGTTTTTTAAAACTAACTAACCATACCTTTTTGTAAACAAAAATACCTCCATACAGCCTATGTTGAAAATGGTGCAATATAAATTGAAATTAATAATAAGTTTAAAATTTACTAAGGAATAGTCAATATCATAAAGGCTGCAATAAATAGGAGGCTTGAGTTTTTTAATACACAAGATTTATAAGTGCTAAGCATATGGTGAAAAATGCAAGGTATTGTTTTGGAACAAAATCTTACAATTAACAATAATACCTTGGGTTTTTCGGCTTTAGCAGATATAGCAGATGTTCCTTTAGTTTCCTGTGTTGATTCTAATGCGTTGTCGCTATAATTTGAGGAAGAATTACGCTTTTTACGTTCTTTCTTTTCTGAATGCGTTTGGCCCTCGTCTGCACTCTCAAAAATCTTCACTGTCACTCGTGGGCATCTTGGAATAATAACTGTCGTGTTTTTCAAGTTTAATTAGAAGATAATTTGGACGAAATTGCTTAATTTTGCCTAAGTTTCGAACACGAATTACGTGTTGTGTTGTGGTGACAAATCAGCGATTATTTGACAGCGGACAGATGACAAGACCAGTGACATTGACAACAGAGAGTCGTTTACAAAAATCGTTATGCGGCAATCCAATTTATTTATGTTTATTATTCTTACAATTAATTTTAAATGTTTGCAGATAAAACCAATAACAAAAACAAAAAACTAGATTATTCGTCATTCATTAACATATTAATATGATTTTTTTACTCACTATAAAACACACTTATCCTTTTTTTAAACTCAGTCTACTAATCTACTTGGCCGTTTATTTTTTTTTCTCTGTGGTACATTTCAATGACAATAATTTTATTTTCGAAAGTTTTCGAAGGAAATGTGTGATTGTGAATTTTTGTTTTTATCAGTTTATTTAAGAATTTCGCCACGCTTATTTTTGTTGGATTTGCTTTTGTTTTGCCTATAATCACGTCCTAAGAGAATATAATTCACTATCTACGTTAAACACGTCGTGCAATCGTTAATTTTATACGGATCACTTATTTTGTTGTGTTTTTATTTAAGTTTTGGTTTATTTTCATCGATTTTAAAGCGTCTTCTTTTGTTTTTCTTTTTGTTTACCGGTGCCTACCTACATCAACGGTTGGAAATCTTCGGAACCGAACTGATTTTCGAAAGAACCAACGTGGAATCAGCTTCGGAAAATCCTGTTTAATAAATCATTTGGTAAGTCTAAATAATGCCTAAGTATGTACCTACTCACATTTGTTTCTTGCTCTGCTATGACCATCAATTATATTATTGTTTGATTTTTATTTTGGCGCTACCGTGCGCGTTGTTTCGTAGGACACTGATCCGATGCGGAAACCAGCAGGTAGGAGTTCTTAGTAGGTAAGGCAGTGGAACTTGGACGTTTAGTGGCTCATTTGGATATTTACTTACCTGCTAGTCTAGTAGGCTAGGTATTTAGGTAGATCATTTCAGGAAATTTACCGCCCCATATTTCTAAAATACTAAATAATCTTACTGCCCTAATAAGTTCTAGTGGCCCGCCGACACTTCGTTCCAGTAGGTATCAATAGATGGCGCTGGAAATCGATTACGTCGCGCAAGTGTTTCGATTTCCGTTTATCTAAAGCCTTGATCCTTTTTTCTAGTAGGTAAGATAAAAGTTTTATTATCACAGGCAGGAATTAACGCGACTTTAATTTTTAAGCACATATTTAGGTATGTAGTTACTAATTGCAGTAATTCGATAATATGTACAGAAATGTACGTTTGGGCCTAAAAAGCTATGGTAACTTTAACCATCGGCCCCCTTCCTAACCCCTAGCT
The DNA here is from genome assembly GCA_014851415.1 of Cnaphalocrocis medinalis. NCBI lineage: Eukaryota > Metazoa > Arthropoda > Insecta > Lepidoptera > Crambidae > Cnaphalocrocis > Cnaphalocrocis medinalis. The sequence continues at coordinate 13,648,142 of CM026292.1, forward strand.
ACGTCATGATGTGATGGTGGACTACAGTCCTCGAACGAGCGCATCCTTACTTAAACTGACAATACTCCTATTTTGAACGGGACAGTCCCGTTTTTCGGTCACCTGTCCTGTTGTCTCGAAACTAAGCGCCAGGACGCAAAATTGTCTCATTTCTATTTCTTTCATTGTCGCCAGGAGCCCCGTATTGAGTAGGTACCTAGTTTATCCTTACTTGATACTGCGATAAAACGACTCGGCTTGTACTTGGTTCGTATAGCGTAAGAGCACAGGAGGACCAGACTTTTTGTAATACATATAAGAGATTATAATTATGTATAAGTAAGTAGGTAGGTGCATATATCTCCAACATCTCCAGAGATGTCCAGCAGTAAACTGCAAAAGGCTGATGATTATAATGATGATGAGCTTTAGAGACGAAAGAAAGGTGCTATTGTAACCACCATTAGATTAGATGTCTTGGATGGAAAGTAAGCTCTATCTATTCGCTGGTGGTTCCTATTTGTATTGAAAGTATGCACAGAAAAATTGCAGATTTAAAAAAAAATACGGAAGTCTGGCCGTCACGGGCTCTAGTTAATTGAGAGGGTCTAAAGGAGACCCACCATTAAGTTTTACATTCATTTATACATGTAAACCTTACGCTTCTTGTTCTACGCCTATCTCGAACTTCATGGATTAGGTCTAATGGTAGATTGCTCTTTTTTTGGGTCTGCGGCATTCCCCCTGCGTAATAAAAAAGATCAAAGTGACGTCTTTGTCATCAGTGATCTCTACGTCTACTCTCGTAGATCTCAAGATCGCACTTTTCACATATTAATATTTTCTATTCATCATCGCGTTTATACCAGAAATAGCCTAAGCATTAATACTTAATTAGACGCAACATTTTTAGCTTTTCATAATACGGTGTTCATAAAAGGTTCAGCGAGAGAATGGAGCTCAATATATAAGAACGCGATCTTCATACAAGAGAGTCGTGGTTCGGATCCGGGCTTTGCTCGGCCACCATTTCTACCATTTGCTCGGCGGTAAGGGAAAACATCGTGGGAAACTACAAGTGTCGCATAGTTTACAACAGTTGGTCTGGTTCCCCAAAGGGTTGTGAAGGTCAGAAGACGGCCGGCAGATGCTTCCTTGTCTATGAGATGCCTAGTAATTACTAGACTCCCACAATCCTGACTCAAGGTTTAAGCGTACCCCGGGTTGCGACTGGAGCGACAGCTTTGGACACTACCGGGAATGATACGCAACTACTTATTGAAACTTATGACTTTGAAATGAACAGTCCCAAAAAATCTAATCTGCAGCTAGGTGCCCAAAAATTCCTCACTTGTATTTATCTAGCCTGTTTTTGTTTTTCTTCGTATAGGTAATAATAGGAACAGATGTTCTATTATTCAGACAAAAACCTGTTCGAGATTTGATATTAAGAAAACCTCCGTCCATTTTGTAGTTATTATATTAGCGTGGTATTTTATACGTATAGGAAACGACCTATATATAAATGTCAACAAAATATTCGCGAAGCAATTAACTGTACCGGAATATTAATACATTCATGGTCATTGAAGGCTTACAAAAATAAATAGTACGCTAATGCTTTCCTATTAAATACTCCGATAAACATTAAATTATAATACAGTAGCCTTAAAACATTATTTGCATTAGTTTGATTAACAATATTAGGTTACTAAGTACAGAGTACAATGAGATAAATGTATGTATCCACACGGCGGCGAACTATCTGTCTGTAATTTGTATGTACCTACCTCTGTACATACGCTGTGGAATGCGCTCGATACGCCGCAACCTATAGCTATGTACACGCTTGAATCGTAAATAGATTGAATGGGTAGGCATAACTACCTACTTTTTGCTCACATTGCTTGCCAGTTCGTTTCGCGCTTTCCGAGTTCGCATCCAAACATCAGTCAGTGATTCGGTACTGGTGGACCATTGTCGTGTGTGCCCTCTGTGTACCTATGTAATGTAAACATTAGCCTGAGGAATGCATTTAGACAGTAGGTGCTGGAACATTATCATGAGCTGTGATAACGTGGCGGCGAGTCGGCGCGCCTCAGTCAGCGACGAGGGGTCGCGAAGTGCGGTCGCATGTTACTCAGCTATCGGACGAGTGACGTACGAAACCACTCTGTGTTCGCGCTCGCGTACGCGCCGCATTCCATCGTGGGGGCCCTTAGCCGCCATTGGCCGATCCCGCGTGACGTCACACCTCGTAATGAGGTATTCAACATGGCCGTGTAGCTAGTTCGCGAGTGTGCTTCGTTATTCGTTTGAATGGATTTAATCAGTGAAATATGCCAAGGAGACGAAACGGTGAGATACCCTTGCCCGACGGATGGGATTATGCAAGGGACTTTGACGGAAAACTGTATTTCATCGATCACAACAGCAGAAAAACGACGTGGATCGACCCGCGAGACAGGTAAGTTTTCCAAAGAGAAGTGTTAACCCGTAAGAGCCCCATGTCAAAACTTTACATTCCAATGCGTTTCCTGGCGTTTTCTGATTTAATTTGCATGTTGTGGTGTTAGTGGCGGGAAGTGCGAACATTATCCTTCGTCCTGGTGAACTTGCGAGTGGTAAACATAAGTCTAAAATAGATTAAATCGTGAAAAACAAACTGTTCGCTCGACACGCTGGTGCTGCGCTCTAGCGGAAAACACGCGCAACAATCTCGATTTCACACGACATTCCACAATTTAGTGACAACAAATGAGCTAAACACAAATTATGGTTATCATTTGTTATCCTTCGGAATGCGCATTGTGGCAATGGTGTTGTTTTCGTAAGGGGTCAGTTATTCGGTGAACGGCGTCAGTGCGCCACAAACGGGGCCACGGAACTGGTTCAGATATGTTAGTGGCCAAACTGGCGAAATAATTCGATGAAGCGTTTATGTGTTAAGCATGAGTGTGGCATGCCTAGATGGTGCGGTCGGTGGTTTCGTAAGGTACGCGTGTGTGTAAGGAGCGATAGCGCGTTGGGAGATGGAATGCAATACATAGGCGAGCCGCACGGTGTGAATGACAGGCCATAGAATGTGGCTTGAGCCCGCGGCGATGGTCGCGCCTTTCTAAAGCGGCACAACGCCCCTCCCCACCCCCCACCTCCCCCTTCACCAACCACCGAGCCACAGGTGCCGTAAGACATCCCTATTAAATACCGATCATGTCTCTAGCCGTATCTATTTACCATAGTTTAAATGACACCTGCATCATTGTCTTAAAATGTTGACCTTAAAAACTTTGCACCTGCAGTGAAAAATGCAACGGTACAGTTAAAAATGCTAAATGCGTGCATCGAAGATGCTAACTAATGTGCTAAGAATATTGTTTTACTAAGTCATAGGTGACTATTGATGTCATCAATATGATGGAATATGAAGTGGCTGATGAAAATGCATGAAATTTAATTATATTTCCTAGGAGAGTATCTCAAGCTCTGAAGTTATTCCATTATTGTAACGATCGTCCGAATACATGTATGAAGATATTTATTTATTCAACATACAAATAGCATTTTCCATCGTTTGTGTTAAAAGTGCTTTAGATCCTTTAGAGTAGGTATGTATTTGGCCGTTGAAAGATGAAGAAAGTCTGTTCAAACCACGCCAGATTCTCTTAAAATATTTGCGATATTAAACATTTTTACTTGGCACAGCTAAAGTTAAAAATTTCTACCAAATATTGCAGACTAAAAGCACTGTGGATTAAATTGATTAAGCTTAAGAAGGCATAAGGAGAATCTGGTTCCAGTACATTGACACCACAATAAAATTGGCCGCTGACACAGGAAACATAAAGTGGTATTTTTATTGAACCTTTTGGCAAAGTGCATTCCACAGTATGGGCTTCATGATCCGCATGAGACGCGGATGCAATTTGGAGCTCCCAGAAACATTAAAATCATTTTATTTAGAAGAAAATATTCGTAGCGAAATGCTAAAAATAGAATGAGGTCAAAGTTTCGGACGAAAATCCGCTCTGAATGGATGAACTTGTAACGAAGCGAGTACATTGTTTTGAAAGGAATGCTAAGTAGGTAGTAAAGTGGCAGTGACAGTTCAGAATTGACCTAGAAGTGGAGGTACCGCGGATGTCACTGACGTCTGCTTGTGCAAAACGCGCACATAATAAACCGAGCCACTAAGCCAATTTATTAACGACTAAAAATAACTCGACGTCTCCAGCGCATACACCATTATAACCATATACGAGGGACCTAAATGCTCTATGAAAAATGTACACCAAGTATGAGCGCGTGTTTCTGTCTGCAATTATTTATCCGCCTCAAGAATGTTGTCAGCTTAGACACTATTTTAGAGCTGGTTTTATGCATGCAGATCGTCCCATTTCGTATTCGAGATTGTCGTTTATAACAAAAGTATTCGCCCTTGAATTTCGATGTGCGGTCATTCCATCCGATAGAGATCTTTATGGTGTTCGGAGCGCAGAAACTATACGTTTGTGGCAATAAGTGGCTTCTCATATGCTTCTATAACGAGACGTTGCGTGCGAATGAGCATTTTGCGGTTTTCGCAGATCTCGAGACCAGTGTGATACGTAGGAGCATAAAGAGTGTTTGTAAAAAGCTGGAGCAAAAACTCGACGATATAGAAGCGTTCGACAGCTACGCATTGTAAATCGAGGAAAAACCGGGCATTGTTTCGCTAGGCAAGGAAGCGGGGAAGACAATGATAGCGGCGATTAACAAGCGAATGGGAACTTATACCCGTGTACGTCGGTGTTTATTACTTTAATTGTATCGGTTGAATGCAGTTTCACTGCGTCGGTACATTGTTTGGCGCGCATACCAGTGTGTTGCGTTCCGTTCATCGTTAATGCATAATTCTATGTTGCCAGTGAAACCTGCGTTAAGTATGCGTGCCTGGTTATAAGGGAAATGTGTGGGAATGGTCTGGAGTGTTCGGAATGCATCAATGTTAGACCGGAGAGTATCGTGACAGCCAAGTTAGTTTATACCTAATTACGTTGATCATTTAAAAGTCCTCTACGATGATCGATAACGGTGATTACGTAGGCATTGGATCGACAAACAGTCTGTTTTCGAAGATTTCATTTGTTATTGTGAATAAGTTGTCTAGGTTTTATGAAAAATAAAACAATTTCTAGATTGGTAAAAACAAGCAACATGATTATTTAAAACGCGAGAGAATTTTTATTTAAGTGTCACGTTAAAGTTATGGTCATGCAAATCAACTTCGTAGATTTTATTTAAAATCTATAGTTGATTTGTTTTGATCATATTAACATTGTTATTTAATTGCCTAGCATTTGCTGTGACATAATTTTGTTTAATTTAGATACTGAAATCATAGAATAGAATTAATTTTTCAATATCCTGTTTTGCGTTGGTTTATTTATGACCTAGTAATTTGTTAGTACATTTTTAGACACCACCATTGTTCTTTTTAATGTCATCAGATTTTGTACATAGTCATAGTTTAATATTTTTTGATATAAGTATTAGTTTTTAAACAATTCCTTCTTTATTTAGTAGTTGTAACGTCTGGTAATAACCGTATGTGATGCTTATTGCATCACATTGAATTTAAATAACTGTGGTGTTAGAGTAACCTTTTCCAAAAGAATAAAAGAAGCTGTATGCAGAAATATTTAACTTCTGATTAAACCTTATAATTCCAACAAGCAAGAACAAGTAATTTATAACTCGTTGCAGTATCGCGAGCAACGTAATTTTTCATATCGAAAAGGATGCATCTGCGCCGTGGATATTTGTTGTAACGAATCTGTCTTCAAGATTGTGTAACCCAAGTATGTGTAAAGCTTCTTGTGGAGACTTCCCACGCCCAACGCGGAGTCCACCAAGCGTAACTTAAAGGGGCTGGGCATTTACTGCGTTTCTTTACTTTGGCCCGAGTGGGCGCTAAATATCTACGATTTCGTCTATGTCAAATAGTCTCATTCACAATTCGTTCCCAGTAGAGTCAAGTTGGGAATGAACTTTAGCTTCGATATTTGCACTAGTTGCTTGTACTTGATTTGTACGATTTACTTCGATGTATGATTTGCTGTAGTAAATTTTGTTTATTGTCTGTTCTGTACGTGAATCATTATATCTATAGTAATTTTATAAATGCAAAAGCAACTCTGTCTGTAAAACCTTTCACGGTAAGACTGCAGAACCATCGTACTTTAGTTTAACAATAGCGTATTTACGTACGTTTGGTGAAATTACAACTACCTAACTATTGAATTTAATGTCACCGAAACGAACAGCAAGTTGAAATAAACCCGGGGCATACTCTTTATTACTCGACTTTGGTTGGAGACCAAATCAAACATTCTTAACTTGTTATTTACACGATACGTACCAAGGTGACCAGCATTGGTAAACGAAATGTTGCTGGAATGAGCGCCGACCGGTCACCTTTCCGCCAAAAGCGATGGCAATGATGTATGCTAAAGGTGTAATATTTCAAGAAGACTTAATTCTTTAACCACGGACTGCGACAAATGCAGAACTAATCGTAACTGTAATTAGTTCTAATCTATAACCAGTTTATTCGTGAGATAGTGTAAAGCTTTAAACGTGACTTTTAAAAGGAGCTATAAACATTCTATCTATTCTACCTACAATCTTTGTAGGCGTGCTATTTAGAAATGAACAGAAATTGAGCAGTTTATCATAAAATCGTACCTAACAGGTTAGTACAGTATTGGTAATCTAAATATTAATTTTAAAACTATTATCAAACAACTTAGAAAATATAAGATTGCACAAGAATTTTATTTAGGTATACATTACAAAAACGTAACGATTTGAGAGAAAAGTGACTAAACTAGACCGGCGAGTAGAACCAGTCTTAACCTAAATGAAAATAAAGCATTGGTATGCCCAGTGTAGGTAGATTTGTGTAATGAAAACAAGGAATTCAAGAAATAATCTACTAATGAAAATGTAAAGTAGATTTACAGTTTCCGGTCTTAATGAGCTAATTATGTATTGCTAAACGTTACAAACTAGGTGAATATAGTGAACGCAATGGGCGCGGCTGGGGCGACGCAAAATATCGTACAGCATTGTTTACTCAAACCCAACATTCCACTCAGATAAATATGTCCTTGGCGATTTTATACGACGAGACGCGACGAAATAGTCGCAGACTGCGCCGATTTATTTTGATTCCACGCTAATGACTCGCGGCTTATGGAATAGTCTGTGGATTCCTTCAACGCCTCATTTAAATTTAGGACCCTTTTATTATGGACAGGCTTCCTTATTCTTCATACTGAACCCTATAGATGAGAGTTTACGATGGAGCGTACTTACTCTAGCATAAAAAAATTTGGTTAATAGTTGTAGTAAATAAGTTGATCGTCAAGTTTTTTTTGGACTTTATATTGTTTTCTTTTTAAACTGATATTCTTGGCAATTAAAGTTTGGTCCCACCAGAAGTCTAGAAAAATTTTAGAAGTGCGTTATTTACCTAAAAGTTATTCAGTTTGCTAGTAACGTTTCTGCAATAAACATAGTTTAATTGTTCATTTCAGTAATGTTAGGTAATAATGTATTAATTAAGAAAATAATTGCCCCTGCCTTTAATTATTATTTACCTATTGTAACATAGGTAAGCTTTAAACCTAATGTTTACAGCTATCACTTTAAGTTGGCTTTTCTCTATCTTTCCTTACATTACTGAAAGAAAATGACAGAGCATTCCTTAGCTTTATTGCAATTTTATTAAGGGTTTCAATGATTAATTATTAAACGGGAAGTCTAACATTATAATCCTATAATAACCTGACTATAAAATAGTGTAGAATCTGTAGACACTGTGTTTTCGAAATACATATTGCAAAGCATTTGTTTAAATGCTGGTATCAGTTTCATGTGTATTAATACGTAATATACGGTGAAATTAATTTCGATTTAGATATTTCTGAGAATAACGGCTTATTCCCTTATCGTCACACTACTGGAAATGTGTTTAAAATCACGCATGTTAAAAGTTATCTGTGTAAGTATGCGATAAAAGCGTGTGCGGCACTGCTCTCGTTTCTAATCAAAATTAGCATTCCATTGTTATCTCGTACCGTCGCGTCATAAACTTGTTTACCTATTTGTGACAATTTTTCATTGTTGCATGTTGCAAACGGAATAGTTTACCAGTATTTTACATGGATTTATGCAGCTTCGACTGTCCAAACTGAGCCTGAGAGGCAGTACGTAGAGTTAACGTCGTGATAAAGTTGCAAAATATGGCGAGCCCACATAGCGACTACGGAATGGTTGCCGAGATGGAATTTCTGCGTGCCTGTCCCTTCTAGGGAGTGTTGATAAACCGTTCATACTCGTCGCTCATAAAACCGACCAAGTATTTGCTTGATTTGCATAATACTATTTGATTAGCTCCGGAGGATACCCAGACGTCGTTCGTTAAAGAATGTCGCCTATTTTAATGACTCCGCCATAAACATTTGTGACGATTTAATGTCCATCGCAAAATGTGCGATCCCAATCTGCTGGATATAACGAAAGCGATACTTTACCGCTATCCGACTCAAAAATGTCAAATAAAAAATTTACTGACGTGTTCATTAATGAAAGTTTTTAGTTCGCTGTAATTAACGCGCCGCTTAATAAGGTAAACATCGGTATTGTACTCGGAGAATGACGGGTTTCGCAGCCGTTTGTGCTTCGTGATGAAATATATATTATGATGTTAATTCGTGTCAGTAACAAATTAAGCTCGTAGATCTAAAATACATACATTTGGAACTAAATTGACGAAAAACTTGCGGAAGGAAGGCGATAGTGTTTTTGTTAATTTTGCACTTTTGGTTTGTGATTGCTATTTAATTAATTTGTCTATATATGGAAGTTGCTAAAGGTGAACGGGCGCTAATCCTTGATTTTTTTTAAATATATTGTTCATAGTTTTGGGTGTAGGCGAAATATGTGAAAACATTGTCATTTTGCTATTTTTCCATTCTAATATGCACCTTATCGTAATTGTGTTTAACATCGATTGTCGATTGTAAATTCATTAGTTTGACGGCGGTAAGTCGTAAGCGTTTTGGTATGCGAACCACCTGTAGAGTATATACTTAGTAACACCAATTAGGTGATAGAATCTGGGTTTATTAAGTTCTGTTTTGTCTCGTGCACGCCCGTATTTCAAGAATCGTTATTGTTTTATTTGTCGTCCATGCATATCTCTCATTCCTTTCCTTTCATTTACATTGCTCGGGGTTATTTAGAAAGCTATATTCGGTTCATTGCCTTTGTGTTGGTAAGAAATTGCATGATATCAATTTATGGTTCCACGAGATTTTGAGTTTTGAACTCGTGGGAACTGTGTAAGTGTAAGAATATTGTTTGTATTACTGTGTAAGTGTCTGAGTTCTTAATGGCATTATTAAGAACCGAAAAGACAAGGCGCACTCAGTACGTTTACACTTCAGAGACAATGGCCGGAGGAATTTCGTTCCTCAAACATTCGCAGAAGTTGGTGCCTCCCATTCAATCGCTACATTGATATCTGTTTGTCAATGTTTAACCAGAATATCCGGAACGCCCCTCTGTATGGTCACAGATAACATTTTGCGAATATGGTAAGTGTAGTGTCTTGAGTTCTTAACAAAATATTAAGAACTCAAGACACTACTATATTTTGAATCATCATACCAATTTGATTGATTTTTTAACCTTTCTGCCTATAAGTTTAGCAGTTTGCTACTGAGAAAAAAATATAATTATTGGTTTTTGTTTTATCTGCGGTAACGTTTGACTTTGCGGTTTGTTCTAATAACATATAACACACGTAGTGTACGTGGATTGAGTTGTTTCACTGCAATTCCTAATGTTTGACTTTCTATCGCTGGAAAGTATCATTTGTGCCGTCGCAGTTGCCGACAAACGTCGTTACAAGCCATTAACAACATTTCTACCATACTTCTAGGGCTTACATATTCCTTCGCAACACTGCACACGTTTCTTTCTCAATCTTCCGATTTTGAATGGAATCTGTTGCATATTTTCATAACAAACAGTTTTACCGGCGGAAATATTTAAAATGGTTTTCGTACTTTTTTAAACTTCTGTTTTTTTTTGTAACCTCGGTCAAAGCGTGGGTTTTTGTGAATTCCTCAGTAGCAAATTCTTAGAACGACCATACACGAACTCTTGAATTTATGTAAGCAGTTTTTATATTGCCTAATTAATTAGCATACGCATCGTTAAAAATACATCTCGACCGAATGTACCATAAATTACGTTGACCATAAACTTTTGTTCCCTTGTCCTGTCTGATTTACATTGACATATCTTTGAAACATTGAGACTCGGTCCTTTTAGATTTATGACAGTAATCTCCATCAGATCGCAATAACATAATGGGAGTAACGACAATGCAATATCAATTAGGCATTCCTTCGGCTGCAAGTTGTAACGATTGTTGGCTGGCACGGCAATATGTCATTTTCTAAGCATATTGATATTTAGGCTTGGTTTCGTATTATCCGATATTTCTTGGCCGAGTCCTGATACCATCGAGCTAGTTACCATTGCTTTATTAATACTCCTGTTATTTAGTCTGGCATTCTAGTAACATTCCATTGATTCAGATATAACAATGTGATAAAATGTATCAGTATTTATTATTACAGTAAGAATTTCCTTTAATAGCTATAGATGTCATGTAAGCTTCTTTAATTTTAAATATTCCAGCTATCTTTATCGGCTCGGTAACCTTCACGTACAATTTTGCCTTCTTTTAATACATTAAGGATTGCAGACGTCATGAAGGTGCTGTACAACGTTTTTGAGCTATTTTACATTCGTGTCGTAATTAAAGTAAGATGTGTTCAAGTCCAGTTTAAATCTGAATTATGGTAAGTTTGCGGCTGATATTGTGTCGCCGCACGCGCCGGCCGCTGGCGGCGTGACGAAGGCGACTGGTATGCGGCGTGATTCAATCGGAAACCCTATATATTCTGTGTTTATGCAATCCGCTGTCCGTCCATCCGTCACTTCTACAGACAGCGTGCAACATTTAATACAAGCAGGCTCGAATACTCCGAACGCACAAGTTTATTTGGATGATGTTTTAACTGCGAACGTTTTTCAACATGTAGGTGATGTTGAAATATTTTATAGTCGAGAACATCCTTTTTATATTCCGTTTGGAGTGTTAGACAAATGTGTTTGAATTCTCCGTTCCCAAGACGAGCAGAGACCTTGGCGTGACGTGACGTGAGTCTCAACAGCTCGGTCCACACTAGGCATTGGAATGTCGTTTGTCAATGATCGTATAACGTGTGACGTCATAGCGTCACATTAGTTGCCTGCGCGCATACCATCAAACTACATAATTACAACTTTCGAACGATTGCCGCGGCAATTTGGGGATAAATTCGGTGATTGGAACTGTGACGTAAGACACGAGGAATGTTTCTGTACGGCTTGTACACAGTTCGGATCAAATACAAAATTTCGTATTCACGTAGGTATCGGATCATCCGGTCGGCGTGTTTCGTCGAATCCATTGCATGTTGTGTTTAATTCGATTATAACTGAGTTGTACCAAATGTGTCAGCGTTTCGGAATGCGAGAGGAAATCACGTTGACCCCTAACATGCTTCCTTTTTTGGTGTCAGTAATCTTCCTGTCCGTGAGCTCGCTGTTAAACAATTGCAGTGTCTATAGTTCCAAATACGTATTTGCATGGCGTCCGATCTTAAGTTTGATACGCGACTTTGATCCTTAATGATCATAACTACATTTGAAATGGTAGTTTATTTTATGGCGCGTCAAAACTAGGCCAACGCCCTCGGAGAAGGGAGTAAAAAATCGAGATTGTTCCGAAGCCCAAGGAATGTGCATTAAACGGGCCATCCGGATTAAAATATTTCCCAGGCGGTATTTATAGAGCATTAGTAGGTGTGCGTGTTAGTCTGTCGGTAGATGTGTGAGACAGCGTGGCACCGCCTTCGATCAGACGTGCTCCAACTTTGTCATAAGGATTTGGTCATTACACTTCTTAACCACTGACAGATTTGCAAATGAGGTTCGATTTTTTTGAATGCTCGAATTAGAACATAGAACAAGGAATATCTGAGCCAAATGCCGACGCCGAATGGCGCCTAGACTCGGATAACAAACAACGGCGAGACGGAAATGTGGGTTGCTTTCGATAATTGTTCCTATTCTGGCATAATACACGTCTTTGATTTCAATATTGTAGTGCTGCACATATCTATCTACATTAAGATTACGTAGATAAATATAAACATTATTACTTTTGTTTCTGATAGGTCATATTATATACATTGACATTTCTGTAGGATAGATTTAATAATATTCATAGCGTCTCTTAGAAATCGGTAGGTTTAATCGAAGCGTTGATACTTGACGATAAACAAGATTTTTTAGGAGATCAGCAGCACTTTTATGGCCTAAAACCAAGCATACAGTACATATCAGTTTTCAAAACAAGGACGAAACTTCAGAGAACAAAGAAATATAAAATGTTTGACGTTTTAAACGTGAGTACCCCAGAAGTCCTGCTGGAGACTTGAAATCAGTAGGACCTGCAATGCAGTTCCGAAGCGGGCAGCAACCTTCGTGGTTCTATTCTTGGATGGTGATCGCCAGTACGTTGGCCTTCTGCCGTGCTATTTTCCAGTTAGTCTCAATCACTGCACTGACATATCGCACAGAGTATGGCACCCCTGTTTTAATATTTTTTGTTCTAACTTTTATTTGACTACGATGAGCCTATTGCGAGTTGTAAAATGTACCTAAAACAATGTGAAATAATCTACATGTTACAGATCGTTCTAACTACATCATGAAAGTTGGGTCTGAATGTTTGTGGTACCTTCGTTGATCCCAGTTGCATCCGAGCAATATTATTATTAGTTTAATATATTTCACTGGTACTTTTAGTTACTTCATCGATTTGTTTGTTTGAGAAAAGTAGGATCATTATCGTTAATTGAATTGAAATATTCCGGAACAAGGAAATGTCATTGTTAGTGAACATTTCACCTTTGCAGTAAAAGCGGGTAACCTTTTTGCAAAGTCGCAAATTTGGGTCAATCTTTAGGACTAAAACGGCCTGTTTATACATACGTTGACCTACAAGCCAGATGTTGATAATACTGTAGTGTATTTTGCACTATAATACATTGTTATTGTTGAGGATCGACGGCTGGACCAGTCTCCTTTTATATTGTTTATGTTTTCTATGTTTTGTACTATTTTAATATAATGATTGTTTTGTTCTACTTGTCTATGCATTGCCTTGTCTAACAGTGCTTTGGAGTTAACGTGTTTTGGAAATACCCTTATTATTTGCCATTACATACCAGTTTTATTGGCATCTCCAGCGACATCTACAGTCCAACGTCAATAGTTATATATTACTTATATTACATTTCTTCCACCAAGGGCGTTCGTGGTCAAGAGTAAGCCAATAAAAAAATATGGGTAATTGGTTGGCGAGTATAGCATAAGTTTAAAATATTACTTACTTCCATTTGGTTACAATCGAGTTTATAATTACCTATTGTGACAAACTTTTTATATGAGAACGTTTTGTATCTAGTAAATCATCAAAAAGCATGAAAACAACATTTGTTATGAATGTTATCAGATAACCTGGCAACAAATGTATTTGATTTAAGAAATGTGTGATTCGATGGGAATGTTTTTTGAAGAGAACTAGCACACTACAAATTCCACTTTTGAGGTTTGTTATGGATGAGACAAAATAACTTATGTAGGGGATTTCAATTTTATAACCTAGTATTTAAAATTTGCTATTAACTAGGTAAAATATTATTAAATGCTCATAAACATCATATTTATATTCCGCAAGCTCGATTAACGGTGGATCTAAGACAGATGGTTATTATATAAGAAAAAACCGGCCGATTGTTGCAAACGTTACACTATAACTTAATGTTAATGATATGCGAAAGCGAATATCGAAACAATCTGACCTGTAGCCTGCCGTCATAGAAAATTATAGCAGCGCTACTTAGAAGCGGTTCAGAAATTTACTTGTAGCACCAATAAAAAATCTGTCACGCCGGTGTTTGATTGGACAGAGCCAAAAAGTTTCGTCTACACGTCTATCTGTGTGAGTCTTGTGAAAGTTTGCCTATGTGTGCGACAAGGGATTCCATGACACGGGTCACCGTTTCCGAGAACTCTGCTCGTCTTGACGTCCCGATGACAGGAATCAGGACTGGTTTTGGCGTTTTACCATGTCGAGGCAACATTGTACCTGCGGTCGTCTCGCTCTGGTCCGCGCGGAGGCTCGCTCTGTCTCGTTCGCACATTGATGCATTGGATGCGCACACGCACGCGCCCTCTATCCCCTCACTTCGATAAGAGTGATCGTGTTTTGAAATGGACGCCGCGCTCGGTAGCCGCGCGGAAAGAGTGACGAATTTTCCATTGAAGACTTTAGCTCACTTGTATAATCCACGTAACAGGACAGGACTTAACACAGCACGATTTTTGTCTAGAGTCTCAATTTGATGAAGGCTATAATACAGATCACCATTTTGGTTGCATAAAACACAACCTAGCAGTTAAATCTGTAATAAATAAAGCCAAACCGATTCTAGAAAATTGTAATACAATCCTAAAACAAACATTATGATATGAAATACATTAGGTATCTGTTTCGGGTGTTATGTGAAGCAATGATAACAATCGCAGGCTTATTTATGACATTCATTACACTTTACAAGGTAATAAAACTGCAACTAATAATAGCTATCGAAAACATTGCATGCGAACTGACTGACATACAAAAGGGGATCGTCAATCGAAAAGTACTTACAAAACTGGATGTAAATATGACCAATTAACCGAGGAATCTTATTTAATATCCGACTACCGTATAAACGTGGTATAAACGCCATATTAAAGGCATGGACCGTTAGGTGCGATGTGTGCGTCGCGCTGGATTTCGTCACTGCGACGGATATGTGAGACCGCTTTTTGTACTTGAACTGGATGTGAATCATGGTCGAATCTTCTACAGGGTGTTTGCTTGGGCCCATCTTAATGTTTATTGTATAATTAACGAGACAATAAATAATAATGAGATAACAATATCGGAATAAGTACCTACACAGAATCTCATACCGTCCCGACTAGGCTCATTATTAACTCAAGATTTTCGGCTATTTTCGTGTTGCATTTTTACTATTACAACTATTGGACACTGATCTTGACGAAGTATTACAACAAGGACCTAGACGACGCCTTATGCCACCACACCGGTCTGCTTGTGATTGGGTCATTTTCATCGAGGTAGCATTACCGTGGCATTCTTTACACCTTTTTTCTTCCTAGTAGTAGTAGTACCATCAGGATTTAAAAATCAAATGTTTACCGATTATTTATAAAAACATGTAAAAGACTTTCACGCTAATAGCATTTCGTTGAGAATTACCCGACTACAAGCTGTAAAGTTGAACCGTCATACAGCAAGTTTGTACCTACATGAAATTGTATTAAAAAAAACTCCGCCTCAATCCTTTCCTCCGTGTCCAATAAGTAAACTAATATTTAATATTATGCATTCAAAATAAAGCATGCCAATAATTTTCACAGAATAATTTCTTAATACTAGAGGGCAAACGTAACCGGTCTTATTAACGACGAGTCTCTACTCCTACCTTTTAGTGTCTCAAAATCTCCATTACCTACTGACAAAGAAATACCACTAAATGCATTGATAACTTAAGAATTAATAGAAATTATTGGTATATAAAATCTACCGCGAGTCTAATGAAATATTTTCTAGAGGTAGCTAAGCTTAAAAGCATTATAAACCTCAACTCTACTAGGTCTCCTTACTGGTCAAGATTAAATTCTATTATAAACGATTGATAATTCCAAGAATGTGGACACCGTGTATCGCAAAAGTAGGTATCAGGTCTTTGGCGCCATCGGACCACGCCCTTGAGCCCGCAGCACCAGCTATCGGACGTCATTAATATTCCCTAGCTTCGACGCGGTATTATGCGCAAGCGCAGCCCTACCTCGAGGGTTGCCAAATGTAGTGCCATTAGCTTAATAGCTTATTCTCCGATACAACCTGAATATTTCATGGCGATAGGCGGTGTAGCGAGGACTGGATCTCTTGGCAAGCATGAATAGCACTCTCAATAACTGTGCTTCATAGATCTTGTTGTGTAGTCCATTTGTAAGGTTTTTACTTTTTAAATAAAATTGAGGCGAAATACTTAGGTAATAATAATAATGCGGCTTAAAATCTCTTTATGTGGTGTTTTTTTTTCTTAAATTCGACGGTCTTGCACATTTTTGGATGCTTTCTCTCTTCTTCAGAATATAAATTTTTTTTCATCGTTAGCTTTACTGCATTATTGTCGCATTGTTGCACTGCTGTTACGATTAGACTGTTATTATTATAAGTTAGTACGCCGTTGATGTCAATGAAGTGAATACAAAGACAAATTCACCACAACAACACAGACCATAAATAAAACATTAGACATGGTAAAAATGTATAAAAATATTAAGAGATGCTGCTTCAGCTCTCGATCCTCAACACCCATCTTAACGTCATCTCAATCAAACTTTTCGTCTAATAACCGATGTATTCAAAAGATTCAATTCGTATTACTTACGTATTCAAACATTTTAAATTATTTGCAATTAAATTTTATGAAGTTCAAATGTATTTCAAGTTTTTGTAATAAGTTGTGAAAGCGAGGGCAAGTCGTCTTATTGATTAAAGAATGTAGTGGATTGACAACCCTAGCTTTTACTTGGATCGCACCTGTTTTTGTTATATCGACATCCTTTTATTTTGCATACCAGAAGCTACCTATACTAGCAAATTTTTCCCCTATATGTAAACTATGGATACGTATATCGGCTTTGCTGTTTTTTCTCCTGTTATTGCAACATTACTCGAAACTGGTAGCCTGAATACATTAATATGCATCAAAATGTCCATTTAGCCGCAGGGCATACTCATAAAATTGAAATTTCTAATATTTTATACACCTATGTTAATATTATTGATTATTTTATCTCTTTCCTTTTAGCGATGTTGGAATGGGACAGTTTGAAACGTACATGGTATTTTTGCATTATCAACATAGAATTAAATGAAATTTACATTATAGTCTCATTGGCCATTGCTTCTTTTCTGACCACTTCATCGACTCCCAAAGTTTTTGAGTGACCTGCGATAGTACCACATTTAGTCGTAATTATCTGTTTTGTAAGTTCTGTTTTTTTTTAGTTGACCTTATCCTAACGCAAACTACTAGACGTAATTTATAAGAATTTGCTGAATGTTTCATATCTTGTCCTACATGCCCTGAGGATGGAATATCATAGATGTTTAGTCTCATGACATTTTCGTTCATTGTTGTTGCTTATGAGCGGTTCTGTAATCTGAGATTTTAATCTCAGATTGTAGCAATCTCAATTTAGGGCATCTGCTTACAGCCATTAGTGGTAGACGACGACTGGACGCATTTCTTAGAATTCCTACTGAGATATTACCCGTTAGGTGATAAGAGCCTCATCCAAATCAACTGCAATGTATAGATAACTTCGAAATCATAAATGCTTGTGAGGTTTCCAAAAGTTATTATTTAAACTCTAGGTCGATTCTCGAGTTGGATTCGTACTTAACCGGATGACATACGATTATTATTAGTCTAGTTTGTACTTGAGTTACTTTGTACTAGACACAAAGGACAGATGGTGGCAGGAAAAAGCTCGCTACATGCAGCTGCTCGCAGATACCAATCGGCTCGGGGAGTTTTATGGTGAAATTCGCAAGATTTTTGGTAGTGTTTTCCCATGCCAAGGTGCCACTGAAGACGACCGATGGTGACGGTTTAGTAAAGAGTAGGGAGGATGTACTTAGACGATGGGCAGAACATTTTAATACTCTGCTAAACGTAGATCGATCAGCTGATCTACAGCACATTCACTCGTTATCACAGCTCCCTGTCAGATCTGAACTAGATGAACCTTTGACGCGTAGTGAGGTAATAACAGCCATAAAACAACAGCAGAATAAGCGTGCGGTTGGGCTAGACTTAATACCAGGTGAGCTATTGAAATATGGAGGTGAGCAGTTACACACGTGCATATGGGAACATTTTGTTCGTATGTGGGATGAGGAACGTTTACCAAAATGTTTCCGAGATTCCTGCATCAGGGCTCTGTACAAGAACAAAGGAGACCGGTCCGACTGTAACTCTTACCGAGGTATTTCACTTTTATCAGCTCCTGGAAAAGTCTTCGCCAGGGTTCTTTTAAACCGCCTAATGAAACTCTCTGAAGAGATTCTGCCTGAAACCCAGTTTGGCTTCCGGCCAAATCGAGGCACATGTGAAGCCATCTTCTCGGTTCGTCAACTACAAGAAAAAAGTAGAGAACAAGGTCGTCAGTTTGTATCTCTGCTTCGTTGATCTTGAGAGGCCTTTGACAGCGTGCCTCGAGAAGCCCTGTGGATTGTACTCGGAAAGCTTGGATGTACGGAAAAGCTTGTGAAACTTCTGCGGCTTCTGCACGACGGTATGGAATGCTGTGTCGCTGTCGATGGCGATCAGTCCAGCTTTTTCCCCGTGACCTGTGGGGTAAAGCAAGGTTGTGTTCTGGCACCGACTTTGTTCGCATTGTACTTCGCAGTAGTAGTCCGTGAGGTCATACAAGGTTCTTCCGAGGGCGTCCGAATCCAATTTCGTACAAATGGCAGTCTTTTCAATTTAGCCAGGTTTAAGTCCCGTACTAAGGTATCACATTTTTTTTTTTTTTTTTTATTTTAAGCGGGCGGCTATGCAGGTCTTATTCAGACCAGTATCACTGCGACCAGTTTGATCTATTGTGATCGCCGCTATGCTACATTTCAGTCTCAAATCCTACACTTTTAAGAAAGTGAATTAATTGTTTGGGACTGAGATCCTTAGCTTCATTGGGGCTTAGAATGTGCTTTCCCAGATGCATGCTACGTTTACGCATCAGTGGTCCGCATTCGGTGATTATGTGTAAAGGGGTTTCATCCGCCTCGTTACACATCCTGCAGATTCTAGTGTCGCTCAGTCCCATGGTGGCCATGTGCTTGTTAAGGCAACAGTGGCCGTAAGAGCTCTCACTAGGATGCGCATACTGTTCCTACTTAGCCGAAAGAAGCGCGACGGAGGATCCGCGATTATAAGGCTTTATGAGTAGCTTGGAGTGGGTTAATCCTGGTGTGTTAAGCCAGGATTCGCGTGATTTGTGTGTGTAAATGTTTTCCAGTGTCAGACGGGCAAGACTTTTGGGTATGCCGCAGAATGGTTCTGGGCCGTAAAATATACCCTCTGATCCTGCCCTCGCGAGCTCATCAGCAATCTCATTGCCTCCAATCCCCGCGTGACCCGGAACCCATCTAAGTGTTACTCTGTTACACTGACCTAGACGGTTTAGTCTAGTCATGCAGTCTTCTACTAGCCTGGACGTTGTAGAGTACGCCCTAAGTGCTAGTAGTGCCGCCTGACTGTCAGAGTTTATGTAGATAGTTTTGTTCCTATAATTCTTTTGCAGACTGATTTCCGCACACTCAATTATGGCGTATACCTCCGCTTGAAATATGGAAGCGAAATTGCCCATGTTTTGAGCTACCCTAATTTTGGGTTTCCCTCCATATACTCCATATCCTACATTGGGACCCCATTTTAGACCCATCAGTGTACCAGATTATACTGTCTTTTTCACAAGGTATACGCCCGTTCATCCAGTCATCTCTAGTAGGGATTTCCACAACATAAGTTTTTTTGGAATTTGTATGTTGTTGTGAGCGCATCAGAAAGCATGCTCATGATTGGCGTCCCACTTCTTGAGTTGAGTAAAGATCTCAACCTCAGTGAGATTAGCTTTGTCTCGTCCTGTGCGCTTATCCTGCACATGCTAGCCTCCGCCTCTTTGACGATGTGAGCGTCGAGAGGCGTCAGGTTGAGCAGTGCATTCAAAGCCGCTTTCGGCGTTGTTGACATCGCTCTGGTCGCCATAATGCAGGCAGTCCTTTGCAAGCTACCTAGTTTTTCCGCAGCCGTTTTTTGCAGGGCTTTGTTGTACCATACCACAGAAGCGTACGAGATGGTCGGCCTCACAATGGTTTGGTATAGCCATAGGACCGCCTTAGGGCTTAATCCCCAGTCGCTTCCTATCATACGGCTGCATGTGCCTAAAGCTATTTTCGCTTTTTTGAATTATGTTATGGAGATGAGTATTCCACGTTAGTTTTTGGTCGATTGTGACTCCCAGGTATTTAACTTCGGTGGAAAATTCTATCTCCTTTCCATTCATCCTGGGCTTGGTGAGCTTGTCAAGCCTTCCTCTTCCTGGTGAAAGGTATAACTATAGTTTTATCGGCGTTTACTGACAGATTGTTCTCTTCACACCAGTCACCGATGGTATCAAGAGCTCTCTGCAGCAAAGAGGATATTGTACTTTGGCAGAAGCCTCGGACCGTGACTACCAGGTCGTCTGCGTATCCCTGTGTGTCTATGCTCATTCTGGCCATCTTGTAAAGTAACTGGTCGACAGCAAGAGTCCATAATAAGGGGGATAGCACTCCCCCCTGTGGGCAGCCTCTTGTTGTTA
Source organism: Cnaphalocrocis medinalis (assembly GCA_014851415.1). Taxonomy (NCBI): domain Eukaryota; kingdom Metazoa; phylum Arthropoda; class Insecta; order Lepidoptera; family Crambidae; genus Cnaphalocrocis; species Cnaphalocrocis medinalis. Next base: position 13,668,809 of record CM026292.1, read on the forward strand.
GGTAATAAGGTATCACATGCATTAATAACTGAAATAATGTATGCAGATGATTTGTGCTTCGTAGCGGATTCTCCAGGTGGCCTGCAACAGCTGGTTTCTGAGTTCCACGAGTCTTGCTGTGCGTTCGGCCTGAAGATCAGTGTCAAAAAGACGGAAGTCATGTCTTCAGATGATGGTCATGAGACACTGGCCATAAAACTCGGAGGAGATGTGCTAAAGCAGGTCGACCGATTCCGGTACTTAGGAAGCACCATAACACCAAAATGTGACGTTGACTCAGAAGTCAATAGCAGAATCAGTGCTGCAGCTGCAGCATTCGGCAAGCTCAGCTCGAAGTCTTCGGTTCACATAACCTTAAGCTGGCGACAAAAATATCCGTCTACATGGCTATTGTGCTGCCCAATTTGTTATATTCTGCGGAGACGTGGACACTGTATCGCCGCCATATTCGCACGATGGACCGATTCCACCTGAGGTGCCTGCGTAGCATTATGAGGATCCGTTGGTCCGATCATGTGCGGAATACTGAAGTGCTGCGCAGAGCCAACGTCGGTGGTATCGAGTCATACCTTATGCGTCGACAACTTCGGTGGAGTGGACATGTCTCGCGAATGCCAGAAGAGCGAATGGTGAAGCGCATCTTCTTTTCAGAACTCCAGTACGGCAAGCGGAAACGCGGTGGCCAGTATCTAAGATACAAGGATGTTCTGAAAAGACATTTAAAAAGATGCTGTATAGAGCCAGCTCAATGGGAGAATCGGGCAGCACAGCGACCGGAGTGGAGGCACCTCGTACACCAAAAGGTGCAAGAATTTGAAATAGAGAGGAGGTCCAATCTCGACAAAAAAAGAGATGACCTCAAGGCGCGCCCACCTGCTGCCATTCCCTACTGCTACAACAATAGTGGTGTGCTAACGTGTCCCCTCTGTGGGCGCACATTTAGTGCAAAAATTGGCTACGCCAGTCATTATAAGGCACACCAGAGGGCAAGAATACCCTAGATCCTTAATATAGGTACCTTATGTACAAAAAAGTGGTCGCCGTAGCCGAAATCGGCTTGGAAGGCATCACTTGAGTTACTTATACAAGATCTAATTTGTGGAGCTAATCAACCACGAGTGGAGTGAATAGATGGTGAGATAAATTTGCAACTTTGGATGCAATTATGAATAGCGTGCTGATATGCTGATGATTATTATAATACTACAATCTAGGCTGTCTTATCTTCTGAACGTAGTGAATTTTAGGATGGGATAGGACTCACAAATAATGTACGGCTTAAAATATAATAATTTGCTGTCGCACATAGGCACTTAACCGAAATGTTGCCACAAACAAGATTCCATTACATATGATCCTATACGAATTACGAACCACTTCGTCAGTAGATACAGCGAAGCTAATACTGTAATGTGATACCTATTTGTGTTTTATTCAAGCCCAGCCAGCCATTTGGATTAGAAGCCGTAGTCTGCACACAATTAAGGGGGTATTGGATAAATCATTTATTCAGCAAATGATAGGTGTTCATAGTAATACTATTACAGCCAGACGTGGTAAAAACAAGATGTGTTTACATACAAGACGAAGATGAGATTAACCTTGCCCAACGATGGATTAAGGTTGTCAGTGATGAGAAATGTTGCTGTGTATGTTAATTTCCTTCACATTTTTGGTTTATACTTTTTACGAGTAAGTTATACAATAAGAAAGTACTTGTTGAGGAACTCACAAAAAAATTGATACCAAAATAAGGAAACTCTGTATGAGTCGTCAATCAAATCACATTTCATCTGCTACTACATCTCAAAATAACAGATTATTTTACGGGAAATGTATTTTTTTTCTTATTTAAACATTTTGTTTGGTTTTACCTTTGACCTAATTTAATTAGGGAAAGAAGGATGGTTTCTTTCTCTTCCTTTATTTAAATACTAATGACATTGTTTTGGAAAATATAATGAAGTCATGGATAATTCGAGTTACGGAGCAAATGTCAGCGTGCATGTTCTCTGAAATTGCTTTTGTATGTTTTTAACTTTTTATCAACTTAACAAAATTAAATGCAAATTATCTACCAGAGAGAAAATAGCCGTAGCTATACATTTAAAACTTGTATAATATAAAAGATCTTGATCTCCTACCAGTGCGATGTTAATTAAGTACCTAATTAGCTAAGGCTAGAAGCTGGGTTCATATCGTATCATATTTATTAAATATTTAGAACAACAAATAATCCATAAGAACATGTGGCTCACCTTTGTCTTCGTTTTGGGACGTTTGTTTCAAATTGCACCAACAGATGGCGCTGGGGTGTAAGTTGAATCGCGCAAGTGTTTTGCTTTTTTCGGTTCATCTATAAGCCTCGTCGTTCAGTTTTCATAGAGAATTTCATCTTTTTATAGAGTAACTAGAGGCCCGCGCCATCACTTCCTTTCTGGACTTACTTAGCTATAGTTTCCAATCTTTGCCAATAGCTGGCGCTTGGTGTCGATTACATCGCGCAAGTGTTTCGACTTTCCGGGTTACAATAAGCCTTGTGAATGTCTTCAGGAATTATCTCTTTACAAAAAGGTATAGATATAGATAAAACAGATATTACCCCTTTGTCGTGGCAACCCTAACCATACTAAATAACTAGTCAAAATTATCCGGTCGAAAGATCCGAAATAATAACGGGCCCAGATATTTTTATTTTTCTTTAATGATAGTAATAGGAGCGATTTAATAGGATCGCCCCCGTGTTTTCGTGGGAAGTGTACTCGCCTGAGCTTTTGTATGGGATTTTTTACTGGTTACTCTCGATTTAATGGTTGAAGGAGCACTATGACTTGGTACGATACGAGTAGTCTTATAATAGTTCGTATACAATGTGTATAGGCAAAGAAAATTTAGTGTGTGAGCTAGATGTGATGATAGCGAGTAGGTATACCTAATTGTGACCTTATTGTAGTAGATCACGGACGTGTACATATTATTATACTAGTGGCCCGCCCTCACATTTTTTCGACACCAAATTTTGCTTCGCCAATAGATGGCGGCTGGGTGTCGGTTTAATCGCGCTAGTGTTTGTGTCTTCAGGATTCCCTATAAGGCCTTGTCGTTTACTGCCAGAATTTACCTTTTTATACATAGTACTAGTGGCCCCGGCCCTCACTTCGCTCCGGACCGTAATTCCAGAATTAAATAGATGCGCTGTGTCAATTACATCACGCAAGGCGTGTCGTTGTTTTCGGTTTACTATAAGCCTTGTCGTTGTAATACTCTTTATAAATAGTATAGATTTATGTACGATTCCTGGTGGAATTAACGGTTAGCTAATTTTCGTTACCTATTTTTTTTTCTTAACTTCCTAATTAAATATGTTCTTTTGTTTCAGGATATACGAAGCCTCAGACTTTCGCGGACTGCATCGGCAATGAGCTGCCGCTGGGCTGGAAAGAGGCCTACGATCCTCAGATCGGGCCCTTACTACATCAACCATGTCAATCGTGAGATTATCTTTATATTACTTTTTCACCTTATTCCTATAGAGTCTATAGCAGCGGTTCCTCACACTTTACTCTTCAAGGGTCCACATATAAATATGAACATCAGGGCCCGGGGCCCGCAGTATATGCGTTTCTCAAGAGCTTTTGCCATAGGTAACTTATCCATAGTAGTCCACACTATTCATTATAATGCGAAAATGTATGTCTATACTTCTCTACACAAAAACCACCACTAAACTGATTTCTGATAAGTACGAATATGTAGTTGCACTAGTAGTTACATAACTCATACTATTCGCGGGCCGCAGTTTGACGACCAGGGTCTATCGGCTAAGATTCTGTAGTATAGATTAAGTGTCTATAGTATATAGACACCCGCAACACTATAATAGCTATATATGCGAAGCTTAGCACACACGCCCAATTTACTGATTTTTCAGGGCCTTTTATTGGGTCTCTAGCTACTACATTAACTCGGTCAATTACAGTGCAGCCGTTGCTTCACGCTTATATTCGTATAGAGGCCAATGGTATCACTCTCGAACTGGCCATTCATGCGTAAGCGTGTCTCTCCACTAGAAAATGATATAATGATTAACATTTTTGAGATGGCTGACACAAGCAACCACAAATATGATTGTTTGTACGAATAACAAACGTAGTATTCGGTTTGCATCTAAAAGTTCTAACCTATCCCTTTAAAAGTTAGAGATTTAGTAGGTGTACCTACACCTACCAATACCTATTAGTTCTCGTAAAAAGTATGTCGTACTTATTATTTGCTAAAAATATTTAATTTCAAGAGACTATTACATACTTATAGACTAGCCTTATATAGATACTTACATATTTAGCTATACGTTACATTCATACAGCCTATGTCACACAAATTATTCGTCTTCACATTTAATAATATAAATTACCTAATGTTCCTCTTAAAAGCAGAAATGTGTAAGGAAGATCTAAAGCCTGCTAGTTGGAAATAAATAACTGCCATTTTGATGCCACGAGTTTCCTGATCCCACTCGCAGTTGCAGTGTTTCTCAAAGTCGCACGCGCATTCGCGAATCATTTCCGCTTTCTATAAAAAAAAATAACTGAGGATTAAACGTTATTAATTTTCCCGTGATCTCGGAATTGGGTATTTGACTAATCTCGATATAATAAAAAATTTTGATACTCTATCAAAATATTGGTAAATAAGAACGAATGGCCAACACTTTCAGTTTAAAAATATAACGTCTAGCTGGTTTTGTGAGCATTCAAAGTTTTCATGGGCAAGTCCATTTTTAAAGTATAAAATTAAAAAAATATATATTAATGAACTACCCGTACATTTTCCACCAACTTTTATTATGAAACCATTTACTTAAACGAAACATTTGATATAGCTACCAAACAAAATTTACTAGACGAGCACACAGAAGTTTAAGTTGTGACGTCACAATTCAATAGCCATTTGTATAGAGCGTTTTCTGGCCTGCCCAAAATATGTGCTCTTAAAGTTGTGATATCTCAGGTAATTCAACTGAGAAACAAGTGATTCTTTCAACGATGTTTCTTAAATTGAGGCGTCTTTTGATTAAACACATAAAAAAATTTAGTCAAATATCCAATTTTAAAATAAGCAACCGTAGGTAACATACATCGCCTATCATATATTTAACAAATCAGATATACTCTGTCAATAAAGTCGTGAAATGTATTCTTGAGAAACTATTACGGAGTTCCATAGTATTATAACGAGTGGGGCTACCATACTCTATGACGTAAGCAACAGTGGCGCCGTCAATTAATATCATGACTTTCTTGATACATTATAATATGCTTACATCTAGAGCGACTAATGTATTCATAGGTACAATATTGCGTTTAGGCGCAGAATGTCCAATTCGCAAAATGTCCAGTTCTCAATTGGACATTCTGCGCCTAAACGCAATATTGATTCACAAAGATGTGTTTCTATAATTTGCTAAACAGTGATCTATCTAAATAAAAAGTGTTTCCCATTCTCCCATGTCTACTTACGTCAAGTAAAGTAACACTATACATCTTTGCAATATTGTGGTATTGCCGGTTAAGTGTCAATGATTATCAGATCAGAAAAATGGTACTTATTATCTTGAAATTTGGTTCAATTTATATTTTAATGGATCAACCATACTTTGGGAAACACTGGCCTAAAAGACCGGTAGCGTCTAGCAAATCGCGAGTCCCACAAGCACCCACAAGTCGTAAATCATCATTGAATAAACCACCGTTCACATCACATGGTTTACCCTTATTTATGTCTCATATAATTATTTACTGAAGATAGTGAAAAATGTCCTTTGCATGGCACGGGTGGGAAGTCAAGAAACGTGGATGTATGGCAATATGTAGGAGCCACGATTTCAAATGGAGCTGGACTTTTTAGTGCGGTATCTCCGACGATGGATGGCGCATTTTCAATGTCTAGGGTGTTAGGAGGAGTCTGTCTATGTATGCTTTAAATGCATGATATTTAAAGCATACATAGACAGACTTAATTCGCACAATATCTCATACATTGACCTGACTCCGTACTAAGTGAACAAACACAAGTATTCATCACACGAATGTTTGTCCATCGTACCCACGACCTTTGGCGTATGTTAAAACTACTATCATTGTAAATACGACCTATATACACAAAAAATAATTATTGATTGATTGATTGAGGCAGGGTCACTACTGAATGTTCCATCCTGCCAGTCGAGGTGGATGTGGCAAGGTGACTATTATATTTTATTGGGATTTGAGAACAAACTAGAATGAGCATGCGAAAATACTGGGTACCTAGGTACGTATAGAACCTTCCCACAAACAAACGTTGTTAAGACATTCATGGGACGGTAGCCGTTTCAAGGAGTATCTGATTTCACGGTCTGCCTGTGGCGTACAGTAACGGCACTCAGGCCATACATTTTCGCACGCCGTGCCTCGGTCCGTATGCATTATTTATACTGCACCTCCGGGGCGGAGGTTTTCCGCGGTTTCCAGCGTTTTTCGAGGCTGGGACCACCCGTAACCTGCTGGTGTAAGTAGGTCCAGAACAAAAAAGTTGGAGACAAGGTGTCCATTACAAATTTAAAATTGGGACCTTACATAAAATTACTAACGTTAGTTCTAAGGAACGGTCTCTTTCCTAAAAAATACACTCAGAGTGCAATTAGTATTAGTATGACTCCATAGTGGAAAGCGTCGATGAGGTCTAGGATGTTACAAAAAGATGCCTGTTCACTCTTGCCTCAAATATACCCAGATTATAATAATCAGTGATACAGACTTTTCGGTAACAAATTGAAGAGGAGAAACGAAGAGGGGCCCATTCGACAGATTTTTCATAGGCACTTTTTTAATCGTCTTTTATTTATAGCTTACCTATGTGGTCGTATGATGAACAGCCCAATTTTCAAACTTTACCTAAGCAAATACGAGTTTTGATTATTTAGTGAATCAAAGTATGGCCCATTTTTTAAAGTCGGGCCATTTTTGTGTCTTGTGTCCTGTAAAATTTACTTATCTAAAAATGGCCCTCATCGTTTCGCCTCTTCAATTCCATTCTTTAGATATTATATTATAAATTTTACCTGCTAAATAAAAATCACTGTCAGTCATACATTTTGTTACCTCGTTGTTTTCGAGCCCGACTGTAGGTTGATAATATCGTGATACCACGATACAGTCTCGTTAGTGACGAGTTGTGGGTCCCAGAGACGTTTGGTTGTAATAGCCTAATCAGACGTGTGAGGATCTGAGATGGGCTTGATAGCTTAACCCTCATGCAGACGAAGGTTAAAGATCTATTCAGGAATTTTATGTTAAGCACCTACGAAGCACAGACCGAATGCTGGTTTAAATTATTTACCATTTTCTATTAGTTGTTGGTTTACTTTTAGGGAAGAGATGGGGAAAAAAACTTTTTTATTTTACTTTACGTTTTATAAATAATTAGTGACCTGATTATTATCGTACATATCTTCCTCTTGAATCTTTAAAAAAACCGCATCAAAAATCCATTGCGTACTTTTAAAATCTAAGCCTAAAGGGAAAGGCTACTTTGTCACGATTTTTGCTGATTTTTCAAAAAAACTCTACTTTTTTTTGCATTATTAGTATTTTTTTACATTATTAGTTCGTTGAACTTCCATAGTATGAAGTTTCATCCCAAGTTTCCCAACAAACTAAAACTCTAAAAATATTGCAATAAATTTGCACAGAGTGGATATCAAACTTACAAATTTTGAATCGTGGGGTAGCTAGCAAATGCGCCATCTTGTCAGCCAGGTACAAATAAATAAACTAAATCAAGCCATTAATAATGCTTAGCAATTTAATAGCATAATTCAATTAGGAGGTAGATTTTAGTATTAATTTATTCAACTGGCAATTAGTCCGGCCAACCAGCGTTTAACTTATTTTATTCAAGCTGGATACCGGGCAGGATATTTTAATTCGATTCCTACACGGTGGGGTAAACGCTTATTTATTGCGTTGTCCCGGCTGGTAGTATTCTCATAATTTAGCCGGGTACATGCGTGCGCGCTGCCTCTGGACATTCGCTGCGCTACTGTAGGGTAGCTGTGCCAATGGTTGGGCGGAGGACTTGTCTTATTATTATCTAAATTAAAAGATCTTCAGATGAGATGGATGAACAAGGGTTCTTAAATGCATTATTGACTTTAAAACAAAGTAATTAGTATTGAAGAAAAAATGCTTTGTGTGTGTGCCTTCTGTACTACGAGTATTGCTCACACATTCGACTTGTCACTACCGTGTTTTACTCGCGTAGATGCGGCCATAGCGGTCACAATCGCATCTCATTGCCCAGAAGTAGATGCGGCATTGCTAATTAGTAATTAAAATAACTTATTGCCCATCCAAGTATTGATGGTGAAGAGATCGCGGTCCACGCGTCGATTTGTGGGAATGCCCTAGCCTAAGGATTGCCATGTAAGTGGGTGTAAATAATTATGCCAATGAATGTATCTAATGAAGTTGGATATACGACTAGTAAGCTTGACTTATGTTTGTTTTGGTATGCTATAACTTGAGTCTCTTGAAGAAGTAAAATCACTTTATATGGTGACAAACTTACTGTAGTACTTACCTAAAGATACGACATCTTTTATCATCGGTCAAAAACAAAACAAAGTAGTATACAAGAAAACACTTTCTTTTTAGTATCTATAGTGGCCCGCCCTCACTGCGTTTTGGGACTTCATTTTGCTGATATATTTGCCAGATGGCGCTGGGTGTCGATTAAATCGCACAAACGTTTCGTCTTTTCGGGTTACATATAAAATATTATCATCATGATGAGTACATAAAAATAGGTGCAATATTCGGTCCTAAATACAACCCATTCTAGCAAAACGTATGCAGTAGAAATTACTGGGCAATAATTTCACCGTCCTCCTATTACCATGTTAGTTAGCTAGTGGTGCATCTATGCAAATCCACCCTCGTTTGGACCCTGTATATGCGTGTTTTACCAGTGTAGATGGTCGATAGTCTCTGCGGAGTCAATATTATCGTTACTTGGCGATGCCCCGTCGCTAATTAGTAATTAAAGTAATATATTGCTTTAGCTTGTACATAAAGGCGATGGGTATGGGTTTTAAATTCCTGGCAAGTACAGATAGCAAGAGGGAAATATTTAACATTGATGTACCTAATTTACCTTCATAGTGATATCAAGTTAGGATAAAATTAAATGGGAAAACGCTCTTTTCTAAATCCAAATAAAACATTTGGGCGTCGACAACTCTGCGTTAAAGAAGAGATACGATTCTAGGTCGGGTTCATAATGTTGCTACTAGTAATTAAATATGAATTACTTAGTTGATTCGGCTAATTTCTCGCCTTGTTGTTGGCTAGCCGTATAATCCGCCTGTTTTCTTTTTCAGCCGCCTTCAATCGGGCTCATCGTTTATCCGCCACATTTCAAAGCGGACCCTGTTTTTGATAACAGCTAGCTTTAATGTTAAATGGCTGATGATTGTACAATTTGACTGCGACATAAATATCCCGCAATACAATTAAAAAAAAATACGCTGAATAGCTTTTTACTCGCTGTGAGAATTTAATAGGCTATAATATTCATATTAAAAGTTCAAAAAACGCTGTAAATCACCTGGGACCTAATTAGCAATAAACGCACTGCTATTATTAACAGGAACAAATAGTAATGTAAAGTATATTATTATCGATATTTATAACACATAAGAGTTATTGGTATTATTTTTTTATCTATAATTTATTGACGTTGACTGTCAATATCTTCTTAAGGTTTTGAAATTTGTTGGCAATGCCGCTTAAGAAAAGTGTGCAGTGAGTAAAATATGGGACGGTTTCTTACGGCCCAGTAGGTATTCTAACTTAAAAATGTTTCTACATATTCAACAATTTTCAAGACAACTATCTATTAGATTATTACAAACATTAAGATGTAAAGGATAATACAAGTGGGCATGTCTAGAATTTCAAAGCTCATTAAACGAAAGGAACCTTCGATGTACCCTGAGGCAGAATTCACGGATTAAAATTTACCTAGGTAGGTATTTATCAATAGGTTCGCTTCCCCGATCAAAGGTTCTGAAGCACCCCGATGTAATCTAGATAGCCTTCATTCAAATAATACACCTTCTTTGCTTGGCAAGTAAAGAGTTCAGGATTACGAAGTAATGGATGTCCAATTTCAATTGTATTCTTATTGTTCACTTATTACTTACTACGCTGGCTTAGCGATCTAAGGTGGGTCTTGGCCTCCGTCAAAATTCGCCATATTATGTTCGGTCCTGTGCTAATTCCGACCAATCATGCACAATTCAATTTCTTCTAACAATATTATTGTGTATATGTTAATCAAAATCAATAAAATGCGGTCAAGACAAACCGACTGCGATTACGACTATTTTGTGCATTGACACAATTACATATTGCAATTATATCCACACAAATTCACTTAATGCTATTTTATTGTCAGTAAAGTAGATATCTTTATCTACATTATTTCATACTATGAATACTTTCAATAAAAACAGCATCTTTAGTTTTCGTAACTGGATATGGATATCCTACACATACTTGGTTAAGTGGCATTTAAGAATGGAATTCATGTGTATCAATAAAAACATGTTTTAGTGAGTTTTGTGAAAATTCTCATCCATCGGAATTAGGTAGAGTTGCACTTGCATCGAAATATCGATATTAATTTGGATCTTCCTGGTATTTTGAAAAGTAACTAGTAAGTAACCTACCTACTTAATTTTGGTTGTTAAAATAAATGCATACCTTCTCCACTTACTTGCTCATAGTTTATGGCTTTCATGTCTTTATCAAACTCGGCAATCTTTCGCTATAGATAGATACTAACATTCTGTCTGCTGTTCTGGGTTCGCTTGCATTTCTACGTTTCTATTTATTTTACATGTCTATATGATAGGATAACTTTACTATTTCTGTGTGGGCAAAACCAGGTCTTTCAGAAGTTTGATCCTTGACGTAAGAAACTCTTTTCATTAAACGACAAATAAGATTTTACTGCTATAAATGACGATTTACCTCGGTGGTTTTTGGACATAAAATCTATCTATCTAATGATGACACCTATGAAGAAAATGGAATACATATTTCACCATTAGACCGTCTGTACCGTATTTATACAAATAAAGATTCATTCACCCAGAATCTTTAACCACTATGACCTTCGCTCCACTAGGGATAATGTAATTTTAGCCTTAAGGAAGACACCTAAGTTCGTGTATTCCAACTTACATGTAGTTATTGGTATATACCAATAGCTACTATATTGGTATGCTATGAAGTTATAACACCTTGGCCTAATGTGATTTGGGCGAAGGGCCAACCTACTTGTACAAGTCTATTAGGTGATTAATATTAATTTATTTGATATAGCGTGGATTAGGAACTGCTGAAGGAATGAAATTCTAGGAAATTTATTCATATTATCTTCCGTCCTGTTTTGGATGATGTGATCTTTATAGCCACTCTAAATTTTATATTTCTAAAGAGAGAATCACAGCATCAACCTATCCCTGCACAGAATACATACCAATTTTATTTTTCTGGTGATACAGCCTAATGAAATAGAGATACTTAACCTTGTTACTTATAAATTTTTAGTAATGTTCATGCGAGTTTCGGTTATCGAAAAGGGATTGTAAATCCACTATATACCTATTTCTTTTTATCTAGCCTTTCATCACCAACTCCGGAGTCGTACGTGCTATCCTGGGCACGTCGGGTTTATCAAACTGGCCAGTTAAAGTGACAGATGCATATCGATATTTTCCTCTGCGTGTGGTCTGTGCTTTGTTTTCTATCGAATGTCACGATGGTTGTAGTGTTGGGAAAATGTGATTTTAGATACGGGTTTATCGAATTCGTCAATTTAAGAAAATAAATTACATAGTTGCCTTTTTTTGTTCAGCAATATGTAAACAGTCAGTGGACTATTAAGATCGAAATCTTTATAAATGACATAATGCTACGCCGGTAGATATATTAATGTGTGCTCTTTATTTTTCTTAAATAAAGTGGTGGAAAATTCTTGCATACCACCTTTCAGAGACCATCTGCCTGCCTCAATCTTTGATAACAGCGACATACGGTCTCAACCAAACATCTATCACAACAAACACAAAATTTTCGAGTAATTCATATCACGTCTCTACGAAAACGACTGGTCGGCTCACAAGGCTTGATATCTTCCGATAATCTTTTTATTTGTGTTTGACAGGTGACGACACGTTCTGAATAGCAAAGCCAATCGTGTGACGGGGTCACGATCCAGTGTCGCGCGGTGACCACTTTTTGTGCGCCTGCGACTATTCGGGTATTCGGTCGGTTTTATGTAATAGTTGTCACGTTGTTCGTGTTGTATCGGGGTTGTATTTTGTAAACATCAAGTTCGTCCTTTCTTTGAATATATTGGCGACGTTAGATGAGAACAGACTCGAGTTTTTTGAAAACGTTAATAATCGAATGTCTAGCGCCAAGCCGTGATAATGATCACTTAACATAAGGTTCAATAGTATAAAATTAGAGCTCTTGTTTTAAGACTTCCATTTTTAAAGAAGTCTCTTAAACTGCATAATTGTCTAATCTTTTATTAGCCGCAAATATTGATCATTCCTGTCCTCTTGACTCCTTTTTGTCTTTTCCGATGTTTATTATGAAGATGCGCTCTTAAAGTATGTTTCGACTCTTGCCTCATGGCTATTCCTACAAGCTCTGACTTTCCTTATTTAAACTTTTAAGTGAACTGTTTCACTTAGTATGAGGAGTGTAGCTACAATGACCACAAAAGCCGAACGTAGTAAAACGATATAATAGCCATAGCGATTGATAGAGTACACTACGTGTCATAGCGTGCCCAGAAGTAGTAACCAATCAGTCGTGGAAACACAGCGTCCTTGCCGCTCCAGAATTGAGAATAATAAATTGAAAGATCGCCGCGTGCGCACTTTGACTCGTCACGCGGTGCCCGAGTGGCTGCGGAATGCAGCTGCTGCTAATGCGGCGGGTTCCAGTCGCTATGCTCTGACTTTAGGGTTCCATACTTTATTAGCAAAGTCTATTAACGTATAATTCTAACAGATTAATAAGCAGATAGCACTTTTTCTAGACATCAAAAGTCTATAGATATAGAGACTATATGAGAAGGAAGAAGAACAACCGAAGGAGACCAACTTGGAGTGTGCTTAAAAAATGTTTGAAAGTGATTTCGAAAATCTTCTTGAAATGCATTTGTAATCGTCTCCCTTTTATAAACAAGTGTTAGGTATATGTTACCTTTGGAGGCATTATATGGAATACGGAACAGGATTTGTAGATGTACTCAACACGTATAGGTAAAAAAATCCGTTGTACGCGATGTCAAACAACAGATACGTAAATCGAGTAGGTATAAATATATGTGTTTTGCATTTACAATTTATCTCTGCGATTAGCATCATCGTCATTTTCTACATTATTTTTAGTACTATTATTCAGTTCCGACAACAATAGAGTATGAATAATAGTGCTAACATGATCATAAAAATCATAAACCGTTTTATCATTGTTTCAGCGTTACCCCTCCTAGCGAGCAAATGACGCGATGTTTCGAATCAGCAATGCAGTAAAATATTATGTTATCGATGCTATCGGATGCCTTTGGTATCGACGATTAATTTTGTCAAAGCTGATCGGGAGCTAATCGACTTAATCGAACCGAATACTTTTGCGGTGACTAACGCGTTTTTTACTACCGTGGTCTTGTATTCTGTATCTGTTTTGTTTGAAGGTAATGATGGGTTTTTAATATTGGACTTGTAGACAGCTTCTGTAACATCGTGTGCCACAATTGCAGAAAGCATAGTCTACGATCAATACTGATGTTAACTTATTATGTGAATCTAGTGAAAGAATTTAATGCTAGAAATAGTTGCTCATTCAATTTATCAGTACTTATAAGAATTCTCAAAATTGTTAGGGGAATCATAATTAGCAAATCAGTTACTCTACAGTAACTGTTGGTGAGAATCAGTATCTTTTATTCCGGCCCTTTGTAATATACGACCTTTTGTAAAGAAATTCCAGACGGGATTACTAAAAGAGAGAGCTAATGTTATGATACATGTACTAATGTTTGGTACATGCGACTATTTTGTCATCATGTCAACAGTCTAGTCACCTAGTTTTATGACACTGACATCATTGCGTTGGGACATTAAGCATTTCCGTTCCTGATTCGTCCCTTTTAACTGTTGTGAACGTTCTCTTTGTAAATGGCAATTAGGTGATCAATACTGACGATGATCTAAATCCGTTGGACGATCAACGAAATAAAAATAGAATCAATGATGAAGGTAAAGAAGCTTAACTCTTTGTTATGGATACTGACAATGACAAAGGAAATAAAAAAGAAATTTTAATGTGTACAATGTACATACATAAAAGTAAATATTTTTTCAAACATACGCATGATCTTATTAAATCAATTACCAAAAGAAAACAGAGAAAAGGATTTAAATCATCATTTGATAAGGAACGTGAAAATTAAAGAAAGAGTGGGTGTTATGTTAATTAAATTGTTCTACACAAAGAGGTTAGATTTATGTCACAGAGAATCAAGAACGGCGATTAATATGCTTTTCCTTTTATAGACGAGTGTTAAATAGTTAGTTTGTTGATAAATGTTGGTCCTACATTTAGTGTGTAGGTTTTATAGTGATGCGATTCCAGTTAACTTTTACTTAATATTTAACTAAGTATAAAAAATTCGAATGAAAAAAAGATCGATACTTATTGTAATTATCTCGCTTTTGTACAAAGTTACTGGGACTGGAGAGTCCAAAAGCGACGCGCGAACCCAAAACCCCCCGAAGAAATACGTGTAAAAGCGTACGTAATATTCATGGGGACTTTGGCATAGCAGAGTCAAAAATTTTGTAAGTGGCATCTATTTTTCTTAACCTATGTTTACTAATAAATAAGTTGATTTGATTTGATTAGAGTGTTATTCAATATGGGTTGGGCTGGTTATAGATATGGATATAAAATAAATAAATACCTGCGCTGACACTAGATAACCTGGGGGATAGGGCAAAAAGATGATGATGACTAGAATGGTATTCAACGCCTGTACAAACATACAGCTTTCAGGGACTTTTTTCAGAGCTCAGCAAGTTTTTCCGTCTTTTTATCTATTCCAGGCTTTAGTCTATCACTGACAGTATAAAAAGTGACTGAAGGACTGTTGCAAGTTGACTGGAAAAGATCCGAGTAGTGACTAAAAATCTTCTCGATTGTCGAGACATTGGACTCGAGAGTCGCATCACTAAAGCTTTGGTTTAGCATGAAACACACATTATGAATCGGTTAAGCAGTGACCTGGTTAACTTTCAACTTGGACGGCGAAAATGTTCGTTGTTTTTGTCCATCGTTGCTTTGTTCTTGTCTCTGGTGTTATCGTCATTCATTTCTTGTGTAGTTGACAACGTATTTTCAAGAGCAACGATTATTTGCAGTTACAAATTAACTTATACACGTTGGCCGGACTTTTTATGTTTATTAAAGGTTAGGGTGCAATATCGTCATTATCATTTCACGTCATTTGGTTTAGAACCGTCATTCCACTACAGAAAATATGCAGCAGCTAAAGCACATATCAGAGAGAGAGAAGTTTTTTTATTCATTGATAGCATGACGTGTCATCATTAATGTATTACACATAGTGCCATCACCAGGTTTAAACAGAAAATTTACTACATTCAATGTTCCTTTTTATACTTACATTACATGAATTGAAAAAACCCAAACGTTATCATCATCATATCGAACAGTAAAATTGTATAATGGCTGTGTGTAATAAGTTGTGACGTACAATCACCTGATGAGATCAAGCAAATCACGTCTTTAATGTAGTAGTCATAAATGTTTACGTCAGAATTGTATGCGATATAGTGGTATCTATATATTATGTGGTAATTATTTATGTTAAAAGTGCACGAGGTATCACTTTGAAACGACGATATCATTTATGTCTCATCCTGTAGTGTTTCTAAAATTAGTTTTTTTTTATTGCAGAGGTGACGCAGCTTGAAGACCCGAGGCTAGAATGGCTCAGCATCCAAGAAGCGATGCTGAGGGACTACCTCCACACGGCGCAGGAGGCGCTAGAGGTAAGCATTTACTAATGACGGTTGATCAGATATAGATTTTTACTCATAAATAAGAAACTAAACTAGAGCACCCATTTACCTCTAAAGACCAACTTTGAGGTTAAAAGAAAATAAGCTCGAGAAAACCCATTCGGCGAACGGTTTAAATTTATGTGTTAATTAAGGTTAATAATTACATAATAGCTCCCTGAGTTATGTAACTCATAAACAGTCTTCCGGGTGTAAATTGTAATTACATTTTAAGTGACCATTTTTACAGTTTTTGAGACGATAAAGTTGCAATATGTACTTAATGTACCTAACCGCAAATGTACCAGTATACATGATTCTGAAGAAAGTCAATGAAAAGACAACGATATCTCGGATACACGTATAAATCGTTACACTATCTCTGCAAAATAATAAATAACCGATAATTGTTTAAATTACTTACAAATGAACCTCGGACTTTCCAAAGATTAAGTGTACGGCCAACTGTATATCCAATAAAGTATATTTCATGATAATGTCGAACGAGTAACATACTTCACGGATACTTAGTACTCGTATTTTTCCGTTTCTTAAATTACACTGCTGTTAGTACTTAAGATCCTAGAAGTCATACAAGAAGCTAGAAGGATTAACGATCGGCTGATATATTTTAATTTATTACAGCAAAACTCGGACAAATTTAATCAATATACTGAAGATCAAAGTCTGACAATGCTTCAAATGTTTCTTCTTTAGACAATTCTAACACGCAGTATAAAACCTTAGTAAAATAGTTTCAAACTACAGTTAATTTAGATGAAGATGATTCTTACAAACAAGATTTAGTAGCACTCAACTATATTAATAGAAAAGTCGAAGCAGTTACTTTTTGATTCTTTTCATTAGATCGACTTGTTTTATCGCCGGACCCATCTTATTTTTAATTCGAAATATTACCTCGCGGACCGCAGCCAGCAATCACTTCGATCTCTTATCAGTTAATCGCCAAATTAAAAAGGCACCTCCAACCATTGTTAGAGACGTAAAACCATCAGCGTGGCTTCCACTGGCTTCGAGATCACTATGGATGTTCGTTTTAATAAATTGAAGGCAACTTAAGTTGGTAGCACGATAGGATCTGCTACTGACGCGTTCATTTTGATTCCACCTTTGTTGAATGATGCAGCGGGGATAGTCTTTATAGCTTTTGTTATGTGTAATGAGTACTATGGTGGGAAGTAATCAATATAATATTTTATCTCAATAGTAATCATTTCACTTTTCATACCACACAAATATATATTTATGTTCTCAATTTAATTGTCAATCTAGACGTAAATGTGAGTGTTTTGTTGGTGTTGACCAATATTTTGTAATTATTAAAAATAAATCCAATTACATTTTTGAGACTAAACATACAAATTAAGTTTCCGCAATTAAATAGTGATAAAATCAAATTAAATAGCAATTTAATCTATAATTAATGTACTCAAAAGCACATTAAATGCGCGATCAG
The DNA here is from genome assembly GCA_014851415.1 of Cnaphalocrocis medinalis. NCBI lineage: Eukaryota > Metazoa > Arthropoda > Insecta > Lepidoptera > Crambidae > Cnaphalocrocis > Cnaphalocrocis medinalis. Next base: position 13,686,499 of record CM026292.1, read on the forward strand.
CGGGCTCCTAGTAGATAACAAAGGAATGCGATGGCCGGATAATGCCAGATAAGCGATAAGTGCTAAGACTGCCAAGTTATATTGTTTCAATTCGAACACGCAATGGGAAGCGGAGTTTACGAGCTATGGAATAAGGGCAGAGCTGATGAGTGGACTTAGAAAGTTGAATTTGAAGATAAGATTGTTGCTGAGAGTATGTTTGACTTTGCGACTTTAGTAGATATTATAAGATAGGTGGATGATGGCGATGTTCATGAAATTGATTTGAAAAACAGAACGAAAAAAGCTGGATACTGACATAAATGATTGCGTTGACTTAATGGTTTAAAATTGTATTATGTTCGTCTAAGACGCATGATTGCGGTACCAATATATTTACTGCCCGAATGTTATGATCAAAAGAATTGCACGCTAAAAAGCGTAAAATTCTTACTTCAAGTAAATACAATATTATCGTATAAATAAACTGTGTGTCAAAGCCCTTTATAGCTGAGGTCAGTACGATTAGCTAACATTGTTGCGTTGAACAAGTCCCTTAGAAAACGGAAATATCATGATAAAACACAGAGGAGGGTTTCAATGCATTAGGTATTAACTTATCACGTAGTTTAAAGAATGGAAGCATTATCAAAGTGAATGAATGTTTTTATCAGCTCTGATAGCAACAGAATCAATTTACGTATTACTAATATTAAAATGTACCATCGTGTTTTACGTAGACATGATTGTACAAGTACAAGTACTAACAAAATATTAAAAATGCTACGGTATATTCAAATTCAAAATATCTATGACTGCAAAACTAAATGACAATGCTGTTAGGATCAGTTTTTGAAACGCTTTCAGTATGCATTTGTGTATCTAGAGATTTCGATATGGCCTTTTCTCTATCACAAATGCTTTGATAGTCGAGAAGCGGTAAACATGGATTTGATCAAGAATGTGACTAAATGTGTAACTTTTCCCGGATTCATTGTAGGTTATGATAACTTTGCTGAAACAAGTCACGTCCCGCATTTGCGCTCGTGAGAATCCCGTTATCACGCGAGTATCTTTTGTTTAACTTCGACCGTGAACATTATACCTACGTGATCGAGTTAATACGCCAAACTTTTACTAATGACGCTACGAACTGTACGGATAAATGATTCGTGTCTGTCGTGGAAGGGATAAGTTTGTAAACTGATTATGACAATGGAAATGGTGTCAAGAAATGCCCTCGTGACCCTCATGTCCGCTTGACTGACAATACTGACAACATAATGTTGCAAGGGCATGGAAGTATTTTTGTAGCGATCATTTTTTTGATCGGCAACTTAAATTTACAAATCACTTTTTGCTGTTCCAATTCAATCCACGATCAGGATAGACCTGGACTGAATGGATGCATTTATTGTAACAGATTTGATGAATGTGTCCTCTAATAAGGACACTCCTCCTAGTCCAGGCACCCGATACTCTCTTGCTCCTCATCAGCATATCGCAGTCCACTGGTGGACATAGCCTTCTCCTAATGTTCGCTACTCCGATCGATTTTTCCTTACTCGCATCTCGCATCCAGCTCTTGCCAGCCATATTGCGTAGATAGTCACTCCATCTGGCTTGAGGTTGTTCTACATTACGTTACTGAAACTTAGTCTCTAATCCAGCTCTTTTAACCCTAATATATTTTGTCTTTTTAGGCAATTGAAATAGTTTTGTGTTTTCAATATTGCTGCCAGGTTATTAGGGAATAGCGATAGTTTTATTTAGAAAAAAAAGAAGCACGTGTATATTATTAATTGAAACTTAAAATGGATTGGTTCGTTTCAGAGCTATTACTTCATGATCTTAAGAGTCATCAGATAACCTTGACAGTAAGCAATTGACGTCAATTGATTGATAAAGCGGCGAAGTAAACAAAAAGATACATTAGAACGATCAATTACCAACGCCAAGTTGACCTGCGACCTGTATACATAAATCCGTGAAATTAAAATCTATAGAACAAAATGGCTATTTTACCTTGGTCTTGACAAGCGTGCTATTCAAAACGACAATGCATTTTTTATACTAAAGTATCAAATTCTGTAGCTAATCAAGAACATATTTAGATAAGTTGTTCCCACTGAAAATTGTCTAGGTATTTACTAAGCTTTTGCAAATCAATATCAAAGTTCATTCATTCATATTGTGATTAAAATTTGCAATTATCTAGTGCCTAAATGTTAATATCTTTTTAAGTACTTTATCGTGGTTTTGGGATTAACGTCAGCTAGATTTTTTTAATTGTATATGTATTTTACTTTAAGGTCTATTATAAGGGCGTCTTTTTGGAAAACAGTAATTTGAGTTTTGCCGTAAAAATTATCTACAATTCCGTATTTGCACCGGAAAAGATCCACATAACAAAGACATCCATGTCGCTTTGTCGGTTTACTGTTATTTTAGTGAATCACCATTCTCAAACACATCTCCAACAAATAGAAGCGGGAAATCGTATTAATGCGTCTTTGGAGTTAACACCGTCGCTTTCTTTAAAGACCGATTTAGGTGGACGTTATGGCTACCGTATTGTCCTTAGCTGGAGAGATTTATACTTGATACGCATGGAATAAATGTATTCGGTAAACACACATCACTTCCTTATAAGAAGAAGATTGAACTAAAAAGTACTGAAGATCGAACTAAAAGGAGTCTTTCTAGGAAGTGACTCTTAGCAAATGTTACTTATATGAACATACTTTATTTGTTTTCAATACTCTCTCTCACATCTTAGCGTGTAACGCCCAGTGTACGCTCAGACCAAGATTCTGGATTACATTTCAATACTATTGCAGTATAGTGCATAACTACTTATGGAGTTAATTCGTAAAACAATTTTATTAGGTTATCGAATTTCTGCTTCTCTGCGCAAAAAGTTCGGATATCGCATTCCGCGTGAGTCAATCATTTGATAACCGCTTTTCCACGTATCGAGGGTTCCGTGAATAGACACCTAGTCTGCGCGGGCGCAAGTTTAGGGAAACTTACAGGAAATTGCTGATTTTAAACGCGTGCCTCTGAAATGAGTAATTCTAATTACACCCAAACAATAACACGATACAAATACGAAATACCTACTTAGCATCAATGAGACAGTGAATATGTTCGCAAAAATAGTAACAATATTATCAATGACTTCAACAAAGACATTTTTAGCTTGAGATAAACTATTATTACAACGCGCTACCTTATTATTGTCCTGTACATAATAACAAAAACGCTTGTATCTAAACTTGATGGGGCGTGAATATCAATATTATGACCATGTCGGCATAGAAAACTAAATAATGTGCATTACGTTCCAAAGGTTAAGACGCGGCCATGAATAGAACACATGCTTGTCAAACGTCTTGTTAATAATATCTGAACCCACCACCCACGTCCGATAAATTGCCACACTTAGCAATAACAACATCTATTAGCATTATCCCGCTAAATTAGATACTAAAAGCATATATGAATATCTGAGGAACGCACATTCTCCTCACGATATGGAAATCATACATTCAGGTACCGATGAACTATTACCATTTGCAATCCGTCCACTCAATTCACATAATACAAGTCATTTAAATATTGCATCCACAGCTTGCATAAACAAAGTAATTCAATTCAGACCCAATGGCTACTCTGTATGTACGGAGCATATAAAAAAAATGCTAGGTTATCTTGCACGGTAGCATCGCGACACTATTGCTACGCAAAGGCATGCATATGGGGGACAAAATTTTGCTATGCCTGTACGTAATTGAATGCCAGACAATAATGATCCTTAAATCAAAGATGTTATGGACGGAGATGATGCAGTTGAGAATGAAGATAAAGATAGTGGGAACACTATACACACACTTGCCATAAGCACACTTGGTATGGCTAAGGACGTGTCGTGTCAGTTTGCGCAAGGGAAATGTGACTAGGTCCTGGTGAAGTATTTGGCAATAACTACACGACACCCACATATTGTCTCTGTAGTTTAGGACCAAGTTGTTATGGTAATGTTTGCTTCTTTTAGGATTTAATTAGGATTCGGGGTTATGGTTAATAATAATTAGTATATTTTTTCTCATGTGGAATTGTTGTGCGGAGAGTTTCAAGCCGTCCTGAAGACCTAAGATAGATTTTGTTGGTCGTCAGACCATTATTTAAGTGACAGTTCAAAACCCTAACGTCCTCTTCAAAGCAAAACAAAAAAAAAGTCTTTCTTCTGAACAATTTAGTGATACAATCGTGCAATATCCAAACAAAACTGAAGCCATTTTGATGCCCATAGTTTCTTCAATGGGCTCGGAACCTACGACTTTCTGATTTAGAGACTTAACTTGAGATTTTGAGAACTTGAGCATTACACCTGCAACTCTGCAAGCCAGTTTAGTATGGTTTAATTTAGGGAGTTAAAATTGGATTAGTAATAAGTAGGTTAAATCATAGTAAAAAGTTTTGTTATCCTTGCATTGATATAAAGTAAAAATCTTTTACAAGTTTTAAATAGGCCTTTAAAATATTTTATAAACTTAAAACGCAAGATTTAATTTATAAAATGTATTATTAAAGCTGATTATTAAAAAATCTTAACCTTTTCTTACCCCAGAGGCCTTTATTCAGGCTTCCTAATAGGTAGCTGGGTTGAGAATGTTTCGCGGAAGGCCCTCAGCTCCATCTCGCGTCGCTTCCGAGAATCTCTGCGCACGCGCAGTCGACATCACACGCCGCGATGGCGCTGCCTACAAGCACCATTCGTAAAAATGTTAAGAATTCCTTTGAATCCCCATAATTATGTTTTGGAAACTCGGCCTTATGCTCAGCTACGTTTATATCAAATTTGCCCCAATGTGTACGTATCGTATACGTATTGTTAAAAATATCTCAAATTTGAATTCCTTCGCGTACCTACTTACCTGTGTTATTATTTTAAATCACCGTTGTTGGGATTTTATCCTCAGCTCATCAATATAATCATTGTTTCTGTAGGTATGCAAGGTTTGTTAAATTATATTGAAGTATAGTAATTCACTTTTTAGTTTAACCATTATTTTATTTTCTCGAAAAACCTTATATGTAATCAAAAATCTCAAATGAAAAAAAAATCTCGGTTGCAAAAATTTTTCAGCTACGTATTGGTTTATTAATTATGTCATCCACGAGTTTATTATTGTACTTTAAGCCTTCTGGATCGCAATATCAACAACTCATTATGTAGCTAATATTGCGCTACCATTTCAGTAATTTGATCATCCAAACGCTCCTCAGGACTTATGTTGATACAATGATGTCATCTGTGTTTTAGTGTTACGCCAAACATTCGGCCTATGTTTACTTTTTTCTTGTCACGTAGGACTATGTACTCTTCATCATTTATACTTCTAATTTTTACTTACTTCTAATTTAATAATATGCAGATGTTTACGTGCATTTTTGCGATTGAATTTCCATCCAAGTAAATCTACGTATGGTTCCTATCCATTTCACTATTACACGATATACTTACCTGCTACTCACTTGCAATAAAATTCTCAAATATCCTTTCCCTGACGATTGTCTTTCAGCGATAACCCCGAAATTTTATACCATTATGTCTGTAATGCGTTGTTCTTAATACCTGTTTAATACAATAAAGTGTATTTACCTATGTATCTATGTACGTTGTTCTATGTACGCCCTTCAATGATACCTCATAAACACAGCCCGGACAGCGCATAATCAGCTGAGCGCGAATTCAGTTTAGCAATGCAATTATTCAAATGCAAGTTGTAACAAATGCTAATACATATTTAATTGAACACACCCTGAGCATTCTACGGCTAACAACTGGTTGCAGCACAATTTCCACTCAAAACATCCAAAAAAAGGGGCCCAGTGTAATTTGTAGTATTTTGATTGTGATGGTAGGTAATTGGTGGGTGTCCAGGCTATCATTATGTCTGACCCGGGACGTTCCTGGAAGGTCGACGTGATCTTAACCCTGGGGCGGTACAGGTGAGGAGGAGTGGCCCAGCTTCCAGTTTTTTTTGGAACCCGATATTACGATAGGCAAGGTTGTTTGGAGGTTTTTGTACTGGATTTTTTAAATGAATCATTCTTAATCCTTTTTCGTTGCTTTTGAAATTGGTAGTATCTTCGATAGCTAACATACAACTTATGCAGATTAACTATGCACCCAAATCTCACACATATTTATTGTCATCTATTTTCAACATATTTGTTAGTTTCAAGATGAAAAATGAAATATTAATTTAGATCTCTTAAGTGTGCTTAATCCTAATGTCAACAACATTAACGATTCTAAATATAGACACGTAATTGATTCACCTATTAATATAACTTAAGAACGTCAAACAAATGAGTAATAAATGACATCAGCAGAAATTGATTTCTCAGCCGTTGCCAATGTCGAGGCTCCTCAAACGAGTCTTGAACAAAAAATGTTTTAACTGCAAGTCGTAAAAAGAGCATGCACAAACGAACTAATGGTAGAGAAAGATCGTTGACAGTAAATCTGATACAGACAGCGGGTTACAATGTTAAGTGTTTAAGCTGAGCCTTTACGAGGGAGGGTCGACGATTAAACCGAACACAGGAGCCAAGGCTCATCATTACACTAAATTTAAAACGAAACAAACCGTCCATAAATATTAGTTATGATCCCGCCACCAGGTTACGCTGCGGGCAAAAAGACAACGTAGCAAAAACTTGGTCGGCCGAGTCGCATACCCGTTTATGTAGGAATGCGCGTGCGCCTATAGATCGCAACCTCGCTTCGTACAGTTTTCATAAATTGCCACAATGTTGTGAACGATGAATGACCTAAGCGGTAACATTATACTCTGTCGATATAATTATTTTTATTGTCATTTTAGCAGAATGTACAGGCAATTAAATATAATTATTTAACATACTACTCGTATTTACAATGGTTATTTTAAAACTACCTAAATAATAATATTGTCAATAAAATATTTAGCATTTGGAGTATTTGGAGAGGCCTATGTCCAGCAGTGGACTGCAACAGGCTGATGATGATGATGATGTTAGCCTATCAACAATAAAAATAATAATTAAAGGATATTTTTTTAAGCCGTAAAACAGGTACGCCTAATTTTCAATTAAAATTGTATAATAATTATTTGTTTCCTTTTTTTAGCCTTCGTGTGATGAATAAACTATTTACGTGTACCTAAAAGTTGATACGGACTCCTCAGTCAGTCAGTACGCGAGGCCGATTTCCACTTGACCGGTTGTTTTTTATCTAAAATCCCTCTTAAATTATTGCCATTCTTAAAGATTTTCAAGCTACCCAATCGATGAGAAGGAATTCCTGTTAAATACAAACTCGGAATAAATTAATAATTACTGTTCGGATTAATGAAACCTGATTGGAAATGCAATTAATAAACTTCTAGAACCACTGCATTGGGATAGTTATTTGTAACAAGATATTAGATAAGAATCTTCTTGCTCGTTTACGACAACGCACTCGTTTACGTTATATGTAATTCTAGCATTAATATTCAGAAAGATCCAAGTTTCTCGACACAAACTGATGTACCCAGTAATTGGAGTCGGCTAATCATGAACACGCCTATCGGAAATCGTAAAGAAAAGATCGGATTAAATTCTCAGTCATAATATTACCAACAAGCCCGATACATTCAATAGATTAACATCCTCTGAAACAGCTTGGAGGTCTATATAGCTTAGAATGTTTGCATCGAAGGGATCAACACGTAATTACAACCGACCAACAGCACAGTATAATATTATAATAAAAGCCACTGACTAAGAAACTGGTCGTTTGTTAGTATAACTACAGTGCGCAGATAGCCAGCAGCAAGCTGCGAGATATGGGACGTTCCGATGAGAGTCGCTGTGCCATTGTAAACGGACACTTAAGATGGTCAAAATATCGTGTTATAAATTGTGGAAGCCCTTCCGCACAGATGGACTCTCGCTCCAATCTTCTTTACCCTCAAATTTAAGTTCTTTTCGACGCAAAATCGATAACTTTAAATATAGTATCCCCATCTTTAACGCCGTCTGTCGTCAAGATGCGTTTTCCCTCGGATTTAAGCAAGAGACAGGAAGATTGGCTTACTTAAGAATAAATATCATCACCATCATCTTTTAAGCCGACTCTCTACTAAGTTGTTATAAGCCTCCTTAAATTTTCTTCACTATTCGAGCAACTTGTATCCAGTTTCTGCCCACCAGCCTTATCACACGTCCTTTCATCGCATGTGTGGTCTTCCGACGGGTCTATTCGACCCCATGTTCTCCATTCCAGAAAGCGTTCTGAACCAAGAGTCCGGTTTTCTGCCTAAACGATTATGACCGACCAGCCCAAGAAAAAATGTATTGCCTTATAAATGCATTGAGCTTCGGTTCTAAGTTCTAATGTCGAGTTGCTGGCAATATCGGCACTGTGGTATAACCCAGCGCCGAGGAGCTACTGTGCGACAGGTAGGCCTGGCCCGATAATATATTGAGCTTAGATGCTGGCTTGATTATGATATATACTTGGAGCCCATTCCGAGCCTTGTACCATGCAGCCTCCCAGCTGTACATCGACGGACGATGCGTGGGATGTTATTATGTCAATTTCACGCTCTGCGTCCGTAGAAAATTTTAGTCTGTTAACAAATCGTGAAGGCCGTGCATATTCGCTATGGTAAGCTATTGTAGGTATAATTGATTATGTTATAAATATCAAATGTATGTCATCATGACATACCGACGAGGAACACTAAGTCCCGCAGACTAGAGGACAGCTTGGCATATAGCTTTGCAGAATTCAATAAATCGTTACAAATGTTCGCTCTTAGTCCAGTTGGAATCGATATATCTAGATAATATGCAAAGCAATTCTTCCATTTTTCATCGTAAATGTACTGAACACTGTTGAATTGATTAAAACCATTAACATGCCGCCGATATAAATCGTCTACGACTACTCATTTGTCATACGACTCCAACCACATATTATATCTCTATGCAGGAGTAATTTCTGTGCGAGCAAATTTAAATATTTGATTATAATCTTGATGAAAAATATGATCTGATTTTTTTTCAAGTAGTTTAAGATGACACAGACGGAGATATTTCGATAAGACATGTTTAGAATGTTTTTATCTATCATTTAAATAAATTAATTAACATACTAATTTTATATTTACAGTAATGTAAATTAACCCAATAACTCTTAAATTCATTATATCAATTTGGCGATGACAATCTCCCCTCATATTTAAATTCCATTTGAACTCCGGACTGGATGCGTCCACACACAAACACGTGTGGTTTGTAGCGTCATGCTTTTGGAATGTGTACATCGGTCATAGAGAAAAGATTGATATTTCAAAGGTTATACGTACAACTACAATGGTGAGAAGCCCCTCCCATTCATTGAATTTTATATAGCCTTTGTTGTATTTCGTTTCAAGATATCTATCAACATTTAAGTTACAAAACATTGCCTAAAGTGAATTCCAGTTTTTATTTGGAAAGAAATGAGTTAGTAGTATTGGCCTTTGTCTCACGTTTCACGAGTTTATCATCATGCCATAATTTAAAACAGTATTGCCCATAACATTAACGGGTAAAGACATCGTTATCATGCGTCTTTTGGAATTTTAAAAGGCTGGAAAGCTTCCGTCCAGTAGCCACATTAAAATTCACCTTATAATCGTCAATGCATATTTTCTGGGCAGCAACTTTAATGGCGCATAAGAGAAATGTGATGGATTCAGGTGAGATAACGTCTCAAATAAGGCATCCGATGTTCCATTAATTATTTTATGACTTGATCGACTGTGGTCGTAATGACAAATATTGGAAACACTGTCGCGAGCTTTTACAGAATCGTGCAAGAGAAACTGTTAAAGATATAATTCTGAGTGTCCATTAAGTGATGGATGTGAATTTTTTTGACCGACCATAAAGCTAAGTCAAACACTAAAGGGTTCGATGATATCGTATCATAACATTTTAAGTAGTATCTCTTTAAACGTCTGATGAATAACAATGATGAATATATTACGTGAACCTAGAGAGGTGTTATTATCATGAGTGTTCTGATTGCATTAGAAAGGAGCAGAGTTACATGGCATGTTAGTTCAAAGTATCACCCCTCAGGTGAAAGCAGAAAGACACGTATGTTAAAGATATTAAATCACACACGAATGCGGGTTCCTCACTATTGCGAACTTAAGGAAACATTAACAGGAATGACTCCAATGGAGATAAAAAGTAACATTCTAAAGCTTGCCTTGTTAAGAAAGTATAGGCAGCTAATGTTTTCAAATTGTATATAATCATTCGTTAAAATATTTTCAACATTCCTTACTAAAGCGGGGTTATTAACAACGAACGTAAAGTGATATCTAGCATCGCTTAGAATGCTATTGTCATATTGTGTAAATCTATAAAAATGTGGACGGAGAGGGGTCAAAAAGTTCACAGACGTTGGTTTCTATTGAATTCCGAGTGGACGGCTCTCAATACCGTCTTATTCAAAGTAGAATGAATGCGCCGAGATAAATATTTAGATATTTCCATTGTTTCAAATGTCGATACAATAAGGTAATCTTATAGAAAAATCTTGTACGAAAACATTAATGGGATTAGATAAATCATTTGTTCAAACTCTTCTAACGGTAGATCCATCGACAAAAATATGATCATCCGCTGCATATTCTTTATTTATGGTGGCTTCGACATTCCTGGGGAGAGGTTTCGGAAATGCTTTAGTGAAATCAATAACCTAGTTGCTATAGTGACTAAATTGTACTAACGTTTCGTTAAGTATACGCCCAATTAGCTGACTCACCTCATTCTTGGAATTCTCAGCATTCATTGTGGGGCGGTATTTATATTTGTATGTTCCTCTGGAGCTTTACGAACGTCTTACATTTCAATGAGTGTTTTTAAATCATTTAAATAATTATTAGGTACGTCGTAGTGGGTGCTCGGTGCTACTGTTCACAAATTATACGTTTTTCTCTTTATCACTAATTGCAGGTTGAGATGTGAACGAAATTGTTCGGCTAATTACATATGCATGCGCTCGGCGTCCGTCATACGCGTACGTCGTGGCACTTACATTTATTATATCTTACATTTGTACTCTTATGGTCGCCATGTGGGACAAAAAAGTGGTTTATTTTCTCTGCGGGCTAGTATTTAAAACCAAATAAGTGAATGTGTCCGACAATTTTCACACCAGTCTCAAAGTAGGGATTTCTCTGTAAGTATTATGTGTACTGATGGATGATAGCTATGACCGTCTTATAAGCTGCACAGACCGAAAAAAAAACATGTCTTCTAATTTTTTTCGGCAATCTTATTCAAATCCTGTGCCGTCCAGGTTCTCCAGTGTAGCATAGACGATTGGACTATTTTTTGTCGTTCCATCCAATAGCATATTATCTATAATATACAAGATTTTATTATAGTGACCTGCCTGACCTACGGGACTAAGTTTCGCTATTAGTTCCAATAGATGGCACTGGTCGTCGATTACATCGCGCAAATGTTTCGCATTTCCGGGTTACATATAAAGCCTTGAGGCTATCTACTGAAGCTATCTCTTTATAAATAGTATAAAAGACAGATGTAGTTTACTACAAAACTCAACAAATTCAAATACCTCTCTTAATATTCAAACAGCCGAGATTATAGAGTGGAAAGGCTGTAAGTTCTTAAGCATACTAAATAGTTGACACAAAGAATCATTTAACACTATCTAATCTAGCGAGCGTAGCACAGAAGTTGCCGGCCATGTTGTCCCTGTAAATCTTTCCCATTAAAATAAAACATGTTATCCCTTGTCATAGTATCGGAAGAAGCGGTAGCTTGATTCGTGAATTCGTTTATTAAACGTAGCGTTTTATTGGAATTATCTTATTTGTCAGATTTTACTTGGTTTGTATACGAATAGCATTCTTTTTATCACATTTTTGTGAAGATGTGTAAAAGCCGTGTCTGAGAAAAAAAACTATGCGTCTCACTCAAATTCTCCACTACTTAGTACATACAGTGTAAGAATATATAAATATTGCAGTAGTTACATGTCAAATGAGACGCGATTTTAATCTAGTTAACTCTTTACCGCTTGAATTTTTGCGTGTGACCACAAAAGCAGTTCCACCCACTGAACATTTTAGAAAAAGTCGGTTTTGTGCTTAATGTTAGCCAAACGGTGGACTAATTGTATTCTTCCGAATCGACCCTTCTTAGTACCTATATCTCCCTTATTTATTTGATCTGTGGTCGTACACATAATTATGTTACATGCGTAAAAAAATCTAAACGCCGTTTATATTCTTCATTAAGTAATCTAGTTGCAGTGAAAACTCATACTTCAATATTTGTAGGTACCTACTTTTTTTTTTATTTATTTAATCATAATGTTAGGAATAACATTTATTTTTAATCTCCTGTTCAAACACCCGCTCAGAATTTGAAGCTTCAGACGCTACCATGGTCCATCACTGAGTGCGTATACTCTGTGTAAGATAAGTTACTTTTTTGTTTTCATTGCACTGTGCCCTTTCTCCTGGGCGTGTTGCTCTCCCGCTCCATCGTTTATTAATAATGTTCTTGGTTCTTGCTGTCAGAGAATGGAATGCGACTTTCCTTGCCACAATCATGCACGGGTGACGGACCAGATGTGACGCTCTTTGTTGTACAAATATTTTTACGTTCGCCAATTATTCGAAATGCGATTGTAATAGGCCCCCGTAATCGGGTTCAAACAATGCCCACGTGAGTTACTAACGGATCGTTTTAAGCTATGATTCTGTAATATACATATTTATATTGTTGCAAATAATTTCGGGCCATTCAAAAGATCACATACCGACATGTAACATGTATTTTTGCTGACAATATTTTATCTTCTTCGCTTCGTCATTTCTTTTAAATATTGTTCGACGAAGTGTTATCTTTATCAATACTTTTCTTCGAAATGTTTGATGGAATAAAATTTTAAAATTGAGTGCTCACTATCAATCTTTTGAGGCCATTATTATTACTTTCTTCTTTGCTTTTATGTGAATAATTTACCTGACTGAAAAAATACGTAGAGTTAAATATAGCAGCTTAAAAAAAGAAACTATAATTATTTTTGGGCCCTGGATATTTACCACTAGCTCGGCGGTGAGGGAAAGAATCGTGAGGAAACCTGCACGTTTCGGATGGTTTCTGAAACGTGTGTCTTTTATTCAGTTAGTCTGATGTGCGTTGCTTCATTGTCATTATCAGACTCTCCAAATCCTGAATCATAGTCTAGGCCTACCCCGGGCATGCAACCAGGAATAAGATAATTTAGTTTATCAATAATTTTATGCATAATCTTAATATTGTCTGGTCGATATCAAACCTTTACTTTCTCTTATAAGAATCTGTTAAGATATATATCCAGTATGATCTAAGCTATTGCGATTTTAATGCCCGAAATGATGTTTTTAAATTCTTTATTAATATCATGAGATAGAATTGTGGTGAATTGCATACTCCATTTTTTACAAAGAAACAAAACATTTCTCAAACAAGGATTTATGTTTTTAATTCCCCCGAAGGACGATGATAAGGCCGGGTCCGACGACCCCGGCGCGTGCGCCTATTGTTCTTAGCGAGCAGACCGTAGCTGCGTAGCTACAAATGTTTGTGGTGAACATTGGATAGTTTGGAGGACGTTTTTATTGACTATCAAAACTACTATGAAAACCATTCAATCGGCTGACATAGTAAATAAGCAGAATGACTTAGGACATGTCAAATGTCTGAAAATATCAGGCATAGACAAAAGTATATAGTAAGTAAGTAATAAGTAGTGACACACTAGTGTGCCAGAAAATTGTTCGTGTGACAAAAACTTATCTTGAAGATAAAAAATATCTCAGTGTCTCAGTTAGAGAAAATAACTTAAATGACATAATACTAACTGGGCGTCCTGGAAGTCTTATTTATAGTCTCAACAGCTGGAAAGAAAATTCTCACTAGAGTCAAAATACTGTGCGCCAAATTCTCGTACGATTGACTTTATCGTCTTCTTCGTTTGTATCTGCTAACTACAGAGCATTATCTCTTCAATTTCTTCTACCGTCAGCGTTCCTGGACCACGCTTGCCCCTTGATAACGTCGGACTATCTAGCAGTTTGTCCATCAAAACTCCTCTTTCTACGTCTTTGCCTCTATTCCAGAACATCCTTGCATCTCAAGGTATAATATGGTAATCTTAACTTTTTTTCGATCTTCTCTAACATCATTGTCGAGTACACGAGAAACTGCCACGCCCCAACTTGCCTCTTGATAACGTCGGACTATCTAGCAGTTTGTCCACCAAAACCCTTCTTTCTATCTCATTTCTTTTATTCCAGAACATCCTTGCATCTCAAGGTATAATATGGAAATCTTCAACTTTTTTTCGATCTTCTCTAACTTCATTGTCGAGTACACGAGAAACCGGGGTTCCACTCGGGTTCAGTGACGGCGTCGCGTCCCGTCCGCGTCCTCGCGCCGACCTCAGCGCGTGCCTCTCGCAATATTGTTCAAGGCGGCTAATGTTACACCCCGTCGTAAAACGCACTCACTGCACTTTTCGCGTTGCTCGGATAAACTCGGCTCACTGTTCAATAAGCCGGAATTCCAAAGGTAGTGTGACTCCCTTTGGGATGTTTGGCGAGACATTTCACTACTGTTTCAACGGTAGCACTCTTAGTAGAGATGTGGTCATCACCTTAATGTTGGCCAACTTCACGACACGCCGTCATTTTTCTTTTTGATGGCTGCTTTCCTCGAGCACTTAATAGGTTTAGATGAGGCATTTGTGGATGAATCTTTAACAAACCACATTGTCGGTCTCACTCATCATTATCATCTTAGAATTCCTTCCCGGTTTAATTCCTAGGTGGCGCTTTAGGGTAGTCCGATTTCCTTCTACACCCCTCACGTCACACAGTTTTTCACATGCATAGGTGAGACAGCTGTTGCTTCATTAAAATTATCAGACTCCCTTACTCTCATCCCAATCCCAAAATCCAATCCCAATGCACAGCTTTGGACACAACCGGGAATGAGAGATGATATGATGAGAGAGTAAGTGATCTCACGTTTATCTCTTACGACGTCAAGCCAAACCTTTCTAGGTCTATATCTTCTACTATACGGGAACCCGGAGGCATTAAAACTCTCATCATTACGATTATAATTCATTAAAACGGGAATTAACGCGGCGATTATTAAGTACATTGTTTTGTACTTACTGCTTGACGTTTCAATTAATTATAGTTATTATAATGTAAAAAACTATTCTCATCATTATGCTCTCTAATATCGATGCACATGCACATACTTAGTTGGGTATGCTTTACAACTCGATTATTGCACGACACCTAAGAAAGGACATTCGTCCGTTTCCTAATGATAACACGTGATTTTAATAACATAATATATCCTAATGCTAAAGATGTTAAATTTTAGGCTGTTATAAGGACATTCGTTTATGCACGATGGGTTTCCGTTGTCGTAATGGAAGGTCTGTTAACTATTACAGCTTATGAAGGATTATTATAATGTAGTTCAGCAACGCACAGAGCAGTAAAGGCTGTGAAGATTTCTCTCTTTCTCCTAAATTTTGGCGGCGCGCGGCGTTGCATTGTTACTGAGTACTAACGAATTTATCCTGTTATCCCGAGAATGCTTTCACTGTGGGCACCGAACCCTGGTCCCTGGCGTAACCCGAGATGTTTTCGCAGCGCGTCGCGTGCTCCGGAGCGACCTCCGCGCGGACCTTGGCGACGTGCGCGTAGCCAATTATATGTGTGTACCTTAAGGCGTTGTGACTATAACCTGGTCAGTTTCTTCTTTCTTTTCTTTCGCAATTTCGAACCCATTTCGCACGTGGAATGTGATATTGACCGGTTGTTACTCCAACGACCACTTCTTCCAGGTTCTCACAGCGCTTAACGTTGCTGAAGACTACCCAAGTTTAAATGATGATGAATATGCTATGACTTAAAGAGGCGAGTGTTTAAATCAAGTGAATGTCAAGCAAAACCATTCATTACTATTGGCCCCTGCCCTCACTTTGTTTCTTGAGTATTTTTTTTCACTTGTTCCAAACATGATCAATAGTTGGCGTTGGGTGTCGATTACATCGCGTGTTTCGTCCTTTCAGGTTACTTATAAGCCTTGTCTTTTTCTTCAGAGCTATCTTTATAAATATGTATTATTTATGTTAAACCCGCGGCGCCTTAACTGCATTCGAATGCGTCCACATAAGTGTTCATACCTTCGCCGTGCTCGCATAATCATCCACATGCCAACGAGCAACCATGCAGCCAGTCCTCGTGTGATGCGGCTGCCCGGCATTTGCGGCTGTTATCCTGCCCTCGATTAAAGACAAGTTCTAGGCTTTTAGATTTTATGTTCTGAACTAGTGGCCGGCTCTCATTTCATATTGGGATATTTGGTCCATATAGTACCAATACTTAATGCTAGGTGCGCAAGTGTCGTAATTTCGGTGTTATAGTCCTCCTGCTAGACGGAGAATGCGATAGAGTCGCTGCCAGCAACTACAGTATCGGAACTGGAGTACCCGGGAATGGAATGGAAGAATCTCGGGTAAAGGGTAAACCCTGGACCACAAAGAGTGAAGATCTGCGCTGCCTTGCATCTTTTCGGATCACTTAACAACCTGGTGTTTATCTATAGAATTGATGTGTTTATTAACAGTAAAGAACATAGTGGAGTCGAAACCTTCGCCACATATCTACGACCCAGCTTCAGTTAACGTCCACCGATGATCTGCCAATCGTTCTTGGCTGTTCCTCTGCCTTCGATTTGAGACAAGTTTGAGCCTTGAGCGTTTTTCTAATGTTTAAGCTATTTTGTCTTAAAGCAGCTGTGTCATATTGTTATAGATAAAGCAATAGAAAAGAAACCCTCTCATCATATTTAGTACCTATCCTGAACTCTACTCTTAAATTCACTTAATTTGTCACTAATAGCTTACCTCCAAGTAAACTAAACCAACTCACTTGTACTTAAGATTTAATCACTGATGCAAAAACGGTGAAAAATTACAGAACACATCGTAGCAATTTTGCAAGACCATATAAGCAGATCAAGTGTTTACACAAATCAAACCTGCTTTCAAAATTAATTGTACCCATCAGCTATCCTCAATTGAAGCAATAGTTCTTGCAATAGTCTCAAAGATAAATGAGAGCAGAAATAATTTATAGCAAACATTTTTCATCATAGCTGTCGTCAGTGCGCTTGCGTTCGACACGGCATGTCGCCTTATAAGGCGTGGATTATTCCTGGATCAATTCCAAAGCAATTAACCTTTTAAGATGATATTATTAGTTATTATATAGTTAGTGTTAATGAAGATTGGTATGTGTAGAGCATTTTACTGTCTGTTGTACAGCAGTCTGCTGTTTTTTTTCTTTGTGTGGAATCAATTTGCGCGTTTTTTATATAATTTATTGCCAGCTTCATTTGGTGTTTAAATGCATTTATCATTTATTTAAACATAATGAAATTCTATTATTAGTTAGAAGTTTGCAAGAGTTGCTATATTGTGAGTCAATTTACACCTCTGAGGTTTCATAATAAGTATAGTAATTAAATGTCGAGATTGAAAGATGTATTTACACAAGTAACACAAGTCCTTAAGCTACAGTGAATTTATTTATTTTAGAATGCACTAACAACGTCAAAGCACGCAAAGGCTCATGAAAAATTAATAGATAAATTAAATTAAAAACTCGAACAGTTTCTTATGAAAGTTCCACGTGTAGATAACAAATGCGCGTTGAATATCTTTCTGTCAACTTGTCGCTTGTAGGAGTGGCTTGATCTGAATTTCAGAACAGCGTAGCGAGTCCAGCTATCTCATCTTTAAAGCCATTGTTGATGTTACAAGAGTGAAAATCCACTCGAGTCATTTCTTTTCATTCGAATTAATTGCCGCCTTCCTCGGCACTTTACCATAAAATAATACTTGGCTAGGTTTGAAGAAATTGTCGAGTGAGTCATAACTCACTCTTAATTTTATTAGAATTCTAAATTTTGGAATAATTAATCCGCTAGAGATTTCGATTAAAATGATAACTCCAAAAATTTAATCTGATTGACTCATTAATTGAAGACGATATCGGAGCAATGTCACCAGGTAGACCTCTTGTCAAGAAAGGATTTAAACTAATAAGGTTACCTTGAGAATTGATTCGCTTAATCGAAAGTGTCCGAGTGAACTCGAGTTAATAATTTTCCATCACTCAAGTAGGTGCAAGAATCGAGTCAGTCGCATCCCTATGGCTTATTATAAAACAAATTGTAGATGTCAATGCTCATGGTACTTGTGCCATCTATAACCAGTTCACACATGGCTTTAGTCGCTCTGAGTTGAGGGATAGGTTTCACTGGGTTGCCTTAATAACTTGGCAAGTCAAAGGTAGGAGAATCTTTACTTTTGAGATACCCAATCATCCAAGATACAAGTTAACTTTTGTGATATGTCTAGGAAAACCATCGAAGCGTCCAGGGGACAATTCCGTGCGCTTACCAAGTTTTATTAGGGCTTTTTGTAGACGAATGTATGAAATCTCCAAATTCAACATTAACGCTGAGTGCAGTGAAGAATTGATCTCCAGGCGTCTAATCATCTGGTTTTTGTCTCAAATTAAAAAATCTATGACAACTCCAATAGAATGGCGATTTGCATAGTAGCGAAAAAGTCATCTCAATTTATCGAATCAAATTATTGTTTACCCACGAGTATAAGGTTTGTTGTCGTCAATAGACATTACCTCTTTAAAAGTATAGATAGATATCCAGATTCAGGGTTTCCCAGTGAGTCTGATCCCGCGCAACGCCAGAGGGTTACAGTATTAGGCTGTCGTTGTTAGACGAACTGGTTGATTTATGAGCGTACAACTTTAGAGCAATTTGCCTGTGAGCAAATTGTATTGCTTTGATTTTCTATTTTCGCGCCGGTGAGGGATTGAAGACGCTGGGATACGCCCGTGATTGCTCTGTCTGGTATGAGTTAGTTCTCTATTAAGGCCTTTAAGGTAGGCTTTTTAAACTGTTTGACTGAAATAACCTCTATTGCTTTTTTAAACTTAATCTTATTATTACTTTCAATCACTTCAAAAATGCTATTGATCTTGATTAGTATCTATTGACAAATCAGCCTAATTCTTAGCCCTAGTTGACGCATCACTAGGCTCCCTATGGCATCCCTTGTATGCGCCAACAATGCCCTTTATTCTATGAAACAAACGTAAGTATGGCACGCGAATTCCGAGAACCCACGATTCCCATCCTCGACGAAGAATCCCCACTTTTTTTCTTCCATTTCTCACGAGGGTGTGGGTTTTTTTTGTTCAACATTCCAGAGATGTTTATTTTTGAAGGTCGCAGGTAGACAACCCTGTATACCGTTTTGACGAGAAAGCTGAGTGTGGAATTAGGCGGTTTTACTACAAGTGGTATTTTCATAGTTTAAGTTCAATGTATAACGTTGGATATAATATAGGTAGTTCTTAAAATATAAAAACGCGTATATAAGTTTTGATCAGTATTTTTGATCAACAGTGTAAAACAGTTATTTTTGATGGAAGATCAGTATACACTTAAACCAATTAATGTATGCGTGTTGGTAAAAAACTGACGTAATTTTGTATGAAATGAAATGAAATAATGCAATGAAATTAAATGAATTTAGAGGTAGCTAAGAGACAGCTAAGTATATCAAAATATCGTCATTTTAAAACAATGTAAGTAGATGTCATTAATAAAATTTGATGAAGACGATAATACCACTATGGACACACGTGTGATTTTTCTTTAAAAAAAATAGTCAAATACCCTAATGTCATACTCTTTGATACTAACAACAAAATTAGTATCTGTGTCTCTCAAGTTGTTGTAGTTGTATATTCTCGGATTGTAGAAGTGTAGTTTTGTAATGTGTATTATAGCAAACGTCTCTTCCAACATTTCTCTTACGACTGCCGGAAATTTTGCCTCGTGCCGTATTAATTACAAATACTACTATGACATATGATTTATCGTCGTGTAGGTTTTGATAAAGGGCCTCTCGTACAACTTTACTATGTATATCCCGCAAGGGCAAGATGAATGTCATTTAATAAATATTAGACCCTGCAATTATGTAGTAATGGCCCTTGGCATGATTAGCGTGCCAAAGTGATAGGTTGATTACTAGAAAAATATTTATGGAATAGATCGTTTGTGGTGAATTTTGTAATAAGCCTTTTAATGACGGCGGTAAGGTATTTTGTTGTGAAAAAATGTAGAGACGGTATTCGTTATGGGTCTTTCTTGGACATAGCATGAGAAAAAAGTACATACGATTCTGTGGAGGGAGCTTTACGTTTTGCCGCTTGGGATTCCCAAGATTTCAATTGTTTTTAAATGACTCAATACATTGTTACTTTGTTACATTGTAAATTTTATGAAAAAAAAAGAGTCCTCCAATAATCATAGTGGTAATTATTTTTCTCTTCTAGACCATATACGACAAAACATCTTTTAACATACCACTTTTTTACATTTCAAAAGCATCCAAATAAGTTCTGGTAAAATTGTAAGTTTGTAATAAACGGTCGTGTCTGCGCGGACGCACGTCTCTGGCGCATTCCTCGCCCGTAACACCAGGAGCGGTTGGGCCCAATAATAAGAATATGAGCGTAAAAAACGAATAAGTCAAACTCCGTGTTTCGTGCCCGCGCCGAGCGCCCGGCCTTCTGTCATATACCTTTTTTAGCTTTTTTTTCGGTGTTCCGCGTTGAGATATGAAAAACGAAACGTTGTGGTGATATTGCGTATGCAGATGAATATACATACCTATGTCTATGTCTTGATTGCTTTCTTCCGTCTAGACGAGGCTTTACAATGCAGTTTGAAATGGTTACTTCATGGAACACACTTTTCACAATAGGTTCGCGGCTTCTGTAAATTCATTGTTTTGGTGCCAAAGATAATCTTTCCTTGTATTTGATTTATCTCCGTTTATATTACCATCATTTATCAATACTTGTGGATTTAAAATTATACGTGGCTTGAAAGCATCTGAATAGGGAGTGGTGGAAACTGAATCCATGAACAAGATTACTGAGGAAATCTCCAAACAGAGAGAGAAGATAGTTTTTCATTTTTTGGTCCATCATTGCTTGGTCCAGTTACATACTCGTATAAGGCTAATCTTTTTATTAGCGCTCCTTTTATAGTATAGATCTTTTGCTCTTGTTCTGATGATCCAATAGTTATGACAAGACGTAGTCACAATTTTTTTCTTTAACTCTCTTATCATTTGCACTGATATATAGGATATTAAAACTTGTGTCTTCAGTCTCAACCTCGTAAAATATGTTAGAAGCTTGACAACCCTTCAAAACATCCTCATACGGAACTGTCATGAGACAATTTGAGCCGCCACTTGTCATGTTTTTGAAATCTTTTTTCTTTTCTCTCTCTGTATAATCGTGTGTAACGCTAGACCGCATTCGGTTCATTATTATGGATAAATAATATTCGGTGCATTCTTTGTGCGGTGTCCAGCCTCTTGTGTGATGGATGGCGGGCTTGGGGAAGACGGCCTTGGTGTTTTTGTAAGCGAAACTGATTTACTATACTTGTGTTGATGTGCAAAGATTTTAGCTGAGAGTGAATAGCTGCATAAAAAGTGTGCTTGATATGCACAATGATGTAAGCGACTAAAATTAACTGCTGCTAAGTTCATTTAAAATTATCATCATCATCACCTGTTCTACAAGTTATGAAGAGCAGCGAAAAGTCAGACATTCATCATCGAATGTTCCGTTTTCTTTTCAATCATATCTTTTACGATCGTCTTCATCAATATCCTTAAAGCTTTAGTAGATATAAAGATAGATAAGATAATAGAGGACAGAAATGACGTCATGAATAATATTATAAAAAACCTTACTTTATCGGAAACAAAAAATTATAAACTACAAAAAAAGCCTTTTAACAAAATTACGGTAAAATGGTACTTTGTGAACTACCCACAGCTATGTAAACTTAATATACGTCGCTAATTCACCGACTCATAGTACTAGCCACTTGGCTGATTCGGATTGTAGGCGGGTCGGAACCGAGAGGTCGTCGGTTCGAGTCCGCATGTTTCCACGGACGGTGCACTACATAGTCACGCGTCTTCTAAGAGCATGCGATATAAATATTTGTGTTCCCTCTTCAGAACGAGTCTTCTATAGATTTGGATCTTAGCGGGATGTGAATTACATGTCTTTTATTAAAAAAAACTTCTTTATAGACAGATAGGTTTTTGTATGTTACCAATTATCATCCTCTTTATGTTTTGCGTATAATATATTTTTTTGTTTTGTAACTTTTTTGAATTGTAGAACTTATTTGGGATGATTTTGTTAATTATTGAAATTGATTTATTTTTGAGATGTTTTTGAGGATTTTTTTTTCTCTCAAGACCACTGTTTGCATTTATCAAAGTGTGTGATTTTAAAAAATGCATATTTAAAAGTGAATTTTTCCTATGGAATTGATTTGCTTTATTCTAAGACAATATTTCTCTGTTGTGTTTTAATCTGTCGGTAATCAGTAATGACCGTATGTTCTGCGACGACGGGCTCAGCCACACTTGCGTCGGCGCAGTCCGTAGCGCAAACTGACGAGATGTACTCGTAGGGTTATGTAGGGTCATATAACTTATAGGGTTCATGTTTTGGAACTTTTTATACGTGACCTTTTTTTCCGTATGTTCGTTTACATGCGACATGGACTTAAGTTAGAGTTTCTATATATCTTATTAGGTTTTTAAAGATATCGATTTGGGTTTAGGCTACCGAACGATATCTAACTAGATAAATTTAATTGAAATGTCCCCGATTGGTCTTTTGAAATACCCTTCCTCAGTTCTTTTATGTTTCATGTTATTATAGCTTCTTTAATCTTCTCTATTTATTTTATTAACAAGACACTGTTGATTTGAAATAAATCCTATTTTATAATGTAACATCTATTGTAGTTATGGTTTTGCAATGAATTATTGAGTATTGAGTAAAGTTAACCTATATAGGTGATCTCATGTGCCCACTCTGTCAGTTTCTTAGCCCCACAGGGACAGCAGGCGTTAGGCGTCTTTGGAATTTTAATCGCATCCAAGCCGGGCCGGCCGAAACCAATAAAAAGAGAACCGACGGGGCAGGTTGGATTTCGGACAGCGGCTATCTAGTCGGCCCTGCGATCGAGCCTTTTGTTTCACTCGATGAGGCTTATCCATCTTATTAAGAGTTGAAGCATTTGTGGAAGTGGAGGATGGAGACGATTTGCTCGAAAAAATGGGTAGTGAAATTATTGCTGTGAAATAATGACGTCATATTTATGGAGTTAGTCTGAATTGGTTGCTGCTGTGCCTTTTGTTTCAGTACTCTTCCATCTTAGACTTTGTTTATTGATATCCTCCTGGACAAAATATGCATAAGAAAATTTGGTTATATATTTTGAAGTTATTGCTTTGATGCTAACTGAAAATTTTGACACAAATATCAATGTATCTGCTGTAATATATTTGCAACTAAGAGCTGGATGTTTTTTTAGTATAACGAAAAAAAAGAGATAAATTTTATCACGTAAGGTTTGAATACATTATTGTCTCTGACTAATGTTAAATAGAGGCTGACTAAAACTTAAATAACTTTTTTACCACCCACAATTTTTATTTATACATATAAGTAACGTAGTATCAGTGTTGCAGTATACTGTTAACCACTATAAAAGAACAAAAAAGAGGTCTAACTTAGAAGCCGAGCAAGACAATAAAGCAAAAGGTTATGCGAGCATTACGCAACAGATTAGAACATAAAACTTATACATTTTTAAACGAAGAGAGAAAAATCCAATACTCAGCAGATAGGCAACGAAAAGTAAAAGACGAAACATTAGTACCGAAGGAGCGACTGAGAGGGAACCATGCGGGAGATCCGGTGGGTGAGACAGAGAGGGATGGCCGGAGTAACTTTGAACACAACCGGTCCAAGGGAGGCAGATGCTCTCAGAAACCCCCACGGCTAACAGATTCCAACAATAAGAAAATAATCATTAAAACATTTCCAGTTAAACTTTTATCCGGTACCGGGATTCGCATGGGAAATAAAATTGCCTAACAGATTTCATAGTCAGTAGTTATCATGATGTTTGTATCTTGGTTATTACTAGTGCTATCAACATTAGGTACATTCATTTCGTTGCACGTTTTTTTATGTGCATTCGGTTCTCAAGGTAGGTATTTGAATTCTGCATTATGAATCCATGTATCTACATTCTACAAAGTTAACGTTTTTACCATAATATTCCATTGAACATAATTATCTGATGCAAATCAAACTAATGGTGTGAAGATGCTACTTTAATATTGAATAGCATTAATTGGAATTTCTTTAAAAATACATACATTCCTTCCACATCCACATATGAGCAAGTTGTAGATCCTGTCCAATCGTTATTTTCGTCATTACCTGAAATTTTACCAGAGTTTGTTTGCAAAAAACACATGGCGTTTAGTTGAGGCCGGCAGGAATGTGGGCAGCCGGCCAAATTGCTACTCTGTGTGCCATTAACTGGTTAACTCTGTTTTATGAATAAACTTTAGGCGAAAGTCTTTGGTGATTCTCTATTACTAGATCTGGACATTGATTTAAAAATTAAAGTGGTAACAAATGACTCTACAAAATTCTTCGTTTGAATTGAATAAGTAGTGATTAATCCAACAAGGTTTAAAAGAACAATCATGAATTTCCATATCATAGGTTAAAAATAATATGGATTATAGTCATGTAAATTTTGCATTTCTAGCTTTTTAATCCTCTTCGGTTAACATTTTATCCATTAAAATCGGAATAGTAATCTTAGAGTTGGCGTAACCGGCGACTTTATTGTCACTTGTACAACGTTGGTTAAGTAATACAAAGCGTATCATTATCAGTATCTCCATTATTTTCAGCTAAGAGAGTCCTACTGCCGAAATCCCGAATAGTATGTAGAATGTGTTTAGTTAATTTAACTGATAGCTATCACTCAACAGTTTGGTTAGTTTTCAAATATCTTATCTTTCATTTTATGTTGTGCTTCGTTTGCCTGATTGTTAGAAATTTAGTTAAGTTGCCTTCTAATTAACTAAGTGATACAATAGTGCCGATAAGTAATTTAAATTCCATTTGTGTTTTAATATATTCTTATCTGAGTATTTGTGTACTTAATATTTCAAAGCATTGAACTTGATTCACCAGAATTGCTTGTAACATGTTAGGGAAAATGAAGGGATACAAAAAAGTCTCTTGCAGTCACAATATTTCTTCAATCTTTTTATAAGCGTTTAGATCTATGAAAGAGAATAATTCACATTATTTGTTATTTATCTTCTCATATCTGATACGAACCTTAATTAATAGCTTTCATCGCTTTTAAGGATCACCTTTGAAGACCAAATTATGACTTCTACGGCAAATCATTTGAATTTAACTCCAATTCTATAGCATTAGTCTCCAAATATGGCCATAAGAGTATTACGTATTCACCTTTTTCGTCTTTCTCCCTTTAAATTAGATTCTTTATTGCTTTTTCCCCATAAGTAGTATCTTCTTAACATAACAGCACATTGTTGTCAACGTGCGTTCCACGTTTATCTATGAATATGATCAAGCGAGCACATGCGTGGCTTAGGAATTATGCGGCTAGTTAGCTAGAAAAAATGTCAGCTATTCCTCTTGGGAGCTCGCGTGAGAATAGCCCATACACGACCGGGACCCGGTATAACCGACTAATTACATATAACACGTAACGTGCCAAGCGATTTCATGTTCTTTGATAATTGAAATCGGTACTGGCGATTTGTGGGTTTAGATTGCGGGCTCAGCGAAGCTTAAAGAGTTGGGGCAGGACGGGATTGCAAATGCGTGTAAAGGAATTCCGGAACAAAAATGCGCGTCTACCTGCGCACCGCCAGATGTGCCCGTCCCCCGCGGTGCCCGCGCATACCTCCATTAAACCGCGTAAATTGATTACTTGGAAAATCTGAGAAAATCGCGCGCTAACTATGCGCGACTTGTGACCGTCGACACATGTGGCACGGCTGTCTTTTTGCATTCCGCCGCCGATGTCGCCCCCGAAGGAATTGCAGTCATTATCAACGCAATTGTTTACCTCGTCTGCGCTGACGGTACTCGTAACTTTAACCTGCTCAACTGCTCTAAGGGTATAAGTTGCTCCGTGCAACATTGTTTAGGGTGAATAATGCAGTGGTTCAAGTTCTTGGACTAGAATATAATTTCAGTTACTTACCACGACTTACCATGTTTAGACAGATAACAAGTTGTGAGGCTATGAAACTCGGATACCTTTTATTGAAAGTGAAAAAAAATCGATGAAGTTACCATAAATTCAAATAAAACATACCCGAGATGCATATGGAATCTGAGACGATGTCAAAGGAATGCAGACATTCAACAAATCAAAATCTTGTTTATAAAGGATTACGGCTTAGGGATAAAATATGAGGAATGCGGAGATTCGGTGAATGATTCGCGTGCTGAGGACACGGGACGAGGTCACGGGGGTCCGTTACGGCGTCGCTCCGGGCCGACACCTCGGCGGGCCGCGCGTTCGATTCGACGAACTTATTACGACAGATGGCCGCGGCCCGGGAGGCGGGAGCGGCCGCGGACCCCGGCCCTTCGGAGAGATCGACCTCCGAAATGCGCCCGAGATTGCATTCTTTCGGCGGCGCGGGCACATTCCACCGCGCGCCATCCGAGCTCCGCGCGCCCGCGCCAGTCGACGCGCGCCCTTTTGGGGGTTAAGATGTGTCCGTTGCGGCGGGCGAGCACGATGTGGTCCCAGCCGCCTCCCCCCGAACCAGATCGTGACCCGCCGGCCCGCGCGCGCGCAGCCTCCGTCGGCGCCCGCACCTGGTGTCGCGGCTGCTTCGGCACCCGCCACCTCGCTCGCATGGTCCGAGAGCCGCCCGAGTACGGCGTCCGCGTCGACACCACCTCCGCCCGCCCTCCCGGCTTGCAAGTTCGCGATGAGCCCCAGTACCAGAATCTCGACGAGCTCCGAAAGCGCCCCGAGTACGCCAACTTGGACGAAATCAGTCGCGAGTTCGGTTACCGCCTATGCCCTGAAGGACAGAACTTGGAAGATGAAGCGATCTATGAGAACATTCTATCAGTGCGCCAGATTCGTTCCGCGGAAGTGCGTTTAGTGCCGGTGTCTGAAGTGGCCTACTACGAAGGTCAAGGTTACGTCGCGACGCAGGTGCTCAGTCGGAATGGGACATTCCCTCAGTGCCCTCCTCAAACTTGGAGTCGACTTCAGCAGGCCTGCAAAATGACAGGATCTCTTCGACTTTTTCTGTAATATATTTCATTTAAATCTTCTTACAATTGGAATTTAACTTATTCCAAAAAAAAACTTAATAGTAGTACTGATATCAATTATCATATTTTTTTGGAAATACTCAAAAAGTAATGCTGTACGTACACCTATAACATTTTAAGTTCTCATTAGCAAACAAAGTCTTATTGAAAGGATCAAATCGAAACCAGTTGTACATCACATTTTCGGCGGAATGTATATTAAAATATTTCTCCCAGAACAGGATATGAGCGTATGAAATGATGTACGGGTACATAGTTGCTTTTTATGCGCATTCCGAGCAAAAAGCCGTTGCCCAATGTAATACTGTATTTATGTCCGTCACAAAAAACGCGCAGAGGAATTTTGCTCTAATGACTTGTTAATTTTGGAAGTTACCTGATGAATTTCGAATACACATGTGAAATGCGTTGAGAGGTCTACATTGAGACTTTACATAGGCTTTTGATCTATTTCTTAATTTAATATAATGTGTGATGGATGATTGAATAATGGCTATATTTGTGGTGATTAAAATTGAACTTTGTTAATATGCAGACAAGCATACATATTAGCTGTTTATTGGAATTTTCATCAACTTAATCATAACAATTACATCATATTTAAAATGCTTATTATAATAATTATGATTTTATCAGATCAATTAAGCATTTTTACCAGCAAACCACTTTAAATTGGTAGATCATATACAGTAATAATAACATCGTTTTCATTGGTTTTTATCATCCGCCATAATATTAAAATATGTACTTTTAAGTACTAAAACGCCTTAAGAGCGTTTATTCAATACATCTTCTTTTCATAATCACTAGATTTTTTTTTGCTTGCAAACCTTTTTGAAATACTTAAAAATAAACAACTGTTTCGTTTAACCAAATTAAACCTACGAGTATAATATTTAGGGTATGTGTTGTTTTTTTTTGGTTTCTTCTTTCGCATTTTTTTGCGTGTTGTACTCATTTACCCAGTCATGTTTTCTCCATTAGTTCAAATTCTTCATTTTGGTGCAGGAGATAATATTGTTCATTGATCTTGTGCGGTTTTGAGTCACAGTTATTGATTAATTGAACTTTCGGAATTGGCACAAATTCGTTTATATGCGTGTTCTCTTAATTGAATTATCTGCAGAATGCGAGAAATTTAATTATGATGTTACATTGGTTGTAAGATATGGAATTTTCTACTGGAATTTAAGTGTTGATAGGCAATTATTTTGATTGAAGTCGTGTACTTTTGACACGAAGGTACTCCTACCTACGTCATATAGATTTTATTAAGAAAATTCATTTTGCATTTACATGATACCAGTCCGTTAAATAGGTAAATGATTGTAGTTAGCAAAATGAGGTATATTTTTTCATTTCCCAAAGAAGTGCATTGTGTGTGCAATATTTGTATTACTATCCACATAATATGTTAAACTCATGTTAGTAGGCACTACCTAATAGTTTTTTTTTATAATACCTATAGGAAGGCAATCGAGCAAAAATGGTTTAGTTTCTTATTTAAAGAAAAATAAACTTATTTTGAGTAAAAAATTAAGGTCGTAGGTTTGAATTATTTGTGTTTGAGTACTGTTTGTTCCCTGTCTAGGTATAATACATGCCGCCTCTTTACTTACTTGAATAACGTGACAAGTCTCAATAAACGTTGTTTGGACTTGTTACGTTATTCAAGTAAAGAGGCGATAGTCTGATATCCGTAGCCCAAGTGTATAAGCTACTTACCTAGTACGGAATTAGGTCAATGTATAAGAGTTTGGATTTTTTTTAAATTAATGTACTATCTTTCTGTTTTCAGGCGAAGAAGGAGATGTACGATGTGAAGAAGCAAAGGCTATGTCTCGCTCAGGACGAGTACAAACATCTGAACAACGCCTTGTCCACCCTCGCTGCTTCCAGAACCAGTTGTAAGTATTCACCATCATCATCTCGCGTGTTATTCCAGGTTGCGTACTAAGCCATCCCTTTGAAGCCCAGAGTACGCTTGGTTTGGTATTGAGAGTCTGGTAATTACAATGAAGCGACTCTTCCCAACCCTTAGGTAGTGGTGATCCAACCCTTGGATAGGCTTTTTTGTACTTGGTTTTCAAAGCACAAGGGAAAACCTTCGTTTGGGGCCAGGGTAATGTATGTGATGTTGTCTCAATTTGTTTGTAACTGTAGTCCGTATTAGTTTCCAGCGCATTTTTGGCCCTCCGACTAGATCTTTCTTTCACACAGGCCTCCTTTCATGTATTTCCTTTCGAGGAAACAATATATTGATGACTGTATGTGTTATTTTCTAATTCAAATGTTTCCCTCTAACTAGTACATATGACTAATGGTTCTCTACATTAGCTTTATTTACTGCAGTTACTGTAATTACTATAATAACTGTGTAAGTGCCACAAGACCATTCCAATAAAACCGATCTCTTTCTCGGCTATTAGTATTGCAATCAGCAATAACGTAAAGACACAAATGTTCGAAATTATCCTACAGTAAACCTCCAAACACATTACCTTTAGTGTATTAAGCCTGGTCAGCCTATATTGCTTTTCTATAACAAGCAAATGGTTTATTTTTATAGTTATGCAAATCAAAGTCATAAAACAAAGAGTTTAAGGCTAAAATTCTATAGTAGGTAGTGAACATTTAAATAGTACAAGCGCCTGCAAAAAGAGTCTCAATGGTTGGGTTCTTTTTTGGCATGTGGAAAAGTAATATTATAGACGGGTTAAAATAACAAGCTAGCATTTTGCTAACTGTACAATATGAGCTGATCGCGGCCCGTCTAAAAGCAGACCTAAAAAAATAAAAATAGAGTTTTCTTGAGCTTTTTTATAGTAACTCCAATGTAAACATTCATTTACATATTTTTCAAATTTAAATTCCATGAACGTGCAAAATGGTGGAACTCGCTGACTCTCCATTTATGTTAATATCTTGCTCGAGAACAAAATTGCAAGATTTTTTTTATTAAACTTCGCAGCTTCTCATAATTAACGTAAAAGAAAAAAATCAAGAATTGTATTTGTGCGGTTATCATTTTAATCTTGATCTTAAAAATATTCATAAATTATAGTTTTTTCATTATCTGTATTTGTTTGAAAAATATATCAGAATATTTACTTAGCTACAGAAAATTTAAATAAAAAAGTAACAACAATATTATCCGTTTTGGATTTGCATAATTACTACTTGTTTATACTCGTATCTCAACTTTGTACCCACTATAAAAAGTGAAGTATTGAAAAGAAGTAGTCAGATTTAAGATTGTAATTTATCATGTCTTAGTATTAATTTTATTAATATTTAAGCCATTTCAATCATGAAATTGACGATACGCTTAGCAACAATGTCTCGGTTGATATGGACATATCATTATGTACATACTATCTATCTATATACTCTAGCGTCTTTTGAGCGTTGGCGTCTTGCGGGCATTGCGTTGACGCGAAAACGCTAGTATGGGGAAGTTGCCGGCTAGACGCCAACGCTCGAAAGACGTTAGTGTGGGGTCACTCTTACGCCTTCTAAATTATATAAGAGTAACATACAGGGTGTATCTGTGGTCATTTACATCCCGTTAACCACGACTTCTGCCAATCATTCGGAACAACATTTGTTCTATGACTTTTGAAAATTCGTCAAAAACTTTTTCGACTCCAATTAATGACCAAGTCACGTGACCGACTTTGTTATGAAAATTTAGATTTTTTATGCAAATTTCCAAAACTCATAGAACAAATGTTGTTTAGAATGGTTAGCACAAGACGTGTTTAAAGAGATGCAAATGTTCACAGATACACCCTGTATTTATATACTAGTGGCCCGCCCTCACTTCGCTTCGGGACCGTAATTCAGAAATGAACCATAGATGGCGCTGTGTCTAATTACATCGCGCAAGCTTTTCGTGTTTTCAGTTTACCTATAAGCGTTGTCGTTGTCTATAGAAGTTATCTCTTTATAATAGTATAAGATAAGATAAGATTTAGTAACGTATCTATCTATCTACAGTGTGTTCATCAACGACGTCGATGACGACCACGTCGACGACGTCGCGGCACGACCCCGAGCTCCTCCGCTCCGAGGTGTCGCAGGCGCGGGGGCGCGTCGCGCAGCTGCGCAAGGAGCTGCGCCAGGCCAGGGCGGAGGTGGCCTGCGCGCGCCGTGGAGTTGACACTCTGGCAGAGTGAGTACCAAATGTTTGGTGATCAAACAGATTACAGGGCTGGCTGGAGCTGGATGCGAGGAGCCGAAGATCGATCAAAGTGGCGAGCATTTGCGAGGGCTTCGTCCAGCAGTGGACTGCAACAGGCTGATGATGATGAAACAGATTATTTGTGTTGTAACCCAATGAAGGCCTCCCCTAATGACGGCATTTGGGGGAGGCTTTTGCCCAGTAGTGGGACAACGTAGGCTAAAAAAAAACTCCCAGCAGTGTTTGTGGTATCTTCGGTGTCTCTGGTTTCCATGGTACGAGGGAAATCTGTTTGTGACCAGGATTTATTTTATTTCAGTAGGGAAATTTATAGAAATATCCTATTTTATTTCAGTATTATTTCAGTAATATAAAATAAAATAAATCCTGGTTACAAACAGATTTGATAGCCCTATTGGTTAATGCCAATTTTCAAATATGTAAGACAAATAATATTATCTGGTCTGGTATCTACGTAAAAAAATACACTGGCAATAAAATATATTAGATATATAATTAGAAATGATGAAAGCACACGAGACAATGATAAGATCACCGTAATGACTCAGTATAGCTTGTTACAATATTTCTGCAAGAAATTTCAAAGCACCAAATAGATAGCAATCATATAGCAGTGTCGAGTAAACTAACTGTATGTTAGAATACAGTTAATTTATCATAAAGATTCTAATCTTGCGTTAGTTTGGTATTCCATATCAGCTATGCACCTTGCGTACGGGAACCAAAGCACCAATCAACGTCGCCCCATGTAGAAGCTTCCCTTTTCTGATTATTACGAATTGGTATATATCCCATTTATAGTTCTAACTAATTGAAACTGTATTCCTTTTCAGAGTGGAACAAAAACTGAGTTCCCAGCAAGGCTGCTACAATATTACCGAAGCTCAAGCCATTATGACTGAGCTCAAGAATATTCAGAAGTCGCTTACATCCGGAGAGAAGGAAAGAGCCGATCTCATGCAGTCCTTAGCCAAGTTGAAAGACGATTTGACGAGGCTGCAACTAGGGGACGCATCTCCTGACCTTTCAACGCTAAGTCTTCCTCAAGAGAAACTAAGCACTGCCTCCCAAACTGACCTTTGCGCTGATCTAGTCCCAATAGGGACGAGGTTAGCAGAAATGGCGAGAGTTCGGTTACAATACGATGAAGCTAGAAAACGGATACAGCAAATCCAGCAGCAACTAGCAGATTTAGAAGATAAAGTACAGCCTGGTCAAGCAGAATCGGACAAAGATCGCCTACTATTATTCCAAGAAAAAGAACAGCTGTTAAGAGAACTGAGGAGTATAACTCCGAGGACGAGATCGAAACAGGAGATGAGTGACATCCAGTCCGAGTGCAAACGACTAGAGCAAGACTTGAAGAATGCCTTTGAGATGTCCAATAAGTGTATAGCGGATAGGTTAAGGCTCCACGAGGAGAAGCAGTTATTGCTGCAGCAGTTGAAAGATGCTCTGACTTCGATGACGACGTTGGAGGGTCAGTTGAAGACCTTATCGGCGAGTACGCTGTCAGTGTCGAGTAGTTCAAGCTTAGGGTCCTTGTCTACTGCGAGCAGTAAGGGGTCTCTTAGTTCTGGCATCAGCTTTACGGACATTTACGGTGGGTCGCAGATTGCGAGCTCGTTTCAAGCTGATAAACCTATTGATATGGTGGATTTACATCGGAGAGTTGAAAGGTGAGACACGGCTTTTTATATAATAGTCAATATTTTGAAGTTAACTACATAGAAATATAATCTTTAATAAAATTAGATTTAGATTCAAATTAAAATTACATTTCAGACTACTACGAGGTTCCAGTTACAACGCTGATAGTGCTACGCCTGGTGCCAGTAGTTCTCCCTCTCAACCTTCGTTGTCGCCAAGAAGTAGTCTGTCTTCCGCCAGTCCACCACCTCCTCCACCTTCTTATAATCAGGTGAGTTTCTTCTTTATTTTTTTATCTTCTAGAACGTAATGGAACTGGTAGAGAGAACCATAGGACCATTTTTAGTCTTTATTACTTAGTGTTTTTATGATGTTGTCAATTATTTATTAGGATCAACAACACTTTAATCGTAAGCATTTGTTTGTAAAGTGGCATCTCTATTTTAATTGTCACCATGTTTTTCTTTCGGCCATTTTCTAAATTCTATCCAAGAAAAACAATTGGAGTGGATATGGATGGTGTAAGATAAAAATATATACCTGCATACATTGTACCTACTTACAAAAATGTATTCAAAACATTTAGTCATTACTTAAACATTTCAAAACTATGTACCAATCGTTTATTTATACAACATGATTGTAATATGATATTGATAGAATAGGTGTCAGGTTAGCATTTACAAAAGCGTTTGACAGTAACGCATTGGAGTTGCGATCTGTCAAAGATAATTTCACTTTTGCTTGAATTCCAGTCAAAGGTCAGGCAGATGGACGGGCCGATAAAATTAGACGTATTATGTTGCTCTTACAGGTTGGGAAATACGTATGAGTACTGTGAGGATGGGCGGACATTACTCAAAGTACTTAGGATCGGTTGTTTGTTACCCTATTGACATCCATTTCAATATAAGTAGAGAGACAATGACGGCGCGTACCAAGAGGTTTAGCTCCTCATTCCTGCCCCGAGCCATCAAGTTATGGAATGCCCTTACACTTCATGTGTTTCTTCCTTCTACAATCCTGGGTTTTTAGGCGGGCGTGAAACGGCATCTCAGCAGGCCCTCAAGGTGAGGATGACAGTCTCAATAGGTACACTGTTTGTCCTTTTGTGCCTGTCAACCTCATATTTGGATCTCACGGCCGCTTACCATCAGGCGGAGTGAGGTCATCTTGATTGTCCTCAATATAGAAAAAAATTGTGAAATAGTCGTGAATATGGCTATAATGAGATCTGTTTTGCTATAGGTGGAACGGCAGAGGCGACAGCAGAGGGAACTAGAAGAGAAACTGGCTGAGATGAGGATAGGAGTCGCTACGGGACTGAACGAAGTAACTGGACTTGCGACAAGTGAGTATATTATAATGCGGTATATGGAACAAATCAAAGCACCTTATTGGCGAATACAATCTAGATCAATGTTCAATCTTGAGTTTATTAGTACAGATATCCTTTGGGGTCACAAGTGGAGATAAATTAGAGTATTGATCTCATTATTACAAATACATGGTTCATGTCAAACTTGATAAACTACTCTGTATTTGAATAAACATTTGTGATTTCTTGGCATATTTGTTTAATAAGGTTTAAATAGATTTCTCCTTAGTCTCCGAAGCAAAGCCTTTTAATTTGGAAATGACATGATGATGATATTAATTTGTTATCTAATTTCAGTTCCAGTGCAACTGCCAAGGTCCAGGGCGGCCCAGCGAGCCCCTGTCTCCAATCTCCGAAACACCCCCACCACCGCTATCGCCTAGAACTCCCTCATCTAGTGGTGAGTTCATTATTATATCTGAGGTTTTTAAGGAATTTTATCACATTGTTTGCTGCTGTAATTTTGGTTATTTGTGAAAAATGGAAAAACAATCTAGCGTACCTCAAGGGTGCATCATGGGGCCATTATTATAAATTTGAGAAGTGAGAATAATGCGCTTAACGTTCAATATCTTTGGATCTTGAATACGTACAGTAGATTGGGGGCTATCAAAATGTAGAATTGATCTACACGGTTGATAGGTTATTTTTTGATGTGAGATGCCAAAATGTCACTAAACCACCAAAGACGTTGAAGTTGGTCCAACGGCGGATTTTTAGCCCGCGATAGCACCCATTTGAAAGTGTATTATTAATTTGTGGTTTTAGCCTTTTAGGCAGATCATCAAAATAAGCACAAACTAAAACTCTGCTATTTCATACATTATTGCCTGGTGGATTTGTTGTTTGTATGAAACATCAGTTTTTTTTTCTGCGAATCGGGATTAAAACGACTTAAGCTTAACGGTGTATAGGCTGATACTGGCTTCATCTACTAATCTATGTATCACTCGACAGGCACAAACACTAGATCAGGTATCGGCGGCAGTGAGCGACGAGTCGGTGGCGGGGGACTCGGGCGTGTTCGAGGCGGCGCAGGCGCAGGGCGAGGGCGTCAACAGCGCGCAGGTGGAGATCAAGCTGCGCTACTGCCCCGGCGACAGCGCGCTGGAGATCACCATCCTGCGCGCGCGCAACCTGCACGCGCTGTTCATCGACGCGGGGACCGAAGTGTGAGTCATTGGCATTTTTTTTGTATTAGGTGGCAGACGAACATAATCCACCACCTTCCCATGGTCCGTCTTCTTGGCATACGGACCAAAATGAAATCGTGGCAGACGCTATCATCATCGTAGTCATCATGGTGGCAGATAAGAATCCATAGTAATTTAACTAATGGGGCTACCATACTCTTATGACGTAAGTGGCAGTGGCGCGATCAATTAATTTCAAGACTTTCTTGATGTATTGTACATTATGACAACTTATGTCGGGGGTTTTATATATTTTTTTATTTTCTTGCAGCGCGGTCCGCGGCGCGCTGGTGGTAGGCGGCGGCTGCGGCACGGCGTTCGGCAGCGCGGCGCTGGCGTGGCGCGGCGGCGCGCTGGCCTGGCGCCACGTGCAGCGCGCCGCCGTGTGCGGCACGCGCGCGCTCCGCAGCGCCACGCTGCAGGTCAACCTCGCCAGCGGCGCCGAGTGCCTGGTGAGTGCCTCACACTAGCAGCGCGGCGGCGCGCTGGCCTGGCGCCACGTGCAGCGCGCCGCCGTGTGCGGCACGCGCGCGCTCCGCAGCGCCACGCTGCAGGTCAACCTCGCCAGCGGCGCCGAGTGCCTGGTGAGTGCCTCACACTAGCAGCGCGGCGGCGCGCTGGCCTGGCGCCACGTGCAGCGCGCCGCCGTGTGCGGCACGCGCGCGCTCCGCAGCGCCACGCTGCAGGTCAACCTCGCCAGCGGCGCCGAGTGCCTGGTGAGTGCCTCACACTAGCAGCGCGGCGGCGCGCTGGCCTGGCGCCACGTGCAGCGCGCCGCCGTGTGCGGCACGCGCGCGCTCCGCAGCGCCACGCTGCAGGTCAACCTCGCCAGCGGCGCCGAGTGCCTGGTGAGTGCCTCACACTAGCAGCGCGGCGGCGCGCTGGCCTGGCGCCACGTGCAGCGCGCCGCCGTGTGCGGCACGCGCGCGCTCCGCAGCGCCACGCTGCAGGTCAACCTCGCCAGCGGCGCCGAGTGCCTGGTGAGTGCCTCACACTAGCAGCGCGGCGGCGCGCTGGCCTGGCGCCACGTGCAGCGCGCCGCCGTGTGTGGGACTTCATCGGGAATCGAACCCGGGACCTTTCGCGCTTCGGGACAAACACCTTAGCCACTGCGCCATCGAGACCGTCAAATAATTCGACCTTACATCCAAAATCGATCACGTGACTTTGTTCATTTTAAAGGGGAGTCTAAAAAATTTTCAAAGTATTTCGAAAAGTTGTCGAATGGTTGGTAGAAGACGTATCTAAAAAGGATGTGAATGTTCACAAGTACACCATGTATTCATTAAAAAAACACCCCTTTAGCATATTCTCGAATAGCACCATATCCTTTAATCGCTTCTTGTGAACACCGAGGTAGCTTAAATGCTTGACCATATAATTTCTATGATGATAACTAGCCAAATTCGAGTATTCGGCTTCGAGCCTCGAGTGCCATGTGGACCAAACAAGGCGAGAGCGATAACCTATCTGACTCTTCACCCCCCACTCAAAACTCCACCTTATCTCTACTACCACTAACCTGAATTTCCCTCAACAGGGCTGCGCGCAAGTCAGCCTAGCGGACTACGACCCGGAGTCGGTTCTGCAGAAGTGGTACAACGTGCTGAGCTTCCGCTGCATGAGGAGGGACGAGAGCTCGGACGAGTCCACGGTCATCTCGTCTCAGACTTCTACGCTTACTAGGAATAGAGGTTAGTTTCCTTTGGCAGATAATATGTCTTTCTTTTGTGTGATAGGTAGGTATATAGGTAGGCAGGTAGGTAGCAGACTGATCACCTGATGGTTAGCGATTGGCACCGCCCATAGACTCCTTCAACACTAATAGCCTTTAACCCTCTTTACCCCCTATTTGGACTTCGGTGTCCTCACTCACTCGACGAAATAAAGGGCAGGCGCTGCTTTACGACGGTGTTCTGTGAGGCCGTGGTATCACTCTGGTCGAGCAGGCATACCGAAGCATGGCTCCCCTTTATTTATGGTCTTATCGAGACAATATCACATTACCTACAATCACATAGATGGACGTACCCAGTCACTACGGGGCAAGCCAGATTTGTAAGGTCAGATTGTTCACAGCTGCTTTGTTTTTGGGCTTTCATAGATTTCCTGTAGATGGTGCGGGGGTCTGCCTCAGCTACCTCCCGTTCCCTCCCCCTTGGGTACCCCATGATTATACATACCTGGTTTCAAAATGAGGTCTTTCCGTGTATAGGAAGCAGAGATAAAGAAAGTTGTAAGAAGTTATCGAATACATTGCCCGGGTATTTTTTTTAGGGTTGCTACTGTTAGGTAAAATATTTACTAAATAATAAAATAAATATCAATAAATTAAATTCCCTAGGTCCTGAGAGTATGACGGGAGCAGAATGCAACGTGGACTGTGGAGACAACTCAGCGTCTGATGATGAGGAGTCAAGAGAACCGCTTAATCAGGTAAACTTTTGGTTGTTTTGTCTCCCCGGAACATATTTTTTTCTGTTCTACTTAGGGAACTGCCCAAAATGTGATAGATAATAACATCATATTTTACATTAACTAACTTTAGGAAAGTGAAAAACAATTAAATTAGGTACACAATAACATTATTTGACAACCTCTCAAAGTTTTTCTCGCTTGTTTTGTATGTAGAATGACCTCGCTTCGCTAAACCCTTATCCACCAGAGCTGAGCTAAGCGAGGCTAGGATAATGAAGTGATTCTATTGGTGGATTTTTTCCTCGCACACCACTTAGCTACCTCGCACAGCTCTGGTGGAAAACCAGCCTAAGACTGCGAACATTCGTTTACCTAAAAAATTGCCATCAAACTGATGTTCATACCATCTTACTCCATCAGATAGTAGAAGAAGACTCATTTGAGGACTACATTCCTGAAGACATAGCTCTGGAGGAGGAGTTCCTGCACCCAGCCACCGCGGAGAAGGAGACCAACACCGAGTGCAACTTCTGCCCGGAGGGGGCGAGGACAGCTGCATAGGAGGTCAGTGACAAACACACGCGTCAATGTGGGAGAGATTGCACGAGTGGGGGCTCCCGCGTGTGGAAAATCCGTTAGATGGCGTACGTGTAGACTGAGGTTAAACTTCAACGTCATTGGTCGTTTAGTGACATTTTGACATCTCACATCAAAAATAACCAATCACTGTGTAATTGGACCTCAGTCTACAGGTAATGGGGACAATCGCATGTAACAAATTCGGTATATGGCGTACTGTTTTATGAGTTCCTGAAGTTGGAACGACATCATTGGTTGCTCATTACGTTCGTCAATCGATTATTATGACATTTTACGTTCAAATATAACTCTTCAGTCCTAATAGTAGTAACGCCATCTAGCGATTTTTTACACAAAATATCATAACATCTAAGTATTGAGGAACACCTATTTTTCTTACGAAACTTCAAATTATTTACTTTAGCAGCTGTACTATATAGCCTTGTTTCATCTTGGTGATGGTAAAATTCTGTGTTTTAATCAGATATTAATTTTATATGTATGTATGCATAAAATGTTTCCAGGTTCAAATTGTTTCACTGTGTTAAAACAGAAATTGTACCCGTAAATTAGCTATAAAATTATAAATTTCCTTTCATTTACTATTTATGTCTTTAGACAAATAATTTTATTATTTTCTTTATAATACATCCTGGAAACATTTTAAGCTTTGCTATCTTGGATCAGCAATATAAAACTAGAACTCGTCTTAGACCAAACCAAACCTGCGAATTACATGGCACTTTCATGTGCGGCGCCAAAGAAACTTTAACAGTATACATATTATGTATTCTGTTAATGCTTTGTCCTATAAGAAATATGGTTTCAAATAACATTGGCATTGACAGTGGTCATTTTCACTGCCATTTTATGAAGTTCAGAGTTTTTGTTGATCAAAGTTACCATTCTTCATTGTTCATCCTAGGCAAAAAATAGATAGACACAGACCGCGAGCCTTAACATCGCGTTCCGAACAGGCTATGCACTATGCCTAGTGCGTAGGTCAAATAACTCTTTCGAAATCAATGTTAGCTAGAGGCTTCTGTGTCTATTTATTTGCTATAGTCGAGCCGTTGTATCATGCCCGATTTGACAATATATGTATTTTATTTCGCATTTATCCTTGTCATGAAGAACACAAATGTGTTTAGCGAATCATAAAGAACCACTTTTATTAAAACTTCATTTCATAATGTCAAAGGCACCTAATTATCTAATTATTTGTCTTTTATTACTTAAAATAATTTCGGCAATTTACCGTTGTCCCTCACTAGTGCTTTCAGTCTGACATTTGTCAAATCGGGCATGATACAACGGCGCGACTATAAGTCTTTTAGCAATAAGTGGTGACGGTAAGGTTGTGGGTGATTCAGATACGGGCCGCGGACGCGGCGCCTGGCGGCGGACGGGAGGGAGCACGCGGCGCGCGGCGAGTAGCCCACGCCGCACTGTATAGCTTGTACATAGGTACGCCAGGCTTGTACATGGCATGGCGTGGCACTTAACTGATGCAACTATCGACTTTTATCAATATCGACCGTTTTGAGAATCAATTCTATTGTAGCTTAAGTGTGGCCCTTTTGGGAAGAAATCTACTATTTTAGTAGTTTTTTTTACTTTGGATTTATCGCGAATTTAGCAAATAAATACGACTTTGGAAATTAGCACAAATAACTAATAAGCTAACTGATAAATTATTAGCACTTTCTGGAATACTCTCCACACTGTTACATTGCGTGTTACCATTAGAAATTTCTACCATTTTGGTAGATTTACAGTAGCTATGTCACGTAGTGGCTTTGCCAATTTCTATAACAAAATATTAAAACACCAGTAGATACTTACCCATATTTACCAAAAGAAACTATTTACCAAGATCCGAAGTCTGTAATTCAATTTTACAATAGGGAACACTGATGGCATGAGACAGAATAAAAGTACTTATTTAATATTCGCATGAGAGGCATGAATTGTGGTGATATTATTACTATGTATAAGTTATAGTGAATGTTTTTTCATCGAGACTAATGTGTTGTTTTGTATACTAATAATAGGTATAAATTACTTTTAATGGATTTTGATTATATCCAAAAATACAGCGATGTGTTAAAGGATTTTAGATTTTGTGTTGTGGTACTTAGTAGTTTTTTTAAGTATTTGTGGATGTAATATTTATAAGAGGATTTTTTTACAGAAAAAGTCACCAAGTAAACGCCAACCCCGAAGAGCCTCTAGCGACAATAAAGAGATCTCAAACGTTTTCACCGCAACCTCAGAGCATCGGCAAAGGGCACTATATTTGCAGGTTTGTCCTTTTAGCATTGTTAGATTTATTTTACTATTAAAGCTAATAATGTGTTGTTATGTGAATTTATTTACTATGTATCTCTCCTATGGCAAATCAGGATATGGTGGCCGGTCCTTTTGGAAGGCGTAGGCGAGGACAAACATCCAATACGAAGAGGCCCCTTTAAGACACTATAATAAAAGTGTGGATATACCAAAAGTTTCTGCAATTTTTCTTTTTGGTAGTTTATTTTAGCTTTAGATTCTACTTATTTTTTTCCTGTGTTTCCTCATTATTTTGTCCAATAAATGTTTTATTCTTGTTCTTAAAGTTCCTGCTTGTAATATTGAAGAAATAAAATCAAAGACAGGCCGGATGATGCATTTGGTAGTAACTTCATACGCCAAAGGTCCTGTGTTCAATCCCCACCCTGGACAAACATTCGTGTGATGATGAACACTTGTATTTGTTCAGTGTCTGGGTGTAATGTTTGTATTTAAGTAGTAGCTGTGTTTCCTCTGTCGTGTCTGTTGACATCTGTAACACAAGTGTTTAAGTACTTAGTACTGAGTCAGGTCAATGTATAGATGTTGTGAGAATTAGATATTATTATAAACACACCCGCTACGTGCTAGGACTATTGCAGATAAGATGGGAGCTAAACCGGAACTATATTTATTTATTATTATGTAATTTGTTCCAGGCTAAACCGTTCGGAGTCGGACTCGTCGATGGCGCAGTACGCGCGGCGCGTGACGCTGCAGCCGCCGCCCGCCGCCGGGATACCCTTCGACCGCACCGTGAGGGAACGACGCTCGCTTAGGTCCGTATCTTCTTTACATCTTGATATCCCGCAATTTACTTTAGAGATTAGGTATATCCTTAAGAAATATAGAATAGAAATTGACTACATATTTACATCTTTTTAATTACACTCATTAAGCCACTCGTCGGAAATCCGCGACAAATGTTGCCATAAGCGTACCATTGATGTATTTTTTAAAACTTTTGTTTCAATGTGTGAGAAACTACAAGTATCTTCATTAATATGAATATTACATAATTATTTTTATTCAAAGTGGTCAAATCTGTTATTATTTCATTAGAGCTTTGCGAATTTTATGGCAAAGATTTATACGTCGCACCTGCTGTTAGACAGGTCATCTGGATTAGATGTTCGATACGTTTAGGGGCGATTTCGACTAAATTTTGTATGTTTAGGTCATTTTGATTTGATTTCTGACATTTTACGTCAGTCCTCAGATAATTTTTATATGATTTCCGATGTTCTTACACCAACTGTTAGGTCATTTGGATTTTCCGTTGTTTTGATATATTTTTTTTACTAAACGCGAGGATATATCATTATAAGTATATATTAGTACAGTCGAGTTCAAAAATATGTATACACTTTAGGACCTTGTCACAGTACATATGTATGAATGAATGAATGAATGAATATGCTTTTTATTGCACACAAAACAGAGGTATAAAACTTAAAACTAGTTATAACAGGAGTAATGTACAACCAAGGCCAAATATAAGTATATGTATAAGAAAGCCACTTCCACTTTCTTATAAATATGTATTGTGACAAGGTCCTAAAGTGTATACATATTTTTGAACTCGACTGTACATACTTATTGCTTGACGTTTTGACCTTATTATGATGTAGTTTCCTACGTTTTATGTCTGCTGTTCCTTCCGATGTTGTCTAACATGTTGTCTTGTGTTGCGGCTGTTTCCTACATTCATTTAGTTCATTATGATGTAGTTTTATGTCTGCTGTTCCTGTTGTTGTATGATGTTGTCTAACAAGTGTTGTGGGCTGCAGGTGGGGCCGCGTGGTGGGCGGCGCGCGGCGCGGCGGGCGCGTGCGCTCGGCGCGGACCTCGCTGGACCTGACGCTGGACCTGCGCGCGCAGCACGACCGCCTCGCCGACCTGCGCGCCGAGATCGCGCACCTCGCCGCGCTCAAGACCAGGTACAAAACCACTGTTAATAAGCCTAGACTTTTTATTTTTTTTTATGTGATAGGTAGCACGCGAGCAGGCGGATCACCTGATGGTAAGCAATTGCCGCCCATGGACACTTGCAACACCAGTGGAGTTACAAGTGCGCTGCCAACCTTTTGTCCCCTTCCCCCCTGAGTGGGCCTCCGGTACCCTTACTCACTACGGCGAAACACAGCACAGGGGCTGCTTCACGCCGGTTTTCTGTGAGGCAGTGGTCACTCCGGACTAGACTGCCCCTACGTGCACTATTGAATGTGAAAATAGGGTATTTGACAAACTTTTTTTATGTGTTTAATCAAAAGAC
Source organism: Cnaphalocrocis medinalis (assembly GCA_014851415.1). NCBI lineage: Eukaryota > Metazoa > Arthropoda > Insecta > Lepidoptera > Crambidae > Cnaphalocrocis > Cnaphalocrocis medinalis. Next base: position 13,730,015 of record CM026292.1, read on the forward strand.
CCCCCAATTTAAGAAACATTGTCGAAAGAATTACTTGATGCTGATTTGAATTACCTAAGACCTTTGGGCAAGCCCAAAAATGCTCTGTACAAATGATTACTATTGAGTGACGTCACACGTTAGCATCTATATACGCGTCTCGTAAATTTTGTTTGGTAGCTATATCAAATGTTTCGTTTAAGTAAATGGTTTTATAATAAAAGTTGATGTAAAATGTATATACCAACATACAATGAGCTATAAGTAATAAGTCTCCACCTATAGTATTAAACAATAGCTAAGTGAAACTGAATGAATGTCTTAAATGTCTTTTTTTCTCTACACTTGAAGTCCGGAGCGTTTTTGAAGCATTTCTGCATACTTAAGTCATTAACGGTGCGATATGTTTATTTGTTTTAGATGCACCTATTTTCTTTATTTGTTTCAATCGTTCAATATTCCTAACAGACTGGAAGAAGCGTGCCAGCGCAGCGACCCGTCCGTAGCCGCGTGGGCGGCCGAAGACGAGACGCTGCGGCGGCTGCTGAGCAACCCCGCCTGCCCGGGGGACCGCGCCACGCGCCTGCTGCACCGCACCTGCCGCGAGATACACCGCCTGCGCCGCTCGCGCCAGGGCAAGCGGAAGCCCGACCTGCTCACCTTCAGGTCAGTGACGCAGGACGAGACGCTGCGGCGGCTGCTGAGCGACCCCGCCTGCCCGGGGGACCGCGCCACGCGCCTGCTGCACCGCACCTGCCGCGAGATACACCGCCTGCGCCGCTCGCGCCAGGGCAAGCGGAAGCCCGACCTGCTCACCTTCAGGTCAGTGACGCAGGACGAGACGCTGCGGCGGCTGCTGAGCGACCCCGCCTGCCCGGGGGACCGCGCCACGCGCCTGCTGCACCGCACCTGCCGCGAGATACACCGCCTGCGCCGCTCGCGCCAGGGCAAGCGGAAGCCCGACCTGCTCACCTTCAGGTCAGTGACTGCAGGACGAGACGCTGCGGCGGCTGCTGAGCGACCCCGCCTGCCCGGGGGACCGCGCCACGCGCCTGCTGCACCGCACCTGCCGCGAGATACACCGCCTGCGCCGCTCGCGCCAGGGCAAGCGGAAGCCCGACCTGCTCACCTTCAGGTCAGTGACTGCAGGACGAGACGCTGCGGCGGCTGCTGAGCGACCCCGCCTGCCCGGGGGACCGCGCCACGCGCCTGCTGCACCGCACCTGCCGCGAGATACACCGCCTGCGCCGCTCGCGCCAGGGCAAGCGGAAGCCCGACCTGCTCACCTTCAGGTCAGTGACGCAGGACGAGACGCTGCGGCGGCTGCTGAGCGACCCCGCCTGCCCGGGGGACCGCGCCACGCGCCTGCTGCACCGCACCTGCCGCGAGATACACCGCCTGCGCCGCTCGCGCCAGGGCAAGCGGAAGCCCGACCTGCTCACCTTCAGGTCAGTGACGCAGGACGAGACGCTGCGGCGGCTGCTGAGCGACCCCGCCTGCCCGGGGGACCGCGCCACGCGCCTGCTGCACCGCACCTGCCGCGAGATACACCGCCTGCGCCGCTCGCGCCAGGGCAAGCGGAAGCCCGACCTGCTCACCTTCAGGTCAGTGACGCAGGACGAGACGCTGCGGCGGCTGCTGAGCGACCCCGCCTGCCCGGGGGACCGCGCCACGCGCCTGCTGCACCGCACCTGCCGCGAGATACACCGCCTGCGCCGCTCGCGCCAGGGCAAGCGGAAGCCCGACCTGCTCACCTTCAGGTCAGTGACGCAGGACGAGACGCTGCGGCGGCTGCTGAGCGACCCCGCCTGCCCGGGGGACCGCGCCACGCGCCTGCTGCACCGCACCTGCCGCGAGATACACCGCCTGCGCCGCTCGCGCCAGGGCAAGCGGAAGCCCGACCTGCTCACCTTCAGGTCAGTGACGCAGGACGAGACGCTGCGGCGGCTGCTGAGCGACCCCGCCTGCCCGGGGGACCGCGCCACGCGCCTGCTGCACCGCACCTGCCGCGAGATACACCGCCTGCGCCGCTCGCGCCAGGGCAAGCGGAAGCCCGACCTGCTCACCTTCAGGTCAGTGATGCAGGACGAGACGCTGCTGAGCAACCCAATGTTCTCTACATAGACCGATCCTGTGCCACCCGTATCCAAGGAATTCTGCTAACTGCTCTAAATTGTCTATACTCTGATTCATAATCATGTAAAGTAAACTGACAGATGTCAATGTGTCATCCCCATACATTATCACTCAATTTGACACATGCAAAATGTCAAAATGCATAGAAACTTGTCATTTTCATCTGTCAGTTTACTTTACATGATTATGAATCGATCGGGGCCTGCCACGGCTGTCAAGTACGCGCTGCCACGCACACATAAGCACATCGACAGTCGAAAGTGGCAACCCTGACCTCAACGCAAGAGTAGGCTAAAAATATAATAAAGAGGAAATATATTTTGTGTGTACGTTTGTAATGAATGGACTCAACAACTAATGTGCCGATTTCAAAAGTTGTACCTACCTACTTATTACCATTTAAAAGCTACATTCAATCTGCGTAATATGGGCAGTAATATACACCCGTGCAATATCGAGACGGGCAATACAATACAAATACAAAATACAGCATGGGAAAAGATGACGAGATTAATTTAGACGACTGAAAACGTATTCAACCCTTGAGGCTATTTCACCTTCTTCTCAGTATGCTTAGTAAAATCCACCAATAAAATACTAATTTCACATTTTTTTTCCAGAGAGAAGATGGCATTCTTCACACGCAGCAAGTCCAACATCCCAGTGCTACCAGGCGAAGTCGACGCGTCCGACGACGAGTGGGACGACGAGCTCGAAGAGAGAAGAACCCCCGACGGCCGCTCCTCGAAGACCTTCTACGAGCTCCGGCACCGCGACGCCAAGGCAGCGGAACAATCTCCGGCCGCAGAACAACCGGAGAACGCCGCCGAGGTCAACGAGGTCAACGAGGTCGTCGAGTGCAAGAACCCGTGCCTCAACGAGCCCTGCTACGAGAACCTGCCCAACGAGGGGAAGAGTGAGACGGACGAAACAAAGACTGATGAGGTGAGGTATGAATTTGTTGTTGACAGAGTTTTGGGTGTTCAGGTTTGAATGGGAGATGACGGGTTTTGAATTGTTTTTGCTCTAATTGTGTGTTATTATTAATCTGGTCCCACCTTTAAAGGATGGCGAAGGTAAGACAAAACTCACTTCCACTGAAGATAAACATGATCCAGAATTTGGCAAGTCTGGTAAGTAAATATAATTACAAGACTGGCGAAATCCTGAATCACCGTTAAAGCGATTTTATTCCATTTTTCAAGTTTATTAATAACATCATTTTGTAGCAAAAACGATCCAAAGGAACCCTAAAGAATGGCCTTGTTGTGTTAAAACGGCACCATTAAATTTGCAACTAAAATATTTAATATTTACTGTGATTATTATTGCCTATTGAGATTTCTGGAATGAAGACTGAAGTTGAAAAAATATATGTTATAATAACCGCTATGTATTCGTTATATTGGTAATATATTTAATTATATTTTGTCAGGACTCTGAGCAATGTACGTAACGTGCAAAATGGAGTGCCATAGGAGTTCATGAATAGTAAAAAATAAAATAATTAACTTAGATTTTGGAAAAGTTCGTTATACAACAATATCATAGATTTGCCATGGGTAATAAGCATTATTCGTAACTATATAAAAACTTACGGTAAGATATTCAACAAAACATCTTCGTTATATCCCACACTGAAGTATTAATTTACTACAGTTAGGTAATGGATATTTCCAATTTCTAAGATATCTACAGTATCATGTTTGTATGTACATCATTTTATATCGTAACCATTTATATTGTATTGTACAAAAACATAGTGCCTTAAAAACGTTGGTGCCTTCAGAATAAGCCTGCAAAAGTGCCATAGTGCGGCATAGAACGAACGGGAAAATATTTATGTACAAAATAGATGTATGGAGAGTCACAAAATATATGCCAAACATTTTAATGTAATTAGAACATAAACGCAGTGGAAACGCGACTATTTCAATTGTACATAAATACGTAAATATATCTACATAAGCGACTGCCCACCGAAATAGTTGTTCTGCTGTAGATATTAAAACGAGAGATAATATTAAATGTTGTAGGAATTCTCCACCGAGTAAGAGTATGTAGGGATGACAGGCCAAAAACGAACGCTTTGTAAATATGTATAAGGCTTGAGGATCGTGAGTCGATTTGGTGGGAGCATTTGTGGAGTGCTGCCCTTAAATTTCATTCCTAAAGGGGCTCAGAATGTTTTAATTTTTACTATCAAATAACATATTAACGTGGCATATTTAAATCACTAGATGCTAGTTAACGAAATAATATTTTCTATTCTCGTTGACTTTCTCCAATTTAACTTTGGAGAAGCCTAACGAAGAATTTGTCCTTTTAGATTTTTATTGTAACAAAATTCATGTTGTCTGATATTTTATATGTAAACTTTAACTATTTTTATTAATCGCTGGGCATTTGGCATATTGTTTTCTGGGTCCAAGTAGTTTGGTTGGGTGTCTGATCAGAAGCAGGCGTTTTATCGTTTTCTACGTGCAATATTGAACGTACTTGTCTTAGTTATATTCCATGTAACGTGTAGAGATCTGAACAGTAACGTTGGTTGTATCTCATCGTCATTGTATGTGCGTTGTTGTATCATTCGGAATTATCCTTAGTTAGCTGGGTGAGATGAAAAATACTTTAATTTTATGTTTAAACGTAATTGAATTATCTATTAATGCAATAGTTTTTTTTCCAACAAGTTTTCATCTCGACCCTGTATAAATGGTAGATTAATATAATAATTTTACTGTACATTTTGTATTATATTTAATATTATTTCCTAGCGCATAATTCTCTTGTAAATAATCTGAAAATAATACTTCAAGAATTTGCATATCTGTATTCTGATTTTGTTTATTTTTAATTATTGTTAGCAATATTAGTCGATGTTAAGTATTTTTTATAACATAGTCTCTTAGTGACCTAGGCGTACGATGTTACATTTTTGTAAAAAATGTATATTTTATATAAACATTTATGTTTTATAAATATCTACTTTTGTAATTGTTATGAGGTTAATTTGGATTTGCCAAATTAATATAAGCCTTGTTTTAATTCTTCCATAAAAGAGAGGGAATATAATATTTCGTAAAGATGCCAATATTGACGATAGCAGGTTGATATAAATAAAAAATGAAAATAAAAATAATAAATTATAGTTACTTGTTTGATTTCTACCCTTAGGTACCTATTCTAAGCGTCCAAACGTAGGCGAGTGAGTTGCCGACCCAAGATAATCTGAAAAAAAAAAATGGACTGTCACAGAGCTGTTACTGCTCCAAACCAAAGTTATACAACAATAACACACTCTCCAGTATACAGACACTCTCCAGTATACAGGCCAGCAAGTCAAGTTGGCGCCGCGTAGGAGACGTGGGAGAGCATCTTCGTACTAGACTCGCCGAAAAATAGAATCGCGATCTATTCAACTGAACTAAATCGACCACTTTCTGCTTAACTCGCTTCTGACGTTCAAACGACAACGACTAAACTCGCCGATGATACAAGACTTACCGTAAACCGCCCTTAACACACAGAAGCACACATTTAACTGAGCCCTTAACATGCATTTAACTGTAGGAGAGCCACGCTTCGGCATGAATGGGCCGGCTCGAAAACCGGCGTGAAGCAGCCCCTGTGCTGTGTTTCGCCGAGTGAGTACCGGGTAGGGTACCGGAAGCCCACCCGGGGGGAAGGGGATAAAAGGTTGGCAGCGCACTTGTAACCCCACTGGTGTTGCAAGTGTCATGGAGCAGTGACAAAGTGTCAAAGTGCGGTATTAGCAAACTGGTGTCTACCAACATCTGGTAACATTAGTATTACATACCTACCTCTTTCGAAATTGTAGTAAGTATAGGTTTATTAACATTTTGTATTGGACAATATCAAACGACCGCTCTGTGGCAAACTTGAAGGGGGCTATGGGAAAACTTTTAAAAATAGATACTGAGTCTAGTATATCTACTATTGAAGACCTACCAAGAAAACAATTGATTCAGACGTTTCAAGAGAAGAGTGATAAGGCAGTTACGTAGGTACTAGCCACACATGATCCACCATCAGCCGCATCATGACAAACTATTCAGGTAAGACAGCGGCCAAATGTATTTGCGGCAAAAAACAACTGTAACACCAGCAGCCATCGGTGGTGTACCCGAATAGATACGACCTGGAGACCTTTAAGAAAAGAGCTCATTCCTACATTGAATGCAACGCATACTTACTGCCGCACTCAGTCGTTCATTAACTTTAATGGTTACTTAAGAACAAATTTGACAATTAATACATATAAGTAAAGATGATTTTTAAATTCGATAATTGACATGAGGTTAAATGACGTCTCTGAGTGCGCCATTAGTGACAAAAACTGTTGAGTCAACTGTAAGGAAACTAAACCTTAATAGCCGACTTGTCTGTCAGGATTTGTTTACGCAGCAAGGTGACGTCACATTCATATAATAATATGGCGTCCTGAATTATCGTGAAAACCGCGCAAAATGCCAATTTTAAATGCATTTCTAGGTTTTGCGACTGAATAAAAACGTTGCAATTTTCTTCCTGGTATATTAGCAATATAGAAACTAATTGAGATACTTTTCAAAAGTCAGTGTAATACCCAATTCTTGGTAAATATAATGTGCGGAGTACGGCGCTGGGTGTAGGCCGCGGGTAATGGGCGCCGGGCCGCCGCACGCGAACCGACAATCCCGCAATCTGCGCTCACCATCGCTAGATTACACTCGAAACTAACGATGTAATGCCCGACGGGACGATTGGGGTGCGCGTTTTTATATTTCAATCAATAAAGGTTGGCTGGAGGAAATCGCGAGCGATAAGACCTTTGTACAGACAGTCACACGTCAGGACAAACCAGACAAGACATAAGTAGTACACAAAGTGTCAATTTACCATGCCATGAAACTTATTACCTACTTAGATTGTAAAAGTCAAAGTGGGATTCTGTAGAAGGAAAGTAAGAACACAACGTCGCGACGCGCTGGTGGATGCAATTCAACGGTTTTAAATTACCTAGTATTTAAGTAGATACTTATAGTAATATACAAACCCAATATAAGTTACATCATCGGTGACCAACTTTGTATACAATTTTTTTTGTTCTGAGTTTTCAAAACTCATACCTAAAACAAAAGTCTTTCAGAATGGTTTGTAGGGGTTTTCAGAATTTCCTAAGGGATTAAAAGGTTTGCCGATAGTTACACCACAAATTGTTGTTGCAGGGCTTGATCTCAATAGTATCACTTGGTCACCGTGTACAATATTTATTTTTACAACAAAACAATGCAACTCGTGTGCCATCAATCGGCTTCTTTGCAAAACAAATAACTTCACTTAAAATTCCATCTCGCACCCTAAATTAGCATGCGAACAATACCTTTAGGTACATACTCGCACGCACACATCCGGTGGCGCAGGATATGCCTAAATATAAGTGGGATTTACAATCTACTGGTCAAGAAGGAACAATGTTCGTACTTTTACCCATTTTTTACCCCAGGGTGAGACCAATTAGGAATTTCGGGACCATTTCTGTCCGGGAGGAAATTAGATTTAAGGCGGTGGATTCCGGGGTTTTTATTTCTTTTTAATTTGTGACTTGTGATTGTTATGGTCCGTTTGTGGCGCACGCGAGTTTCTGGTTGGCAGGCGCGAGACTACCCTCAAAAAAGTCGACCACCTCAAAAAGTGTACGTGCCAGAATGGGTAAGGTTTACCTATATAATACATATTTCCCTTAAAACTGTACAGTCCCTTAAAAAGTATAAAGTATCAGCCTATATACTGTCCCACTGCAGGGCAAAGGCCTCCATCATAGAAATCAAGTCATCGCTACTATGATGGGATTAGGCTTATCACCACGCTTGCCTAATGCGGATTGGTGATCACAAACCCGAGCTATGTTCGGAAAATTCGAAACATACTTTTGCTCTACGCGATAGTCGCCCCCTTGGTCTAGTGGTTTAAGTCCCGGGTTCGATGGTTAGGTGTTTTATAGATAATTTGAAAATTGATAGTTCGTCCTAAAAGCCAAGTGTCCGAATTATAGAGGTATGTAAACTCGGGTAGCCATCCGAAATTCATACAAAATTCATGAATGGAAAGCATTAGTTCGTAAATTATTCAAATCTAGTCCGCCGTGATATGATTGATGAGGTCCGAGGCGGTAAAGAACAAAATAACGTACACCACCGCATCAAGATTACATTTTCTACCGATCTTAAGTTTAAAGTTGTAAGGTTCAATATCGAACTAACTCGTCAACTTATAAAGGTTGATGGCTGTACTAAGACATGGAAATGGGAGGTTTTATTTATTTTTGTGTGGGGAATGTAGGAAGGAACATAGTTTGATAAATCGTTACACAAAAGCACACTCAAGGCGGCGTCTATGTGGGTCATGCCATGTTTTTGTAAATTCGTTCTTATAAATAGGTGGTGATTAGTACAACAACACGCGGCTTCAATAAAAGTCCTATAAACTACACTTTGTGTAAATGGCGTAATGTCAGCGTAAAATAGAAGGTAAGTGTAAATACACATAACATCTCATACATTGATTGACCTGCTGACTCCGTATTAAGTAGCTTAAGCACTTGTGTTCTAGATGTCAGACAACAGAGGAAATACAAATTTAATATAATACATAGGTATTTATCACCAAGGCCGCAGAACTGACAACCGTTGGAGCCGTAAAGTCCTCGAGTGGGGACCGCGACTCGGTAAGCATAGTGTTGGACGCCCTGCGACAAGATGGGATCATGATATTCGAAGGCTGGCTGGTGTGGGCTGGATGAGAGTGGCCGAAAATCGGGAGCGATGGCGTGCATTAGGGGAGACCTATGTCCGGCAGTGGACGAGTGTGGGTTGCTGATGATTTATCACCAAGGCACTGAACAAACACAAGTGTTAATACGAATATTTCGGGATCGAACCCACGACCTTTGGTGTATGAAGCAGGTTCATTACCAAATTCTCCAACGGGCTCAGTATGGTGTTATTACCACCGCTCCATGATTGCCTAAGTAGCGCAGTGGCTAGTGTGTCTTCGCATCTTAAAGCGACATCTGCGTTTGTAATCCCGGGTTTGATTCCGGGAACGGTCAGACAACTCTACCTTAGCTTTGTCTTTTTTGAGAAAGTTGGCAGTCTTGCCCCCCATGCTTCTGAAGCTAAGACGTTGGGCCTGCATCAGATCCCTTTTTGGTCATGGCATTCGAATGTGTCATCGAAATATCAAGTTCCAGGTTATCAACTTTCTTGTTAATATTACTTGTACGTGTACATATTTTCAAAACAAAAATTTTACCGTCCCAATCCGACCTAAATAACAACCCCAATTTGACCACAGCCAGTTTTAGGTGGCCCGAAATAGGTCGCGAATATGACTTCCGGACTTATGCGTGACCGGACTCACGCGCTCCGGAAGTCCAGGGAGGTGGGGGGAGGGGTGACCGCTGCTACTTTGTGGAAATTGTTATGTTTAGTGTTTTGGCTACTTATTCAAATTTGAAGAGAAGACCGCCTACACGTAGTGATTTATGAAGGAAATGTTTTTATTTTAATGCACGTACCTAGTAAAGAAATAAAAATAGTTACAACCTCAATGGAGTTCCTCAACAATACAACAACCTCAAATTCCCTAAATTTTCGCAGTATTGATGATTTGAAGGGTAGAACAGAAGGACATTTTCATGGGGGCACAATCTGTGACGTTATTATTTGCATCAGAAATAAACTGCCCATAGTATTATATCATAATTGTGGGAGAGCCATGCTTCGGCATGAATGGGTCGGCTCGACCGGAGTGATACCACTGCCTCACAGAAAACTGACGTGAAGCAGCTCCTGTGCTGTGTTTCGCCGAGTGAGTGAGGGTACCGGAGGCCCATCGGGAGGAAGGGGATAAGAGGTTAGCAGCGCACTTGTTGCATGTGTTCATGGGCGGCGGCAATTGCTTACCATCAGGTGATGGTAAGCAAGCCGCCTGCTCGTCTGCTACCTATCACATAAAAAAAAAATTAGGATGCCACCCTACTAAAAGACCGACAAAGCGTTGGAAAGTTTTTTTATAGGATCATAGAAGTAGAAAATCCTCTTATTATATTTATTCTTAGTATAATGTAGAGCCATTGGATCAACATCTACGGGGCTGTGATGTAATAAGAAGAAATAATCCAAGTATTTACACGACTTTCCGTTTTTGGTACCGCTTACTGATTGACATTGTTCTTCTTACATTATAATTAAATGGTCATGCCACAAATCGGACAATAGCGGTACTGAATTTACCTACCTGCACAGTAGCTATAATACTATTAAATCAGGGATTATGAAGTCCTCGTACACGGCAATAACTAATAATAACCTGTAATAATATTCACGGAGGGTCGAATTATTATGGAAATTTCCTAACTAACCTCACGTTTAGTGCATTTTGATAGTCCTTAGTAAGTTGAACTTGGAATGATCGTTACAATAGGTATAAGTAAGTGTATTATGGGTAAGCCGAAACCATAAATTAATAAATAGGTCTCAAATCTAATAGGTATCGATTACCTATGAGTGATTCTTCGCGATTTAATGTTCGTGGCAGTCATTAAATCTAAGTAGGTACTAAGTACCTATTCCTTCGAAAATCACATCAGAATCATCAATATATAGCTCAATTGGTAGCTAGATATACATTTATGGGTAAAACCTTTTATACAATCGGTACCTTTTAAGATTCTGATGTGAATTTCGGAGAAATAGTACTTAGATTTAATGGCTGCCTCGAAAATTAAATCTCGAAGAATGACCCTTATATTTAAGGCTTTTACAGAGAAAATATAATTTTAAGATTTTCATGTAACTTTAACCGTAATAATAGATTTGAGGACTGCAACGAAAGTTACATTTCGAAAAATATTCAACCTTTTGAAACTATTTCAGAATGGTGCATTTAACGACAAAATTCTTTAGATACCTACATACATACTTTACCACAAATCATTGGTAACTACAATTGTCAAAAGCAATGTGATTCTCATCAAAGAAATAAGGAAAGATGATTTTCAAAATCCACCCTAATATAATTTCGATATTGCAAGGCAAAATACACACTATTTTCGCCTTTGAAAACTTAAAAGCTATTCTCTCTAAAAAGGCAAACATTGAACAAAAACGTATCTATAACAACAACGTCGTTAGGGTGGGTTTTTGCAAATCATGCCTTATTTTGTTCCAAAAGCACGATTTATTGGATATTTCGTTCCATAGTGCCAGGTCGTACCAAATAGCAGATGTATAGTGTGAAGTTCAATGGGACTTGGACAAAGCAACATTGAGCACGGAAATGTGTAAAATACAATTAATAATTATGTTATTATTAATAACATGGCATATTTAACTATGGAAGAGTCACGATTCGGCATGAGCCGGCTTGGCCGGAGTAAAAGGTACAACGGCCTCACAGAAAACTGGCGTGAAGCAATTTCTGCACTGTATTTTGTAGAGTGAGTGAGGGTACCGGAGACTTAATTGCGGGGAAAGAGGTTACAGCGCACTTGTGACGCCACTGGTGTTGCAGGTGTCTATGGGCGGCGACAATCGCTTACCATCAGGTGATCCGTCTGCTCGTCTGGCACCTATCACATAAAAAAACCCCGAAATTTACACCACGATCTTAAAAACTAGTTATTTTGTTGTAGAATTGGCCATCTTAAATAAATTCACACAACATCTCATACATTGACCTGATTCCGTACTAAGTAGCTTATGCACTTGTGTTACAGATAGGTATCAGACAACAGGGGATCACAAATATAATACTTAAATATATATAAGTATAACACCCAGACACTGAACAAACCCAAGTGTTCATCACACGAATGTTTGTCCAGGGTGGGGATCGAACCCACGACCTTTGGCGTATGAGGCAGGGTCACTACCATTGCGCCAACCGGCCAGTCTTTATAATCTTTATAATCGTAAACTTTTAAGATTCTGACCCCAATTTGTATCACATAGAGAAGAGCCTATACTCAGCAGTGGGTGGATGTGGGCTGACATGATGATGACCCCAATTTCGGAGGATCATAGGCTTCAGGACTGCAAACAGTAGTGACATCTCGTTGAAAATTACCCTATACATCTAATCATAAGGCGATACCCCTGCGCGCGCGTCGCCAGCCGAACAGATGCGCGCGCGCACCTGCCCCGCGCGTGCTCTAGCGTAGATCCTAGGGGGCGACCCGGAATTTGTGCAGCTACCATTAGTTGCTGTAATTATGTTGCATAGTGGACAAACCGAGAAAAGTAAACTATAGTTGTAATATTAAATTATGTTAACTACACTTTATGTTGATATAGAGCTCTCATTGTAAATAAAGTTTTATTAAGTAATTGTTAAATAAATTAATCATGCAATTAAAATATGTATTGCACTCAACATTTTTCTATACTTGGACAAAATTCTGCGTGGCTGTCATGTGACAAGAAGAAATAATCAAAGTATACCTATTTACACTACATACCTACTTTTTTTCAAAAGCGCCTCCTGATTGACATTATTCTTCCTATATATACCTACATTCTAATACATGGTTCTGCCACAGATATGTAAAATGGTAGGTAATGCTAACTTACCTACCTGCGCAGTAGCTTAAATCAGGGATTATGAAGTCCTCGTACACGGTAATAACTAATAATAACCTGTAATAATATTCACGGGGGGGTCGAATTATTATGGAAATTTCCTAACTAACCTCACGTTTAGTGCATTTTGATAGTCCTTAGTAAGTTGAACTTATTAAGTAAGTTGAACTTAACTTATTATAAGTAAGTGTATTATGGGTAAGCCGAAACCATAAATTAATAAATAGGTCTCAAATCTAATAGGTATCGATTACCTATGAGTGATTCTTCGCGATTAATGTTCGTGGCAGTCATTAAATCTAAGTAGGTACTAAGTACCTATTCCTTCGAAAATCACATCAGAATCATCAATATAGCTTAATTGGTTGCTAGATATACATTTATGGGTAAAACTTTTATACAATCGGTACCTTTTAAGATTCTGATGTGAATTTCGGAGAAATAGTACTTAGATTTAATGCTGCCTCGAAAATTAAATCTCGAAGAATGACCCTTATATTTAAGGCTTTTACAGAGAAAATATAATTTTAAGATTTTCATGTAACTTTACCGTAATAATAGATTTGAGGACTGCAACGAAAGTTACATCTCGAAAATATTCAACCTTTTGAAACTATTTCAGAATGGTGCATTTAACGACAAAATTCTTTAGATACCTACATACACTCTTTACACAATCATTGGTAACTACAATTGTCAAAAGCAATGTGATTCTCATCAAAGAAATAAGGAAAGATGATTTTCAAAATCCACCCTAATATAATTTCGATATTGCAAGGCAAAATACACACTATTTTCGCCTTTGAAAACTTAAAAGCTATTCTCTCTAAAAAGGCAAACATTGAACAAAAACGTATCTATAACAACAACGTCGTTAGGGTGGGTTTTTTGCAAATCATGCCTTATTTTGTTCCAAAAGCACGATTTATTGGATATTCGTTCCATAGTGCCAGGTTGTACCAAATAGCAGATGTATAGTGTGAAGTTCAATGGGACTTGGACAAAGCAACATTGAGCACGGAAATGTGTAAAATACAATTAATAATTATGGTTAATATTAATAACATGGTATATTTAATAATGGAAGAGTCACGCTTCGGCATACACGGCATCACAGAAGATCGCGTGAAGCCAAGCGTATTAGGTTTCTCGAGACTCAATTGGGGGGAAAGGGGTTACAGGTTGGCAGCGCACTTGTGACACCACTGGTGTTGCAGGTGTCTATGGGCGTCTGCTCGTCTGGCACCTATCACATAAAAAAACCCCCGAAATTTACACCAAGATCTTAAAAACTAGTTATTTAATTCTAGTTGTTAATGTTGTAGAATTGGCCATCTTTATAATCGTAAACTTTTAAGATTCTGACCCCAATTTGTATACAGAGAAGAGCCTATACTCAGCAGTGGGTGGATGTGGGCTGACATGATGATGACCCCAATTTCGGAGGATTATGGGTTGCAGGACTACAAACAGTAGTGACATCTCGTTGAAAATTACCCTATACATCTAATCATAATGCTAAACCATGCGCGCGCGTCGCCAGCCGAACAGATGCGCGCGCGCACCTGCCCCGCGCGTGCTCTAGCGTAGATCCTAGGGGGCGACCCGGAATTTGTGCTGTTACCATTAGTTGCTGTAATTATGTTGCATAGTGGACAAACCGAGAAAAGTAAACTATAGTTGTAATATTAAATTATGCTAACTGCACTTTATGTTGATATCTAGACCTCTCATTGTAAATAAAGTTTTATTAATTAATTGTTAAATAAATTAATCATTCAATTAAAGTGCACACAACATTTTTCTATACTTGGACGCAATTCTGGTTACAGGTGTCCGACCCGTGAAGGCAAGTCAATATAAGTAATAGAACAGTAGGTACTATTCTATCATCAAACCATTTTTATTACAGTAGGTAGTAGATTTGTCTATGAAATTGATCATTAATAGACTCGCCTACACGCATTGGTCATCTGCGGTCACCAGACACACTGTATAAAACTTAAATCTACTCGTCTTGTTGGTACAAGAAAAGTAAAGTGTCAGGTTCTATCCGTAAATAAGTTATCGTTAAGACATTAACTATGATGGAAATAAGATTCATTATTTGTTCTATAAGTTTTGGAGATCCGCATAAAAAAAGGTCATATTTCCATACAAAGTCGGTCACGTGACTTGTTCATTTTGTATCAAAGAGTCGACCGAAAATCGATGAATTTTGAAAAGTCATAGAACAAGTGTTGCTTAGAATAGTTGGTAAAACACGTGGTTAAAGGGATGTACATTTTGATAACATAGGTAGTACATCCTGTACCTACATACGAGCATGAACTTTTTTCAGAGTCGTCACCCAAATTAACCACAGGAGCCAAAATTAGGAAACCCAGTATATACCGTGGCATATATTGCCACAGTAAAACACAACCCCGTGCATGAATTAACACTCCAGTCCGATAAGGATCGCGTAACAATAAAACCCATAGTTTCCCAACATCCGGCGTTGCGCGCGTTCCGCTCCGCGACATACAGACGGACAGACGGGCCGCCGGAGCATGTAATGAGACTACGGTAACACAGTTTAGGAAATGTCCTAGTGAAGAAGTGCCGGTGAACGCGTTTGCTGTGAGGCCGTGGTATCACCTTTATCACGTGGCACCTTTGTCCTTTCTGCTTGACCCAAATTTTGACTGGTAGAGAATGCCTCTTGGCCTCTTGTGGTCGCACATTATACGAATTTTTGTGCAATAGTTTTAAATAAATATCACTCCGCTCGACCTGGCACTTTCATGTCCAAGCATGCGTTTCCCATGGAACAAGATCTCGGGACAGTATTGAATGTGCATTTTCTATAGAGCAGCTATGCCAATACAATACCTAGTCATGCATGAAGTGACTAATCTCAGTTGACAAGAACATGCGGAAGGTTAAGTTGGAAGCGCACTTGTGGCTCTACTGGTGTTGTACATTGGCGGCAGCAATCGCTTACCATCAGGTGATCTGACTATTGGTATCACATAAAAAAAGGAATACCTTCTTACTGAAGGTCGCAAGTTCTAACCCGGGTCAACACTGGATATTCAAATCTATGTGTAGGTAGTTTAGTGTAGGTAATTATTTACAAATTTGTGCTTTTTATTATTTTTAGATCAAAGTTGAGCAAAATTTCATTCATTTACAAAACGTATCCTCTCTATTTATAGTCTGTAGAGTTTATATTTTCAACACTATTTGTAACACACACTTTGTAAATTTTTTGGAACTTCCAGAGTAAATTGTGTCACGGCTATAGATTACACTGTGCCATTGGTTCCATTTCGTTCGTTACGTCACGTTACATGTATTAGTGGTCACGTTTTGTAAACCCTGGAGATAAGAGTTGCGTTGCTGTTTTACCACATTTGTGGTCAACTTATGTAAATAATGGTCAAAATAAAATAAAAACGGCTTAATGATACGTTATGTCAACGAGTCGAAAGATTAAAAAAAATCATACATTATCTACATATTTACCACAAAGAAATTTGTTTAAGAATCAACGAAAGTCCGATAAGTATTTCCTCCCTCGACGGCCTCGATGGCGCAGTGGCTAAGGTGTTCGCCCGGAGTGCGAAAGGTCCCGGGTTCGATTCCCGGTCAAGTCCCATTAGGAAACTACATTTTCTAGGTTTCTTGGGTCTTGGTGTTCTGGGTTGACGCCCCCAGTTAATGATCGTCATCTGGTACTCATAGTACAGGGGTTGCCCTAGATTATTTATTTCATTATAGCCCCTAGACAGTCTCGTCACATCTCAGAGTATAATTCCTGGTTGCATCCAAAGCTATCCACCTCGAAGCCCTGGGTAGACTTAGACCATGATTCAGTATTTGGGCACTTACAATAAAGCGACTGTCGTCTGACCTTCGCAACCCTGTATCAGGGAAACCAGTCCAACTGAATCATGGTTTCAGAAACTATGCGATACTCGAGGAGCTCATAGATGTTTGCCAGTGGAGCCACTGTATAAATATTACTGTTCAAATTAAAATGAAAAAAAAAATTAATGAAAAATGCTTTATTCCTTTCCGAGTTACATACTTGGACTAGCAAATAATTAGGTACTTACATATATTATGAAATTAATATCTAATTATTGTCTAGTACAATTGTGAAGCAAGCCGGGGATGCCAAACTAGGCACAGCCTGTATCTTGGGTAAAAGGTAAAATGTTTGCAGTAAAATTTAGGGGGCCTACACAGACCCCGTGTTAGGGCGTCGCTACAACGCCAGTTGGCACCAGCTTTCACGGTCAGCTGTCGGATCACTCAGTCATTCCCCTAATTAATGAGACAGAAGGAAGCTACGAACGAATGGAAAATGTAGATGGTTTGGAGTGAAACATTTATAACAATTATAAATAAGTCTGCCAAAGTAGGTGGTAGGTACTTAATGAATTTATTGTTCATATCTATACTATTTATAAAGAGATAACTTATATAGACAACGAAAAGGCTTATAGGTAAACCGAAAACACGTAACGCTTGAGCGATGTAATTGAGCACAGCGCCATCTATTGGTTCATTTTCTGAATTACGTTCCCGAGCGAGGGTGAGGGCGGGCCATAGTTAAGAATATAAGGAACGTTTCAGCCGATGTCGGATTGGTGAAAACACTACACAGACAGTCATAGAATGTAGGTCTAACTAACATTGATATTGTATAGTTAATTGACGTTTAAACAGCATAATTATCGTATGGTGTCTTTCCCGCACTCACTCTGTGTCTAATTATTTAGTTCCTGTACCACGTAATGTTTTGTTTATTAATGTCAATCAATCAACTTTCTTGACGCAATATAGGCCCCAGTTGAATAATTCAATCAAATTATATCTGGTAGCGCATCATGATGAATAAAGTTTTTTTATTTAACAAACAAACAAACATTTATTTGCTAGAATACATGTGATACACACAGGTCTCTTTGTTTTAGCCACCTCACGCAATTCATTCGCCCACTTTCAATTTGTAAAAGCGGCAAGTGTAAAAACAACTAAGAAAGTGAAATGACCAGCTTTCCTTCATCTCAGACAATTGCGGGGGACAATTTTCTGCAATTACCAATTTTCTGTACATTACCACGTTGTCCCCTAACACATTACCCTGGTCTCTTTATTGCAAGATTAGATGCTGTTCACAATAGGCTCTGACTGATTTCAAAAATCTTTTCGTTAAATTAAGTTCTAGAAAGAAGTTATAGAAATTTCTTTTAAATAAAATAAAACGCTCGCACAGAAGTATGGCGTTGTTTGCTAGCCAATGACGTCACTAGCTATATGCCACTAGCACAAATTTAGTGTCCGCGAAATCTGGCATGAGTCTGGTACCTAAGCGATTTGGGTAGTTGGTGATAAATGTTTAAAATTGGTCATTTTACTGTGCATAAAGGGGTTGCTTGTTCAGACAATAACCAGGCTTAAACCGAAAAGATGAGACACTTATGTTTAAGTATTCTGTGCTTAGTCTTGGAACTAACGAAACATGGAAACTAGCAAAATTAAGTCCCTTAACTAAGTGAGTGCGAGTCCTCTATCTCTTTCATAAACTATTTATGAAAAGATAACTTCTAAAGAAAACCACAAGACTTATATGCGACCCGGAAAGACGAAACACTCGCGCGATGTAATCAACACCCAACGCCATCTATTGACAAAATTAGCGAACAAATGTCCTGAAACAAAGTGAGGTCTTACTATACAGTGTTTAAGTAGTACAGTTGTTATGTACAATATGTACAGTGTTCCGAGTGCAAGTTACTTTACCCCGTATATCGTTGCTGTTTTGAAAATGCAGTGTGCATGGACTATTATGAAACTAGGCTGTCCTTGATGCGGTTATTGTAAAACGACCATTAAAATAAGTAACGGGTAATATGGTAACAAGACTGGACATGAGCTTTACGTTATAATAAATCGATTTAAAAGTTGAGTTGCGCATGAGTTGGCGTTTGTGATTTTAGTGTTGTGTAAAACTGCTTTGCAAAATTGCAAGACTAAAGCAAGAAAAAAGTAAATAAGTCGAAGTATCCTGTGAGAACTGACAGGATATCAACTTGGCTTTAACATCATGATAATGTGATGGAAACCACACAGGTGCCTATCGATAAACATTTACATCTACGCCTTGACTGTTTCAGAGCCACACTTCGGCATGAATGAGCCGGCTCGACCAGAATGATACAAAGGCCTCACAGAAGATTAATATTTGATTGATTGATTACCATCATGTGATTTGTCTGCTCGTCTTTCAATTATCACAAAAAAAAAACAATATAAGTAATTTGTGTTTCGATATAATGCGTTTTTCGTCATCTCAAGATGCATGCTGACATCAAGACTAGATACTACAAATGTATGATCGAGACCGAGAGTCAAGTTTCAGATTGATCTTGCATTTGGGCAACACTAAATGATTTTCATTTATGCTAATACAGTTTATATTCCCGTTGGGAAGATTTTAAACATCTGTGCTGCAGGATCATTAAAGAAATATGTTTCGGTAGACGCTCAGCGTGAATTAATTAAATATTACATAAATTATAAAAATTAAATCAAAATATTATAAAAACTTCAAAATAATATATCGTGGGATGTTTTAAGTATTCAATGTGTTCCTATTGATGATATACTTACCTATTTAACTCTAGGGTTGTGCCAATTTATACCCATATTGATTCATTCAAATTACAGCATATCTAGTATCTACAGCTTTTTCAAACTATAGATGACAAACGAGCGAGTGGGTCACCTGTTGGTAAGTAGTCACCGCCGCCCATGAACATCTGCGAGATTAGAGAGGTCGTAGATGTTAAGGGGCATTTGGATGAACTCTTCTATTGAAACTTATTCAGTTCCCTATGTTTATACTCCTTCAGGAGAACGCTCGCCTCTTGCAGTAGTTAGTCCGTTCCAAATGGCCGGCAACGCATCAGCGATTTCTCAACAAATGTAGCAAATGTTCATGGACGATGATGAATTACCATCAGATGACCCGCTTGCTCATTTTCCACCCTCTAATATAAAAATACACGGATCATTCCAATTTTTTTTTATGAGATAGGGGGCAGACGAACAGACGGATCACCTGATGGTAAGTGATTACCCCCATGGACACCCGCAACACCAGAGGAGTCGCAAATGCGCTGCCGACCTTTTAAGAAGGAATACGCTCGCTTTTTGAAGGTTTGTAGGTCGTATCGGTTCGGAAATACCGCTGGTGACAGTTCATTGCATAGTTTTGTAGTTCGAGGCAGAAAGTTTCTTAAGAAACGCACAGTTGAAGATTGCCAAGCATCTAAATGATGTGGGTCTAATTTCTACTATTGTCACTATACCTTTTTAAGTTTCAAGGTGTTTTAGATTGATCAAGTGAAGTAAAGTATTACTATCCCACTGCAACGCAAAGGCCTCCATCATAGAAATCAAGTCATCAATACTATGATGGAATTATGCTTAATCACCACGCTTCCTTAATGCTGATTGGTGATCACAAAACCCAAGCTACTTATGTTCGAAAAATTCAAAACTTAGGTACTTTTGCTCGACCTGGGATCCCAAGATCATGTTACCTACTTAAGCCACTAGACAGGGCGTCTGTCGGAGGCGTTCGATAAAATATAAATTAAGACATAAAATATAATTTATGGAACGCCACCATTTTGTCATTCTTCTACTGTAGCCTAAGGATAGGTTAAATTGCATTACACTTTAGCAATCTCCGACCACCAGTATTAAATCAAATCTTGCAAAACTGTGTCAAGTTATTCATCAAGCAAATATATTCGTGTGTCCAACATTTTGAGTGACACCTTGTTGTCTAATATGGCCATTAATATTCATACCATTTTGAATTCTCGCCCGTTGCAATAACAATTAATAAATCGCATATAACAGACCAATAACGTGATTCAGAAAACCAGTTTTGGCTATTTTAAAACTTTGTTAAAGGCAGGTAGAGTTTTTAAACTCTTCGAAACTAATTAATGGCCGAGGTTTTACTTGCAAAATTTTAATTGAGCTTAAAGATTGAAGACGCAAAATTATGCAACTAACTAATCTTATGGGCTTGTTCAGCGCATCAACACTACCAAAATTGTTTTTACTCATTGTTATAAATTCAACACAAAAATAAGAGATTTATTTGGTATATTGATTGAATTTTTTTCACCACTTAGTGGACATACTGCACTTTAGAATAGTTGGAGTCCAACCAATCGTTGGACGCTCTTTCAAAATCCTAAAATATACATATACTAGAGGCCCGCCCTCACTTCGCTTCGGGACCGTAATTCAGAAATAAACCAATAGATGGCGCTGTGTCAATTACATCGCGCAAGCGTTTCGTGTTTTCGGCTAACCTATAAGCCTTGTCGTTGTCTATAGAGTTATCTCTTTATAATTAGTATAGAAGATAGATAGAAGAAGATATAGATATTAATTGATTTTTTTTCACCACTTAGTGGACATATCTACTGCACTTTAGAAAATGGTTGGACGCTCTGTCAAAATCCTAAAATATACTTATATGTATTTTAAAAGCTTGAGTGAATGAGCTACTTCTTGGTAAGCTCATTCCATCGTAGGTTTCTTCTAAACTCTAGGGTTAAGTGTAAAGCCAAGGACAAGACCAGAAATGTATGTACTATTGACAGTATAGGAACTGCTCCAACAGGAAATCGAACCCGACAGACAGATCGATAAAGAACTACTAAGCTAACTACTAGGTAGTCAGGAAACTAGGTTGTTAAGTTTACTTTAATATGAGATTCTGATCACGAGTTGCCTACACAAAGTAGAAAATTATATCTATTGCAGCTATTTTGTTATATTTTAGATTACTGGTTTGTCAAAAACTTTCAAACATAACTATGTATTTGTAAGTAATTTATATGAACTGCGCTGAATGATACAAATTTAAAGTTTATATACATACACTTTGATATGTTGCATACGCTTTGATATGTTGCATAAACTTTGATATGTTGCATACATTTTGATATGTTGCATACGCTTTGTTATGTTGCATACACTTTGATATGATGCATACATTTTGATATGTTGCATAAACTTTGATTTTTTGCATACATTTTGATATGCATACACTTTGATATGTTGCATCTGTCAAAAGGAGCAACAATTTATGGGAAATGAGAATGATGCATTTAACTTTGTTTAAATCATATTGCCTGATACAATTCAAAGGTTTTAGATTAGTATTTTGCGGTTTTAGTGTACAAAGTAGGTGTTTATTTGTGCAATAAAGGTTTGCAAATAGTTGAACTGTATCGTATTTACCTCTGTTATTGTGTGTTGTGACTTGTCACGTGAGAGAAGCCTGGTTATTTAAACGGCGCGTGTCATCATCATCATCAGCCTGTTGCCACTAATCCACTGGTGGACATAGGCCTTTCCTAATATTCGCCACTCCGATAGAATTTTCGCTACTCGCATCCATCCATGTTGATGACTTTGGTTCCTTGTCGGATCACCTCATTCCGGATAAGATCGCGCAGAGAAACGGCGAGCTCTTGCCATAGCTCGCTGACCGAAGTATATCGTATGCTGAAATGATCGTATCTCGATATAGATCGAGTAATCTGAAATTACCATAAAACACCTGGATGGATGCTGCAATTCCATACCACATGGATGGATGGCGATCCACTACCGTGCGCTTTACTCGACACTTTCTGCCACGCACCTCCTCATTGTGGAATCAACTTCCCGCAGCGGTATTCCGAACCGGTACGACATTTAAATCTTCAAGAAACGAGCCTATACCTTCCTAAAAGGCCTGGCAACGCATCCGCACTCCTTCTGGTGTAGCTGATGTCCCATGGGCGGCGGTGATCACTTACCATCAGGTGACCCGCTTGCTCGTTTGCCTTCCCTATAATATAAAAAAACACAGTATTTTTATGGTGACTTTTTCAATTAAGTCTTTAGCTATGAACATGGCAACCCCGATCTAATGAGAGGTCCAGGCTTAATAATTATGATTGTCGATAGTGACTGGGATAGTGAGCCAGTTAGTCGGCGTGAAGGCTTCCGTTATGGAAATCAAATCAAGTCATCGTGATTACTGAAATTACAATAATTCACAGGGGCGGCTCTAGGGTGCAATTATAACCTAGCGCCCACACAAATTTACCACTAAGGACTTCACACAACATCTCATAGGTACAGTGGCCAGCACATCAAGTTACTACAATCTGTCAAATTTCCTCAGTTGATATTGAACCAAACACGTTTGACATAAAAGTGAGGTTCGATTGAAGAAATTTGACAGATTGTAGTAACTTGATGTGCACAGGCCACCGTACATTCACCTGACTCCGTACCTACTAACTAGCTTAAGCACTTATGTTACAAATATCAGACAAGGAAACACAAATACATATACCTATACACTTAATAAGGTCTCCCCTAATGCACGTCACTGCTCCCGATTTTCTGCCACACATCCAGCCCACTCCAGCCAGCCTTCGAATGTCATCATCCCATCTTGCCGCAGGGCGTCCATCACTACGCTTACCGAGTCGCGGTCTTCACTCAAGGACTTTACGGTTTAAGGGTGTCCCCTGCCCCCCTGCTTTATCCTATAAGTTAAAGCCGTCTCTGGTAGATTTTGATAAATTCAATGTGATTCTCATGGCCGGTTGCGCGCTTCACTAGCGCTGCCATTTTATAATATTATTAAGTACAATGTATTAAG
Organism: Cnaphalocrocis medinalis; assembly: GCA_014851415.1. Classification (NCBI taxonomy): domain Eukaryota; kingdom Metazoa; phylum Arthropoda; class Insecta; order Lepidoptera; family Crambidae; genus Cnaphalocrocis; species Cnaphalocrocis medinalis. The sequence continues at coordinate 13,753,523 of CM026292.1, forward strand.
TAATAATTTTCTGAGATTTAAACGTCTTTGCTGTACATTTTTTTCATAGAGGTGGCAGATGAGCGGACGCATCATCTGCTGGTTATCGATTCCCGCCGTTCATGGGTATTTTATCCATGAACGGCGGAGCATCAAGTGCTCTACCAACTAAACCCCCTTTCCCCCCGGATTGGGTATTGGGGAAAATGTGTGCTAATAAGTTCCTTGCAAAATACATACACAGACAGACGAACCAACTTATCAAACGTAGTTTTATCAAAGAGGTATTTGACGCTATTAAATTTTAGGAGTTTGCAGCGACCAGATTTATTACCACTAGAGATGCGAAGAAATTTTAATATCGATATTTTGTATTTCTCATATTTTTTATCGATATTTCGTAAACATGATTAATAGCGCCACATGGTTTAGGCACCCGCTGCAGATAAATTTACCTCATCAAATTAATGGAAAGTACCTACCATGATTATATACGAAAAGTAGAACTAAAATATATTGAGATCTAAATACGAAACCTTTAATTTTTACGTCTATTTTCCGCATAACGTAACGCATACTATATTAACTCGATGTTGTGGATATGGATCCTTAATTATGAGTTATTTCGTCTGACGGTCTATCCACTTTAAGTCCAAAAAAAACATATTATGTTATCGTTAATATTTCTGCGATTTTATCGATATAATTACTGCATCTCTAATTTACAACCGATTCTATAAAATGCAGCCTCAACTAATATATTGATGTTGTTTTGACAACAATATTTTGTGTATGTTTCCACTAAATAGATGTTTTATGTCTTAATCCGATATTTAGCAAAATAATATATTATTTGCAGTAGAGTTCTCATCGCAGATTGTAGATCTATCAATAATATTTAATATAATAACAATATTTATTAGCAGATCATTAATCTTTTAGACATTTCGATGTTTTTGGAATATTTAAGTGAATCATACATAGTACCTACATTATGTTATCATCATACTGTTTTACGTAAGTACATTGTATTATAACGCCCCGTTGGTCTAGTCGTTTGGGCACCGAGCCGTGATCTCGGGGTCTTGGGTTCAATTCTCGGGTTGAGCAAAAAGATGTTTCGATTTTTTTGTCCTACAGTGGGACAGTATACTATAAGGCTGATACTGTACTATTATATTGTTCTATTTTTGTTGCTTAGGTTTTTTTTATGTGATAGGTAGCAGGCGAGCAGGCGGATCACCTGATGGTAAGCAATGGTTTAGTTTGTTTTTATTGTTGTATGCAGTTATTTAAGAAATTGTTACGATACTACTTAGGTACCAGTACGAGGACGATCCCAAACCAGAGATTTCAAACAGTTTTGTTTGTCGGCCAAAATAGCTTTGTGGTAATGGTAGAAATTTTCTTGTAGGTGTTAATGACAGATACACTTTCATAAGACACTATTCAAATTTCTGTTGTATGAAAAAAAACCTGGTTACTTTTTTGGACCACCATTAAATATATTTGCGTCAGATTAGACAGAATGTCATTCATATCAACAGTAAGCACTTAAGTAATGCTTACTTGTAGCTGATAGGGATCTTTGTCATACCTTATATTAACTGTAACTTCTTCAAAAAAAAAGTTGTCATGTTTTATAATCTGTAAACTGGTTAATAAACCTTATCCTGGGAAAACCATAGAGAAAAGGGTGTCTAAAATGGTGTAGCGGGTGTCTATATTTTTATATAGATCTAACATTAATATATCTTACTAAATTTTCTGTAACCCAGCAGTTTATGTTTGTAATATCTATCTATCTAATTATAAAGAGGTTAATGCCATAGACAACGACAATGTAAACCGATAAATCCATACACTTTGACGAAGCAATCGACATCCAGCGCCATCTATTGGTTTAATTACGAACTAATAAACTTCCGAAACAAAGTTTATACATTGTATAAGAATTGTAAAGTTGTTGTCTTTATGAAAGTAAGCCAACATTTCTACGTTCTGTCAATTTCCCATGATGCGTTCCATACATCAAACTAGTTTGACCTTATGCGTTTCTAAAAGCATCGCACTTCTAAGTGGAGCCCTAGAAGGTTGTCAACGCCATAACAGCATTATGCTACTATAGTTTGTTTGCTATTGTTTTTTACTATGAGAAGGCAGGTGCGGAGGCGTGGAGTGACAACCTTACAACTACCATTAATATCAACTTTATTCCTAAGCAGTTAAAGTCGAAATGGAAACATATAACGGGGTTTGTAAGTTGGTATTAAGTGAGGCAAGTTAACGCACGCGCTCTATGCCCCAGTCTCTAACAGGCATGCGCAAGAGTCGAACGCGCACGTTTCGTTTCGAATTTCGAATTTACGCGAAAAATTCGTCGTCGCTTCTCGGGTTTTTGGACTAACCCGAATGGTTTTGTACCCCTGTGATTGTTGAGTTTCTGTGTAGTGCTAGTGTTGGAAACTGTGTGTGATCTGAGATTTTGATATTCGATGTTATCGTGATTTTGGGATTGTTTTCGGTAAGTTAAGCGGTTTGTTATTTTTGTGTTAGCTCGGATTTGGGCGCGATATATTGTTATGGTGGTTCAAGTCACGATTTGTGTAAAGGCTACTGTGATAAGATCCTAAAACCTAATGAAATGTTATACTCTACTGTGTATCTTTGTACAACTTTGTAAGGATTCACAGAAGCAGTTTTAGTGTATTCATAGTTGGTGCACTTTGCTTGTTAAGAAGTTAAATGCACTGGTGAGCCACACGTGTATACAAAACTGTAAAATTTTCTTCAATCGATTCTCGTCCTTATATCAAACAGACTGATGTGTGGCTGTTTGTAATTGTGTGTTTGCGATCTCTAGTGATGAAGATCAAAATTCATTTATGTTAATGTAGATACCCATTGAAGTTGCCCTGTCGGTCAAGTGGTTTTAGTACCGGGGTCCTAGGTTCGATTCCCGGGTCGAGGGAAAAGTATATTTCGAATTGAATATCTGTGATCTGTGATCACCAATCCGCGTTAGACAAGCGTGGTGATTAAGCCTAATCCCATCATAGTAGCGATGACTTGATTTCTATGATGTCCTTTGCCCTTCAGTGAGATCAGATATAGGCTGATACTTTTACATTACCATTGGAGGAAGTAAGTACAAGTAAATATTTTATCCGTACAGCTTACAAAAAAAATGTTTGATAATGATCTTTAGATAACATACCTCAGCTTAGTAATAAATTACGTACGTTTTACGATTTTGGTTGAGATAATAAAATCGCACCGAGCTGCTTAGGAAGGCGTAATGTAGTTGAAGGACACGTCAATTACTAAAAACACTGTATGACTGTATGTACAGTCACGTATACAACCTCATTCAAATATGAACCTTACACGCCTGGCATAAGAGCCGACGTGCTTACATTTTATTGCATTCGACTGTACAGTCCGCAGCAAAAGTTGATGCGAAATTTTGACAGCTATTGGCTCTAATGCTCCTAGAAATAAGAGCCATAATTCTAATAGTAGAAGTAGCTGTATACATAAATACAAACGCTTACCTACTATTCATAAATTATCGTGGTTTCTTCTCAAGTTCTTGTTAGTAAGATATGCTAAGAATTCCGTTTTTGCTCTATTTCGGGCTGTGGACCGGCCGCGTTAAGTTTGCGATTGTGACACCTGTCACTTAAAGGGATACCTAAATGTCAAACGTTAAGTTTGTCAGCTGCTTGAAATAATACTGTAGGTACACATTTGGCAATTTTGATCATAAGTGTTACAAAAATAACCGAGTATATAACTCAGTTATTAGAATTCGTCATTTCTTTTTGTGCCTGTATAAATCGCATTGAACATAATTATGTATAAGAATCGTCCATGACAAACAGACAGTCAGACACACGAGTGATCCCGTTCTTTTTGTTTGTAGTTTGGGACCTTAAATAGTTATACATACATATTATATAACGTGAAGTAACGGAGACCATTAAAAGTCTAAGGACATCACAAAGCCAAAGTATGAAGTTGCTATCGTTTAGATAGAAACATGATTCTCCAAAACAAAACAGCCGCACTCAGAGACGTCACTTAACTTTAATGGTCACTTAAGAAAATAATTTGCACCCTTATTTTAATTAGCATAGAGACTATCCGTAATTAAGTTAATTCATATTAAGGTTAAATGACATCTCCGAGTGCTGCAGTTAAACCCTATTGTTGGCGATAGATCTGGCTGGCAACCCCGTTGCTAGTGGTTGTTGATTGTCAGTGGCTTAGCAACGGGGTGCGCTTTAGAATAATGGCCTTATAATTTTGGTTTTTATATTATTTTCTGTTAAACACCAGTGGTCATGATAATCTATACTATTTATAAAGAGATAACTTCTATAGACAACGACAAGGCTTATAGGTAAACCGAAAACACGAAACGCTTGCGCGATGTAATTGGACACAGCGCCATCTATTGGTTCATTTCTGAATTACGTTCCCGAAGCGAAGTGAGGGCGGGCCACTAGTTATACATATTGAGCAAGTAAAATAGCTTTCATTCCATAAGTAACACCTATCTAACGTGAATATGGTTCAAATTCACATGAACACAACAATAAAGGGTTAAAAATACCTATTGCAGCAACTGTTATTAATTAGGTTAATATACAATAAACAATGACATGTAAAGGAAAATATTTTTCCATACAATTATGAAATGCAGTATTGTGTTAATCGTTTATTACCTATTATCTTTGTATAGTTCTTATGTGCAATTATTAGGAAATAAATAATTGTTGGTTTGTCCTTAAATATTGCAACAACGCTTAACAAATACAGGGTGTATCTGTGAACATTTACATCCCTTTAACCACGTGTTCTATCAACCATTCTGAACAACATTTGTTCAACAACTTTTCCAAATTCTTCGAAAAAAATTTCGACTCCCCATACAAAATGACCAAGTCACGTGACCGACTTTGTATGAAAAGATGAAAATTTTTTATGCGAATTTTCGAAAGTCATAGAACAAACACGTGGTTAAAGGGATGTAAATGTTCACAGATACAAAAATAAAAAAAACATAGCACGCATTGAACAACATTGTAAAACATCTGACTTTGCTACAGCTAAGATTTTGATATATTATTTAAGGCAGTTTCATATGAACTGGTGGTTAAGTATTCCTAACTATACTCTGATTCATAATCATGTAAAGTAAACTGAAAGATGTCAATGTGTCATCCCCATACATTATCACTCAATTTGACACATGCAAAATGTCAACATGCATAGAAACTTGTCACTGACATCTGTCAGTTTACATTACATGATTATGAATCAGAGTATAATTAGGTACGCTGCGAAAAACATAAATGTTCAACACATTAATTTTGCCCTTCTTGAGGAGGAATCAAACCCACGACCCTTACAAGCTAAGGCTACTACTAATAATGCGCCATAACCGACTATCCTTATCTATTTCGCAAATAAAATAGTCGCAGAACGTCATAATGCTGCCGTTTTCAGCACTAAATTAAAACCAAATAAAAAGTACTTCAGTCGCTTTAGTCCACTTAACCTAGTAGTAAATCTCCATCCTTGACGTTTATGGTGTAGAATTCCCATAAAATCCCATAGCGTTCGTATGGGCACGAGTGAACGGACCTCCCCATATAAAGAGACGCGGGAAACTATCGATACTTTCTGCTATCGAGTACTTACGATTTTTGTGTTGGGCTGACGGAGGGACCCAAACCGTCACTAAAATCTACATTTCAATAAATTATACATTTCTACCATCAACTTCGTAGTGAGGAAAAAACTTCATGAGGAAACCTTACGTTTCAAATAATTTTAGGAAAGGTAATCATGATCTAACTATTAAGGAAATAGAGTCGAAAATTTATTTATTTATTCTTCCTTACTTAAACTATCTTTACAGGTTTACGTAACCTAATGCGACAGTATAACTATTACTATACCTATTATAATAAAAAATAATGATAGCCCAGATTTTTACCATTAGCCAGTAAAGAAAGGCTTATTGTAAATCGATGACATTAATTTGATTATTTGTTATTGATCATTGAAATATATCGATGAATCAATATAACTATTAAAAATTTAATTCTGAAGTTTCTTCACTTGTGTGACAAGTTCTTGACAACATTATCGATACTTTTCGTGTCGACCCTGCCCCATCACTACACGTACCCCTGATTGCACCATTACCATATCAAGAGGAAACTATTACGGCAAGGAAGTGAAAAAAGTAGCACGAACTGGTAAAGCAATCGGAGTCTGTCTGCGAAGCTGAATTCTAAACATGTCATGTCGGTCTAAGGAAGTCATGATGACATAATGAAAGAATTACTGTAGGGGGTCCGGGATAGATATTATCTATAAAGGTGTAGTAGGACATAGATATGATCTATACAGGGTGTATCTGTGAACATTTACATCCCTTTAACCACCTGTTCTACTAACCATTCTAAATTCATTTTGTTCTATGACTTTTAAAAATTTCATCTTTCCATACAAAGTCGGTCACGTGCTTTGGTCATTTTGTATGGGGAGTCGAAAAAATTTTCGATGAATTTGGAAAAGTTGTCGAACGAATGTTGTTCAGAATGGTTGATAGAACACGTGGTTAAGGGGATGTAAATGTTCACAGATACACCCTGTATAGTCTAGAGTTCTAGACTGCTTTGGTGGCGCAGTGGGTCGCATTTTAATGCGACGGCTGCGCTTAGAGTATCCCGGGTCGATTTCTGGCTTGAGCCAAAAATTTGTGCCTAAGTTTTCTGTTCAGATATTCTAAGTGTCAGTCCGAAGTCTGTAAGTTGGCGGTCTTGTACAGTCGAGGTCAAAAATATGTTTACACTTTAGGACCTTGTCACAATACATATTTATAAGAAAGTGGAAGTCGTTTTCTTATACATATGTATGTGACAAGGTCCTAAAGTATAAACATATTTTTGACCTCGACTGTACCTCCATGGCTCGGAAAGTGCGTTAAGATGTTGGTCCTGCGCTCGATCTCTTTTCGGTCGTGTCACACTGGTGTCCTATCGAATTACCTAAGAATATTATATGATTTTTATCTCATAGGTAGCAGACGAGCAGGCGGATCACCTGATGTTAAGCAATTGCCGCCGCCCATGAACACATGCAACAAGTGCGCTGCTAACCTTTTATCCCCTTCCCCCCCGATGGGCCTCCGGTACCCTCACTTACTCAGCGAAACACAGCACAGGAACTGCTTCACGCCGGTGTTCTGTGAGGCAGGGGTATCACTCCGGTCGAGCCGGCCCATTCATGCCGAAGCATGGCTCTCCCACAATTAAAATTATTAGTATCTGAAAAGAGTAACCAATGACTTTCTCACTGGTGTCTTTTCAGTAGAAAACGTCATTTCAAAACAGTGTTAACTTACGATATGTACCTTCACCTATTTCAACACACTATAAGTATTAAGTATTCTGTATGAACCTTATACAAGTTATGTTCTTTATTTCTATTTCTATTACTGTTATGACTCATCGTCGTTCTCATCGCCCCCACTCTAAAAACATGACAAAATGATATCATTTAATCACCAAGAATATAAATAAAAGGTTGGTGTATCATTTCACTTTACTTTTTTGGCCACCAGCAGCTTCGACTGATCGAACACGTTTCGACTTAGCTTCACTGTCTACTGAGGTGTATCTTTAAGTAGCGAGCGATTAGGCTTAATATATCTGTAACACAAGTGCATAAGCTACTTAGTACGGAATCAGGTCAATGTATGAGATGTTGTGTGAATATATTATTATTATTATTAATATTTCATGATTCATACCTGCATGATACCTATCTTAAAACCTGATCAAAAAGTAATAAAACCTTATTCCATTCATGAAAATTATTGAATTTCATTCATCATCACGCAGAATTTCATAACACAACTTTTGCTGAAATGAAAAACTAAAATAGTATGAGAAATAAATATTATTAAAATTAACCTTAACTGAAAAGTTTCCATGACGACAAACTTTTTTTCATGAGAGACAAACTTTACATAGAGAAGCAAAACAGAAGACGTAAATAAAATCGAATTCACCATCAAATCTTTAGATCTGCTTCTGTCACATGCAATGTGCATTTCTCTTTTATGGATGCGACAGGTATATTCGTTCGTTACGGGACGGCTTCGTAGTAGGCCTACTATATGCAAAGACGCAGTAGCGTTGCCGATTACACGTATTTTTTATGTGATAGGTGGCAGACGAGCAGACGGATCACCTGATGGTAAGCGATTGCCGCCGCCCATAAACACCTGCAACACCAGTAGAGTTACAAGTGCGCTGCCAAACTTTAGCCCTCTTTTCCCCCAGTCGGGCTTTCGGTACCCTCACTCGCTCGACGAAACACAACATGGCACTGCTTCACGCCGGTCTTCTGTGTGGCCGTATCACTCCGGTCGAGCCGGCCCATTCATGCCGAAGCATGGCTCTCCCACAATTCCCTTTAACCCCTTTTCCCCCAGTCGGGCTTTCGGTACCCTCACTCGCTCGACGAAACACAACATAGGCACTGCTTCACGCCGGTCTTCTGTGTGGCCGTATCACTCCGGTCGAGCCGGCCCATTCATGCCAAAGCGTGGCTCTTCCACGGTCAAAAAGAGTTGAGAGAAGCAAAAAGAGTGCGATTATGACGAATAAATCTTAAGAATACACCTTCGTAGACAGTGGCCCTATAAGATGTTTGTCAGTCCATTGAATATTTTTTATCGGATCATTTGTGTTTTTTTGCCCTTTTAGAGACTTACAAGGAAAACTGACCTACCTAACACGTTCCAGCGTCGATACCAACGATTTGCTTTGGTTTGGGTAAGTTACAGTTTTCTACTTTATTTTCAACCAACATTCTACTAGTAGGTAATTTTATTGTTCGACTTTTTAGTCCAAAAGTATTCATATGAATGGGACTATTAGCATTATAACCCAATAGTGGCCCGCCCTCACTTCGCTTCGGGACCGTAGTTCAGAAATGAACCAATAGATGGCGCTGTGTCCAATTACATCGCGCAAGCGTTTCGTGTTTTCGGTTTACCTATAAGCCTTGTCATTGTCTATAGAAGTTATCTCTTTATAAATAGTATAGAAGATAGATAGAAGATATAGAAGATAGATGGTTACCTGATGGACGCCGACGGGGCAGACCTAAAAAGCGATGGAGTGACGATTTTAACAGCTTTGCAATCGATTGGCAACAGATGGCGGTGGATAGGGATCGATGGAGGGACTCGGGGGAGGCCTTTGCCCAGCTGTGGGACAATATATAGTCTAAATAAAAAATGAAAAAATCGAGTGTGTGAAATAATATTTGCTACATTCATAGAACATCCTAGTACGTAAGTTGTTTACACTATAAATAGCATAATTACGAAATGAATGTAAGTGCAGGTCTGTTGCAGCAATTATGCTCTTAACAGTGTTATTAGCTAAGCACGAGATATGCTCTCAAGGTTTTAACCTAAACACAGGCCGGCCACCCACAAAGTTATTAGGTACAGTAGGTGAATAACTATAAAATATTAAAACGGGAATTAATGACTCCCCATACAAAATGACCAAGTCACGTGACCGACTTTGTATGGATAGATGTTTTTTTTTTGCGAATTTTCAAAAGTCATAGACAAAAATTTGGTCAGAATGGTTGGTAGAACACGTGGTTAAAGGAATGTAAATGTTCACAGATACATTCTGTATATAAATATGAGGTGTTGTTTACTATTATTATTTACTAGTGGCCCGCCTTCACTTCGCTTCGGGACGGTAATTCATAAATGAACCAATAGATGGCGCTGTGCTCAATTACATCGCGCAAGCGTTTCGTGTTTTCGGTTTACCTATAAGCCTCGTCGATGTCTATTAGAAGTTATCTCTTTATAAATAGTATAGAAGATAGATATAGAAGATATAGAAGATAGATGGTTACCTGATGGACGCCGACGGGGCAGACCTAAAAAGCGATGGAGTGACGATTAACAGCTTTGCAATCGATTGGCAACAGATGGCGGTGGATAGGGATCGATGGAGGGACTCGGGGGAGGCCTTTGCCCAGCTGTGGGACAATAATATAGTCTAAATAAAAAATGAAAAATCGAGTGTGTGAAATAATGTTTGCTAAATTCATAGAACATCCTAGTACGTAAGTTGTTTACACTATAAATAGCATAATTACGAAATGAATGTAAGTGCAGGTCTGTTGCAGCAATTATGCTCTTAACAGTGTTATTAGCTAAGCACGAGATATGCTCTCAAGGTTTTAACCTAAACACAGGCCGGCCACCCACAAAGTTATTAGGTACAGTAGGTGAATAACTATAAAATATTAAATCGGGAATTAATGACTCCCCATACAAAATGACCAAGTCACGTGACCGACTTTGTATGGATAGATGTTTTTTTTTTTGCGAATTTTCAAAAGTCATAGACAAAAATTTGGTCAGAATGGTTGGTAGAACACGTGGTTAAAGGAATGTAAATGTTCACAGATACATTCTGTATATAAATATGACCTTTTTATATGTATACCTACAATATTGATGAGACTATCGTCAGTCATGGCGAGTTAAGCACTTACGAAATTCGTCGGCTTAGTAAGGGGTTTGGATATCGTTTTATAAAGAGTATAGATATAGATTAACTTGTTAGCGTGTGTGACCTTGTGTTAAACAATAAAAATCTCCAGCTCTATATGGCAGCCGAACCGTTAATGATAGTGCAAGCTCCTCTGTTAGAGGCTCACTTAATTACCACAATAGCTGCGCAGGAGTCGCTAGACAGACCGCATTTTTTTGAAGAAGACATAAAAAAGTTTTTTCTAAGTTCTGAGCTACTTTTGACCTTACTTCTAACCGACAGTTCTAGAAAACACGTTAGGAATCTCAGCTTTACAAAGTCATGTAAAAAACCTATTAAGTTTTACGATTCGCTATAGTCATAGTAGATTGCGTGAAAGTAGACCAGATAGCGTGCGCTTGAAAATAAAGTGTTTGATCTATTGACAGATTTAGGGCGAAAATTTTAGTTTTTATAAGAGAAACCGAAACGATAGTCATTTTCATTGAAGACACTAACTAACATCAGAAAGTATTTAACTCCCGACGTAAAAACCACGAGTAGTTAATTTCACGATTAATTTCACGCGTTTGTTTGTGGGTGTGTGTGTTCGTGTGTCTGTTTGTGTGTGTGTGTGTGTGTGTGTGTGTCTTTGTGTGTGTGTGTTGGGATGTGTAGTGCCTGCACTGCCTGGGTTTTCAGGATACAATGTAAAAGGTTGGCAGTGCATGTTACCACACTGGTGGGTCTCCTTGAACAGCAGCCATTGCTTGTTATTAGGTGCCTCGTCTGTTCGTTTTACCACCTACCTCATAAAGAGAGCTGACCAATCCAGTTTTACATAATCTGCATCCTACCAATACAAGCTACCCTGTTCAAATCATCAGTCTATCATGCTGTTGGGTTTCCACTTAAAACAATTTAAATTTTTCAACCACTTTATGTATGTAAATAAAAACCGCAATGACGATTGGGCTAGTTTGGACCAAATTTCAAATTGGGAATCGAACCCACAACAGCAGATTACGCACAAGAATATCATTTCTTCATCGAGGAATATATAATGAGTTTACCTGTGTTTTCTTGTTTTCGTGAAATCTTTTACAATGTAGAATTCAAACAAGATAACAAACATTTATGAGCTTCATATATTATTTTATTTTAAACCAATAATAAGGGGTTTCCAGATAAGATCTTTGTTTTATTGTTATTAAATTATTTTTAAGTGTAAAAATGCAATTTAAATGCATTTTATTGGTCATTGCTTACAAAGGCCATTTTTGATTTTATGGAAATGAACGCCAAAAATCTCTGTGACCCGATTTAGATCTTTTTTTTAATTTTTTTTTATGTGTTAGGTAGCAGACGAGCAGGCGGATCACCTGATGGTAAGCAATTGCCGCCGCTCATGGACACTTGCAACACCAGTGGAGTTACAAGTACGCTGCCAACCTTTTATCCCCTTCCCCCCAGGTGGGCCTCCGGTACCCTCACTCAGCGAAAAAGCACAGGGGCTGCTTCACGCCGGTTTTCTGTGAGGCAGTGGTATCACTCCGCTCGAGCCGGCCCATTCATGCCGAAGCGTTGCTCTCCCACAGTTAAAAAGATCTACCTTGATCGTGGTTTAGGGACTGAGATGGACTGAACCGGCTTCTCAGCTGCTAGCAAGTGCAAAATGTAGGTTGCATTCCCTCATATTATAAAACGGAGACTAAGTTAGTCATGGTTCAAAAATGACGCTGTCTCTTTTATAAAAGTCATTAATGAAAGTGATAGCCTCAGCTCTAAACTAAGATTAACTTTACCACCACGGTTTGTAATGGGTTAATATTATAGGAAGGCAAACGAGCAAGCGGGTCACCCGATGGTAAGTGATCTACGCCGCCCATGGACTTCAGCTACACCAGAAGGAGTGCGGATGCGTTGTTTAATGTCTTAGACCTCTGGAAAATCGGGAAAACTTAACCCTGTCTCACATCTTGTCTCAGATCTTCGCGAGCGATTCCCAGGTGCGTCTTATGTTGTCAATTTTGGAGCCCTAGGTGCGCGTGCGATTTAGGATGGAATCTGGTATTTATAATGATGCGACTGCCGTCTGGCGGACCATTTGACTGAATTGACCGAAATGAACTGGATCATGGTAACATGTTTCAGAAGGTTTCCAAAACGTGCAGATATTTATATATTTATTAATCATGGCAGACTTTTCAAACCCTTTCCAAACTCTATCTAAATTCTAATCGTATTCCTAATAGAAACAGGACGGCAGACGACGGAGTCTTTATTAAACGGCTGGCAACGTATCATCGACTTATTTGATCTTGCGGATGATCATAAGTGGCGGCGGTAGACGAGCAAGGAGTTAGCTGTCCTTGCTCGTTTTCAATTCTAGCATATTATTAACGTTACCTTTTAAGGACTTCAAGTTTAGTGCTACGTGCATGGCCGGAATTGGCACAGGACCGATCAAAATAGCCAATTTTGACGTCGGAGGCCAAGACCTACCTTGGGTCGCTGAGCCAGCGTAGTAAGTTACCTTTTAAGTGCATCGTCAACACCCCAGCCGTTCACACGTATGTAACTTTCTTCTACAATCATGACAGATTGCATGCCCATAAGCAATCCGTTACAGAACAATACACAATTGTAATACTTATTCTGTAATCGTCTTCTGGGAATTATTGGCGTTATTAAAGTGTCATCATCTGGTTTGTACTATCAGCGGTTGTGTAATAAGATTTCTAGTGCTTAGTTGATGTTGTTATAAGACATTTTATCATCATAATTAACTGATGGAATGGACTTGTCACTCACAGGCATTGCTCACAGGGGACAGACAATAGAGGACATCAAAATACATGCGAGTCTGGATTTCTAAGCGCAAATCAATTATTTAAGTTTACTGTCAATATCCTAGATTATAATCTGTGGTTGAAGAGTTTTATTTCAATTAAATCCTTTATTTTAACAATTGGGTAGCAGTGTGCGACTTTTATATACCATTGGTAGTTTAGCTTTGAGATAAGTTAGCAACAATTCAAATATATAAAAAATATTTGTAAATATAACGTTTTGCAAAAAAAAATCTTAAAATTTGTTCTAAAAATTCAGTGATTGCCCACCCCCTCTAAATACTAAATGGAATGTTTTTACTCGTATATGACATGATAACTGCTTCAAATGATACATCAAAGCTTTAACTAGCTCGTTGCTTAGCTTTCACATTCAAAAAATAAAATAAAAGTGACACAATCATTAAAACTACTAAGTGTATCCGATTTTCCTAAGGAATTCGAGTTTTTTGAAGAGACGAACACCTGCTGTGCAAAAACAGCCATTATAATATATATTTTTTAAAATGTTGACAAATTTCTTATTTAGAATTCTGCTAAAGAGTACTCTAGTGTTATTTAACGGATTTAATTCAAAACTACTCCTTTGAAAATAAGTTAAAATCTACGTTAACCTTAAACCTGGCTATCACTGTACCCTGGGCAATCACTGTCTCGGTTCCCCTACTTACCGGGAAGCCCCGTCAATATAAAATATTGTTACGCATTTTTATAAAATTTACAAAATAATTAATTAATTAAGCATATCTATTTTATTTTTGTATTTTTTATTTTCCAAGCGCGTTTTAACGGGCCTATTATTTTTAGCCAAAGATCGGTCGAAATGGCAAACATTTGGAGAAGCTTATGTCCAACACTGGATTGAACTGAGTTACGGTCGTCGATCTCCGCTCCTTATGTCCACTCCATCCAACGAGTAGGTACATTAGACCGGCTCGACCGGAGTGATGCGCCACGACCTTATAGTAGACGGGCGTGAAGCAGCGCCTGTGCTTTTTTTCATCGAGTGAATAAGGGTACCGAAGGCCTAATTTAGGTTAAAGGGGGTTAAAAGTTGGCAATCGCTTACCATGTGATCCTTCTCCTTATCTGCCCCTTATCAAATATCAATAAAAGTGCAAAAATAGCGCTTATGTCTCAGACATATGGCCGGCCAAAGTCCAAAAAAGGTAGCTCCATATGACGCCGTGTATACAAACAGACATACCTACTAACATACATCTGACGTTGGTGAAACTCTGTAGCATTTGTGTACTTACTGTACGCCCGAACAGGTGACATTTCGTAGTAGGTTTTTTCTACTAAATGTAGTAGAAACATGTTTGTCCTCCAATATTGGAAGGTCGCATTCATTCGCTAATGAGTAAACTAAGGCTTGACGACCAGTGAAAGAGTACGACAGTATATTTTACGCTATACTTTGCATAATTTTTAAATTACTAGCATGTTTTGTTATTAATAAAAAGTATAAAGTGCAAATCATAATTTAGATAAGAAGACGGATCACCTGATGGTAAGTCACCTATGAAGACTCGTAACACCAGTAGTGTACTTTTAACAAGTACGGTACAGTCAGCCACACATCAGGTTACCACAACTTGTAAAAATTTCTTAATTGATATTCAACCTAATAAAACCGATTGAAGACAATTGCCTGTGCTGTGTTTCGCCGAGTGTTGTTCAGAATGGTGATAGAACACGTGGTTAAAGGGATGAAAATGTTCACAGATACACCCTGTATGTCGTGCTCAACTTTACTCTCATAAAAAAGTTACATAAAACTTAATGTTTAATACTGTAGGTATCTTTTTGATTTGAACTTTTTTAACTATTGTAATTTGTGGAGTCCCAGTGGAGCACAAGCCTAAAGGCTCCACAGACATTTGTTGAGTGCACGCGCACATATTTGCTTAGTTTACCTTACTATCGCAGGTTTCATAGAATCATAGTGAATTTGATATTAAACTCCAAAAGAAATCGCATTTTATGGAGATGTAGTACATACCTACTTTCTCCGACATACGAGTATTATATTAATTGTTATCATAATAGTTGATAGTAGGGGTTTTGTTGATATCACCCAAAGTTTAGACGTTGGAAGAGTCACGTGATAGTTCAGAGATCGTGTAGCAACGCCCCTGTACCGAGTGATTCAAGCAAGGACCAAGTATCATATGGACTGGACACGCAAATAATAATATTCGTGTAAACGGAACAACTAGGTATACAGAAATCGCTAAGAGTAAAAGAGACAGAATCACGATTTTTTGTCTTTGTCAGAGTTCCACTTTTTTGATAGGCTCAGTTCTGTCAGTTGTGAACTGCGCCCAGCAAAGCTAGTTGCCATAGTAACCCATAGTAATTAAGTGCAATTTTTGTTCGTATTTTTACTACCGTAATAACCAACCAAATTCGGTCGTAGTAAGAGATAACAGGCTACCGTGCTGAAGTAATCTTCAGTCACATCGATCCGCCATTTTGTAGTTATTTTACATTTGGCCGAGTTATATAGATATCTGTCCCTTACGGTGATACGCGCTTAGCCACTCTATTTTGATACTTTCTCTAAGGATTCGAGTAAATGTACCGAAAGCGCAATCGCGCAAAAAGGTTGGCGGCGCTCATGTAACATCGCAAGTGTTGCGGGTGTCTATGAGCGGCGGCAACATCAAGTGATCCGTCTGCTTGTCTGCCACTTATCACATAAAACAAACGTGAATACCAGTGCGTTTTATGCGACAGTTTCTAAGAAGAAACGCTAAACATAGCCGCCAAATGTGAATTTGTCGTCAGCCTTAAAATACAAGACAATGTCACAAACGCATACTAAATCATAGAGCACCTGAATGGCGCACATTAGAAGTCAAATCACGCGCATGTATACAGCCATAACCAGCGAGCATACAACCTCATTCAAAATTGAACCTTATTGCTACGCATCAAGGAGTGTTTATGTTGTAACACAAGACGTAGACTTTTTACTCGCGTTTGTATGTGTACAACCAGCCTCGTTACCTGTGAACCTTATTGCTTTATAGTTAAAGTCGACGTGTTTAGTTAAAGTGCCACTGTTATCTCTAGGGGAATAGCTACTATCTGTCGTACGGCGACTGTTGAGCATTCAGTCAAATTATTACTTAGTTACGTTCCAGCTATCAATCAAGTTTTATGAAAATAGTTAATTTATAACTCAATGCTGATTTAACTACGTGAAAAAATGGGTTTTAACACTTAAAGTAAGGGTCGATTTACAAATGCAGAACAATAAAATCTCTTCCAATTTAAATTACCTTGAGTTTTTCTATGAAAAACATTCTCAGTGTCATCCCGAAGTCTGGGGGTCTACTCCGCCAAACGATATCGAATTATTAGTAACGATACGTCAGTTCATACAAAAGCCCTACTCTAACACAGCTTAAAATACGAATAATTGAATTTGACAGCTTCACAAACGTCAAATCCACGAACATTCCGACGACTCTCTGATGGCTATCGTTAAGATATCTCGAGACGGTACTCTTAACGATACCATCAGAGACGTCGTCGGAATGTTCGTCGATTTGACGTTTGTGAAGCTGTCAAATTCAATTATTCGTATTTTAAGCTGTGTTATAGTAGGGATTTTGTATGAACTAACGTATCGTTACGAATAATTCGATATCGTTTGGCGGAGTAGACCCCCAGGAAGGTGGTACCTTGGAAATCACGCTTAGTAAATAAGTAGGTAAGTAACTAAAACATTTAGATCTTGGGCTCGTACCCGATTTCTATTCGGTCATATTACACTGGTGTCCCATCAAATTAAGAGAGAGAGCACCTGTGTTTGCGTACACACTTATTTTCTTTGGAAAACAGCTGTTTTAATACAAACGTTCCCTCAAAGATTATTTCAAAGCTAATAACGCTACGCTGTTATAAAGTTGACATTTTTTATGCGATTTCCAAAAGTCATAGAAAACTGTGTAGATGTTTACAGATACACTCTAAATTATTACCCTGTATTATAAAAATACCGTGCGAAGCCTGGGCTACTAAAATAATAATTGTTTCTATGTCTAGCTGACACCTTGTAGCTAAAATCAGTCAAGTAGGTATGTTTTCCCCCTGCCCTATCATTAGCCAGCAACAACCGCCGTGATGATCACAGGTATCGAGATGATCAATCACACGGTAACCATTGTACTCTTCCATCGCAGTCATCGCGGCAGGGACAGACAAGGACGGGGTATAATGAGCTCTGTGACGTAGAAAAGACATCAACGAGCGCTAGGTTGAATTTCAAATTTTAAAACAATAATTTAAAAATATAGTTTTATTTCGAACATAGCTTGGGTTTGTGATCACCAGTCTGCATAAGGCAAGCGTGGTTTAGCCTAATCGTGATTAAAAGTAATTCCATCATGCGTAACGATGACTTGATTTCTATGGTATACAATGTAAAGGGAAATGTATCTCTGCACATTTACATCCCTTTAATTGCGTGTTCTATCAACCATACTGAACAACATTAGTTTTGTGACTTACCGAAACTTGCAAAAAATCAACTTTTCTGCTGTCTTATACGCCAAAGGTCGTGGGTTCGATATTAATGTTTTCCAGGGTGGGGATCGAACCCACAACCTTCGGCGTATGAGGCAGGGTCATTACCAAATGCGCCATCCGGCCAGTCAAACTTAGACTAATAGTTTTTCTCTTCCATCCTTTTGCAACTAATCTCCGAACGTGATCTTTAGAATGAGATGCAAACAAGATGCAGCGTAAAGGTCGGACAAATTTAGCACCATTTAAAACAATACTTGTGGCTCACAGATTAGATCTACGGGCCACGGCAAAAATACTAGCAGTTAAAGCTATTTGCGCTTAAAAGGGTAATTAAAGTTTATTTGCTTTGTAGTTTGAGTTCGTTTGAATGGTTTAAAATTATGTAACTCAAGGCTTTAAATGGTTTCTCTTTTAAAACTTTAGAAGTCAACAGTGTTTCACTTTGATAAACGCAAATAAGTCACACAATATCTCATACATGAAGTAGCTTGAGCACTTATGTTATTTGTAACAGACTACATTCAGGAAACACAAATATAATACTTAAATACATATACAGAATACCTTAAATCCTTAAGTAAACATATTTTACTTATAGAGACATTCTTTCTTTTTTTAAGAATTAAAACTGCATTCAGTTATTTTAAATTTTCTTGTGAAGAAAATAAAGATTGTTCATTTTACTCCACCAATCAATTAATGAATTCGTAACACAGTACTTAACGTCGTAAGGCTCAGTAGCGCTTCCATTAGTTGATAACTAAAACTGACATCACGTAATCTATTGCCCTGTCTCTTTCAAATGCATCAAAATGAAAGAGACAAAGCGATAGTTTTCGATAGCGAGGATAGTATTTCAAACTCATGGTAAGGCTACAGACAGCAGACATAATAGAAAATCAATTGTTTTTGGGTTTTACGACGTAACGTCAACAGCCATGATGTATCTGAAGTTTAGCGGGTAATAACTTAACCGCAATAACTGGTAATAATAACTTAGTTCAGATGCACCGTAAGTAATCCTGTAATTAACTATTCTAATGTTAGTTACCATAAAAGTTTAAAACAACAAACTAAAAATTATGATAATCCGCGCTAATTTGCGACGTAACTGTCGCCACAGCAACAAAGCCAAGATAAATGCGATGTACAACAACGTAAAGAGGTTGTAATGACCGAGAGTTACGACTGTGAAAATAACATTTATCCGTGGGGAACAATTTTAGACAAAGAGTAAAACAATAAAAATAAACGCAGACAAGAATAGGTATAAACGTTTGGACGAATAATTCATTGTTAATTTTTCTTAGAGTTTGGCACAGTGAGATTTGGGCAGTGAAACATGTTTTAGATCGGAGTTTACTAAACCATACTAAACGCAAATACTCGTGGCAGATAGTAGATTATTTCGTTCGTTAATAATGAGTGGTGTAAAACAGTTAACTTGTTCAAAATGGTTAGTAAGTTTAGAGGGTTAACTTTTTTATGTGATAGGTGGCAGACAAGCCGACGGATCACCTGATTTACGACAAACGCCTGGTAAGCGATTGCCGCCGCTCATAGACACCCGCAACATTCCATGGGTCACTCCACTCGACGGGTCACAACAATTCATTCGCACAATGACTAACAAGATTGAGTAATGATTTTACTCGAAATTATTATGTAGCTATTTATATTTTAGTTATTTAACGTCGTAAGTCCAAGACAGCAGACACAATAGAAAATCAATTGTTTTGTGCCTTTTAAAAGGCTTTTGGGTGTTACGACGTTAAATTTAGTTATTTTATGTTATTTTGGTTCCAAATAAACATTACTTGTTCCTTTTTATATAACACTAATTGAATTGAATCTTCTCTGATTGAATTCTACACTGTGAGTCAGTTAGTATGTGTAGACAATGTGTAATTAGACAACAATATACAATTTACTAATTCCAAACGAAAGTTGTTGCTTTCACTATGCTAAACCGAGATCTAGTGATGCGCGATGCCGCCTCTTTGTTTAAAGATATACTATACCGGGACTGAGAGGTCTCTTAACCGTTTTTTGCTTGTTTCACTTATTGTTAGAGATAACATTGGTTAAAATTTGAATGTATAGTCAAGGTAATTTAAAAAGTTTTTGGATTATAAAAGTGTATCTAGACTTTCGTCTATTGTGCCAGTGATAATATTTACCGTGCTTGGACGTATCATCCAAAATGACTGCTACTTTGAACATTGAAGGGTACAGGAAAGAGTGAAAGGTCAGCGTTTCCGAGGCATTTCACCTACAAAGTGGACAGACAGTATCAAATCTGCTACAAAGTGCCACCAACACAGAACGTTGGGAATGTCTCACAAAAGCCGCTATAGTATGTCTGCGTGTCGTACTCAGACATAACCACGACCACTCTATCAGGAGTAAGTATACGACTGAGAAGAAGATCTAGATGGTATGTATCAATTAGACGGGGAAGGGGGTTCCACAAAATTGTTACAAACATCATGTGATAAATTTTCACTCAGTCTATGTTTCCCACTGTGCACATTTATCTAATATTAACTGCATTGTGTATGCATTGACTGTAGAGAAAATAAAGATTAAAAAAAAACTATCTCTAAACTCTGATTTTACTCATGCGGAGTAAACTGACAGATGTCAATGTGTCATCCCCATACATTGTTACTCAATTTGACAGATGCAAAATGTCAAAATGTATAGAAACTTGACATTTGCATTTGTCAGTTTACTCCACATGATTAAAAATCAGAGTATAAGTAGCCAGTTTTGTAAAGGCGATGGGTTCGAATGCCATTTAGAATGAACTTTCACATCACTAAGGCGTTTGAGTCACCCGCCCACCTTTGGGCTCCTAATGCTTTGGGTATCTTGCGAGCTTTCGCGGTAGGTACTTACTGGCTTAAGGTTATGCAGTATTATGAGTAACCATTGGAATGTTTTCTTTTCTTTATGTGATAGCAGACGAGCAGACAGATCACCTGATGGTAAGCGATTGCCGTCGCCCAAAAACATCTGCAACCAGTTACAAGTGCGCTGCCAACCTTTTACCCCCTTTCTCCCCAATTGGGCCTCCAGTGCCGTAACTCACTCGACGAGACACGCTGGCGCAGGCGTAACTTCGGGCCGGTCTTCTGTGAGTCCGCGCTATCACTCAGGTCGAGCCGACACGATTCATGCTAAAGCGTGGTCTTCCACGCTAAAATGTTCATAAGTACATGCGGTATTATAGACTGGCCGCATGGCGCATTTGGTAATAACCCTGCCTCATACGCCAAAAGTCGTAGGTTCGATCCTCACCCTGGATAAACATTCTTGTGATGAACACTTGTGTTTGTTCAGTGTCTGGGTGTTTTTTAAGTAAAGTATCATACTGTCCCACTGCAGGGCAAAGGCCTCCATCATAGAAATCATGTTATCACTACCATGATGAGATTAGGCTTAATCACCACGCTTGACGCACGTTGCTTAAGTATTACGAGTAAATTTGTATTTCCTCTGTTGTCTGATATCTGTAACACAAGTGCTTAAGCTACTTAGCACGGAGTCATTTATTGTTTTTTAATGTTAAATAAATAAATTCACACAACATCTTATACATTGACCTGACTCCGTACTAAGTAGCTTATGCACTTGTGTTACAGATATCAGACAACAGAGGATAACAAATATAAGACTTAAATACATATATAACACCCAGACACCGAACAAACACAAGTGTTTCATCACAGCGAATGTTTGTCCAGGGTGGGGATCGAACCCACGACCTTTGGCGTATGAGGCAGGGTCACTACCATTGCGTCAACCGGCCAGTGGGTCAATATATGAAGTGTTGTCTGAATTTATTATTATCATTTATTATTTTGTCAACTACAAGTCTTTGATCTTATCATTGTGTAGCAAAGGGAAGGTTTTGTCCATACTAGTTATCTCTTCTAAGAGATCGCATTGTCTTGTATTATTGTATTTGTCCTTTGACATTATGCTGTTTCCGTAACAGCATATAAAGGATAAAAATCTTTGATATAGACCGACGTATCACCAGGTCCGCCACCAGCTGTTTCGGCGCCCGCGTGCAATACCGATTATATTATGTATTATGTGGTATGCAATAAATGATTATGATTATGCCGCCCTAGTCTCCATACTAACCAGCTACTGCTGAGAAGTCGCTCAACTTGCCGCCCGCGTGCGTCGCACGCGTTGCACGCCCGCTTGCGCCGGCCCTGCGTATCAGCACCCTCTGACCAGTTGGCCGTGTAAGGTTGATACCCGCTGCCAAATTTCACCACCGTACTACACACCATAAACTTGGGTTCCATCCATACCACCTGGATGGTTGGCAATCCTCTACCGTGCGCTTTACACGACACTTTCTGCCACGCACCTCCTCATTGTGGAATCAACTTCCCGCAGCTGTATTTCCGAACCGGTACGACATCCAAATCTTCAAGAAACGAGCCTATACCTTCCTAAAGGGCCGGCAAGCATCGCATCCTGGTGTAGCTGATGTCCATGGGCGGCGGTGTTCATTTACCATCGGGTGACCCGCTTGCTCGTTTGCCTTCCTATACTATATATAAAAAAAAAGTACAGCTGGAAGGATAAAGTTGAGAAAGATTTGCGTGGACACCAGGTCAGGACTGGCAAGAGAGGTGGCGCAGGACCGACCTAGATGGAAGCTCTTATTGTCGAAGGCCAAGGCTCACTTTGAGTTAGTTTCCTAGTTATATGCTCGCATATTCAGTGTCTGGGTGTTATAAGTGTTTAAGTATTATATTTTGTGTTTCCTCTGTTATCTGATATGTGTAACACAAGTGCTTAAGCTACTTATTACGGAGGTAGGTCAATATATGAGGTGTTTTATGAATTTATTTATTCACCACGTATCGCAGTTAATATAAAAAACAAAAATAAAAACCAGGAAAACAGTATGTTAACTTCAACCACACACGAACCGGCACGATTCCGATCGATCTAGCGGGAAGTGCGTTTGCGCACGTAGTAATTACCCAAAAATGCGCCCCGCCTCGAGACGGCGCCTTTCATCGCCGTAACAATGATTAAAGCTGTGTTTTATGCTAAGGTGCATAATGCAGAAAATGGCAGTGAGCGATACTCAACCTAGGCGTGAGGTGTGATTTGCAAGAGGTTGCGGCGCTTCTCATCGCGAAAATTAAGGAATGAGGCTGTGTGTTAAGAGAAGAACCTACCTACATAATGAAAAAATACAATAAATATCTACCTTATTAGCGTGTGTGTGTTAAAATGCACCTTAAGAGATTTAGAGTCTTGTAATTCTAATGGTAATCTGCTACTGACATGACATTTGCAGCTCTAATAAACTGAACCATGATATGTTTTGTGTAATTCTTTTAATTGGAAAACTTAAAATGAATGAAGGGAACCAAAAATTAGATTTTATACCAAAAAGATAGTTCATCATCATCATCAGCAACCCACACTCGTCCACTGCTGGACATAGGTCTAGAGGAGACACGCTAGGTACCGCTTCCGATTTTCGGCCACTCTCATCCAGCCCACACCAGCCAGCCTTCGAATGTCATCATCCCATCTAGTCGCTGGGAGTCCAACACTACGCTTACCGAGTCGCGGTCTCCACTCAAGCACTTTACCTATCAATATCAGGAAATAAAAGATAGTTATTTCCTGATATTGGTAGGTATACAATGATAATATTGGTAGCTCCTGATATCCTCATATACTTTACTGTTATGTTTTTTATAGTGTATATTGAAGAGACGCTCCGAGGCAATCGTGTAGGATCGACCCAGGAGATTATAGGGGAAACAGACGGTATAGTTTGTATTTAGTGTTTTATAAAAACACCTTATTTAACAAGAACAAAACAATAAATAAAACAAAACATTTTTTTTATTCTCAAGAGATTTCTAAAGAGTCATCCAATGGAGTTTTAACTGACACATTCACACACTTAAATACAGGATTAATTTCGATTATCCTCGCGCCAAAATGTGCTAGGTATAATGTCCTCCTAGCCGATAAAACGGCTACGGCAGCCAATCTCAACGATCAGTCATCGACGCAGGATATTTATAGTGCACAAGTGTGTGTGCAAACACTTGTGCACTCTCTATTCTCTTACCCACATTTCTCGATGGGACACCAATATGACACCGATGTGACACGACTGAAGAATCAGGCGCCGGACCAACAGCTTAACGTGCTTTTTTTATGTGATAGGTAGCAGACGAGCAGGCGGATCACCTGATGGTAAGCAATTGCCGCCGCTCATGGACACTTGCAACACCAGTTGAGTTACAAGTGCGCTGCCAAACTTTTATCCCCTTCCCCCCGGGTGGGCCTCCGGTACCCTCAGTCACTCGGCGAAACACAGCACAGGACGGACGGTTAGATTTCGGACTGTCGCTGAAAATTTTTCAATTCGCACATCACTAGTGAGCAATCAGCTGATAAGGATATTAACCTTTGACCGCTCCTTCTGGAATAGTTACCGCCCCAGTGTTGAGCCACAATCGTTTACATACAAAATTTATAAATGAACTAGCGGCCGCCCGCGACTTCGTCCGCGTGGAAAAGTAACTTTTTACCCCCCTTTCAACCCCCTTTTCGCAATAAAAAGTAGCCTATGTTCTTTCTCAGGGTCTAGATTATCTGTATACCAAATTTCATTTAAATCCGTTGAGTAGTTTTGGCGTGAAAGAGTAACAGACAGACAGACAGAGTTACTTTCGCATTTATAATATTAGTATTATTTAGTACTAGCGGCCGCCCGCGACTTCGTCCGCGTGGAAAAGTAACTTTTTACCCCCCTTTCAACCCCTTACAACCCCCTTTTCGCAATAAAAAGTAGCCTATGTTCTTTCTCAGGGTCTAGATTATCTGTATACCAAATTTCATTTAAATCCGTTGAGTAGTTTTGGCGTGAAAGCGTAGCAGACAGACAGACAGACAGACAGACAGACAGAGTTACTTTCGCATTTATAATATTAGTATGGATATAGTATAATAGTATATTATATAGTATGGATGGAATACGGTATGATTGTTTATCTTTTTCTTAATTATAATTAGAACAACTTAGGTAGATAGATAGATATTCTTTATTGCACAGAAACGGTATACATGAGTGAAACAACAGCAATAAACAGTACGATGAGGCGGTCTTATCGCTTGTAGCGATTTCTTCCAGCCAACCTTTAGGTACAGTCAACTTCAAAAATATGTTTACACTTTAGGACCTTGTCACAATACATATTATGTATAAGAACGACTTCTTATCTTATGTCTTATGTATTGTGACAAGGTCCTAAAGTGTATACATATTTTTGAAGTTGACTGTACCTTATACTTAACACTTAGAAGGTACACATTATTTTCTTTTATAGTTATTACCTCCTTTTTGTTACCTGTATATGAGAGCAATAAACATTTTTTTTTATTTATCACTTAGGTACCTAAATACCTACCTATCCCTGGCATTTTTTTATTTCCTTTTTGTTTATCAATGATCCCTGGCTGATAATTGTATATTCTTTGTCCGAGGTCAGTGGGACAACGCGGTCACCCACGGCTCCCATATGCTATCGGCGTTCGTGCAAGATATCGGTCTCTTGAAATCTCGATTGCATTGTACGGCTTACGGCTGTATTTATGTTACAAAGGTTGTATAATGGCGGCATAAACGTACCACAAGGGCTGAATGGAAACCAAATTGGTGGTGTAGAGAAATTTGCAATTATATGTGAATGGCTTATTATGATATTTGGTAACGTTTAAGAATTCGGCAGTCGAAGTTTTGGATGGCATTTATTGTTGTAATATTGGCATAATGTATAAAAGCAAGTATAATACTCGTGAACTCGTCGTGCAATAAAAAGGTTTTGTTGTCAGATGTTACTTAACCTTAAGTACCTAGTGAATTTTGTGCAATGAAGTATGTCAATCTATCTACCACATTTTGAATCACAATGACTAGATATTTCATCATATTCTTAAAAAGTAGTGGCCCACCCTCACTTCGTTTTAGGATATTAGTTTCAACCTATACCAATAGATGGCGCTTGGTGTCTATTACATCACACTGGCGACAGCTATCTGAACTTCGCAATACAGTTAAGGAAGAAGACCAGCTGAATCATTGGTACGCGAAAAAAAATAGTCTATACAAATTGCCTCGGTCTGATGATCGATTTGTGTAAAATGCAGCTTTTTTGCGATTTCAGTGTTGGATCCATGCTGAAAGATGCTCAGTTTCATGAACTGAGCTACAATTGTATATTTTCATATTTAGTTATTTTATTGATAGTTTTACACCTACATAAAAATCATTTTAAACAAGCAAGATATGACTAACTATGAAATAAGATAAAACTCACACACAGAATCTAAAAAAACCAAAAATGTATGAATGTTAAGTACAGTCGTATAGTTGACTGTAGTTGATTTACCTATGTCAATTGCTCTACCCGCACTAAAGAATCCAAATTACTTTCTTATACGAATAGACATGAATAGAATAACCATTTTGATATTATCTTGTTTAGAGTAGATACTTTTGAATAACAAGTTATACTTAACAACTTTGTTTTTCCCAAGTTCCGAGTAGGCAGCTGTTTGGATTATGAGTAAAGGCTCTATTTCCCTGCGTAAAAAAGCGCCATTAGCGTTGTTTGTGGAGCATGCGCCGGCGCAGGTCAGCCGCTGACCCGTGAGTCATCGCGTTGGGTAACCAACCTTCGCTATTTGGTACAGACAACCACATGTGCTTTGGCGTAGGTACCCAGGTCTGTGCCCTGGTTCAAAGCTAGTAACAAGCAGCTAGGTGCTTTTATAGAATAAAAAAATAATATTTAAAATAGGTGTGTTTTTACATAAATTCTTTAACTACCTGCCTAGGTCTTTTTGTGATAGGTGGCAGATGAGCAGACGGATCACCTGGTAGTAAGCGGACACCTGCAACACCAGTAGAACTACTAGATAAGTTACATTAGTAGGGACGTCAACATTGTAGAAAAATATTTCTTTCGGGATAGCTCCCCTGTAGTTCGTGATTTTTTGTATCATTTGGTGAATCGTTATTTATTTACACCTGTATAGTCCATTTAGCTGACTGACAGAAGTCTTAGCAATAATTTTTGCCTAATTTACAATTTATTTTTCACTAAAACTATTACTAGGCAACCACTACTAGGCAAAAGTGAACAGGCATCTTCTAGGAAAACGCGTGTCATCCTAGACCTCATCGTCACTTCCATCAGGTGCTATGTGGTCAAGCATTGGCCTACAGTCTAATAAAAAACACACATACTATGAAATAATGTTCAAAGATATTTTTTACAAGTTGATGCGAAATTAACTGCCTTAGCTAAAGAAAAACAAAGTTCAATGAACATCAGAGCATAACACATCGGAATGTGATGAAAGCAGATTTGTATTGCGACGGATGACATGGGAAATGCCAATAGCTCAATGCTCATCTGTGCGGTTGTTTTTGCGCGCGAGTGTACAAGCGTGAGTGCGTATGCGCCGCCGGGATGCCACCGAGATTTTTGTTGTAATGAGGTATGTTACTTGGAGAACGCGACTTGTGTTACTCAACGTGGAATTAAGTGAAGAATATAGATGTATGATATATTGTAAATGTAATAATAGGTACCTACACGGTGTATCTCGAACATTAATGTCCCTTTAACCACGTCTTCTACTAATCATTCTGAACAAGATTCGTTGAAATACTTTTGGAAATTTAGTTCTTTCAGTAAGTACTGAACGACTCGCCGGATGGCGCATTTGTTAGTGACCCTGCCTCATACGCCAAAGGTCGTGGGTTCGATCCCCACTCTGGACAAACATTCGTGTGATGAACACTTGTGTTTGTTCAGTGTCTGGGTGTTATCTGGGTGTCTCTGTTGTCTGATATCTGTAACCACAATTGCATATGCTACTTAGTACGGAGTCAGGTCAATGTATGAGATGTGTGAATTTCAAGTACACGCAACGTATAGGTTTCTTTACAATGTTACACCTTCAAAATATATAGCAGAAAACGACTGTAATAAGTAAACACCCGCTTACAAATACCACCGCGATGTAAAATTAAAAAGCTAATTAACTTGCAAATTAAATGACGCCTCCGCGGTTGAGTAAATAGACAAAAAATTAGTGTTGTGTTTGCGGGCCATTGCTCACTCAAGACTTGTCTTGCCTCTGACGTCAAAGTTTGCATTTTAACAATAAATAATCCACATTAATATTTTAACAATAAAATAATCGACATGTTTCAAGATTCTATCCATATATATAAGCAAAGT
The DNA here is from genome assembly GCA_014851415.1 of Cnaphalocrocis medinalis. NCBI lineage: Eukaryota > Metazoa > Arthropoda > Insecta > Lepidoptera > Crambidae > Cnaphalocrocis > Cnaphalocrocis medinalis. The sequence goes on from CM026292.1 coordinate 13,781,813, forward strand.
GACAAAATTCTGAAGGATTGTGAAACGAAATATAATGACCGTTATTTTATTTTATTTTAGTCTAATTTACTTTCAAATGCCGTATTTACCTACGAACATAAAAGGCATATTTTCTTGTAGGTTATGATTCTGATATGCTTTTTTTGTCAGAGACTTAAACTGTTTATGTGTTGGTGATCTTTAGCAATAAATAAATAAATAAAATAATAATAGCGCGTGAAAAATGATTTCGATGCAAGACGTCAAAACGAGAAGAAAATTGACAGTAAAAAATTACAAATAAGTTTTCTTAAAGTTAGCGGCCAGTGCTGCGCGTAGGCCGCATAGCGCCGCTATAGTTTCATGCGTGTATCCTCGACAATGCAGGTGGTGTGATGAACATCGAATGTTAGGATCAAAGTTAAAGTCCTATTGACATTAAGGCAGAGAAGGAAATGAATGACCTGATGGTAAGTTATGCCCTTCATGGACATATGCAGCACCAGAGGAGCCATCGAAAGCGTGCCACTGGCTTTCAAAAAGGTCATAATAAAAGGAATACTCTTGTTTTTTTTTAAGATTTGAAGGTTCATTGATCCAGAAACAACAGAAAGGCGATAAATGTGGAAAGCGAGATGGTGAACTACATAGTTAGTGTGGAGCGTTGTAGGAAAGTCTATTTTATCTCTAGTCTTGCATCTTAACAAGGCAAGAGTACCAGCTCACTCGTCAAAGGGGGCCGCCTTTGAAAGATCACTGGATTAATATGCATTGTACTTTATATTCTTTTAAGGGCGATTTGATGAATAAAACAATGCGGTTAAGTTTTCTTTTTATATGTGCGATTAACATGATTATTTTTGTGCAATAAAAGACTTTTTGTCCGGTTAAGTTAAAGCCAGGAGGCCATTCTCTGTTTTTCGCTTTCTATATCGAGTCGACTTCATGGAACGCCAATAGGAGAAGATGAGGAATGTCGACTGTAATCTGTGTTCTCCTATTGGTTGGCGTTCCATGAAGTCGACTCGACAGTAGAAGGCGAAAACCGAGAATGGGCCTCCAAGAGACTACTTTTGCTTTACGTAGGATGTTTCTAATCTATGTGTTTTTTTATATGTGATAGGTGGCAGATGAGTAGATGGATCACCTGCTGTAAGCAATGCTGCCGCCCATAGACACCTGCAACACCAGTAGAGCACAAGTGCGCTGCCAACCTTTAACCCCCCAATTGACCTCCGGTACTCCTCACTCACTCGGCGAAACACAGCGCAGGCACCTTCACGCCGGTCTTCTGTGAGGCCGTGGTATCACAACGGTCAAGCCGGTCTATTCATGCCAACGCGTGGCTCTCCCGCGTTAATATTACGTCTCGAGATAAAAGAGGTTAGGTCCATTTTTTTTTATGTGATAGGTAGCAGACGAGCAGGCGGATCACCTGATGGTAAGCAATTGCTGCCGCTCATGGACACCTGCAACACCAGTGGAGTTACAAGTGCGCTGCTAACCTTTAATCCCTTTCCCCCCCCGGGTTGGCCTCCGGTACCCTCACTCACTCGGCGAAACACAGCACAAGGACTGCTTCACGCTGGTGGTGAGGCAGTGGTATCACTCCGGTCAAGCCGGCCCATTCATGCCGAAGCGTGGCTCTCCCACAGTCCATGAGATAAGCCGACGTTATTCATCAGTTAAGACAATGTTTCCACGCTTGTATTTTATATTATCCATGTCTGACTAATTATATATTAATTGCAGCCATAAAATAGACATAAAGTCGTCGTTTGTTTGTCTAACACTAAGTTTTTTACTCGAAAGCCATAAAAATATGGTATTTATTGCGTAACACTCGTTCTAGACATCTATCTGTGAGTGTCGGTGAACAATGTTTCTCAAAGAGATTAAATCATAGAGACCCCAGATACAGCCACAAAATAAAGACTGACACAGAAGGCTGACTGCCCACTAAGAGCTAAAAATATATCATGTACTCACGCATCCGCACTAACGGGCAAAAACGCCTTTTCGACCACATTAATCCTAACTTAGGACATAAGATTGTCGAACTGTCGAGGTCTGTGGTAGAGGCCACGCGCTTATGTGCTCATGCCGGGCAACAACCCTAGCATATGTCAACGTAGGCTTCCCGCAAAGCAAGTAATGCTTTAGCACTACGTAGTTCAGCAACGTTGTAGCAGTCGTTCTCTTGCATGAACTCCAGTAACATTAGATAGTTTACTCTTGGCAAGTTTCTACTATCAGCAACTTGAAATCCGTCGGAAACTTTCATTTAAATAGATGTATGGGAAAAAGGGAGGTTATAATTCTATGACAGATGCAAGACAAGAAATGTCAATATTGTCAATTATGTATGTTTTGACGGTTTGTTTATAGCAAAGTAATGTACGTAATTTGGCGCTTACGTCTGTTTAGAATACGAAGGATTAAAATATGTTTTTTAGGTATCTTATAAACATAATTTCGAAAAAACAAAAAATATGGGTCGCTTTATTTTATATCTACTTTCATATAAAACAATAATATAGACATGCAATGAAATGTTGTCAATTTAACAATATAATAATACGCGTGTAAAATGATTTCGGAGCAAGACGTCAAAACGAGAAGAAAATTGACAGTAAAAATTTACAAAAAAGTTTTCTTAATGTTAGCGGCCAGTGCTGCGCGTAGGCCGCATAGCGCCGCTATAGTTTCATGCGTCTTGGCGTGTATCCTCGAGAATGCAGGTGGTGTGATGAACATCGAATGTTAGGATCAAAGTCAAAGTCCTATTGACTTCAAAATAGCCGTAGCTTTTGTATGAGATAGGGGGCAGAGAAGGAAATGAATGAACTGATGGTAAGTTATGCCCCTCATGGACATATGCAGCACCAGAGGAGCCATCGAAAGCGTGCCATTGGCTTTCAAAAAGGTCTTATTAAAAGGAATACTCTTGTTTTTTTTTAAGATTTGAAGGTAGCATTGATCCAGAAACAACAGAAAGGCGATAAATGTGGAGAGCGAGATGTAATGAACTACATAGTCAGTGTGGAGCGTTGTAGGAAAGTCTATTTTATCTCTAGTCTTGCATCTTAACAACACTAGGCAAGAGTACCAGCTCACTCATCAAAGGGGGCCGCCTTTGAAAGATCACTGATTAATATGCATTGTACTTTTATATTCTTTAAAGGCGATTGAGAATAAAACAATGCGGGTTAAGTTTTCTTTTATATGTGCGATTAACATGATTTTTTGTGCAATAAAAGACTTTTTGTCTGGCTAAGTTAAAGCCAGGAGGCCAATTCTCGGTTTTCGCTTTCTATATCGAGTCGACTTCATGGAACGCCAATAGGAAAATATGAGAAATGTCGACTGTAATCTGTGTTCTCCTATTGGTTGTGCGTTCCATGAAGTTGACTTGACATAGAAGGCGAAAACCGAGAATTGGCCTCCAGAGACTACTTTTGCTTTACGTAGGTATGTCTTATATTTATCTTAGTCTGTAATGTTTTGCTTTCTTAAAAAATATCGTATTTTCGCCACAATCAGTGTAAATAGGTTGGCGACGCTAGTTTCATATAGACCCTCAATATCACGTCTCGATATAAAAAGAGGTTGGGTCCATGAGTTAAACCGACGTTATTTATAAGTTAAGACGATGTTTCCACACTTGTATTTTATATTATCCATGTCTGACTAATTATTTATTAATTGCAGCCATAAAAGAGACATAAAGTCGTCGTTTGTTTGTCTAACACTAAGTTTTTACTCGAAAGCCATAAAAATATGGTATTTATTGCGTAACACTCGTTCTAGACATCTGTCTGTGAGTGTCGGTGAACAGTGTTTCTCAAAGTGATTCAATCATAGAGACCCCAGATACAGCCATGGGTATCCAGGTTCTGGGCCAGACGGGGACAAACCAGATTTTTACAAGCTAGGTGCTTATAAAGAATCAAAAAACTTAAATTAAAATAGATATGTTTTTATAAAAAAATCTTTAACTACTTAGGTCTTTTTTATGATAGGTAGCAGACGAGCAGACGGATCACCTGATGGTAAGCGAAAGACCTGGAACACCAGTCACAGAAAACCGGCGTGAAGCAGCCCCTGCGCTGTGTTTTGCCGAGTGAGTGAGGGTAACGGAGGCCTACTCGGAGGGAAGGGGATAAAGGTTGGCAGCGCACTTGTAACTCCACTGGTGGCAAGTGTCATGGGCGGTGGCAATTGCTTACCATCAGGTGATCCTGGTCGCCTGCTACCTATCACATAAAAAAAAAAATCAGTCGAATACAAGTGCGCTGCCGACCTTGGACCCCATTTCCCTCAAATGAGTTTTTTCATTTCTATCGATAGGTTTATTAATTAGGGGGAGGATCAGCTGTCCATGTCCTTCTGTATTGGATAGTCATTATGCATATTGAAATAAGTGTCAAAATCTTTATCTTAAGTGACAGTTAACGTTAATTGACGTCTCTGAGTACGCCAGTAAGTTGGCAAGTGCGTCCAGTGACTAATCAAGATAATAATCAATAAATGTGCAGATACCTAACTGTTGTGTTGCGTAGGAGTTTATTGTTTCTGTCTGATTTATGTTCTAATATCGTGCTTATAATAGTGAGGAGCTATATAATAAATGTGTTTTACTGCAGCACGCGACTCGAACAAGTAGTGACGTCATAAAATCAAATGAAAATTTATTATTCTCTCATATCAGATATTGTAATTAACTGGTAACAGTGGGTATAGCTGGCGGAATAAAAGAATAGCAATGACCGTCAGTTTAGTTAGTTAGTTTGCGCACTTGTAAAAAAGAAGACTTTCTTCTAGAATTGGTTTCTGCGCACTCAAGGTCATCGCTAAAATCAAAAGAACTAGGACGTTGCATACATCGCAAGTACGCTACACCATGTGCGCGTAGATACGGTGATCTCGGCGTCTTTAGGTGTGAATGACAAAGGCAATGACACCTTCAAAAAACCTGCAAACCTTCAAAAAGCGAGCGTATTCCTGTTTAAAAAGCCGGCAGCGTTTTTGTTATTCCTCTGCTGTTGCGGGTGTCCATAAATGGTGGTAACCACCAGGGTGATCCGTCTGTCTGCCCCCTATATCATAAAAAAAAACAGGGGAAAGACGTGTGGGAGGCATAGGTACTTTTATTTTGGCCTCGAAGGGAAAATGCTTTGCGCACCGTCTCGTAAGACCGGAAGATCTGATAAGGTATGTGGGACTCCTATTGGTTATTCAGAGGTACCCACTAATAAGCCCTACGACGCCTACCGCTGTCAATTCAATTAAATTCATATATTTTATTGCATCACATTATAAGGTTATTATCAGACGTCGACTTATGCGAGATGCGGAGGCTATGCGACATGATATTATACCGAATAAAGATTTATTATTTATTTAATATTAGACGTAAAAAAAAGAAATTAAGTATATGATATGTCATGAGATGACGCTATGCCAGCTGAACCCTCGATGATTTTTTTATATGCATTTAACTCAAGAATAAACTGCAAAGAAGAATACTATCTAACAAAAATGAAAATTAAATATTGTTATTATCATTAGCCTCCAGGATATCAGATCAGTCAGAAAACTAGGTACGTAGGTAAACAAGTACATGCGCATGCGCCGGGGTTGCAAACACACGACGGATCTGACCTGCGCGCGGCATCTGGTTGCCCAATGCAGTCCCGATGAATCTAAGCACGCAATTACACAAGCTTGGTAAGTGTTTAAGTGGAAAATGGGCAGCTGTCTAAGAGAGTAAGTGGATCGTTAGTTTTCTGGCTTTGGACTATAATGTCTATGATGTTACTAACTACATGAGATATAGTAAGATATCTGCGGATGAAGCGGAATTTTCAGACAAGCACGTTTATGTGAAATACTAATCAGGAAGCCTGTTAGTGACTTTTTAAAACTGTAAGTGGCAGACGAGCAGACGGATCAATACCTGAGCAATAAATGATAATTGATTTGATTTGATGGTTAACGTTCGTCGTCCATAAACGCCTACAACACCAGTAGACCACCATTCACAAATAGTGGCCCGCCCTCACTTCGCTTCGGGAACGTAATTCAGAAATGAACCAATAGATGGCGCTGTGCTCAATTACATCGCGCAAGCGTTTCGTGTTTTCGGTTTACCTATAAGCCTTTTCGTTGTCTATAAAGTTATCTCATTATGAATAGTATGGATGGATATGGATATGGTATGGAATATTGTTCTGGTGTGAGTAAGTATTAGTACTATTTTAGTTCCATCCTAAATCTAATATCAATTATTTTAATTAAGTACCTATGTATATAGTTTAACAATTTTCTCGATCGATCATAATATCCAATTAGCATTACTTCACACGAACTATAAATCAAACTAACTTGTATAATTTAACGATATTACGAGGATTGAAGATAAAGTTTATTAATTGTTAATTTCAACATAATTTAATTAGAAAAGTATGTAATAAAATATAGTCCGCAGCAAATGAGATAAAAGATAAATTGAAGCTGTTTTAAGTTACTAGAATCTAGCGTTTTTGAGCTTTTCAGAAAGTATCCAAAAGGTGCAGTTTTCTCAAGATGTTCCTTAAGAGGTTTATCCGTAAGAGTCACACTTAAGTCAAAATCATTGATTTCCGATGGAGAATAAAATGATAATCTATACAGTTTGTAAATAAGATATTGATGTCAAATTATTGCAGATTTCATAATCTAATGCATAATTTCAAATATTTTCAAATGATCATTTAGTTTTCTCGTTAGAACAGTTTTAATACAATCCCTTTTTGAAACTTGTGGTCGAAGGTCTACGCAAATGCTCGATAATAGTAAAACTATAAACGACAAACTTATGACAATATTTCTATTAAAAGAACAATAACATATATAGGGCATGGCTACAAAACAATAGTGATTACTGTAAGTTTTCATACAAGAAAAGTGTACTCAAAAGTATCATTGTTAGTAATTTTTCGAGTTATTACACGTATTAGTTTAGGATGAAATAAAAGGTATTCTTGATTTTTTTTAAACCTAATAAATGAAGAAATTTACGCTTTAAAACGTGGTATTTTTTTAACTTTAATAACTTGTTTTTTTATTTTATTATGAATCATTTAGTACTACTATATAATCGGCGCAGAATCGCACCAGCGCTCAGTGCCGGCCGAGGCCTTTCCGAGGTAGGACCTATGTCGCTCCCGGTCACCGCGTGCTACGTAAAATTTTATTTGAAATTGGAGATTTTTTGACGCGACCTGAGACGGATTGATACTTTTTGTTTTAAGAATATTAATTTGTTTTAACCAAACAAAATTTTGGTGAGTACGAAGGTAAAGAAATGCAATTCTAGTAACTTCCATAGATTAATATATTATATTCTTTACATTTTACATAATAATATAAAATGTGATATAAAAGGCGCTATTCGGGGAAGAAAAGGAAAAGTTATGGTACTTAATTTGGCCAAAGCTAATGAAGCTAAAACGTAAGTTACCGCGAATCCACTTTTAATGACATAGCTGGTCATAATCTATTCACATTTTTCTTTTACGATGATTTCATTACGTTTATTGCTAAAGGCAGAAAAGAGAAGGTCAAATACATGAGAATACCACCGAAGAATTGGAAATAGTTGAATCGCAAACTACAGAAACATGACTATGATTTTAAAGTAGAATTTCATCATCATCATCATCAGCAACCCACACTCGTCCACTGCTGTATTGGGTTTTGGGAGTCAATGACAAACTTATTTGTTGGTACTAAACGATATCTTTATTAAATCGTTTTATAGGAGAGTACGCATGTTTACAAATGTACAGTTAGCAGAGTAACAAGACTCACAGACAGAGCAAGACTAACTATCTGAGTCAACAGACTCCACAAGACGAACCGGCCGAGTCGACAAGACTCGCTGGCATCTCAAGACTTACTAACATCTCAAGACTTACTAACAGAGTGATCCCTCAGGATTCAAGGTAAAATGAACCTTATTAACAAGTGCAACAAGAGGAACTCTATTACTATGCAATTAAGTGCAGATTAGCATGGGACGAGTTTGAGTTATTTTTTGATGTATTCCAACATGCTGGACATAGGTCTCCTCTAATGCACGCCACTGCTCCCGATTTTCAGCCACTCTCATCCAGCCCACACCAGCCAGCCTTCGAATGTCATCATCCCATCTTGTCGCAGGGCGTCCAACACTTAACCGAGTCGCGGTCTCCACTCAAGGACCTTTACGGCTCCAACGGTTGTCAGTTCTGCGGCTAATGTGACCAACCCACTGCCGCTTCAGTTTGCTAATTCGGTGGGCTATGTCGGTGACTCAGGTTCTCTGTCGGATTACATCATTTCTGATGCGGTTCTTCAGAGATACTCCGAGCATAGCCCTTTCCATAGCTTTTTGAGCGACTTTGAACCGGGTGGATTAGTCCAGCCACGTCCACGTCTCGGCACCGTAAGTCATGACCGCGAGGACGCACTGGTCGAAGACTTTCGACTTAAGACTTTGAGGGATGGATGACGAGAAGACTGACGAAGCCTACCAAATGCTGCCCAGCCTAGCTGAATTCTTCTATTGGCTTCTCTCTCGAAGTTGTTTCTGCCTAATTGGAGCGTTTATCTTAGATAGACATATTCCTGGACAATTTCGAGAGGTACTCCATTAACAGCGACCGGTCCCGGATCAACGAGCTCGTTTGAAAATGACCTTGGTTTTATCCAAGTTCATCCGAAGATCGAAGTGATTGGAAGATTCAGCCAGGCTGCTCGCCTGTAGGCCATGTAAGGTTTCCGTCAAGATGACGATGTCGTCTGCGAATCGTAGGTGTGACATGTACCCGCCATTAATATTGATTCCGCGCTCTTTCCAGTTTAGCGTTTTGAACAAGTCCTGCAGCGCAGCGGAGACGAGTTTCGAGATATAACATCTCTTTGTCTCACACCACGTCGTCGCAGGACAGGCTCGGTTTGGCCATTTTGGATACTACGGACATATTAGCGACGTTATACAGACACCTCAACACCTCGTGCCAAGTCGATATCGCCAATCGACTTGGCACCTCTGCAAGGCCTCGAGAACAGACCAGGTCTCGACGGAGGTTAAAAGCTTTTTCATAGTCCACAAATGCCATGCACAGGGGCTGGTTATATTCTTTGGTCTTCTGTATAACCTGTCTCACTGTGTGAATATGGTCTATGGTGCTAAAACCGTCGGAACCCGGCTTGCTCTGCAGGTTGAGCTTCGTCAAGTCTTCGTGTAAGGCGATTCGAAATGACTCTTGAGAACAACTTATAGACGTGACTTTGGTCGATAGTTCTTCAGTAAGGTTTTGTCGCCTTTCTGAAGAACAATACGAACCAAGCTCCGCGGCCACGCCCTAGGAGTTCTCCCGAAGAAATAACCGAGTTAAATATACGTCAAAGTTCCTTCAACACCGGCCTTGCCGGCAACTTCAGAAGCTCGGTGTGACTCCGTCTTTTCCGGGGCTTTTCCATTTTTAAGTTGTCCAAGAGCTGCCTCGATCTCTCCAAGCTGATGTCGGGTAGATCCTCCGTCGCATGGCGTAAAACGAAGGCAAAAAGTTTCTGGCTTCTTGATGTGACGACTCCTCGATTTGTTTTGGTTTAACTTCGACAGGTGGCTCCTGTCAAGCTGTTGTACGAAGACTTTGGACCCCCCTGGTTCTGCTCAATTGCTCTCTGTATTGAGAGTGAATTGGAGCTTCGGAGGTCACGTCTTAACAGCTTGGAGATGGACTTATTTAGAGCCCGTTGTTCTGCCGAAGTTGACTGATGGATCTTTCCGCCTCTTGTCCATTAAATCCAGAGTATAGACCGCTTGCTACTCACAGAACTTTGTGCCCTCGTCCCGAAGGATTTCCACCACTTGGTCGAATTCTTCGTCGATATATACGTCAATTGTGGTTTCCAAGGCAGTGAATCGATTTTCCAATTTCAGTTGGAAGGCATCGGAACCAGCGAGTGATTGGAGCAGATTTGGCCGGAGCGTGGACTTCATCAACCCGAGAACGTTCAAGCTTAAAATTGATATTCAAAGTGCCTCTGAGAAGTCGGTGATCACTTCCGGTTTTAAACCTATTGATCACTGAGACATCTCTGAATATTCGCTTAATGTCCGATATATATTATGAAGTCGATCTCATTTTTAGTCATAGTATCTGGGCTCTGCCACGTCCATTTCCTCTGGGGCTGTTTCTTAAAGAATTGATCCCAGAAAGGGATCAAATTGAGGGTTTGCAACTGTTTTATAATGTATAAATACAACTGTTTTATAATGTATAATGTTCTTTTTTATTAAATGATTTATTAAACAAAACATGATATCTTTAAGTATTTAATTGCTTACCTGTCCTGAGTAAAAAAGGTAGGTAGGTATCTAAATGATATACCTATTTTTTTATTTTTCTTAAATCAAAAAATCAAAAGAATAACGTTGGATTTATTTTATTTTATTTAACTTGCAATTTAATTTTACAACAATACAGTAATTTACTTTGCTATAAAGCGAAAGGATCAAAATTTGTCAGTCTAACTATAAAGAAAACGTACGCGGCAACTCTATGCAAACAGTAACACATGCTTATGTGTGAGTGAAATTTTGCAAATCAAAACCGAAACATGACATTCCGCACTAGCCGAGAACGCTCTTAACCGAGCTAATTAAAAAAGAACTTTTATTGTCTCTTAAAAACATACATTGTACAAAATCAATAAAAAGGAAAATAATATAAATCTTAACAACGTATGTTGGCACAGTTTAATTAATAAATGTATAAGAAATACTGATACTAGTATTAGAAGTACGAAAATAGTTTTGAAAATACCAGAAGTGCATGTTCAGATTCGAACCACAATCAGTCTGGAATGTTCTTTACTAACCTACTATCAACTATTACCTATTCAATCTCGCGAAAGATACAGACAGTTCAAGAAACTGGCGATCAACCTTCAAGATTGAAGAGGCACCCAAAGAAGAAGAGAATAATTGTAAGGATGCATTTATATTAAAGTGGAGATGTTATCTAGAATAGAATAGAATAGAAAAATATTTATTCAGCAACAATCTTACCGCTAGGTAATACAAAACTCTTAAAACTAAAACATTTGTGCCGAAAAGGGTGACCCTAGCATAATGCCAAGACATAAATAATGCCCAGGCGCTGATGTTCAGGGGCACTGTGGGTAAAAGACAGGCACTAAACCTACATGAAATTGTTAACAATAATTAGAAGAACTTAGGTACAGTCATGGAATGGAAATAATCAGTGTTACAGGAAATTGAAACAGGAAAATGAGATGAGTGATACAAGAAAGACTAGGACTCCTTGAAGTTATAAAGTAATGTTTATATTTAATAATGTAAAATAATTAAGTAAATCTTGGACCGCGGCGGAATTGAATCTGCAAGAGAGCTCTTAAATTAAATAACCGCTAGTTAAGTGTCCAGCACTTCCTATTTGTATATTCAGAGCAGCTATAATTTGAACCTAATCGACAGAAGACTAATTAAAATATACCAATGTGGTTAGCTCGTTTGAGTATCATAAGCAGGAAATTAGGCATAATAAGTTGGCATCCTTACGAGCAGGCCACAGTGGAGTTGATAAGATTTTATATTTTTTTTATTGTTTAAATAGGCAGACGAGCATGCGGCCTATTTGATGGTAAATGGTAATCGCTGATTATAGACATAAACAACGCCGGGGTACAGTCCTTCCGCACACTCTCCTTTGAAGAGCCTGTAGAAGATGGCAAACCCTGTTCACGTAATGGTGGCTTAATGGGTTCGTGAGCTCCATCATATACATACAGACTAACTCTTTCATTACTAAATTGTATTTGCTTTTCATTATTGAAATAAAAAAAAATATTTCGGTACGCAATCACTTATTATTATTGTGCTAAAACACATTATGTTTGATATATTGTTTAAGTTTTTATAGTTTTTTTTGGTAGACGTCTTTGTGTTTTTCCTGTTATTACACGTCGTCTTCACTGCAAACCAGCGCATTTTCATTAACATTATTCCGTTCGTAATAATTATACTATTAAAATTTAATACCTAATACAATAGTAGGTACTCAGGTGATAAATTTTGATTCAAACAGTCTGAAGTTGAACACCCTAGAAATTAGATAAAATATCAAAATCAGAAAGTTATGGCAGACATACTTTACTGTCATCCATTTACTGTGCCATAACGGTGTGCGGTGTACAAAACACGCATCTCTATAAGACCCTGCACATAATTTCATAAACAAATTACTGCAAAATACAATGTTGTGGAACTTAATAATCGATGGGAAATTAATTCTAACTGTTCATATGCACAGGTTGATAAAATAAAGTATAATGTCTATGACCTAAGGGTCATACGGTGTCTTTTCAATCTGCCAACGAGCGGACCTCACACTAGCGTCTTTAGAGCGTTGGTGTCTTGCCGGCGACTTCCCTACACTAGCGTTTTGGGCGCGCCGCGTATAGCTGGCGGCATGAAAGAATAGCGATGACAGTTATTTTGCGCACTTGTAAAAAAGAAGACTATTAAAATTGGTTTCTGCGCACTCAAGGTCATAACTACTGTTTCATGCCGCAGACTATAGAAGCAATGCCCAACGTCGTTGACTCAACGGGCTCTTAATGTATCTTTTATTGCACTATGTTTTTGATATTTAAGTGCCTGTATTTTTCTGTTTCAGGTAAGCAAATGGAAACTTTATCCTGCTTGTGTCCCGTGAGTAGCACTTAAATCAAAAGGGTTTTATGGTTTCCCTTTCACTTGGCTCAATTTCATCGAGATATTATCACTATTGTAGCAGTCCTTAAATCCATATTCCTCTGAAATTGACATCAAGTAAGTAGTAAAGTAGCCTATGTACTGTCCCACTGCAGGCAAGGCTAATCATAGAAATCAAGTCATCACTACTATGATGGCTTAGGCTTAATCACCACACTTGCCTAATGCGGATTGGTGATCACAAACCCGAACCATGTTCGAAACATACTATTGATCGACCCGGAAATCGAACCCGGTACCCTGAGATCACAGACCTGTACTTAAACAACTAGACCTACAGAGCGCGCGTCTGGTTGTATGTAGCGCGCGTAAGATCGTATCCTGAAACGACCGTATACGCAAAAATACGCTAATCTTAAACTACTGTAATTTGACACGGTCATAAAATACGTATATAGATGTTATGTGACGTTGTAAAATTTAATTTATCTACTAGATTATTCCGTAGAGATTATAAATGAAGTTAAGTGAGATATTGTTAAGGTGTTGCTAGAGACATCCTAGTAAAACATGGAAGGGTGATCGTTTTGATTAAAATGAGATTGATGCTCTAATAATAAATCATTTATTTATTTCATGTTCACAATGTTGACTGACCGGATGGCGCATTTGGTAGTGACCTACCTCATACGCTAGAGGTCGTGGGTTCGATCTCCACCCTGGACAAACATTGGTATCATAACACTTGTGTTTGTTCAGTGTCTGGGTGTTATATTGTTTTTAATTATTATATACGGAGCCAGGTCAATATATCAGGTGTTCTGTGAATATTAGTCCAGGGTTGGGATCAAACCCCACGACCTTTGACGTATGAGGCAGGGTCACTACTAAATGCGCCATCGAGCCAGTCAATATAATATAACGATTTAATTTTGAAGTTAAAAACAGTTGTAAATTGTAATACTGATGAATTTCAATACCTAAATTTTAATGAAAATCTAGATACATACCTACTTAGCTATCAACTATTTATTTGCGCAACTAGAAACACATGTCACGAGCATGCGTTATTGCAATTGTAAATCCTTGATGGTAAAATTGCTGTTGCACAAATGTGCAATAACAATTATTATACCTGCAATGCATTCGTATGAGAATCTTATTTAACTCTGACGAAACTCGTCTCATATTAAAACAGTTTCTTATGAGTACGATAGCACAAATCTAACTTACTAACGTAACGTAGTTTAGTGAAGTGGTTTGAGCGTCGGTAGAGACGCAAGGGTCGCGGGTTCGATTCCCGCACCTACGCAATATGTTTGTTGTTGAAACAGATATTTTTGTTGGGTTTGAGTGTTTGTGGTTTCTAAGTTGTTTGTGGTTTTTCAAAGCACAAGGGAAAACCTTAGTTCGGGACCAGGACAATGTATGTGATGTTGTCTCAATTTATAATTATTTAAAAATTTAAAATCTTAACGTTAATTGTCGTGTCAACGTTACGATATCTTTGGTACTGAAGTACCGTTTGTCGATGTATCATATCGTACCATTTAGTCCATCTGATCATCTGTCACCTATCTTCTATACTATTTATAAAGAGATAACTTACAACAAGACAAGGCATAAGCCTTCGTTTCGTGTTTTTTAAACAAGCGTTTTGTGTTTCGGTTTACCTATAAAGGTAAACCGTAAACACGAAACGCTTGCGCGATGTTATTGGAGACAGCGCCATCTATTGGTTCATTTCTGAATTACGTTCCCGAAGCGAAGTGAGGGCGGGCCACTATCACAAATATGTTGGGCCCGGTTCTGAGAATGGAACCTTCAGATAGAAGACCTCAAGCGCAGCCATCGAATCTTTAATGCAAATTACACGGATCATGTTACAAATAACAATTTTGTAAAACCGCCTCGGTACATAGTGAAGCAATACTCGGTTAGGTTAGGTTACCTTATGGGAATTAACATTACTTACCACTAAACCAGCTCCAAACAGCTGACAAATATTTAACGAGTACTTATTACTTGTATTAATTAAACGACGCATACAAATTTGTCTCATAATCCTACATTTTGCAAGAAGCGGAACGTAATTAGTAGATAAGGTAAGTAAGTATACAGGTTGTATCTGTAAACATTTACATCCCTTTAACCACATGTTCGATCAACCATTCTGAACAACATTTGTTCTATGCCTTTTGAAAATTCGCATAAAAAACATTTCATCTTTCGATACAAAGTGGTCACGTGACTTGGTACAAATTATGTATGGGGAGCCGAAAAATTTTTCCTTGAATTTCGAAATGTTGTTGAACAAAATGTTGTTCAGAATGGTTGATCGAACATATTCTGATTAAAGGGATGCATGTTCACAGATACATCCTGTATAATAGATGTAAAATATCTGGCACCAGACTGTACTTTTTACCTCATCAATCAATCCTCCAACTGTGGGATGCGAAACCGTTAACTGTGGGTGAGCCACGCTTCGGTATGAATGGACTGGCGTGACCGGAGTGATACCATGACCGCACAAAAGACCGACGTGAACACCGCCGGTGCTGTGTTTCGTCGAGCGAGTTATGGAGGCCCACTTGGGGGGAAAAGGGGGTAAAAGGTTAACAGTGCACTTGCAACTCTACTGGTGGTGCATGGTGTCTAGGCGGCGGCAATACCTGTGATCTTAGCTCTTCTAGTCAGAATCTTGACTTAATGAAATTCCTATGAGAAAAATATGCACATATTATGACACATTTAGGCTCAAAGGTGTGTGGTGTTTAGAACTCAAGCAATTCAAAATTAAGCACCCGTTTTGCAATTTAAAATACTTATAACACATTTCCAACACATCTCACAGCGTACCAGAACTGGAATCTGTTAAGCCTGCTCCACACTTTCTATTTATTTTCTTTATGTAGGTATTTATTTATCGCCGTAAGATCCAAAAGCCTCATACAAAACAATTGGGTATTTGACTAATCTCGATTTAGTAAAAAATATTGATACTCTATTAAAATATTGGTAAATAACAACCAATGGCCAACATTTTCAGTTAAAAATGTATCGTCTAGCTGGTTTTGTGAGCATTCAAAGTTTCATAGGCAAGTCCATTTTTTAAGTATAAAATTAAAAAATAATAATTATATCATTGAACTACCCGTTCATTTTCCACCAACTTTTATTATAAAACCATTTACTTAAACGAAACATTTGATATAGCTACCATACAAAATTTACTAGACGCGCATACAAGAGTTTGCGTTGTGACGTCACAATACAATAGCCATTTGTATAGAGCGTTTTTGGGCTTGCCCAAAATGTGCTCTTAAAGTTGTGATATCTCAGGTAATTCAAATGAGAATCAAGTGATTCTTTCAACGATGTTTCTTAAATTGAGGCGTCTTTTGATTAAACACATAAAAAAATTTAGTCAAATACCTACCCAATTGATTTTCTATTGCTGTCTGATTAAAAAACACAGAGTACAATCTTACAAAATACCTAAGCCCCTACTTACTTTAAGTTTATATGCAATAAATATTACACAAATATTGGTAAGCAGTGAATAGAATATAAATCTATTAAATAAACGTTATTTTAATAATCTCTGGGAAATACAGAGACATGCAGAAATAACTATAATATGTAAAGTATTCTCATTTAAGAAAACTAAAACTAAGCACAAAATATCAATGCAAGGTAAGAATAATGACTATGGTACTAAAGAGAGTTAAGACTCACTCAGAGGTTTGAGAAAACTTTCGGAGTTGCAGCAAAGATAATAATATCAATATTAGTACCAGCCTATATACTGTCCCACTGCAGGGCAAAGGCCTCCATCATAGAAATCAAGTTATCGTTACTATGATGGGATTAGGCTTAATCGTGATCACAAACCCGAGCTATGTTCGAAAAATTCGAAACATCGACCCGGGAATATCAATATGATGAATATGAATAGGTAATGAAGTTTGTCCGCGAATTACGCGGGAAGCGTAGAGCCTTTTCGCATATTTTTTTCGCGGTTTTGCGACTATTTCCCGACTCGAGTCGCGGCACATGGTTCGCGCTGTGATTTGCGCAAGTGATTCGGACTAAGTGTGGAGCGGGCTTTACAGAGTTCTTACCCTTCTATGAGGTCTTCAATATTCACACGTCACATTAAACCTAGAAACTAGAAAATAAGTATCCCGTATTTTCCTCGTAAAGTCGCACCTTTGAAATATTATCGTAAACTTTAAATATTATTATAATCACGTGTTAGTAAGTATCCAATTACCTAAACATAATTTTATTTAGGTATAACCGTGAGTATCTACACTAGGTGTCATAATAGTCAAATTAGTTCTCAATGTACGTAAATGAAGGAGGGTCAGCAGAAAAGTCGCGAAACCATTGAAAAGGACAAGTCTCATACCTGGCTAGGATATTGTACAGTATTTAAAAAATTCAAGACAAATGCACTGATTGGGAAATTACATGAAATGCGCGTAGGTCTCACTCAATCTCACTTGTGTCGGCGATTATTTTCCGGATCGCAATCGCTTACCATCAGGGGATCCGTCTGTTCGTCTGCCACCTGTCCTCTTCACACTACTCTTTATTCAGAATTTTGGTAATCTAACACATGGTAGTCTAACATTCGCATTTAACAGGGGTATCAGATTAACTGAATCATGATTATACGTATGAAAAATTCTGAAAAATCCAGATTTCGAAACCCACGTCTCCAAACTAATGATTAAATGTGCATCTACCACTTATGACAAAAAAAAAACTTACTCCACTAGCTCAGTAATCCGAAACGAGTCTTGACCTCTGAAACAAACGAACGCCACTTTGGTTTGGAAAGACATCGTCGAAAATGATATTATTCTGCGAGAACTTAAGGCCAATGACTAGCAAAAAAAACCGGCATTTCAAATTTTTATGCTGTCGGTACCTCGGAAGAAGAAACTCATATAATCTGCAATGTAAAGCGTACAAACACTCGTATCGACAGTTAACCGTAAGCGCGGCATGACCGGGAGCCGAACCGGCGCTTGCGCAGGAACCGATGTCGTGCGATAGAGATGCCACAAAGTATCGACTATTTCAAAAATCGAATCGATTTTTCTTATAAATCGATATCTGCTCGGGTGCTTGTTGTCACATAGCTAAAGTTATACCAATAGCCACCACACATTACATTAAGTAATACAATCTGTAAGATTTCCTAAATTTATTTTGAGCAAACTTGTTTGACATTAGAATAAGAAGCAATTGAATAAAGACTGATTTGTGTACATTTATATGGGGCTGTTTGTACATACATATTTAAACAATATCATGTAATGAACGTACATCCACACATCAAAGTATACTACTCTGTTAAACACACACATTAGGTTGACTTTCAATTTAGGAAAGGTGATGTCATGTTAGTAAACTTTTACATCTCTATCGTAATATGTTAACAGGAGATGGTCCAGCTTTGATAAACAGAGTATTTCTTAAAAACTTACGGTTTGCATTAATTGAGAGGAAATTAAGTCATTAGTCTCATCCTCAGTGGACTTCGACTTAAATCCCGGAAGCCTGGATTGCAAGGTAATTAAACATGAATAAGCTAATCGTATTTACATGTTTTTATGTACAGACGGCGTTAGGTTGCGTTATCCCACCACCTCAGTGCAAAAACAACACTTAAATGAGTAAATAAATAAATGCGCCAGACAATCACACCGATCAACCTAGTCTGAAACTAGGGCAACCCCTGTACTATGAGTACCAGATGACAATAATTAACTGGGGGCGTCAACCCAGAACCAAGAAAACTTAGAAAATGTAGCTTTATAAATTGATTTGACCGAGAATCAAACCCGGGACCTGTCGCGCTTCGTAAGAAGCCACTGCGCCATCGAGGCAGTCAAGCACTTGTTTCTTACAGATAAGGATGGTCCAAGTACCAAAAAGCTGACGCGATGTGATCATGTATATGGAGGTATACACTGAACACATTTTTTTGCTCAAAACGGGACCTGTAATATCATAGCAATGACCGTAATAATGTTAAGTATAATTCTATAGGCTCATGGTCTATTCAAGTTATGTAACATATAAACTTGTTGAGATTTGAGCCATAGCAATACATTTGTATGGACAGAAAAGTCGTCGCCGCATTAATTTCAATCACCAGGCCACCACACCCGCGTCGTTGCTCGCTGATTTAGATCCTAGGTTTAAGACTTTTGTAATACCAAGAGTCTAACTATAAAATAAATCCTCCAAACGACTTCGGCTACGGCGGCTAATCTTATAGGTCAACCTCGTGCGTAGGATATATTCTCAAGAATGATCGTAAACACAGGTGCACTCCCTATTCCCTTGTTACCCTCTTAATTCGATGGGATACCAGTGTGACACGACCGAAGAGAGATTGGGCGCAGAACCAACACTTACTGTGCTTTGCGAGGTGCTATCGAGGCCGTCAAAGATAGAAATATCAAACAACAGAGGATCAGAAATATTATTCTTAAATACAAATATCCTAAAATCCTATTATAAAGGCGAAAGTTTGTAAGTATGGATGTATGGATGTTTCTTTCACGTAAAAACTACTGAATAGGATTTGAATGAAACTTTACCACAATATAGCTTATACATCAGAATAACACATAGGCTACAATTTATAAAATATATTGTGTGGATTGTCCCAAATATGACGGTAAGTGTCAATAATTAACTTCCACGCGTACGAAGTCGCGGGCGGCCGCTAGTAATATATAAATACCTACAATATTGATGAGACTATCGTCAGCTCATGGCGAGTTAAGCCTTACGAAATTCGTCGGCTAAGTAAGGGGTTCGGATGGTGTAAAGTGGATAGCATATCTGCCCGGTCTGTGGAAGGTTGTAGGTTCGAGTCCCACCTGAACCCTCCGAGATTTTTTAAGTGCAATATTTACTTAAGAATAAATTGCAAAGAATTGCTATACCAAAAATAAAAATTATACATACTTATATAATACCCAGACACTGAACATACACAAGAGTTACTCCCAAGAATGTTTGTCCAGGGCACAGAATACTTAATAGTACAAGGTATCCGGGTAGGGATCGAACCCACAACCTTTTGGCTTATGAGGCAGGGTCACTACCAAATGCGCCATCTAGCCAGTCATTATGAACAAGCATGTTTGTATAAGTAAAAAGATGTAAAAGCCTCTTTGTAAGATAAGCCCTTAGTTGTAAAACATAACACTAGTTAGAACCTTACTCGGTGCAAATGGTCAATAACGCCATAACCAGCCTTAAGCCATTCAAGCCTTTTCACAACATAACCTCGAAGCACGTGGACTAGATACTTTATTTATAAGCATAATTATTATCTACTAGTGTTGTAAGTAAAGTTAAGTTTAGTCCTACCTGTCCCTATGCAGGGCAAAGGCTTTCATCACAGAAATCAAGTTATCGCTACTATGATGGAATTTGGCTTTTTTTTATACTACTACTAATCACCGCTGCCCATGAACATCTGCGAGATCAGAGAGGTCGCTGATGCGTTGCCGGCCTTTTAAGAAGGAGTAGGCTTGATCGCTTTTGTCAAATGCTCAGATATTTTTGGCAGGTTTGAACGCTAAGATAATTTTGATGCTGACTGCAGATTATACCATAAATTACAATTAAATCAATAACACAATAGGAGTTTTTTTATAATATGTTTTTGATAAGTTAAGTATAATACAAGTATATGTAGCGACCAAAAATGTTATAACAGGCATTTTACTATTCAATTGACTGCACAAAATCCAATTAGGTACCGTTTCTTAATTTATAGAGCTAGACCCTAAAAGCAAAGCAGTTTGATGAATACCATGATAGCCATATAGATGCCATATCATGTAGATGTATCATTATCACCCTCAGATACCATAGGTTAACGAAGTAACGAGACTCGCAAACGCACGATGTTCCAACACTACTTTGTACCTAGGATAACTCCACTCGGCTGGTGGCGTCGTAAAAAAATAATTAAATCTTTCACAGTAATAACATAAATAAACGACACGACATATGACACTAAAACTGCCTGTGTCGAATAGCAGTTTCTCAAAATGGGGCATGCGTACCCCAAATAATTATAAGCCCCCCATTATTACAAAATGCGATCTAAAAAATAATTCGGAACTAAACTCTTTCTAGCTCTTTTTAACTGTGCGTGTTGGGACGGAATGATGAGCTTTTAGTGCCGTAAATACTCAAAACCACGTTTGTATTCGAACTTAGCTCGGGCTAAGTTCGAATAATTCGAAACATACTCTTTGTTCGACCCGAAAATCGAACCCAGGGCCCCGAGATCAAGGCCCGGTACTTAAACCTCTAGACCAATTTGGCGTTGTTGTCATTTAAGTAATTGAGAAGCGTAGCCGTAAATTTGAGAAGCTATGCCCTTAGCCACAATCGTTTATCGGCTGTGACATTGGTCCTTGCCTCGTAAAGTCCACAACTTCATTAACTACAATGTAAGCAACGTGTTAAAAATATTTATGTTCATATGTTCGATATACTAGTTTTTATCGTTGAAGCAGGGAGAGAAACGCGTTGTTGTGCTGTATAAAATAGTGGATAATCTAGAGATCTTTTATCATTCATGACCTACATAACAGACGTGTGTTTGTAACATAGTACTTAAGTATAATGTTAGCGCCGACTACAAACAGGACCGGCGGGTGCAAGCTTGTAGATGTTGAGCGGTGGATTAATAAAACAGATTATAAAATGGATCCTCCACTATACTCGGACTATAAAAATTAATTAAAACTAATAAGATCACATCTAATACGACTTAATACATAGCAACATTCACAGTATGCAGTAATATCAATACAACCAACGTAGACAAAATAATTTAACAATTGATTTGGCACAGTTAAACCATCATTAGGAAAGAAACATTGATTGACGTTTACATATTTTTGCATACCGTAATTATGACTAAGTATTTGGACATCTCGAACGTAACTTTATATATGACGCTTACTGTATTAAGTAAAATATATTTGATCTAAGTGTTTACACTGAGTAAATTGGTGAGAAGTAGGCACTACTTTTCTACTTCAATATACCTATTACCTATGTAGGTAAGCCTACGTAACGTTGTGTTGAGACAACGTTTGTAAGAAACGTGTAGTTTCTTTTTAATGATAGCCTTCGCCATACCCTTCGAGGTGATAAACATTGCTTGGAAACCTGCTAACAAACTAAAATTTACCACTCATATAGAAAACACAGTCCCATTGTATCTCCAATTACATCCCAAGCGTAACATGTAGGCTCGAGTCAATAATACGAAGTCAAACTGAACTAGTTCACTGTTAAATGCTTTTACTAACAACCAGATGTAGAAACTTTACAGGTAGATTCAACAGCAAAAGTAGATGATCAAAATCAAAAAACTCTATACTTGAGCGGAGTTTGCGTCAGAACTGCAAGGTGTCAAATGCATACAGCTCTGACGCAAACTCAGTATAGCCTCAAAGTAATTCACACAATTCTGACGCGAACATACTACACTCAGTAGTTTTTGATTTTGATTATCTACTTTGGTCGTTGACTGTACAAAGTTTCCTATTTACAGGTACAAAGTTAGCAGGTACAAAGTTTCTCGCAGATGTTCATGGGCAGCGGTGATTACTTACCAGCAGTTGACTCGCTTGCTCATTTGTCGCTTCTAGTATAAAAAAGATGGTAGAATATGTGGTTAAAGGGATATAAATGTTCACAGTTACACCTTGTAAAGATTCAATTTCAATAGAAAACCACATGAGTAGGTAATAATTCCTCAGCTAGGAGTGAACTGTACAAATCTTTACCCTCGAGTGAACTGTTTACGCAACTCTAGTAACACCTCTAATGAAAAGCGACGCGTGCGATTCAAAAGTGCCAATTAGTGGAAAAACGAAAGTATTCGCACGATACTTAGAGTTATGGTTATACTGGCACTTGTTTGTGTTGAATGAGTTTGGAAATTAAAAGGCATTATAATACAAGTATCCATGCGATGACCAATCCAAGAATAGGTAAATTTCACGATTTTATTGACAGATTTATATTGTGGAAAATTATGTTTATTTTTTCTTTTATTTTCATTTTATTTTAAAGATCCCAAAATTGATTAAGTCTTTTCCCTTTGTTTTCGTTTTTTTCCACTCTGAATCATGTGTCAATTAAAATTAAATGACTGTTCTTTCTACGTCACTCAAGGTCCAAACTGAAAACCTAAAAAATAATTAAAATTATGTTGAGTTTGGACCTTATTGACCACATTACTGTTGACTTTATTATGTTCATGTAGGTACTGAAATGTTCTAGTAGTATGGTCTAGTGTGGATTCAGTGATTTATTATTTATATGGAATAATGAGTACTGCCCCAGTTTGGCTTCGACTGCAGCTGCGGTTGCAAAAATATAGGCACTATGTACGGTAACTTATGTGTGTCGTTATTGAATGTGTTGAATACGAGTAGGTACAGTCAATTCCAAAAATACATGTGTCTATAAAAAGTAGAAGTCGTTCTTATACATAAAATAAAATTATACATAAAGTATATACATATTTTTGGAGTTGACTGACAAGGATCAAATCCTTATAAATACATTTTATTGTCATCTCTAAGTGCATTTCTTTTTATGATAGACTAGCTTTTGCCCGCGGCTTCCCTCGCACCCCCACCCCACTTCCTTAAAATGGGGGATTAGAAAGGGGCAAGTAGACTATGTTACTTCTCCATTCCTTCAACTATCTCCACTTAAAATCACGTCAATTCGTCGCTCCGTTTTGCCGTGATAGAAAGACAAACATACCTTCCTACAGACAGACAGACTTTGGGACCTGGACAATGTATGTGATGCTGTCTCAATTTATAATTATTTATATCTGTATAGATTTGGAACAAGTGGATATTAAACAAGTTAAGATGCGATCTAGTGTTGTCGCGCGCATAACAGTAGATGAATATGCGCGAGATTTGTTGCGCGACGGTGTCATCTTCTTGCGCCTGCGCATTGCGTGCTGGCACCACACTTTTATGCATTCTTGAGACTTTATAAAATAAATTTATACAATATCGCTTTCATTAACATTGCTTATTGTACTGTCAGTTGTTGTTTTATCATACATGTGTTTTGCTTCTATAGAATAATATCTATCCTTAGTTTATTTTCTCTTTGAAGCAATTTAATAGTTTTAATTAGTATGAGATACTTACTGTGATTTGTAGGTGGAGTCTACAAATTGATGTTAAGTGCAGGGCAGTGCCGCTAAATTGTCACGTGTTCAACTTGGTATTATTAGTATTGAGTATTAAACCTGTGATTTTGTTAAAAGTACACAGTTTCAGTCAATTTTACTGAGTACCCGACGATTGACGGATCCCCGTATATCGGCAAAACGCTATACTTACCTGCACCAGTTTTATTAAGTGACTGTGACTTTGACTAACTTCGACAGTTGAGAATTAACTTTAAAAAACTTGCTACTTGACTTTCGACTAAGTTTATTCTCATAGAGAAGTGTAGAGGCAAACTACAAAAAAAATTATAGTAAAATTTTATTTCGTTGAATTCTAACTAATTCAAGAATCCGGAGCCTACACTACAGGGGCGTCACACACCGGGGCTTAAGCCACAAACCCAAAAATCTGTCCTAAATATCTTTCAATATCATAGTCCGCCTATTGTCAATTTCACGTGCTACTATTCAGATTTCCATCAAGCAAAACTAGTCTCTACTCCGTTGTCTTAAGAACTTCACAGTTCACAGATAACCAACGGTCAGTAGTACGGTATCATCAGGGAGTAGGTGTTTTTACTATTTGTTGACAATACACACCTTTGAGGAAGGTACTTTGAAACTGATGTGCTAAAAGAACTAAAAGTGCCACGAATAGGGGTTTGACCCTTTACTGAATACGGCCCAGTTTTCGGCCGAAGCGCCGAATGTTCGGCAACGCCTAATACATATTTAAGAGTATGTATAATTTACCCAATAATTATACATACTCCTGAATATGTATTAGGTGATAACATTCATGTAATAATGGTTAATGTTCTGTGTGACATTTGTCTTGCTTTTCTGTGCTTGAATATTCTACTCTCACTGTTAGTACTATTATGTTGAAACTCATTCGCTGTTTTGTATTGTTAAGTTTAAATTTGAATTAACTGTGGGAGAGCCATGCTTCAGCATGAATGGGCCGGCTTGACCGGAGTGATACCACTGCCTCACAGAAAACCGGCGTGAAGCAGCCCCTGTGCTGTGTTTCGCCGAGTGAGTGAGGGTACCGGAGGCCCACCCGGGGGGGAAGGGGTGGAGGGAAGGTTGGCAGCGCATCTGTAACTCCACTGGTGTTGCAGGTGTCCATGATCGGCGGCAATTGCTTACCATCAGGTGATCCGCCTGCTCATCTGCTAGCTATCACATAAAAAAAAGCCACTATGTTATGTAAGTAATGCCGTTAAAACATATTTAGGGTTACTTTCCAGTACTTTATTATAAATTACTATGTATAATTTCATGACTGTAATCTGTTTTGTTGTCCTTAAATAAATAAATAAAAATGAACACTTGTGTTTGTTCAGTGTTTCCTCTGTTGTCTGTTAACTGTAACACAAGCTTAGTACGGAGTCAGGTTAATGTAGGTGTTGTGTGAATTATTATTATTTGTTTATTATTATTTAATGAGTTAATTAATCCCTTTAGTAACACGATGGCTTTAAAGGTACCCGAATGAGTTGCAAAATTCGGCTGATTACCTAATACTTAAAAAGCCGAGAGGAAAATTTTTTCTATTCCAGCTACTTCCATGCTAAGCTAGGGATTTATGCCTTTTACATCTTAACTTATCTTAATATCATTTATTAATACTCGTATACACCCATCTTACGGTGTACTCGTACGGCCCCGATTATCGAATGTGGCCGAATATTCACGACATCTCTAAAAAGATATCGATGTGAGCCAGTGAGATGAATGCACCAATACATTAGGTGTAACGGATCGTGGCCGTTTTGTACGTCTGTACGAATTTCGACTTGTCATACAATTTTCTACCATCCAGCGGGTTATATCAATGAGATTAATAATTTGTCCTAGCAATGAGAGAAAAGCATCAAACACATATTTCGATTTCACACAAAACGCTAAATCGGTTTTTGTTAATTTTGATATTCACCTAAGATCTTTTTTTATGTGATAGGTGGCAGACCGGTTAATACATTGTCTACCTAGTTTATTCTCGCGCCTTTGTAAAATTAAAAATCCGAAAAAGTCGTTAAAACTTCTTAATCGCCTAATGTGTCTACGGGATACAATAGTTTCTACCTAAGCTAAAATCATAGTGTGAATTAAGCCAGTGGCTCGTCTCCACCAGTGAAAGGAAAGCTTATTCCTTGTTCAAAGGTCGGTAGCACACTTGTGACTCCTCTGGTGATTAGTTTGCTCGTCTGTCCCTTTATATCATACTCGTATAGTGGCCCGCCCTCACTTCGCTTCGGGACCGGAATTCCGAAACAAACCAATAGATGGCGCTGTGTATAATTACATCGCGCAAGCGTTTCGTGTTTTCGGTTTACCTATAAGCCTTGTCGTTGTCTATTGATGTTATTTATCTCTTTATAAATAGTATAGATAAAGAAACAGTTCCCAGCACAGTGACTCTACTGGTGTTGCTCGTGTCTATGGACAGCGTCAGTCTCTTACCATTAGGTGATTTGTCTGGCTTATCTGCGATCTATCACATAAAAAAAAGCAATTGTTATTGGTTTTTACAAACATCCCTCGCGAAGTAATTATTAGAAAAAATCGTGTCCTAGCATGATCCAGTCAATGAAATTTAATGAAACCCAGTATTTTTCGAGCTTGTGTACCACCCAAGACAGTTCACCATCGAGGTCACCGTCCCGCTACTGATTACCCTTACACTATGACAGCACTAATTGCTGTAGCGTTGCGTGCGCGCATACATTACGCGTTTAAGACGCAGTGCCGTCTCTAAAAGGAACGAATCGCTAATTTTGGACAGCAACGAGAAGACAGCGTGGCTGATCGGCTGGTAACATGCTGCGGTTGGTTCTGGTGATTTTGAAGTATCGGTTCTGGTAACTATTAAATGGGTGTAGAGTTGCCAGGCGTCCGGATTGAGCTGGACAGGGTTAGGGTTTTTGGTTGCGTGTCCGGCCGGTTAGACGGTGTCCGGATTTTGTTAGGCTTTTTGACAAGTCTCCGGCGGACCACCCTCGTACGAGGATACTACGAGATACTACGAAAAACTACTGGTGGAACTCTCCTCGTCGTAGACGCTGCGAAAACAAGCCTACGGGTGACCGTCTTCTCCCGCCGGTGCCCGGAGGCTTGTGACTACGAGATCGCCCTCGTCGTAGACGCTGCGACAAGCTGCCCCCGTCGTAGCCGATGCTGTAAACCATCTGGCCTTTTTAGCAAAATGACCGGCTAAATTGGTACTGGGCTGGCTTTTCGTTTATAACACCTGGCAATCCTAAATGAGAGCAATCATTGTAGTCAGCCGACATTTTTCTTTTAGTATCTTATTGTTGATTCTACAGTGCCTATAGAGTATATAATGAAAGAGGGTACTAGGGGCCCAATGGGGAGGCAAATGGGGTTAAAAGGTAAACAGCGAGCTAGTGACTCCACTGGTGTTGCGAGAGCTTATGAGTGGCGGCAAATGCTTACCGTCAGGTAAGCCAACTGTTCGTCTACCACCTATCACATAAAAAAGACAACACTCTACATCAGTGTGACATATTATGTAGCCGAAACGTGGAGACTAACTAACTCATAAAGTGAAACGCATTTAAAACTATAAAAAAACATTAAAATTAATCTTTAACAGGTACTTAACTACCGTTAAAACTAATCTATCTTAAGAGCGACGTTACGTCATCGTCCACAAAAATGTAGTAAAAGCATCACTTAGAAATGTCAAGTTTAAGTGAGATTACAAGCGACTGACGTGTGCGTTTTGGATCCCGGTTCGAAATGACGTGTCTAATGTTTTGAGCTATTCGACAACAGTTCCACGTATCCCCATCGTTTATATAAATAAATTCTCACAACACCTCATACATTGACCTGACTCCATATTAAGTGTTGCAGATATCAGACAACAGAGGATCACAAATATAATACTTAAACACATACATAACACCCAGACACTGAAAAAACACAAGTGTTCATCACACGAATGCTTGTCCAGGGTGGAGATCGAACCCACGACCTTTGGCGTGTGAGGCAGTTTATTTCTCAGTAGTTAATACCTTTTCTAGTACTAGGGATGCCAAAAATCTTATACTCAATACAAAATCTCGTACTGGTACTTATTCCAGGGTACACCAATAATCTACCAGTTTTTACAAAAAGAATACACCTATATTCTAACGATAAAATTGCTTTGAAAAGGACCACCAACGCAGCCTTTACTCTCACATTCTAAGACCACGAAAGGATTCGAAAAAAAGTGCAAACATAAAAAATCACGAATAACAGTTAAAGTCAATGTCACTTGCTTCCTACACGGAATACTACTCTAGTAGCCATTAAAATGCAAATACGGCGCTTCCAGACGATGACGACTCATTATGGCCGCCGGAAGCTGGGGGGGAGGGCGGAAGTGACGTCAGATGCGCGCGCGCCGGCGCGTGAAGCCGGCCGGGGGATAATTTTATCAATTAATAACGTTATAACGGCTTTTAAGGTTTCGCGGCAGATGTTTCGCGTGGGACGAAACGGCCCTTTGAATATTCAACGGTTGGGGGTGAGTGAGGGTTGAGACCATGATTAGTTGGCGTCACCTAGTGACAATATAATGCATCTGGCAGCTTTCCATAACTTTAAAGTCTTGTTGCCATAGTAAATAAAAGTATAGTATTAGCCTATATACTATCCCACTGCAGGACAAAGGCACAAAATAATTACACACAGAAGGTAGACTCAGCCTGATTTTGAATTTAGAAGAGTTCGTTGACATATGCTAGGGTTGTTGCCCGGCATGAGTACATAAGCGCGCGGCCTCTACCACAGACTTCGACAGTTTGACAATCTTATGTCATAGGCTAGGATTAATGTGGTCGAAAAGGCGTATTTCCCCGTTAGTGCGCATGCGTGAGTACATGACACGTTTTTAGCTCTTAGTGGGCAGTCTACTTTCTGTGTGTAATTATTTTGTGACAAAGGACTCCATTTTTTTTTTATGTGATAGGTAGCAGGCGAGCAGGCGGATCACCTGATGGTAAGCAATTGCCGCCCATGGACACTTGCAACACCAGTGGAGTCCATCATAGAAATCAAGTCATCGCCACTATGATTGGGTTACGCTTGCCTTATGCGGGTTGGTGATTGATCACGAATTCGAGCTATGTTCGAAAGATTCGAAACATACTTACTTTTGCTCGATCTGGGATTTTAACCCAGGACCTCCAAATCATGAACCTGTACTTAAACCACTAGACCAACGGGCCAGTTATAGTCTTCTATACTATTTATAAAGAGATAACTTCAGTAGACAACGACAAGGCTTATAGGTAAACCGAAAACGCTTGCGCAATGTAATTGGACACAGCGCCATCTATTGGCTCATTTATGAATTACAGTCCCGAAGCGAAGTGAGGGCGGGCCACTAGTACTATTTATAAAGAGATACATTCTAGAGACACCAACGGCAAACCTTACCTATATATAAACCGCAAAGGCTAAACACTTGCGCGATGTAATCAGTGCCCAGCGCCATCTATTGGTAGACAGTGGAACTGCTGTTCCGAAACGAAGTGAGGGCGGGCCACTAGTACTAATATAAAAAGGAAAGATAAAAAAAAAACAAAAATCATGTCTTGATCCCGTTATGTCTATTTTGGTGGCGAAACATTATCTCTAAGATATAATGTAGTCTTTATATAGTGGCCCGCACTCACTTCGTTTCGGGACTTAGTTACGATTATATTAAAAAAAAATGCACCAGACAATCACACCAATCAACCTGGTCTCAAACTAGGGCAACCCCTGGACCACAAAATAATTATACACAGAAAGTAGGCTGCCCACTAAGAGCTAAAAACGTGTCATATACTCACGCATGCGCACTTACGAAAAATACGCCTTTTCGACCACATTAATCCTAGCCTATGACATAAGATTGTCGAACTGTCGAGGTCTGTGGTAGAGGCCGCGCGCTTATGTATTCATGCCGAGCAACAACCCTAGCATATGTCAATGAACTCTTCTAAATTCAAAATCAGGCTGAGTCTACTATGAGTACTAGGTGACGATAATTAACTGGGGGCGTCAACCCAGAATACTCAAACGCAAGAAAATTTAGAAAATGTAGTTTCCTAAATTGACTTGACCGGGAATCGAACCCGGGACCTTTCGCACTTCAGGCAAACATTACCACTGCCACTGTGCCACGGAGTCCGTTAAATAATTCCAATCTTTGCCAATTGATGGCGCTGGGTGTCAATTATAACGCGCAAGTGTTTTGTTCTTTCGGGTTAGTTATAAGCTTGTGGTGGTCTACAGAAGCTATCTCTTTATAAATAGGGCGACCTACCTACTATACCCAACACTGGAATTCAAGACCAAAAAAACTACGACAATGTTGCTACTGCAATAAAATTATCGTACCAGATTATATCCTTTTTTTCTAAAAACACTCGCTGATGTAATTTATCTATTAGTAATTTTGATTCTTTAATTTTGAAAAAATACTTTAATTACTTTTTTTCACGTAAACACAAGACGCTTTAATAAAAACTTAACCATCCGTAATTTTAGTCTTCAAAGATGGTATTGCGCTTGTAACACTTCAGGTGTTAATAACATTTAGTATCTACCTACAAAATTTTAACAATGAATGGAAA
This sequence comes from Cnaphalocrocis medinalis, assembly GCA_014851415.1. Taxonomy (NCBI): domain Eukaryota; kingdom Metazoa; phylum Arthropoda; class Insecta; order Lepidoptera; family Crambidae; genus Cnaphalocrocis; species Cnaphalocrocis medinalis. The sequence goes on from CM026292.1 coordinate 13,812,477, forward strand.
CTTGACAGTTTAGTCTGCATAATAAGAAAAATAATGCCAAAAAGGTTGGCGAAACCTGAAAACGTTACTTGAAAATTACATAAGTGACTTTGACAGATTTGACAGTGACGTATCTGTCCTAGATTTTTTGGTCTTGAATTCCAGTTTTGAGTACAGTTATTTATAAGAAAATACTCTAGATTTTCACACATGCCTACCAGGAGACTTCATGGAACGCATAGACCAATAGGAGAACAAGATAAGGAATGTAGACTGCAATCTGTGTTCTCCTATTGGTTGTGCGATCCATGAAGTCGACTCGGCATAGAAGGCGAAAACCGAGAAGTGGCCTCCTGGTACACCTTTCTTATGCCTTTGGGTAGCAGCCAAAGTCTGTCCTTGTGTTATTTATCGGTTCAGCTATTGAACAGCTCTGGTCGGAATGTATAAAAGATCCTGTCTGTTTGTTTGTTCACAGGTAAGGGAGTGAACACGGATGTTTGGTAAGCATTACTTTCTTTTCTTTATTGCACAAAATAAAAAGTACATTTGGAGGACTTAATGCCTTACAGAATTCTCTACCAGTCAATAGGGTGAGCCAGATTTTTTTTCAAAACACTTGCGCGAAGGAATCGACGTCCTACTGTATAGTTTTAAAACTAGTTTCAAACTATCGTGCCGAAAGCGAGTGAGGTTAGACTACCTACCTTTTAACTGTGGGAGAGCCACGCTTCGGCATGAATGGGCCGACTCGACCGGAGTGATACCACTGCCTCACAGAAAACCGACGTGAAGCAGCCCCTGTGCTGTGTTTCGCTGAGTGAGTGAGGGTACCGGAGGCCCACTCGGGGGAAGGGGATAAAAGGTTGGCAGCGCATTTGTAACTCCACTGGTGTTGCAAATGTCCATGGGCGGCGGCAGTTGCTTACCATCAGGTGATCCGCCTGCTCGCCTGCTCGCCTGCTACCTATCATATAAAAAAAAACCTACTAATACAGTACTCACCCAAAGTATGACGATCTCTACATTAAACTAGCAAGCAAATTATACCCTCCTAATAGTGACAGAGTTTTTCTCCGCTTCTAAATACCGGCCTGAAAGTGTTACAGACAATTAAAAAAAGTGTATCTAAATACCGCAATTTACCGAAATTCAACGGGCAGTTTTTTACCAAAAGGAAATAAGTTACAATTGAGCGAGTCCATTGAAGCCGGCAATATCTAGTGAAGCGACGAATTTTCACTCGAGTGAAAAAAATTACTCGAGTCACAAGTTAACCGAAAAGAGAAGAGCTCTACCGACAAACTTTTGATAAAAGATTATATGCATTGCTCGGTAAAAAAAAGAAAAAAAAGTGTTTGAAAACTTAAATATTGCCTAAATTTTAGATTTGCAGCCCCATTTAAGAAAGAATAAATAAACATTTTTAAATTAAGTACTTAATTCACTGGACACAACATTACATAACAGATCATAGCTACACAAAAGCAATGTGTACAAAAGTGAAATTGCGTGATAATTTAATATTTTTCTTGCATTCTTGATTAGAAATCTAATTCAAGTGAAATGAAATTTCCACAGTTGATTGATGATATTACATCATGACACAAACACATAAATAAATTTGATATAAAATTAAGTAATAAATAAGCAATACGTAGGTACTTGCGTGCATTTTTAAAATGGCAATTCAAATAATTTAGTGCCATCATTGTGCGTGCTCGTGCTCTGCATTATCTAGTCAAAAAAAATATTAGAAATCGGGTATCGGAATTATCTAAAAATGAATTCGGCTGTGGATTACTACAGTATGAGGTTCTTTAAAAAAGGTTCTTCAGGGGTCGGCAACACGTATGCAGGTTCTCTGGAGTTGCAAGCGTCTATAGGCTGCGGTAGTTGCGATCATCAGCAAACCGCACGTCATCGATGTTTTAAATTTAAAAAAATATAAAAACGATTTGAGTCCAAAATTTTGACTAGGATCCCATCACTAGTGAAATCGCACAGCATTGGCGTTAATGAAAAAATCTGTTATACATTTTTCAACGGTTTCCGTGCGGTTGGACGTTATTTTTTAGCGTTTCGGCGTTTTATTGGAAAAACTATAATGTCTTCCGAATATTGCCGGTTCGTGCTAGATTTGTGTTTTACGACCAACGATCTTAGCGCACAGTCACGTATGAATTAAGTACGTAATGTGCTCTCTATTTTCTTATCATAACTTTAAGTTACGGTAAGAAAATAAACCTTAAGGACACTAGTGTAAGAAAAAAATTTCAATATTACTTATTTATATAATACAGCAAAATGTTAGCATTTTAACTTATGAAACTTTATAAAAAAAGGCTCAGTCGTGATATAGTTAGGTACTATAGTTGTTTCGTTGTGCTTCTAACAATGCACGTATTTTGTATGAAAATCATTTAAAACTTTATCATAATGTGTATTTATGTACTCGAAATCAAACTGATTAGACAAAGGGTGCATACGGTGCAATCTTGACCCTTCTCGAGTGTATGAAAAAAGTGGTCAAGCAAAGTTTTATAAGTTTCTTGCCTTACATACTAACGCGTCCTAACTTGTTAGTCTTTAAAAAAATCCAGAACCAATGAGAATGCGTGACCAGCCCTCACTTAGATAGGGTTGCCAATATTCTTTTATAGTAAATATAGCATTGTAAATACCAAGCATCTCAAACATTGACCTGACTCCGTACTAAGTAGCTTAAGCACTTGTGTTACAGATATCAGACAACAGAGGAATCACAAATTAATAAATAAATGCGCCAGACAATCACACCAATCAACCTGGTCTCAAACTAGGGCAACCCCTGTACTATAAGTACCAGATGACGATAATAAACTGGGGGCGTCAACCCAGAACACCCAGACTCAAGAAAATTTAGAAAATGATGATGAAATGAAAATGAAATTTAAATACATAAACACCCAGAAACTAAGTGAACACAAGACACGAGTGTTTATCACACGAAAGTGTGTCCAGGGTGGAGATCGAGCCCACGACCTTTGGCGTATGAGGCCGGGTCACTACCAAATACGCCATCCAGCTAGTCAAACTTCATCGGCTTAGTACGTGGGCTGGTTTAATTGGCGGAACAGCCACCCGGTACGTGGAAGGGATGTGGGTTCAACTCCCAGACACTTCGATGATTTTCAAAATGTTGGGAACCCTACACACTACACTTAGACAACTTTTTGTGGTCAATAAGTTCCCTTTGTCGCGGTCGAGAGCCTATCATTTGTCCGATCACTCGACTGAACCACAATTTGAATAAAATTGTTAAGTGTGACTGCACCTGCTTGTTTGCCACCCCAAATTGAACTGTAAACCGTAAGCAATAAGGACGGTGGAAGTTAATTGGAGCGGTCGAAGATCGTTATTGCTTCTGACCGTAACCAGAAGTTTCTTTATTATTTTCAAGGCGTATGATTGTTAGATATGGATAGCAGAGCATTAGAAGTTAGTAACAACTGAATTGAGTGTTGTTTTATGTTATTACATTCATGTGTACGCTGTGGAAACATTACTTTTTTTGTGATAGGTGGTAGACGAGCAGACGGACTACCTGATGGTAATTGATTGCCGCCGCCCATAGACACCTGCAACACCAGTAGAGTCACAAGGACGTTGCCAACCTATAACCCCTTTCACCCCAAATAGGCCTCCGATACTCACACTCACACGACGAAACTCAGCGCAGGCGCTGCTTCACACTGGTCTTCTGTGAGGCCGTGGTATCACTCCAATCGAACCGGCCCATTCATGCCGAAGCTTGACTCTCCCACCGTTACCAATGGGTACAATGGTACCACTTGTTTTTCTTTTTGAGATCCTATCCTACAATCCTATCATAGAAATCAGGTCATACTATGATAGGATTAGGCTTAATCACCACGCTTGCCTAATGCGGATTGGAGATCACAAACCCGAGCTATGTACGAAAAATTCGAAACATATTTTTAACTCGACCCGGGAATCGAACCCGCGACCCTTACGTCTCAACCGGCGCTCAAACCATTGCGCTAAACGGGTCGTCAGAAATGAAATGATACGAGTATGGAACTATTTTTCATCCAAGTAGAGGTACGTAACCTCTTACTGTGATACCCTTTTAAATCCTGGATCGAAACATAATAACGTTCTTTGTTATTGCCTGCTATGCAAAGTGACGTCATAGGGGTCAGCCGAGGGCAACGGTCGGTGGGAACACCTGACCCATTTCCGAAGCGCCCCCTTCCGGTAAAACCTATACTTTCTGTGCATTTCGACGAACTTCTAAATGACTTTCTTTTCCTTGTGTATAAGGAAATGGAATTGGCTAACACGAAAGGGCTAGTTATGAGTTTGATTTTTGTATGATTTATTTGAATTTTTATATAAATAAATAACTAAATTCATGCTCAGCTGTGGGATAGTATATAGGCTGATAAAAACTACAAAAAATAAACAAGTCAATGAATATTTTGTCTGTGGAAGGTAGTAAACTAGATTGAATCGTATCGGTTGAAATCGTTCAGTAAATTGTCACATAAAAAACTTGCTTAGTCCTAATAGAGTCTTAAAACCTGCAACTTCGTTAAGAGTAAGTAGTCTTGGCAGAATTCGTAAGTCGATAAAATGCTAAACATTTCGATAGCTTTATTTTAATATTAGTAGGTACACTAATATTAAAAATACTTTCTGACGTTGGCGAAGTACAGGGACGTAGGAGAGAGTAGAGCCATATTAAAAACAAGAAGTAGGCAGATATAAATTGGGTATAGTTAGTAGTAGCACGTAAAAATTAACTCCAATAATTATAGGTATTCTTGGGTTTGAATCTCGGTCAGATAAATTTAGAAAACGAACTTATCTTGGCAAAACGCCTCCGCCTAAGAGGGTACCAGTGTGAGGATAGCTCATCATTTAAGTATAAATTAACCAGTTGAGTAAATTGAAATAACATGATTGTCCTGATCACAAAATAAGGTTTTCCCTTGTGCTATGGAAACCAGAAACAACGAAGGTATCACAAACACCCAGACCCAACACAAATATCTGTTTCATCAACAAACATTTGTGTCGGTGCGGGAATCGAACCCGCGACCCTTACGTCTCAACCGGCGCTCAAACCATTGCGCTAAACGGGTCGTCAGAAATGAAATGATACGAGTATGGAACTATTTTTCATCCAAGTAGAGGTACGTAACCTCTTACTGTGATACCCTTTTAAATCCTGGATCGAAACATAATAACGTTCTTTGTTATTGCCTGCTATGCAAAGTGACGTCATAGGGGTCAGCCGGGGGCAACGGTCGGTGGGAACACCTGACCCATTTCCGAAGCGCCCCCTTCCGGTAAAACCTATACTTTCTGTGCATTTCGACGAACTTCTAAATGACTTTCTTTTCCTTGTGTATAAGGAAATGGAATTGGCTAACACGAAAGGGCTAGTTATGAGTTTGATTTTTGTATGATTTATTTGAATCCATACTAATATAATAAATGCGAAAGTAACTCTGTCTGTCTGTCTGTCTGTCTGTATGTTATTCTTTCACGCCAAAACTACTGAACGGATTTACGTGACGTTTATTTTTACTGCTTGACGTTTCGGCTACGTTGCAGCAGCCGTGGCACAAACGAACGCGAACGGTTCGCTTAAAAATAAACGTCGCGTAATTCCCATTTTAATAATTTATAGTTATAATGCAACGCGAAAATCTAAAAAACTATAGCATATAGGCTGTTAAAAACTACAAAAAATAAACAAGTCAATGAATATTTTGTCTGTGGAAGGTAGTAAACTAGATTGAATCGTATCGGTTGAAATCGTTCAGTAAATTGTCACATAAAAAACTTGCTTAGTCCTAATAGAGTCTTAAAACCTGCGACTTCGTTAAGAGTAAGTAGTCTTGGCAGGATTCGTAAGTCGATAAAATGCTAAACATTTCGATAGCTTTATTTTAATATTAGTAGGTACACTAATATTAAAAATACTTTCTGACGTTGGCGAAGTAGAGGGACGTAGGAGAGAGTAGAGCCATATTAAAAACAAGAAGTAGGCAGATATAAATTGGGTATAGTTAGTAGTAGCACGTAAAAATTAACTCCAATAATTATAGGTATTCTTGGGTTTGAATCTCGGTCAGATAAATTTAGAAAACGAACTTATCTTGGCAAAACGCCTCCGCCTAAGAGGGTACCAGTTTGAGCATAGCTCATCATTTAAATATAAATTAACCAGTTGAGTAAATTAAAATAACATGATTGTCCTGATCACAAAATAAGGTTTACCCTTGTGCTATGGAAACCATAAACAACAAAGGAACCACAAACACCCGAAACATACATTTCGCGCTGGTGCGAGAATCGAACCCGCGACCCTTGCGTCTCAACCGGCGCTCAGATCTCTGCGCTAAACGAGTCGTCTAATAGGTATTAAGGTAATATAACGATGACTTTTCCCTAGTAACATCATTGATAAGTAACTAGATAATAATATAACGTCAGCAATAAAATTGATAAGTACTATAGGTACAGCAGAAATATAAAGTTTATAATTGAATCCCGCCACGGTGCGCGCGCGCAGCCAACTGTACGCGCGGCCGCAGGTGATTAGCGGCGCTGCCAACTGTTGCGTTACGGCAGGTTCTCACGGGTACGGTGCCTTACTGGCTACTTTTGTATTCTGAAGACTTTATAGCAGGATCTAGGTGGAAGAATCTTAAATTATACCGGTTACATGGAAAGATTTTTCCATACGCAATTATAACTTTAAACTATAACATAGGTGTATCTAATACAGATCTAAATACGGTTCTATCAACCATTTGAACAGCATTTTTTCTACGAATTTTCGATATAGTCTTTTTGACATCCCATAAAAAATGACCAAGTCGCGAGACCGACTTACTTAGTATGAAAAGTTGAATTAAGAACAAAATCTTATCTGCTATGTTTTTATTTAGCAGATACGATTTTGTTCTTCGATTTCTTTTATGCGAATTTCCAAAAGTCATAGAACAACTGTTGTTCAATTTTATGACAGGTATGCGCACGCACATTTCTATAGGGAGTAGACGGTGGTCTACTGAGAGCAGCAAACGGCATGAAAGAGATGCAAATAAAATGCCAGAATGTTTTGAATGTGTTTGACATTTAGAATCTGAGAAATTAAAGCCTAATCCTAAGTAGAACATGCTTTGGCAATATTAGACAAGATCTGAGAGCGGATCGGTGCTAACAAGGCTGTATAAGATGCCATTTAAGATTTATCCGAGCCCAATCAAAATACATTAACAGTTTCTACCGCAATTGGAACCATATTGGCATTAAGACGAAGAGCTAGTAGAATAAACTAGTTATTAAAATTGACTCAAAACCGATGTTAGCTCAATGGATCAGAACGCGGCTTTAACGAAGAAAGTCGTATGTTTGAATACGATCGAGTTTACACCTTTAAATCTCGCTTAAAACTGAAAAATCCAAGCTTGATCAGCGGTGAAGAAATCTGCACTTTTCGCAGTAACCATGACATCGAGATGCTCAGACGGGCAGTCGTTTCATTAATTGTAGTTACCAGACTCCCCAAATCCGGGATCATGTTCCAAGTATGATACCCCGGGGCTCCGAATTGACAGCTTTAGACGAAACTGGGAATCACACGATGAGATAAGATGATTTTTCGGCTCTAAAGATTTTGTCTATCAAGAGTTGATCTTATGACTTTGTACATACATGAATTTAAGCGTCATTTTAAAACTTGGCCGGATTGACTTAGCCTGCAGAGATAGCAATTCTGTGTGAGTGAGTAACCACCACAGAAACCTTATGATTTTGACAATTTTGGGATCGAATCGGATTATCAAAATATGGAAAAGGGGATACCTCGAAAAAAGGTAACGATCAATACCTACAAGTATACCCGTATAACAAAATTGAAAATAATTTTAAGCTTTATTTTTTATAGCCTCTTAACTTAAAGGTTTTGCAAAGGTCCTTCGCTAAAGGAAGGCTTTAATGGCGAGAAGCCTACCTATATTTTGTTGAATAATATAGGCTATAAACTTCCTTCGGCGGGGGCGCAGTCCCACTCTCACACGCTGTGACTTTGTTAGATTATATTATTTTCAATGAATTTAACCAAAAATATTTAGCTTAATGCATAAGTACTCCCCTTCCCATCCATCATCCTTTGCGTGATCTTCCAGAAATTATGAGATTCGCAGGAGATCTAAGGTCGCAGACATAGCCTAAAGAATTGCGTGGCTCAAGTGGCAATGGGTAGGGCACATTGCGAGGAGAACAGACGGCCGTTGGGGTGGAAAGGTCCTTGAGTGGAGGCCGCAGCAGTGGCAAGCCTCCCACTAGGTGGACCGACGAAGGTCGCGGGAGTCCCTAAAGATGAACATTTTCCGAAAAATCTACTAGGTACACGATCTCTCTAATTTTTAATCCACAACACTTTTTAATCTTTGATGTGCACAAGGGTCTGCCGATGTAGGCACAACCTGTGCAAATCGAGGTACACGGATGCGTCTAGCAATGTCTGCAAGCGCGGCATCGCCCCCTAGACCAGACCCCATCTTCTGGCATGCCCTCTCTGCCCTGATAGCTGCATGTATGATGATATCCTGCAGGCCACCGACAGCGCAGTTCGCGTGGCGGAGTTTTGGGCTGAGAAAATATAACTTTATCGCCATCGACTTGATAAGAAGAATAACATTCAAGTCAAGGTGTATCAAACCTCGCCAGGTTATTGTTCCGTAATTTCGGATTATGAATTCTATCCGTTTCCCGAGCATCAATATTCAGGAGGTATTGTTGCTGCTACTAGCGCACGCGCAGGTAGTGATGCGACTTAGAGCATCGAATTACACTCGAGAAATATCGGGAAAAAACTAACCGAGTCAATTAGTACCTTTTAGACGAATGCATCAATTTACATTCATAAAAATCTGTTCTAGCACATTACCTTGCTATTTGTTCTCGAACGACAATACACCTTGACGTATACTAGACATACAGTTGTCTTCTGCCAAATGCTCAGATATTTTTGGATGGTGTCAACGCTAAGATCATTTCAATGCTGACTGTAAGTAAGTACAATATAAAATCGTGTATTAACTAATGCACGATTTTATGAAAAACTCGCTGTGGGCTATTCAATTTGGCTGAGTGTATGTAAGATCCTATTATAAAGGAATAATGATTCTCCCTTCCTGCAAGCTACCTTTTGCAAATCGTTACTTTACCTGGCTTGAGAATGTCCTACAACCTCGTTTAGTGAATGAATCGAGAGATTTGAACTAGAGTCACGGCTACGGCTACTAGACGCCTTCTTACACGTTTACTGTGTCTTACTCGATTAATAATTGAGTGAATTGTAAAAGTCTCGAATGATTCGAGACATTTTAACTCAAGTCACGCCAGTGCTACTAGACGCCTCCTACACATTTAGTGTGTCTTCTTACTCGATTAATAATAAGTGAGATGTAAAAGGTCTCGAATGAATCGAGAGATTTTAACTCGAGTCACGCCACTGCTACTAGGCGCACGCGCAGGTCATCGTCCGCGCACGAAATTTGAAGCTAACGACTCGTGAATAGGGCGTTATGTGCTCGTCTGCGATGGGTTTTAGGGTTCTGTTACTAAAACAAACGGTTTTGTTGGAACTAGAGGACAGACACATCATTAGATACCTACGTGATGAGAAATTGGAATTTTGGGCGCTTATTGGTGTTGGTAAATCTTCGTCGTTTTCTTTTCTACTTATTATAATAGGTAGATCCAGCAGGTAATGATGTCCTCCACAATGCATATTCAAAATGCGACATCAACTATGTAGGTATTCATTTCATTCCAAAATCACTGATGCGATTTAATGAGGTTTCGCACAACAATCATTCGATTCCTACAAAAAAGCAATGCGAAGTAATTACCTACATAAGTACAGGGTCTTGTTAATACCGTAAAGCTTATACCATCCCGTTGCAACTAGCAAAGTTGAAAGGGGTTGGAACGGGTATAGATGCGGAACTATTCTTTGATCGCGTTTTGTAATAAGGGGGAAATATTTAAGAGTCAGGTAATTTTTAACTATTCCAAAGGCATGGATGCGATCTTACCTCAGAGCGTAAAACTATCTAAAATATATTGTGTTGTTGAGGTCTGTTTGCACAGTGATCCAGTTTTCCCCTCTAAATGCGAATATAAACGTGGAGAGCCTAAAAACACACTCAGATCCCAAATGGCATAATTTCGACTCATTCTTGGCTCGTTATTTTGTTAAGCATGTGTGTAATTTCAGCTCAAAACAGTGTGACTAAACTTTATTTTACGACGTAATGACGCCGGCCTTCTTGCCTTAAGTATGTAAGACAAATTTGAATGTAATCTACTTGAGGTGACTTGCGCCAAGTGTGTTTGTTGGGCTGTCATAAATGATGTATTTTTAGAAGTAGTGACAGTTAACACTGTTAACACCGATATTTATAGTCAGTTCTCCTAATTATTTATTGGATACAACATAAAGTACAGTATACACAATAACTTCACAATTTTACATAGATTCTTAGAACTAACTGGCCTTACAATTATAGAAAATCACATCATGTTTAAAAAATAAATTTGGAGAAACAAAGGAATTATTAATTGTACCTACTGAGGAATTATTAACTGTCGGTATGTCAACTGTTTTGATAAGTGATACAATTTAGGAGCTCTTAAAAGCTAGTATCAGCTAATACATCCCAACTTGGTTCCATGCAGTCGGAAAGTCGGAATTGATACAGCAAATTTACTTTATGTTCGACATGAATTCTGATTCTATTTATTGTTGTTTTAATGTGAATTTGATCGTTAATTCTGATATCCATGCTACTCTAATAAGTGATTAAGCCACCTATTGATTTATTTATCTAAACATTCGTAATAAACTGGGTATGGTCATAGAATATATTCATATGCATATGGCGTACACAACATTGAAAGTATCTAATACTTGTAACATTACCTGGTAACATACTAATAATTTAGAATTGCAAAAGCAATTAAATATTATACAATATTTAACTTGCTTACTTTAGGATCATGCAGATAAATATGATGTTGTCTTTTATAGCTACACACTTTAAAGTACCTCATAGGACAAGTAAATCGGCCATTCAAACAAGCCGACTTCATTCTTTTTATTAGGTACAATAAAGATATTTACAAAAACAATAGACTTTTTCCACACACGAGTTATGGGAAGCGAACAACCAGAACTAATTTAACGATCAGTTTGTTTCTGTAAAATATTAGTTTATAGTTCTTTTGTGTTAACTGTGTTGGAATTGGGTGCAAAGATTGTGCTTTTGACCTTGTGACTCATCATAAGTATTACTTCCTTAATGCTTTAGTGGTGAAATTAAATTAACACACACTAGTTTTTTGTGTTAATGGTCCTGCAAGAGCGCTTGTGCTTCGTTTTTATCGGCTTTTGTTTTAATGTTTTCTGGAATGTGTAGGCTGATTGGTTTACTTTCTTCGTTATCTGTATGTTTTATGCGTGTAATATCAACTAATTTCTTTTTACATGTACTTACACATACAAATCCGATTTTTACATCGAAATTGCGTGCATTGCGAAAGTAATTTGTAAATCTGTGTGTTGCAAAATTTAAATTATGATTTTGTTACCCATGCATCTAATTCGATGTTTCAACAACATTCAAATACACATCTCTAAAGTTATGGATTATATTATTTTTGATGTTTAATGCCACTATACTTAGGTGTTAGGACTTTACCTGTATGCTCCTAAATATATTTTGACCCAAAATACGTCATTGACCTCAACATCACAACTCACTTCATCCTTTTTTGTCCGAAATATTTTTTGTGTTAACACCCGTTTCTTGGTTTGTGTGAGAATCGAAAGCTGCAGACTGTGACTAATCCGGTGAGCGATTCCTCGATTGTTCGCCTGTCTGTCTGTTTATTTTGGACGTCGGTACAAATCGCTAATGCTACAACTGTGTATGGTAATTGTTTCTCCAAACGGCTCAGTTGAAGACTTGTGAATCATTTTGGGTTAAACTGTGAAAGTTAGTGTAAACTTTAGACCGATAAATGAAAAAATAATGGGATGTGAGAAAATCAAAGGAGTATAGAAACACGCATTAGAAAAAAAAACAAATCACAGAACGTTTATAAGATTGCTAGGTAATTGTAATAAAACTTAAGAAGACAAATTTAAGTAATTGATAGCCATTAAAAAGACACATTGAAGACGAATTATTTTAATGTACAGTACCTGCGTAATTAAAGACTATATAAACACAAAAATAAAACTCCCCTAATGCAAGTATAAACTTTAGAACATAGCTGCAGAAGAATCAGATCTATATAATTATTCAGAAAATATCTCATGCTTTTAGCAAAAGTTTTGAGTTATTGCGATGTTTCACCGCTTATGGCTTCATTATCACGCTACGAATATAGGGATAGATGTTCTGACTATTAAATTATTTTTATACGTTCAAACGATTACCTACTAATTGGGTGCCCTGATTTCTCGTTAAGTAGTCTTTTGATTTTCAGGCGACTAATGGTTTTTAAATTACTTCTCTTCAAGGCTTCACCAGGAAAAGATAAAAAGTAAAGGGATCTAATTCTCTAAGACTTCTAGTTCGTAAAATGTAAAAGTGATGTTTTCCATATCAACAACGTCAGTCTATGCATTGGCTCATTCTTGCCTCGGGAACTTATCAAAGTCATTCACAGAGCCTTGTTTATAGTTATTGCATCTTTTATCTATATTAATATTATAACGACCAATGTTTCTTTCCTTTGCACCCAAGAACGCATTTGAATTACCCCACGAGGCTTTTGTGTCTTCGATTAGTATGACTGTTTTATCGTTTGGCCTGGATCGAATAAGTTTACTACCTTTAAATATACGACTACTCTGAAAGTAGCAAATCTATGATTCCAGAATCACCTCTCGCTAGCCAGATTTAGTAATGATAGAGAAGTTTATTACACCACAGACAAGAGCGAAACCATAAACAATAATGTGTCCGAGATACGGATAAACTACAGAAACCATAAACCAATTCCTAATAAATGTTACAGTTAAAGGTCTTACCTGACCACAGATAACTTTAAATTGAGTATCACAACCGTATCTATGGTTGAGACAATCACCTTTGTGGTTGCGTTACGTACAGTAACAAAAGCTTTCATCTCTAGAACTTTGAACTCTGTTCCCTTAGTATAGGGTCTAAGTGGTTTCTTCCAGCAGTTCTTGGTTGTCTTTTTGTGGTTGTACCATAATTTCATGCTCATTTGAGAGGTTACAGTTGATTGGGTTGTCTTCTACTTACGGTTGATTTAGTGGAAGGGTGAGTAAACTGGTCTACAAATTCGAAATTTGTTTCAATCTACATATAGACCGAATCTACAGAACAACGTTTATTACTTCAATCTAAAAATGCTGAAGGGTACGTTACACAAATAATATTTTGTACTTGCGAGTTGCGGTAGCTCGAGTTTGTGATCACCAGTCCACATTAGGCAGGCATGATGATGAAAATGTATGTACCGTGAGAATTCAAATGAATTTAAGACGATTCCGGATCCTTGTACGATTGACATCGCGGACCGGTACCCACTTAAAATCTTTAGACCATAAGTAAATTGGTTTGTCAACACCTGTCCTTATTTATCCTAGTAATTGAGTCAACGCTTCATTGGTTAAAGTAGTTTGTGTAACATCTTGAGCTCGTATCAAGTGTCTTTTAGAAGGTAAAACATTTAAATTCATACCGAGTTTACCAAAACGTCGGCCGACAAAAGTTTGAATCGAAATATCTTCATATTTTTTTTCACAGGAGTTTCTTCTCGTTAAAATTATTCAAGTGATTCGTGGTTTGAATATTTTTATTTTACTTCTTATTTAAGTTACCTACCTTAGTTGTGAACGTGATGTTTGTTAATGTGAAATTTACCATTTACTTAATTCAATTATCTCTAGATACACAGCTCCATACTGAAAAAGTTTAAAAAGTGATCCCAACAGCGCTAGTAATATAACATGGATATTTGACAGCTAAAGTTATTATGTGTTTAATCAAAAAACGCCCCAATTTAAGAAACATCGTTGAAAGAATCACTTGATTCTCATTAGAATTACCTGAGATATCACAACTTTAAGAGCACATATTTTGGGCAAGCCCAAAAACGCTCTACGTGGTCGTCAAACTGCGGCCCGCGGGCCGCATGCGGCCCGCAGACGTTATTTGTGCGGCCCGCGATATAAGTAGTAGATTAATCGCATTTATATGAATAGTGTGGACTACTATGGATAAGTACCTATGCAAAAGCTCTTGAAACGCATATACTGCGGCCCGGGCCCTGATGTTCATATTGATATGTGGCCCTTGAAGAGTAAAGTGTGACGACCGCTGCTCTATACAAATGACTATTGAATTGTGACGTCACAACTCAAACTTCTGTGTGCGCGTCTAGTAAATTTTGTTTGGTAGCTATCTATATCAAATGTTTCATTTAAGTAAATGGTAATATTGTAGTTCAATGATAATTATTTCTTTAAAATTTTATATCTCAGTAATTGATAATCAAATGAGACAAGTGATTATTTCAACGATGTTTATTAAATTGAGCGCGTTTTTTTCCTGATTAAACACCTTAAAAAAATTTTAGTCAAATACCCTATTGGATGGAGCATTTATTAGCGGCGTATCTTCTATGATCGAAGGGCCTATAGCTTTGCATTACCCCCAGATTATGTACCACTATTCTAAATGATATGTACATCAGGTCTGAGGAACGGGTTGACAAGATATGGCCATCAGCCCGTTAAGTCTTTTTTTAGCTGTGCCAGACTGGTCCAGCCATTATTCTACACCAGTTTTATGGGAACTGGGGAGAAGGCGTATTCTAGATGCCGCTTTTTGCGAGGCTAGGTCTATTTTTGTACAACTTTTATTAGCTGCACTTGTAATAACTGATGTAAACAAACCTTGGACGACCATAAGTCTACTTTAATTGTGGCATTAAAAATTTGTAACGATTAATATTTAATTTGTTAATCTGCTGATGGAAATGGAATGCCACTAGTGCTTTATTTATAATATTCTTTTAAACGAATACATGTACTCTTTGTATAAAGCCGTTATACTTATTTTGTACGGGCGTAAAGCAGCGCCTGCGCTGTGTTTATTCGAGTGAGCAAGGGAACAGGAGGCCTAATTGGGGGGAAAGGGGATTAAAAATTGAGAATAACAAAAAAATAAAAAAAAATAAGTTAGTGTTTTTTTATAGCTAACAGCTGGCCCAGGCCTCTCACAAATAGAATCCATGATCGACACTTTAACCCCGTCCTTTTCACACGAGAATTTCGTTCTACACGGTTTAGTGTAGTTCCTTTTCCTTTCATTCCTTGTCTTTTGTTATCCGTCATCGAAACATCGGCGTTTTAAACCACATCGTTATTTAACGATTCAATGACGCAAAACGCTCTGTACAAAAATAGTCATTTAGGTTAATTTACTTTTTCACTCAACCATTCACTCAGGGCCGGATTAACATGGGGCCCCTTGGTCATTGGGGCAGTAGGTAGGTATACCTCAAGGGGCATGGTTGAAAACAAATTAATTCATAACTATTCAGCACTACCTACTGTCACGATGAACATACAGAGTCAAAATGTGGACGGCATGGCTAGTCTACAGTGTTAAGTCGCTCAGCAAGCTATGAAACTATGCTTGGTGTTTCTTTGCGCGGTCGTGTCCAAAATGAAGTGGCCCGACAGAAAAGCCAAAGTCATTGACATAGCTCATAGGTGAAGTGGCAGTGGGCTGGCCATATCAGCCGCTGAACTGATAACCGCTGGGGTATACTAATTCTGGAGTGGAAACCAAGTTTTGGTAAACATAATGTAGAAGCCAGACGGAGTGGCGATCTACGCATGCCGGAAAGAGCTGTATACGAGTAGCTGGATTAGTGAATTAGAGAATATTAAATATGTTGTTTTTTTTTTGGTTTGATTGTTTTTCTTGTGTTCTTTTATAATAAACGACACTTTTCCTTAAAGCACGGGGCCTCTGGGGGGCAGTTAGTTACCCCCCCTTCCTTTGGATCAGCCCTGCGTTTGCTCAAGATCAACAAGTTACATACTACCAACAAGAAGCTACCTATTTTTACTGATACCAGAATAAGACCTTACCCGTTACTCTAGTCCACAGGTTCCCAAAGTTATTTTCATTGAAATTTTCAATGCGCTACCGAACCTTAATCCCCTTTTTAACCTTAAACGAAACACATCATAGGCGCTACTTTACGCCGATCCTTTGCGAGGCCGTGGTATCACTCCAGTCGAGCCGGCCCACTAAGTGAGAGTCACTAACTGAGAGTGGTTTGTGGCTTTTCCACTAAATATAGGTACTATTACAATGAGGTGGAGGCGGTATTGTTTTGAAATATCTTTTATTGCTTTTCTGAAAATAATAGGTTACTTTATGTTCTAACTACCACAATCTGGGAGGACACTTCCTCCCGAGCCCTAGAATAACGTGAGGTCTGGACCCTCCTTACTCTAACTCCACGCGATACGACCACTTAGCTCGGAATGCACTCCCGAGAGCGTGTCTGTTTATTTTTCAATGCATGACAGATTCCCATTATAAAATCAGCCATAAATACCAGGCCAGCGGCCAGTATCAAAGGAGTTTACCATCGTTACAGTTACCTTCAAATGATATAAGTTAGAAACAATCTGAGTCTCACTAACCACCCCCCTTTATGCCTTTAGCCCTGTTTTGCGCCCCCAAAGGGGCTTTATCACCAACTTTGGGATACACTGCTCCAGTCGTAGTGAGCGTACTCGATCGGTTAAGATATCGGCCATTGTCACTGAAGTGAACCTATTAAGCACATTTGTCGTTTTTATTGCGATACAATAAACACGTTATTTATAATGTATCTGTTGTGCGTATTGGGTTCGCACGGTCATTTCGTAATCCTAGTTAATATTGCTTGTCGCTATTTGTGAAACTGTGCGAATCATCATGTATATGTTTGCAGATAAGTTTATTTATACAATCAATAGTTTATCGGTTTTTATGCGTGAAGCAGGCAAACTGTTGACTGGATGGCGCATTTGGTAGTGGCCCTGCCTCACACGCCAAAAGTTGTTGGTCAGATCCCCACCCTGGACAAACATTCGTGCAATGAACACTTGTGTTTGTTGGTAATATATGCACCTATTTAAGTACGCTATTTGTGTTTCCTCTGTGTGTGTAGTCTGATAACTGTAACACAAGTACTTAAGCTACTTAGGACGGAGTCAAGTCAAATTATGGATGTCGTGAAAATTAAAAAAAAACAAGCAAGAAATGTATCTGATATGGTAAGCAATCACCTACCACCCCTCAGTTGTTACTGAATGAAGAAGGATGTTTCCTTATGAAGGTAGGCCTGTAGCCCAGTAATGGGGATATCAATGTATGTATAACCTATTATACTATAATATCCTAATGTTAAGTATGTAATTAAAACAAAACTCTTTAGACATGCTCTGATGGGTAATGTGTGAATGTTCCAACAAATTGGATTAGTGAAAACATAAGTAATTGTTTCAATCATATCGAGATTTCATTGCAAATACATTGATATTGACAATGTAGAAGATGACAATTCTCACAATGATCCTACTATAGTGCTCGAGAAACGATGTTCACTCTTCGAAGTACATGTTGGCAGTACCTTCACGAGAGCCTATTAGCGCCCTGTACTTTCTAATGTTCCATTCCATCTTTCTCAATCAAGAACGAATTTAAAGCACTTTTAATAGCCGTTAAACGCCAGTGGCCAGTTACCGCAGCCTAGTGGTACTGAATATTCATGGTAGCCACTTCAATGGGCCATTGTACTGTCTATGACAAATGGAGACCTTATTCCCATAGTGGTTTGTCTGTCCGTCTGTCCGATTGTTCGTACGCAATTTGTCCGGCCACATTGTGTAGTCATTTGACAAGGTCATGGGAGTTGTATGGTATTGTCATTGCTTATGGCGTAGTGGAAAATGTTGGACGGTAATTATAATATTGATTTTGGAATGACTGTTTTGTAAGATTGACGCTGAGGTTTTTGTGAAGATAAAAGTAGGTATTTATCTTCAATCAATCTCCAAACGTCACTTTCCCCCGCGCACAGTGAAACTGTGATACCAGCTGACAATGAAGGTGTTTCCGATCAGATACGACCTAGTGATCTTCAAGAAAAGGGCTTATTCCTTCCTTATGTCCATTTGTGATGCCTCGGGTGTTGCAGATGTCCATGGGTGGGGTGATCATTCACCATCAGTTGAGCTGTCTGTGCGTTTGAAAAAAATCTAATAATGGTTACTTACACGAGAAACCATTTCGCACAATGAACTTCGAGACCACTAGGTAGACCATCTAGGTGGGCTAAAAACGCACAAAAATCAACAATCACGCAACTATAAAATTTTGCCACGCCACGCTTCGAATGAATGGGCTGGCTCGACCGGAGTGTAATTCGTCCCAGAATTTAAAGATTTTTTTGCTGGTCACTGTTCTAATCTAATCTAACTCATATTTTTATTGTGATAATATTTAATGAACTCTACAAAACAAAAAAAAAATTGGTGACGTCAGGCTAGAACAGTAATCAGCAAAAAATCTTGAAATTCTAGGACGAGATTTTGCTTTTTGCCCCCAAGCCAACTGGGGTCGACTGAGTAGATTTTCAAATAACGTGTATAAGAGCGAAAAGCTAGCAAATATCAATCACGGGCCCTTGCAAGCGACGACGGGTCGACGCGACGACGGTACGTGGTCCCTTTGCCAATCAGCCTGACACTACCCCAATGGAAATATAGACAGTAACTAGTAAGACTTTAAAGAGGGATTGCTATGCTTCGGTAAGTATGTTCCGTCATGGAGTGATGGTATGGTACCACAAAATACTTCTACTGTGAGAGCCATGCTTTGGCTTGACTGGGTCATCTTGACCGGAGTGATACTACGATTTCACAGTCGACTTGCGTTTACGTCCAATAGTATACCGAAGACCCTATTTAGGGGGTAGGGGAACCGCTTTGCTTGGCATCGCAATCGTGACTATACTAGTATTAGGATGTTTGTGCGCAGCAGCAATCGCTACCATCTGTTGATCCATATGGTTGTCTGCCACCTATCACGTAAAAAATCTGCAGTCTTGTACACATTAATAATTATAAAAATGTATGGAATAGCTGGTTTTTTCTGATATCACGATTTGCCCCATAGAAAAAACGACTACTTTACGATATGTTAAAAAGGACAATACCGGATTTGTATTTACTTGGTGTCAAACCCACCGAATATATTTTTTTTAAGATCTTAGAAGTGTAAGTTTTATTAAACCAATATTCAGATCTCTTTCGACCAATATCGAGCCCAGTTATACGTGTCAGTTTAAATGTACCGAAAGTATCAGTTCATATTATTTTTTCTATAAGACTTGGTGTTTAGAGGTAAGTAAGTAGTTGTCATATTGTATAAAATAATAAGTAAGTAAATATCGATGTAAAATGGGGGAAAAAAATCAAATCAAATATTTGTTTGCAAGAATACAGTTATTATACCAAAAACTACATTTTGTAGTCTAACCTCTTTTCGAAAAAGGGTTCAGGGTTAGTGCTTTTTGGTAGCCATTAAAAGCGTTATACCAACTTTGGTAGATAATTCAACCCGATTATCGTGCCACTGGCTATTTCAGCACTGTGTCATTATTTACGAGGAACGACAATGCCAACTATGACAGATAGCAATTACATGCGAAGCCGATTGTTTATGCAAGTGCGCCTGCGCAGCCTGAGCGATCACTGTGGCTTGATGCGATGTCTGTGAAGAAGTGGAAAAAGTGGTGTGGGAAAGAGGTTTAGAAATAAAATATGAGATAAAAAATTTTGAGCATTTGCACGAATGTATTAATATGTAATGATGGTGCATTAATTAAATAAATAAATGTGTCGTCAGTATAATGAGCTCGTCAGTTGGCTGATGACATACCTAGTTGAAATATCAAAAATCAAAAGTCAATGTTTTTTTTTAAATTCAATTTAAGTAAGTCCTTTACAGAACATTTATGAACGTCAAGGTTCTGACGGTCAATAACTTCTATCGAGAAGACGTTTATTAGACATTTTTAGCTTCTCTCAGTCTCAATTGATGAGAGAAATAAGAAACAGTGTTTGTTAAT
Source organism: Cnaphalocrocis medinalis (assembly GCA_014851415.1). Taxonomy (NCBI): domain Eukaryota; kingdom Metazoa; phylum Arthropoda; class Insecta; order Lepidoptera; family Crambidae; genus Cnaphalocrocis; species Cnaphalocrocis medinalis. The sequence goes on from CM026292.1 coordinate 13,832,730, forward strand.
TAATACATTTTACAGTATACCTATCTCATCTATCATTAAACAACCGAATCAATTTAATGCATTACTTGCGAGATATATTGTGTGATTGCCATTCAATAAATGAATAACCGACTTGGCAAAACATGGATCTCACCACTTTTTACGGTAGTTGCGAGACTTAGTTTATTTGACAAGTATTGTTTTTGATGGGATTTACCTTTTTTAACGTACATAATAATTAATGTAAAATATTTTTCTGCTTAAAGGAATTTAAAACAGTAGAACTATTGTTGCCGTAAAGTCCTTGAGTACAGACCGGGACTCGGTAAGCGTAGTATTGGACGCCCTGCGACAAGATGGGATGATGACAATCGAAGGCTGGCTGGTGTGGGCTGGATGAGAGTGTGGAGCAGTGGCGCGCATTAGGGGACACCTGTATCCAGCAGTGGACGAGTGTGGGTTGCTGATGATGATGAGAACTATTGTCCCGAAACGAAGTGAGGGCGGGCCAAGTGAAGGCCTACTTACTAGTGTAAGTAAATAAAACAAGCTACCAGCTCCCCCCATTGCGTCATCCACATAGCTCAGCGTACACGTCCCGCGCATGCGCGTGTGAAATAGTTTCGTTAAAAACCTTTCCGGAATTAGAATTGGGGGATTTGAATTTTTTATCTTCTGTGAAATGGTTAAACGTAAAGCAAGTGACCTGACACCAGATAAAATGCAATATTGAACCTTACCTCTCAAGATATAGGGTTAGCTATGTGCAGTAAGGACTTTTTTAAGTGATAGGTGCAGACGAGCGGACTGATCACCTGATGGTAAGCGAATGCCACCGTCCATAGACACCTGCAACACCAGTAGAGTCGGAAGTGCGCTGCCAATCTTTAACACTCTTTCGCCCCAATAGGGCCTCCGGTGCCCTCACTCACTCGACGAAACTGCGCAGGCGCTGCTTCACGCCGGTCTGCGGTGAAGCCATGGTATCACTCCGATTGAACCGGCCCATTCATGCCGAAGCGTGGCTCTCCCACGGTATCTATACTATTTATAAAGAGATAATTTCTATAGACAACGACAGCGACAAGGCTTATAGGTTAACCGAAAACACGAAACGCTTGCGCGATGTAATTGGACACAGCGCCATCTATTGGTTCATTTCTGAATTACGGTCCCGAAGCGCAGTGAGGGCGGGCCACTAGTCTTGCCGTGTTTAATAAGCCGACAGTATTTGGGATGGGATACAAATTACTTACTATTTACTCACGCGGTACTGATAGCCACACATCAGGTTACCACGACCTCTCAAATATCCACAATTGATATTCAATCACCATCTTACTGTCAAACTTATTGTGTTTGACAGTAAGATGACAATCCATTAAAGAAATTTGACAGTTTTGTATACTTTGATGTGTGGCTGTCTGTACCTAGTAGGCATTGCAAATTGATTAAGGTCATAAGGTAATTAAGAACTATAACCTAAGACAATCTAGCTTTCGAATACGGCAGCCGGTTGGGCAAGCAGTCTGTGCGTCCATAACTCATAGCCAACTATGAACATTTTACTCTATCACGAAGCAGGTACTGTTACTTCATTTAATAAAGTATCGATGCCGTGCGGTCGCTGTACACAATTAAATTGGTTGGCGGTTACACCGTAGCGTAATACCTACGGAAGCGTACAGAAAGTTTATGGAACGCTATTCGTCTACGAACCTTTGGTAAAACAAGATTCAAAATTCCTTTAAGTCCTTAATAGAACATTTGCGAAAGTCAAATTTTGTAATCTACCGCTGATTCGGAAGGTCAATTCCTACCGAGAAGAATAAGCAAGAAACACAGCATAATTTTTATAGAAATAAAGAAAAGTAAAATTTCAATAAAATTACATATGAGTCGTTAACCAGTGTGCGCTTCCAGTGATTATGCTACTGGGCCTCATAAGAAAGCTTAAGGCACACAGCGAGCTATGGAAAGGACTATGCTTGGGATTTCTCCGCGAGATCGAATCAGAAACGAGATCTGTTAGATGAACAAAACTTGCCAGCATATAGGCCACCGGGTTAGCAAGCTGAAGTGGCAGTGGTCGGGGCACATAGCAAGAAGAACAGATGGTCGTTGGAGCCAAAAGATTCTTGAATGGAGTGCTGCGTGCCGTGTGGGTGGCGGTAATCGCTTACCATCAGGTCTTCCGTCTGCTCGTCTGCCACCTATCACATAAAGATAAAGATTGGCGATTAATTGACTGGTAGGTATTGAGAGTAAAGATGTTTTTAAGTTTATTTATCACATCTTGTTGGCTTACAGTTACTAGTTCTGGTACTTAACCGTGGGACTTATTTGCTTCTGTGTGACAGCGTGCCCTCTCTTCTTCAGTCCACAACTCGCGGCGGAATTGAATGTTTGCGTGCATCAATTACCTTGTTCTCAGCTGCGCTTGCGTCACCGCTGTGGCTACCATTTGTATATTGGGTCAAATGATAACTAGGTACACCGGGAGTATCTAGTGAAGTAAAAAGTAAAGTATCAGCCTATATACTGTCCCACTGCAGGGTAAAGGCCTCATAGAAATCAAGTTATCACTACTTTAAGATGAGATTAGAAACTAGACTAGTCTTTAAATCCGAGCATTTGAATATTTCAATTCTATGTGTGAAACATCACTAGCTCACCGAGAGGGAACAATCTTTGCCAATTTTATACAAAAGTAAATTCTATACAATATGCCTAGACACCATTGTAGAAAGCGACAATGCTAATAGCTAAACCGAAAAGAAGAAACGCTTGCACGATTTAATCGACACCTAGCGCCATCTATTAGTAGGGGGTGGAACTAATGTCCCAAAACGAAGTGAGGGCGGGCCACTAGTGATAATATAAATATTTAAGACTTACATTTTTTCTCAAAACAATAGGTTCGGCAAAACATGCCGTGAGTTGCATGTGGAATATTTAAATCGATGACATTTTATTTGGTCTTTATTCCAAGAGCTGTAAGGTTCGTTTTAGTTCCAAATATAACAAGGTGGCCAATTCCCATGGATTACTGTAACGAGTGCAAAATTGTCGATGAATCGATGTTCTTAGAAAACATCTGCCTTTTAAGTTGTGTGGTTTTCAATGAATTGTATTGGCAATGGTGAACGGAGCGTTTTGAATTCTTAATGCCTACTCGTGAAACAATGTTTTTTGGCCAAATTTGATACCTGCTAGGTACTTCTTTATAAATTCTTTTTTTTTTAAGGGGTTCTAAGGGGTTTCTAGCCTGCAACTATGTATACTAATCATAAAGAGATTACTTCTATAGACAATTCATGATTGAGACTACAATATTGTCCTGGTCCCCAACCAAGGTTTTCTCTTGTGCTATGGAAACCAGAAACAATGAAGGAACCACAAACACCCAGACCCAACACAACAAACATTTGTGTTGATGCGGGAATCGAACCCGCGAACCTTGCGTCTCGACCGGCGTTCAAACCACTGCGCTTAACGGATCCTCACAAAATGTCTATTGGTGTAACAGATATTTATGTTAGGTCTGGGTATTTGTGGTGCGTTCATTGTTTTTGGTTTTCATAGTACAAGTACCTACTACTTAAGTTGGGGATCAGAAAAATGTACGTCATGTTGTCAAAATTTATAAAAAAAAAAACATGAAAACGTTTGCTACGTACGTACACTTCACAAACCACCCCCATTTCATCAAGAAAAGTTAAAACAATTTCCCTTGTGCCTCTGATTAATGGTCGAAGCTTCCTTCAAAGGGTGTCATTGGGCCAAACTGGGCCATAAATCTTACCAAAATGGGGTGTATGGCTGTAATTACATGTATTTCAACCCCATATGTACAACTCTACATATAAACTAAATAAATAGAAATAAATAAAACAACATCAAATTTTACATTGACATGGCCCCAAATATAGGTTTACCCCTTTACCTACACTTAAACTACAAAATAATTACACACAAAAGGTAAACTCAGCCTGATTTTGAATTTAGAAGAGTTCGTTGAAATATGCTAGGGTTGTTGCCCGGCATGAGTACATAAGCGCGCGGCCTCTACCACAGACTTCGACAGTTTGACAACCTTATGTCATAGGTATGCTAGGATTAATGTGGTCGAAAAGGCGTATTTCCCCGTTAGTGCGCATGCGTGTAGTGTTTTTAGCTCTTTGTGGGCAGCCTACTTTCTGTGTGTACTATTTAACTATTTTGTGCTTAAACGCAACATAAATATCTGTGTCATCAACAAACTTGGTTTGGATAAGAGCTTTATCTCTAAAACTAATTCTACTAAAACTAAATAACTATATTTTTTTTTTTACCTAATTTAACAGTAAGAGAGCCACGCCTCCGCATGAATGGGCCGGCCGGAGTGATACCACGACCTCACAGGGCCGACTGCGGCTGCGCTGTGTTTCGTCGAGAGCATGAGGGTACCGGAGGCCCATTTGGGGGAAAGGGGGTTAAAGATTAGCAGCACACTTGTGACACTAACTGGTGTTGCAGGTCTTTGGGCGGCAGCAATCGCTTACCATGGTGATTCATCAGCTCGTCTAACACCTACCTAAAAAAAATAGTGCGGGTGCGAGAGGCCCAAATCGGGGGAATGTTGAAAGGTTGGCAACCCCCTTGTTACCCTATAAGCCGCGGCAATGACTTAGGCGTCAAAAGATGAGTCTGCTAATTGTTACATAAAAAAAATTCGCAATCTACTTTATCTTTGGCTTCTCTTTACCACAATATTTCACCATCAAAAAATCATGTCGCCTATATTTGAATAAATTCTCCAATTAACGACCTAAGCTGTAAAGCTCAAGCAAAACACATAAATAAGTAACCAAGTTTAAATCGGTGCTTTACTGATTCATGGCCGAATGGACAGTAAGTGAGCCTAAAATATTCAGTCATGTTTACTAAAGGCTACTCGGCCTATCGATCCATCGCCGCACAGCTTGTGCGGCCTAAGCACAAAATACATATTGACACAGAAGGCTGACTGCCCACTAAGCGCTAAAAATATGTCATGTACTCACGCATGCGCACTAACGGGCGAAAACGCCTTTTCGACCACATTAATCCTAACTTATGACATAAGATTGTCAAACTGTCGAGGTCTATTGGTAGAGGTCGCGCGCTTATGTACTCATGCCGGGCAACAGCCCTAGCATATGTCAACGAACTCTTCTAAATTCAAAATCAGGTCAAAGTCTAACTTCTGTGTGTAATTATTTTGTGGCCTAAGTGTGCCTAAGCAATACCTTAATGAAATCTGACTTTGACAATTATTGTGGGATTGCAACATTACCCTATTGGTTACCTTGTAACGTTGTTACTCAGTAATGTCTGATCTGTTTTATCTACAAGCCGCGTAGACTATAGGTAGGGAATGCTCTGATGAGTTATTCTAACTAATTTTATCCTCCCCTTTTCATTTCCGAACAACACGTGCTAGACAGCGTTGCCATCCGCATAACATCCAGACAATGCCGGCGCGCACCAAGAGGTTTAGCTCAGTATAACTCTAATAGTTTCGGAAAAAAATGGCTGTGACATACGGAAGGACAGACAGACAGACTTGACGAATCTATAAGGGTTCCGTTTTTTGCCATTTGGTTGCGAAACCCTAAAAAAGAAGTTGAAAATTCTCTTTCAATTTACAAAAATAACGTTCTAGCTGCACTGTACAGATATTAAAGTCAATAATATTTTTTTTCTTCAAATTGTCAAAGTTCACGATGTAGTTAAGTTGAAATTTATTTATTTATTGGGACTAATGAGTATTTTATCGATCGTTTGTTATGTTAAATATGCATAAGATTTACGCACTTACCATAATGAGAACCTGGGAACACAATTAAACAGACATATTCTATTAAAGAACTTTACGGTTTATAGCTTGTTCAGGAAAAATAATATGCCCACAGGAAATTGCGAAAACGTCTCATTTTATGAGAACATTCCAAGTGAATCTGCCATTTCCTGCTAGTAAATGAAGAAGAGAAACAATAAAGAAATTGTTTAGTTGCAAGTACCCATTTTGACCTTTTTTGGATAATACTGACCACCCATGTGTTTCTTCCGTCCTACAATACCTATGGACTCCTAGAAATCGCGTGCCAGTATGGCAGTGCCAATGGATGTGATGCCGTGCCGTCGTGTCCGTTGTAACCGCAACGTGGGTCTCTTCTTTTGCTTACCATCAGGCTAAGGCAAACCAATATTCGTGTCAGTATAAAAAAAAACTGTACCTAGTCCTAGTAGAGCCTTACAATCTGCTATCAAAACTACATACTTAGTTTTACTGAAAATTTGCGTGTTCAGTAAATTATTTTTTTCACTTCGCAAAATAGTTACGTTTATACACTGGGGAGCAAATAAACCGAACCACTACCTAATTTTTATACAAACGTTAGTTAGGAAGCTTACAGATATGAAAGATTCAGTGCTATGGTAATAAGTAATTTAAACGTGAATCGACATCTTAAATTTTTATAAAGTATTTTAAACAACTGTAAAAACACGCCAATTTCCTGAAAAATCGGAAAATGTTAGAGGAATTTCGCATCCCATGTAAACTTGTATGGAACAGGAAAAACAGCAAAATTTTTCCTATGTTTTTAGGAAATTGGCATATAGGTAGTAATTATAGAGTCTACATAAATTATGGTTTGAAAATTTAACATTTTTGACACCAATTCACATCTGAATTATTACCATAGCATTGAAACTTTTATACCTGTAAGCTTCCTAACAAGGCACGTTTGTATGAAAATAAAGTAAAGTAAACATTTATTGACCAACAAAAAACAGATACAACACAACCGTAGTAAGACACAGAATACATAATAAGAGGTAGGAAGATAAACGGAAAGGAGCTTACAGTGCTTACATACATAGACAGATACATATGTGGTCAATAAGGTCCAAACTCAGCATATGCTGCAGCTGCTTCATTGAAGCCACTGCAGCGCTGGTTTTAGGTTTAGGTAGGTAGTGGATCAGTTTATTTGCTTCCCAGTTTAGTTAGAGCCCCAGCTGGAGCCGGTGTCTGGCAAATCGCGCGCCGCATCGACTAACTAACCGTTGTTACGAGCAACAAAGTGCAGTTGCATAATACTACGTTGGCAACTTGCATTTTCCCATTCCACACACACTTTACGATGCTCATAGACAATCTTGCTGTTTTCACACAGCTGTAAAGCTGTTTAGGAAATCTTGGATTTTACCGTTTTAAACGTTTATTTGCTTACAAAGTTGTGATTGGTTTGGCAAAGACTATTTTTAGGGTTCCGTACCTCAAAAGGAAAAAACGGAACCCTTATAGGATCACTTTTTTATTATTTTAGCGTTTTAAGGTGAAATATTATGTATCAGCCTATATACTGTCCCACTACAGGGTAAAGGCCTCCTCCAGAAATCAAGTCATTGCTACTATAATGGAATTAGGCTTAATGGTTTAAGGACCGGGTAGTGATTTTTGGAATCCCGGGTCGAGCAAAAGTATGTTTCGAATTTTGCGAACGAATTCTGGTTTGTGATCACCAATCCGCATTAGGCTAGCGTGATTAAGCCTAATCCCATCATAGTAGCGATGACTTGATTTCTATGATAGAGGCCTTTGCCCTGCACTGGGATATACTTTACTTTTTTCGATGTTTTCTCTTTAACCGCACCACGATTTTTGCAGCTACAGCGCTCCCATAATCGCAACAATGTACTAATCAGATAATTATGCCGGCTAAAGGTATAAAAATTAAATCATTTGACAGATGAAGTCAGATAGAATCATTTTACAGTTTAGCGGCATTTAACACAAGAAGCATCTTGCTTCGAGAAACACGCTAATTACTTCGTGGTTGACGCCTACACTTTGTTAAGCCGTTAATACAATCATCACATCATTATCATCACCATCACCTGAGCATGTAATTCCTGGTTGACTTCAAAGTTGCGCTTCGGAACCTAAGATACCGCCACACCACCGACCACTATAATCTGGACATCGTTAAGGCAAGAGTGAACAAGCATCTTCTAGGCGAACGCATGCCATCCTAGACCTCATCGTCACATTCCATCAGGTGCGATTGTGCGATGTTGGCCTATAGTTTATTATTATTTAAAATAAACACACATTGAGATCTAGAATCAAACTTATTTGACATTGAAAGCGGAAATCGGTTGAAGAAATTGAAGAGTTTTACATACATAATTATACTTAGGTATCTTTCTATAGCCGTAAAAAAAGTCCGAATCGTAAGTTGATCCGATTCCGACAAAACACAAACGATGTTAAATTTTATATTCGAAAAAAATTAAGACTGTTTAAGTTAGGTACTCCTATCAACTGCCGTTTGCTATTTTCCAAAACATGCTAGGAAATTGATCAACTTACAATTCAGACTACTTTACGGTGACTTGGATAAACATTGATTGTACCTAACTTCGTGCTTTTTTGTTACGAGAAAGTATATACTTAAAGCTTTCAACGAGTGATAACATAGGAAATATATTATTATATTAATATTATATGGTAAAATTTCGCATTATTAAACACATATATCCGAGCACTAGACCATAATAATATACAACCATCGACCGTATCGCGATGACAAAGGGACTAATTTCGCAAACGTTGCGTCAGAATGCATTATACATCCCTGGCGTATATGATGGATATTTAACCACCGACCGTATCAGAATGACAATAGGGACCAATTTCGCAAGCGTTGCGTCAGGATGCGCTGGCGTGTGTACGCATCTCGTCATAATGAACATTTAACCACCGACCGTATCGCGTAGATAATAGGGGTTAATTTCGCAAGTGTTGCGTTGGGACGCGGCGCGTACGCATCTCGGGACCGCATCTCCGCTTACGCAAGTTGGACATACGGCGCATGAGTTTGGAGAACTGAACTGTTCGTAGGCAGATACTTTGCATACCTATCCGTCTACCGAAGAGCGTCTGCTCTGGGTTATGTCGTACTCCCCCTGCGTCTGCAGAGATTTACCGACTAAAACCTCAGGTTTGCTCCCGTCGACGCCAGGGTGGGAAGAGGGCACAAGAAACCTACTAAAGAGTCCCATCTTCGCATTCCTCTCCAGGCGAAGGCCCGCTTGCAGCAAACTCCTCCCCCTCCTGGATGATTGGGGGGGGGGCACAGGCCCTCTCAGGCTAATGCCTGCGCATCAATCGCCGACTGGCCCCCTCTACGAAGAAGAGGAAGACACGCATCAGGTCGGACTCTCCTTCCCCTGCCTTATGCAGTCCTTAATTTAAGTTGTCCGTCTGTCTGTACGTCCGTGTGTCCCAGCGCGCGTACATTTCGCAAAGCTGTCACGCGGTGCTGCCATGTGGAGCGCTCGACAACGAACTTCCGCCGATTGTCGGAATCATAGTCCAGGGGATTGCGTGCCAAAACCACATCAGTTTAAAAAGGACCAGTAACACCAACAATTGGTATTCCGGGACCCTCACTCACTCGAATAAACACTGCGCAGGCGCTGCTTCACGCCGGTCTTCTGTGATTCCGTGATATACTCCGATCGAGCCTACCTATTTATGCCGAAGCGTGGCTCTCCCACAGTAATTAAATACCTAATAATTACCAATCAAGTTGAACAATAAATATTAATTCTATAAATAATATATAATAACCTCATAAGTACTCGTAGGAAAGATTCTTTTTCCGACAACCTGTAAACCTGTTTGCAACAATTTTTACGGAACATCATAGATAAATTTGGAGACAATGTAGGTGGTCTTTTCGCTAAAAGCGATCTCTTCCTGACAGCCGCAGATCATTTGAAATATAGTTACTAAAGTGGTGATCTCGGTTCGGATATCAAACCTCGGTACGTCGTTGGGCAAGCGAAGTAAGTTAAAACAAAAGTTTGTATTGTAGAACTAACGTTTATTAGATATAAGTAATAATTATGCTTAACCCTTCTTAATCTTTAAATGTATATAATCATTGTGTTTGGGTACAATAAACCAGCGTAAACTCGGATTATTTGTTTCACTTAACTCCTCAAGTAGTATCCTTTCAAGTTCGTACCCTGTCCGCAGCTCTATATTAACTAGGAAAGAAAGTAAAATCGTCAAAACGTACCTATTTGTCCATTTCCCCGTATCGGCGTACTGTTAATAGCTGGAACCGGCTGGACGCAACAAGCCATTGTTCACAGTACAAGCTGGTCGAGCCATTTTCTTGCCAACAATCCGAAGATGTGTCGTGTTTTCCAATGCTACTACTGTATTAGTATTACCTTCTGTACTACTACCGGGTTCTTTTTTATGATATAAGTGGCAGACGGGCCGACGTATCACCTGATGGTAAGCGATAACCGCCGCCCATGGACATCTGCAACACCAGTGGTGTCACAAGTGCGCTACCAACGTTCAACCCTCTTTCCCCCCATTAGGCCTCGGTGGCCTCACTCACTCGACGAAACTAGGCGCAGGCGCTGCTTCACGCAGGTCGTCTGTGAGGCCGTGGTATCACTCCGGTCGATCACCACTCTGCCGTGTTATATCTGAAGGTTGATTGTTTTTTCAATTGTATATTCAACAATGTATTTTCAATCTTATACTCGGTTCATAGTTGAGCAAGTGAAGTAAGTTGAAAAAAGTTCGTACCCTGTCCGCAGTTCTATATTAACTAGGAAAGAAAGTAAAATCGTCAAAACGTACCTATTTGTCCATTTCCCCGTATCGCGTACTGTTAATAGCTGGAACCGGCTGGACGCAACAAGCCATTGTTCACAGTACAAGCTGCTAGAGCCACTTTCCTGCCAACAATCCGAAGATGTGTCGTGTTTTCCAATGCTGTTAGAATTTGCCTTCGGTACTACTACCGGGCTGATGATAAAGATGCCTATATAATCATACGTGCTTATTTACTTACTACGCTTGCTCTGCGACCCGAAGTCTCATAGGTATCTAATCTGCCAACTGTCGAGTGACCTCGGGATCAATCGTCATTATATTTCAATCAAGTTAATTGAGGTCCTTATGTTGACACATAGAGTACAATGTATTTTAGTGGATCTATCGATATAATTTCTAGATGCACATTCCATACAGCGTTTCAAAAGTATTCTAGACAGCGTTAGTTTGAAAACTGTAGATATTCTGAATTTTGAATATGACGTCGAGGTCGAAAGTAAATTGAAGTCCTTTTTTCATTTTTGACGATGAGGAATAGTAGATGGTAATGACAGCCACGAAAGTTAAATCACGAAGAATGGCCCTAATCTTATTAATTTGCCTTTGCTTTGTCTTACAAGTCACCAGACCAATCGATTGCCGCCGCCCACAGACACCTGCAACACCGGTAGAGTCACAAGTGCGCTGCAAACCTTTAACCCCCTTTCCCCCAATTGGGCCTCCGGTACCATCACTCGACGAAATACAGCACAGGCGCTGCTTTAAACCAGTCCTCTAAGAGGCCGTGGTATCACTCCGGTCGAGTCGCCCCATTCATGCCGAAGCGTGGCTCTCCCACATAAATAGTTATTAAAAACTCTTCCACTTCAAATTCCTTTCTTAGAATCTGATATAATAGCCTGTAGAGGTATAAACCCACTGCCTTTTTTATCGATTACTAATTTATTCATAAACGTTATCAATATAAATCTTAGTAAATTAACATTTCGAAACAGAAGCTGGGTTTCCACTTAATCGATACCCCGATGTATCAATCATTCTGTCTGTCCTGTGTAATTTGGACGGAAACTATACATTAGATAATATTGGATGGGTAGAATATAATGTCGAATTATGGGCAGAGGGCATTGGGGTAACCCAGACAAATTGGACAAAAACTGGCCAAGGAAACTGTGTCATCTTCTATATTAATTATAAAGAGATAACTTCTATAGACAACGACAAGGCTTATAGGTAAACCGAAAACACGAAACGCTTGCGCGATGTAATTGGACACAGCGCCATCTATTGGTTCATTTCTGAATTACGGTCCCGAAGCGAAGTGAGGGCGGGCCACTAATAATGTATAAAAAAATGCGCCCTCCATTATAGAAGTCAAGTTATTACTACTACTATGGGATTAGGCTTAATCACCACGCTTGCCTAATGCGGATTGGTGATCACAAACCCGAGCTATGTTCTAAAAATTTAAAAATTACCGGGCCGTGATCTCGGGGTCCCGGGTCGAGCAAAAGTATGAATAAATAATGAATAAATTGAGACAACATCACATACATTGTCCTGGTCCCAAACTAAGGTTTTCCCTTGTACTATGGAAACCAGAAACAACGAAGGAACTACAAACACCCAGACCCAACACAAATATCTGTTTCATCAACAAACATTTGTGTTGGTGCGGGAATCGAACCCGCGACCCTTGCGTCTCAACTGGCGTTCAAACCATTGCGCCAAATGGGTCGTCATTGTAGTAGAATGGTTGATAGAACACGTGGTTAAAGGGATGTAAATGTTCACAGATACACCATGTATCTGATTTACATTATTTGAGGCTATAAATTCTACAATACCGTTACCTGTTCAAAGAAAAAAAAAACGTTTTCAAATAGATACGAAAGTAAGGGAAATTAAGTCATTATTACGGCATAATTTCATACCACGAAGAAATTAATCGAATTCAGAGAACTGAAAACTTTCAAACGTTTCTGAAATTAGCTTCGGGTTATTATTACTAACACATTTGAATAAGCGGAAAACCCAAGCTTTGTAGACCTCATTGTCTACTGAGGTTTAATATTAAAAATTAGGGTTATTTTCAACAAATGTAATATTATTGCCTTAGACATAGTTACGAGTGTTAAAATATGCGGAATAAAAACAACGTTAAAAATTATTAGCATGACATCTCACGGTCATGTAAAAGGAAATAAAAGTACAAGTTTCCAAAAAAAAATGCATTTACCAGAAATAGGAAACTATAATATGCAGGTCATCTAGGTAACTAAAACACGAAATAGATATTATATTATTCCTCAGTAATATTATTAATAATTATCTATTTATCTTTTGTGTTTAAATAACACACCTAGTTTTAAGAGGAATAGGTTTTAAAATTACAAATTTAACATCAAATAAGATACTAGTTTACTATTAAAACCTTCTACAGTAAGGCACAATTATAGACTAAGTGTTATCTTTAATTACAGGCATAAACATAGACTGACAGACATATCTTAAATCTTTTCCACTAATTGTCTCAACACGTGTTGAAAGTGGCAGTGTTATGCCAGATAAGCCGCTTCCGTTGATGCAAATATAGCTCGACGGTTGCGATACATTGCGACACTCCGGACAAGCTGACCCACTGGACAGTTGTCACTAATGAGTAGGGTTGTGGTTTAAAGCCTAATCGTTACGTTTTACTATTTTCAAAGTGTTTTTTTTTTTACTTTTATAAACATGATTTTTAACAAAAAAGTGGCTATCTTCTATACTATTTATAAAGAGATAACTTTAATAGACAACGACAAGGATTATAGGTAAACCGCAAACACGAAACGCATGCGCGATGTAATTGGACACAGCGCCATCTATTGGTTCATTTCTGAATTACGGTCCCGAAGCGAAGTGAGGGCGGGCCACTTCTTACATAATCCTATAATGTTGTAATTTTTATTTGCGTATAAAGATTCCTAAAATATTAAATAAGGCTATATAAAACGCAACTTTAATGAACGATTAATTAAATGACTTGGTCAAATTTGACACTATTATTATAAGGTACAGATAGCCACACACCACGTTACTACAATCTGTCAAAATTCATCAGTTGATATTGAACCAAACTTGTTTGACATAAAGTTGAGAATTTATTTAAAAACATTTACGAATTTGTATACATTGATGTGTGGCTGTCTGAACGTACGTAGAGTGTATAAGACTGTCAAAATTTCTTCGATGGATTGTTAATCTTAGATCAAATTAATTGAATATCAATTGAGGAAATTCGACAGGTTGTGGCAACCTGCTGTCTGATTAAATCAGTCTAGGATTTGCAATACGATTGAAGAACAAACGTTTATATCGTATCTTACATGTGCTCAAAGTACAAGTCGATTTTAGTAAGAAGGATATCGGTTTATTTTAACGTCGTAAGGTTCAGACAGCAGACACAATGGAAAATCAATTGTTTTATGCCTTTTAAAAGGCTTTTGGGTCTTACGACGCTAAGGGCATGAAGGTACCTATATACAGGGTGTATCTGTGAACATTTACATCCCTTTAACCACGTGCTCTATCAACCAGTCTGAACAACATTTGTTCAACAACTTTTCCAAATTCTTCGAAAAAATTTTCGACTCCCCATACAAAATGACCATGTCACGTGACCGACTTTGTATGGAAAGATGAACATTTTTTGTGCAAATTTTCAAAAGTCATAGAACAAATGTTGTTCAGAATGGTTGGTAGGACACGTGGGTAAAGGGATGTAAATGTTCACAGATACACCCTGTATAGGAACTGCATGTTAAACTTATTATCATTGTAAATACGACCTATATAAACAAAAATACATTATTAATTGATTGATTGAGTATCCTTTACCCAAAGGTTGCTTGGAAGAGAGCTCATAGTGATAAGGCCGCCTTTGTTGTACATTACTCCTGTAATAAGTAGTTTAAAGTTTTATACCTCTGTTTTGTGTGCAATAAAAAGCATATTCATTCATTCATTCATTCACTATCACTAAACGCCCAGCTCTACTAACTAGCCAAATGAATGATCACACGCACCGAGCATAATTCATGGGGTCCTGAGAAATGATAAATATATTCATTACCACTCTGATACTGCGTTAATGAATTTGTCGGAAAGCTGTTAACGACTATTCTTAATATAGTAGTGACATCATGGGGTTTCATTAAGTAGGCATTAGATTGTGACACTCCGTGGTAATACTTCACATAGAAGCATCTCAGAGAATATTCAACATGTGGTTTCTATTCGAACCTATCGAATCCCAAAATGATCCTATAGAGTTTGTATGGATGCATGTATGAAATCTCTAAATACGACTTCAATGTCGAGCGCACGAGAACAGCCCCTCTGTGTGTAAAAGTTCGCTTTATAAATATTTTTTTTATAAATTTAAATATTTTATCAATTCGGTAATTTGAGTTAAGTAATTTTATAAAATTACTAGTGGCCCGCCCTCACTTCGCTTCGGGACCGTAATTCAGAAATGAATCAATACATGGTTACATCGCGCAAGCGTTTCGTGTTTTCAGTTAACCTATAAGCCTTGTCGTTGTCTATAGAAGTTATCTCTTTATAAATAGTATAGATAGAAGATAACAGTCGATTAAAGCAGAAGGTATTCATAAATAATAATAACACGTTATGCTAAAAATAGAACACGGCACCTATTTATAGCTCACTATTAATGAAATAATAATTTTCCTTCATCTTTCCTCGGAAACGGAAGTTATACCTAAGTACGCACCGCGCCACGTGGCGCCACGTAGAGCGTTTTTGAACTTGGGACACAAGTGCTATTTTTGCACTGAGATAGGTAACTCCTGACGCCGTTTGTACAATGAGTAGTTCTGGAACAGTCACTTGCAATAAAATGTAAACACCTCGACTCTTATGCCAGGACTATAAGGTTCATATTTAAATGAGGTTGTATACTTATAAGTGCATGACTGTACCACCTCTAATCGAGTTTGAGAATCCCAAAACACAGATAGTGAAAGATACTAATTAAAGGTTTAAGACGCAGTTTATAAACAAAAGAGCTACAAATAAATTATCTAAAATCAGTTTAACTTAATTCTATGAAACTCTGTAAAATATTAAACGCCAGAGAACACAAAACTTCATCTTAAAAGATACAAGAAAAAAATAAGGTGAATGCTCTAATTTGGATTCAAAATCGATTTTCCAATTAACTTAATCTGTGTAAAATTGAAATCGTAAAACGTTAGGGCCTTCGGTTCTGGTGGATTGTGCCAATAATCGGTCTGAGGTAATTTAATACCACAGGATAGAGGTACTCAGTAACTTCATGTGTGATAGTAGGGCCGCGCCACCCCTGTGTGCGAAGAGTGCGGCGCACAAAGACACTAACAATAGGAACGTCACGCACCGACGCTAACATGAAGATTTGGGAAGAAACCAGGACAAGGAAAGAAGCACCAGGAGAGCAGGAGTCTACGAGAATTTCCCCCATGAGACATTTGAGCACCGCTCCAGAACAGGAAATGAAACATTATTTTATTAGTAAGCTTCTCCTCTGAAGTTGCAGGCGTCTTATGCCTGCAACTGCGACAGTTGATTACCATCAGGCAAACGGGAGGTTGTTTGCCAACAACGTTATATAAAAATGCAAAATGTGCTTAAAATTGTCAATCCCTTTCTTGTTTCTTTCAATTTCTGAAGCAGTACATCGCTCTCTCAGCATCTACCCCTGAGTGTAACATGTTAAGCTACTGGCTCCATTTACCCTAGGGTTTTATATTCCAACTCACTAAATATGTTATTGATGCAGTAAAAGAAATATTAAACACCGTTTTAGTCAATTGTGAATGTGAAATTACTGCGACAAGTTTGTAAAAATATTTGTGAAATAAGTAAGTAAATAATTTAATACGTTCCCTTTAATAAATATAGTTTGTGTGATTTTAAGAAATACATACCAGAGCTAAAGTACTTCAACAGAAATCTCTCAATATCATCATCAGTCCGGTAGTACCCATACCTATATACCCATGTATAGGCCTCCCTTCCCTTTCGCCAATGTGCCCGGTCCAGAGCTGCTTGGATCCATGTAGCCCCTCCGATTTTAGCGATGTCGTCGACTCATCGTGCCACCGGACGACCAGGACTTCGTCGGCCGTTTTTCGGACACCATTCGGTCGTAATCTTGCTCCACCTGCCATCACCGCGCCTAGCTAATGTCCTGCCCAATTCCACTTTAGTTCTATCACTCTCAATCCGACGTCCTGGACTTTAGTCCTGCGTCGGATTTCAGAGTTCCGGACTCGATCTTGTAGTCTGATGCCGAGCATGCTCCTCTCCATGGCCATGGCAAATTTTCTCTACTAATCCTAAACTGCATAATGCAGTAATGCAGTAATATAGTAATTAAACAATTAAAATAATATAATATCCACTGTTACTTTGTGAAGGCCAGTGCCTTATCTGGCCACCTGAACTAGCATGGCAGCCGACGTCACCTAACTAGGGTTTCAATATCGGCTAAGTTTGTATGGAGTACGCTATTATCTAGTGAGTCGCACTTTTAACCAATTATTCAATAATCAAGAAATTCTCACTGAGGTACTTTTTTATCATAATACTAGAGGCCCGCCCTCACTTCATTTCGGGACAGTAGTTAATAAAATGTATCAATTTTTTTTGTTTGTTTCAGGTAAGACCGATTGAACGCGCGTGTTAATTAGTCAATGAAAATCAATCAAGATGGCGCTGATTTGTAAGTCAACAATATGGTGTCTGATCTAATCTTCAAAAATGGTAACGAAATTAACTACCTACTCCAAGTGATTTTGCAGACTTTTTGGCAAGTAATAATGATACGCTTCGTTGGTCTAGTAGTACCGGACTGAGATCACGGAGCCCTGGGTTCGATTCCCGGGTCGAGCAAAAGTATGTTTCGAATTTTTCGAACATAGCTCGGATGTGTGCTGACCAATCCGCATTAGGCAAGCGTATTGATTAAGCCTAATCCCATCATAGTAGCGATGACTTGGTTTCTATGATGGAGGCGTTTGCCCTGCAGTGTGACAGTATATGTGCTGCTTAACTAAAGTAATGCATCAGCCTATATATAAATAAATACTTCACACAACATCTCATACATTGACCTGACTCCGTACTAAGTAGCTTATGCACTTGTGTTACAGATACCAGATCACAAATACAATACTTAAATACATATATAACAACACCCAGACACTGAATAAACACAAGTGTTCATCACACGAATATTTGTCCAGGGTGGGGATCGAAACCACGACCTTTGGCGTATGAGGCAGGGTTACTACCATTGCGCCAACCGGCCAGTCAACTATAATAACGATACGCCATTTCACCATTTGGCACTCGTTTTCCCTTTTCTCTTACTTCCAAAATAAGCTTTATAAGTACATTGCAATACGTAATCCACTTTCCACGCCTACACCGATCCAAATAAAACTCAATATGGAGTCCAATTCCACTCTTGGTAGCAGTTAGCTAGACACGACACTAGAGCTCGATAAACATTAAAATTCATTCGTTTATATTAAACTGAGCCGATTCGCCTAAATTAGCGGCACACTTCGAGATAATCAGTGCCTTGCGGTTTGGTTTGCGCACCCGTTTTACTATCAGGGCGAGCGCACATGGTTAACGAGTAACTACTGTAAATTCATGGGAGCAGTGCCGTAACATCGGGCGTGTTGCCAGCGGTTGCCCAGGCAACTGGGGCAGGCCCATCCAGGGGGCGCAGAAAGACCAGACCCGCAATACTGTACTGTTTATAAATCTGTATCGCAATTTGAAGTGTATGAACAACAAAAAAGCACCGCACCGGGTGCATAAAGGGCTAGTTACAGCACTGCATGGGAGTTGTGCCATTACACTAAAAAGCTGCCTAATTATCTTCTTGTATCGTTTATTCTGAAATTAATATCGGATCAGTTTTTATACTTATGTAAACATTAGGGCTCCGCCCTTCCAGCTTCGAAGCCTCGGATGTTGTGTCACAGCTTTGGAGCGCGTAGAAATAAAACATTGTGTTCTGAAGGGAAACTTCTTTCATTTCTTTAGTTAGCACATTTTAATTTAACCACGTATTTGAGAGACATGTCTTTATCTATAAGAAAAATAAAGTTTTCTCTTGTTCTTCTTCTTCAGAGCATATGCCTCTCCAATAAAATTTTACTGTCTTTTGAATTTGTTGCCCAGGAATTGAACTGAAAAAAATGCCTGCGATGTATTTTGCCGAGTGAATGAGAGTACCGGAGGCCTAATCGGGGGAAAGGGGGATAAAATGTGGCAGCGCACTTGTGACTCCACGGGTCTCTATAGGTGGCCGCGGCAATCGCTTACTATTAGGTGATTCGTCTGCCACCTGTCACATAAATCTTCTATACTATTTATAAAGAGATCACTTCTATAGACAACGACAAGGCTTATAGGTAAACCGAAAACACGAAACGCTTGCGCGATGTAATCGGACTAGGGTTTGGGAATTCTCGACAATTTCAACGTCCTGGGACACGAGACAGGCTACGATCAAAGTCCCGGGACTTCCCGGGAGTCCCGAGACTTTTTTTAATTATAAAATTTGAACTTTGATTTCTGGTGAAACGTATTAATAAAAAGGGATTTTTTTTGAAATCAACATTAATTATCGGTTAATCACATTTTTAAACATAAAATATAATCACAATAGTTTTAACTTTAATATGTCAATAATTGGTATGTTTATTCTACTTATGATCACAGATTAACTTTTAATTTAAAACAATTATTAAATATTATTATAATAAAAGAAACTTAGTACAATCATACTAACTTTAATATCATGTCATAATCATATTAATCATAATTTGGTAATTTTTATAATCACAGATTGTTTCCTTATCTGTAAAACAGACTTTTGACTCAGTCTTTCAAATTATTAATCAGTTTAAAAAAATAAAATTACTTTGATTTTATAAAATAGGCTTTTAAAAAAATCAGAGTATTAACAGCTTTGTCCGGACAATCTGCTTCTGATTTTTGTAATAACGCCACCGGACAAGGAAAACACTCTCTCATTTTCAACAGAAGTTTTTAATTGAGTTTAAGGCTTTATAAAGTAGCTTTAGTGTCTCGTCTCGAGTCTCGACCAAAAGTCCCGGGACACGAGACAACGAAATTTACAAAAAGTCCCGGGACTTCGAGACACGAGACGTCCCGGGACCCAAACCCTAAATCGGACACAGCGCCATCTATTGGTTCATTTTTGAATTACGGTCCCGAAACAAAGTGAGGGCGGGCCATAGAACGATGACAAACCACTCAATGTAAAAGAGTAAAAAAAAACGTACAAAAGAAATCTGTCATGGATACCTCCGTTGTCTTATCTCCATAACATAATCAATGTATGAATTGTTACATTTATTTCTTTATTACCCTGTTCGAACAGCTAATAAGTCTATCCAAACATAGTGAGACAGTATATTGAATTTATGAGACAAATTAACGTATAACAAACGGCAGACATCGCGACAAATACTTCCACAGAACACTTAAAGATCATGTTACAGCGTTAATTGGCCATAAAACTACTGGTTTTTGCCTCCAATCATATTTAATTATTAATCTACAAATATTATACGTTATCTAGATAGAGGTGTAGTAATGGCGACTTTATTGAAACGATTTTAATTTATCTTACGAGAGGATGTCGTATTAAATTATACTACTTAAGTTTTATCTTAATAACTTACCAAGTTTGTATTTAGCATGACTGTAGTATTTTATTATTAATTGTTTTTTTATCTTATTAATTTGTTATGACTTTTAAATCATTACAACTTATTTGAACATATTTATTAAATTTAAAATGTGTCATTGAGTTTGGTTCCATACATTGTCTGGTAGATATTGTTTTTTGTATGGAACAACTGATTTTTATTTTGCTTATATTGATGACGCAACATGCTAAAGGGGCTTTATTTGTGTTACCTATTTAATTATGAGGGTTACTAGATAAAAACGACTAAAATTTAACAATGTATTTATAAAAATATAAAACAACAAATTCCCAACACGAAAATGTCTTGTTATTTTTGTATTACATATTTCTGTCTCTGTTTTACATCTCATAAGGATGTTAACATCTCGATGAACCAATAACACATTTATAATAATGTGTACGCCATTCCAAAATTTCGTATTGGAAGAGTGTTAAATGTGGAAGGACTTCAATTTTAGATTCTTAAGATGTTTATCGATTTAAATGTGATAAGTTAATTATGGACCTACTGTCCGTCGCTACTAGCATATGGGTGTCCCAAAATATATTTTGTATAATTAGGTGGTTTAAATCTAATTCTTAATTGTGTACTATAAAAAGAAGGCAGTGCATTTAACATTATGGGACGGTATACAGAGTGTATCTGTGAACATTTACATCCCTTTAACCAGTTCTTCTAGGTACCTACTGTTGCAATGAGGTGGAGGCGGTATTGTTTCGAAATATTATTTATTGGTTTTCTGAAAATAATAGGTTTTTGTACACTCTAACTACCACAATCTGGGAGGATACTTCCTCCCAAACCCTACTATAACGTGAGGTCTGGACCCTCCTTACTCTAACTTCTCGACCTACTTAAAATCAGCCATAAACGGCGGCCAGTATCAAAGGAGTTTACTATCGTTACAGTACCAACCAATCGTGAAAGAACTATGTTCTATGACTTTTGGAAATTCGTATAAAAAAACATTAAGTATGTTAACAATAATCAAAATCCTCAAAAAATAATATTAGTAGGAATAACTTCAGCGTTCACCTGTACCTGGAACATGAATACTGCCGCAAAATATACAAAATACCCCGCCATTACTTTACAAAAGTAAAAAATCCATGCCTTGTGCACGAACAGCTTCGATTAGCAGTTCGCAGTAAACCTGCAATACTTATCGACTGAATTATACTAGACACTTCAGATTTGCGTTATATGCAGTTATGTAACGGATATAAAATTTCAGTTACGGATTGGATACGTAACCGTATGGTTACGGATATGAAAATATAAAACATACATTACCCATACAGAAACAGAACGGTGACAGACCACTAAATGTCAAAATAGAAAAAAAAACTAAATATAACAAAAGTTGCGAAATTACGGTTACAGGAAATTATTTATTCTAATTTAATTTATGAAATTATTTTTGGATTTTTTAAAAATACCTATATATGAGATTATTAATTTTTTTTACTATTTATTTATGGGAGGCTTATGCCAAGGTCCGATCCCGGCAGACGGGTGTCGTTACGCATTTCCCCTGGGTGATCAAGAAAAAAAAATGGCTGGCAAAAGTATTGTTTTCTGATTCTGAAAACACGCTAGTCTAAAAGAATTCTGGGCAATTATAACAATACGTTGTAATTAAAAGACCGTCGCTCACTGCGCAGGTGCGCGCTGCGCATCCAATAAGGAAACCTGCAAGACATTGAGATCTGTTAATCAGCAACTCTTAACTCTTGTAACCTTTAGTAAATTATCTCTTATAGAGCGAGTTGTAAGATATTTTGATGAAGTATTATCGGTAAACAATTAAAATTGTTACAACTGCTGGTTGTTTACGGAAGAAAGTTTAGCTCACACCATTGTAATCTAACTTTTTACAAGTACTTATTACACCGTTTACGGTATATACCGTCCAATTTTAGTCGTTTTAATCCCGCAGCTATTGTAATAGGTAACAGGAATAAAACCATTTAGCACGTTAGATCATCAAAATAAGCAAAATAGAAATCAACTGTTCCATACAAAACAGAATATTCACCAGGCGATAATGTATGGAACAGCTGATTTTTATTTTGCTTATTTTGATGATCTAACATGCTAAAGGGGCTTTATTCGTGTCACCTATTATGACGGCTTCGGGATTAAAACGACTAAAATTTGACGGTGTAAGTATAAGTAAATAATTCAAGGAAGGGTTCAGGTCAGAATCTCTCACATACTGGGGACTGTTCTGTTCTGATATTTATCGATAATATATGTAAATCGCAATAACAGTTTCTCTATCTATAAAGCGATATCCGCCATGTTTTTTCATATCAAAAATCACGAGAATTAGGGGCCAGATATTCTAGTGATTGCTTACCATCAGGTCACCAACTTGCACGTTTGTCGCTTCGATTGTAAAAGCTAAACCTGCATCGTCAGCGATCGGCTTTACCCGCAAGCTTCCAGCAAGTTGTACCCGTTCTAGGAAAGCTCGTAGCTCGATAGTTATGCCGCAGTGCGCTTTTCCACGTGTGATGACATTATTACTTCGCACGTGACTAAATTTAATATGGAAACAACGATTGATCTGAATCAATCGTTGTTTCCATATTAAACTTGAATAGTCTGAACTATACTCTGATTTTTAATCATGTGGAATAAACTGACAGATGTGAATGTGTCATCACCATACATTATCACTCAATTTGACAGGTGAAAAATGTCAAAATGTATAGAAACTTTTGACATTTGCATCTGTCAGTTTACTCAACATGTTTAAAAATCAGAGTTTAGCGGGATGGCGCATTTGGTAGTGACCCTGCCTATACGCCAATGGTCGTGGATTCGATCCCTGGACAAACATTCGTGTGCTGAACACTTGTGTTTGTTCGCTTGATAGTTGTGGTTATGCCGAAGTGCGCTTTTCCATGTGTGATGACATTATAACTTAGCACGTGACTAACCTAAGTTTAATATGGAAAAAAAACCCGAGTGATTCACACTACCTACTCGATTTTTAATCATGTGGAAAATAAACTGACAGATCATCAAGTTGTCATCCCCATACATTATTACTCAATTTGACAGATGAAAAATGTCAAAATGTATAGGAACTTGACTTATGCTGTAAGTAGTCCGCTTTTCCATGTGTATGCTATAGTGCGCTTTGCATAACATTATTACTTTGCACGTGGCAAAGTTTGATGTGGACAGTTTTGAAAATCAGATATGGATTTATACGATGAAACAATCCTGCATTGGCACGTAAAACGGTGTACTAATCTTTTATAAGACTCTGTACCAATGTGGCATGCAATAAATGATTATGATTAACGTGAAATGTAGAGCGCCAAGCTACGGCATGAATGGGCCGGCTCGACCGGAGTGATACTACGGCTTTACAGAGGACTGGCGTTACGCAGCACCTGCGCTGTGTTTCGCCGAGTGAGTGAGAGTACCGGAGACTCAACGGGGGAGAGGGGGGTTTAAAGTTGGCGGCGCACTTGAGACTCTAGTGGTGTTGCAGGTGTCTATGGGTGGCGGCAATCGCTAACCGTCAGGTGATCCGTCTGCTCGTTTGCCAGTTATTACATAAAAACACCAATTGAAATAACCATAGTACTACTCCAGTTACGTGACAATCAGTAACAAACAAACAAGTCGATGTCTGGTTTAACTAGTATTTCCTTGAAAACAATTCTAAGGAAACCATTAGGTCTAACGCTATACAATGATTTAATCGCCTCAAAGTAAGTGTTGAGTATAATTACACTTTACAAAAGATACGGTTGAGTTTTCTAATGATTGTTATTATTTTACCAATAATTAAAATATAATAACATCAATTGAAACATCACATACTTACATTGTCCTGGTCCCAAAATATGGTCCCTTGTTACTATAGAAACCAGGAATAACTAGGATATCACAAACACTCAGACCTACACAAATATCTGTTCTGTACTTCGTTTATATACATTTTAGTAGATACTAGCGGCCGCCCGCGACTTCGTACGCGTGGAGTTAATTATTGACACTTACCGTCATATTTTGGACAATCCACACAATATATTTTTATAAATTGTAGCTTATGTGTTATTCTGATGTACGGTGGCCTGCACATCAAGTTACTACAATCTGTCAATTTCTTCAATCGAACCTCATTTTTATGTCAAACGTTTTTGGTTCAATATCAACTGAGGAAATTTGACAGATTGTAGTAACTTGATGTGCTGGCCACTGTACCTAGAATTGTAAGAAATTTATTTCATTAACAATAATTATAAGGTATAAGCGATATTGTGGTAAAGTTTCATTCTAGAGCCATACGATCAATATCAGAGTAATAAATAAAGGACACAACATCTCATACATTGACCTGACTCCGTACTAAGTAGCTTAAAGCACTTGTGCTACAGATATCAGACAACAGAGCATCACTATTTAATAGGTACTCAAATACATATTTACATCCAGAGACGCAAAAACAGACACATCATCATCGCATAAAAGTTTGTCGAGGGTAGGGATCGAACTCACGACATTTGGCGTATGAGGCAGGGTCACTACCAAATGCGCCATCCGGCCAGTCAAATTGAGTGGTTGTGATGTGAGAAGACGAAATAATGCAAGTATTTACACGACTTCACGTTTTTGGTAGCGCCTACCTGTTTTTCTTGTACAGACAGCCACAAATCAGGTAACCTCAAGCTGTCAAATTTTCTTATTTTTTTTTTAAATGGCCTGTATTGTGTTCATGACACATTTAATTTTGCCAATGTCAAGTGTAGTTTGATAAAGTGTAGTCAACAGTCGAAGTCAGTCGAAGTCACAGTCACTCAATAAAACGCCGGTGTTTAGCGTTTTAATGTCCTAAGGATTCTGTGGAGACTATTTTTAACAAAGCCGTAGGTTTTAAGACTCTATTAGGTCAAAGCAAATTGTTCACGTGACAACTCACTCGACACACAATAGCAGTGTTAAAAACGACACAATTCAATGATTCTTATATTAATATCACCCTGCGGCACTTCACTGCACAAAGTAACACCAAATTCGTACACTAAAAACCACTAGATACTAATTAAAATCTTTGGATTGCATCAGCCGATGCGGCTTGTTTCACAGTTACCCACAGAATCCCAAATTTTCTTAATTCATATGCAACTTAATGTGTTTGACAGTAAGATGACAATCCATTGAAGAAATTTATCAGTTTAGTAACCTTAATGTGCGCCTGTACGAACATTCTAATTGTACTTTGTCTATGCTCTTACCTGGCTTCTATGTATATTTTTATTTTACATTAAAAAGAAAACGCAAATCTCTCGTTTCTAAACTGACACCGCCAAACCCAAACCTCGACCCCTCTACAATAGAGCTCCACGCCACGTTAATAAAAAATATTATTGTTTCCGTGAGTTTTAAGCACCTATATAATTATACGAAGCGAGTAAAAGAGGGAAAATTATTTCTATAATGACCTATCCATGCAAATCCAGGGTAGTTGCTACTACATTTTATATAATTACCATAACATAAACAGTAGTTATGAATATTTGCTAGCACTATGTACTTAAACTACTTACCTTGTATTTATTACTACCTAGCTATACTATTTCTAAGAGGTACAATCTACAGGTTGTATCTGTGACCAATTACATCCATTCAACCAAGTCTTTTACCATTATGAATAAGATTTGGTCAACGGCATTTGAAAATTTGTTGATAATTTTCTTTTGCGAATTTCCTAAAGTCATAAAAG
Organism: Cnaphalocrocis medinalis; assembly: GCA_014851415.1. Lineage (NCBI taxonomy): Eukaryota > Metazoa > Arthropoda > Insecta > Lepidoptera > Crambidae > Cnaphalocrocis > Cnaphalocrocis medinalis. The sequence continues at coordinate 13,858,945 of CM026292.1, forward strand.
AAATGTTGTTCAAAATGATTCATAGCTGACGTGGTTAGACGTAAATGTTCACAGATACATCCTGTATAAAAAACAATCTTTTAGGTGGTCGTGAAAGACAATCACTTGCGTGATCTAATCGCCACCTAGCGCTATCTATTGGATAAGATTTAAACTAACAGCAATTCCGAAACAAAATGGGGGCGGATCTCTAATTAAAGCTATGTAATTAACTAATTCTAGCCGATAAAACCGGTAGGAGGTTCATTATTATTTACTAGTAAGTATAATATTTCAATCTATCTATTGAGTAATTTATTACTACAAGATTTGTTGGCCAGTAAAAGATTTTTTCAAAATAAATTATACCTTTCATCCAGGGTGTACCTATCTGTGAACATTTACATCCCTTAAACCATGTATTCTTCCAAGTAAAAACCAACCATTCTGAACAATATTTGTTCTACGACTTTTGAATTTTCGCAGACTTAGACCATCCTAAAAGGTCGGCAACGCATCGGACGGTATGTCCATGGGTGGTGATGATCATTTACCATCAGGTTGCCTCCTATCTCATAAAAAACAGTTTTTTTACAATTTTACTACTAAAGATACAAGATATAATTGAAAGGGTAAATAATAAAGACGGTACAGACTTGCGAAATACTGGATCATGGTTAAAGCGTAAGTAAGAGAAGGTATCTAAAATATTATCTGAGACTCTAGATATAATTTAACTTCTTCAATTTTGAATAAGACATTAACCCTTCTAACTACCATCAATATTGCTACCATACAGGGTCGAAAAAGCCCCTACCCAGATTTCTAGCCATTTGAAAGAACTCCTCGAATAGAATCCATGGACAACCAATCAATCACCGGGCACACTACATAATTAATATCTCGCCTGTGGCTGAAATCACCACCCTACATCAATTTGTCTGCCCCACGAATAAAGGTGGTTGCTTATCGGTCCATCATAGAAACAGGGGCCGGAATAATCAATAGTACCTGCCCCACCCTGGCACGCATGCGTGGTGACGCCACCACCGCGGTGGTGGGACCGCCCCATGGAGAGGAGAAACCCACGCGGCAAACCCACGGCACATTTGAGTACCACGGGGCGAAGACTGAACACGTCGGCATGAATCAAGAACATTTTGGACTCTGGTCTTTTAGACCCCCATGTAAGTTGAAAGGGTTAGCCCTGCGGAAGGCTGCGTGGTTTTTGATCTTAGACTTTACTCATATAGGCACCTACGTACTTAATTAATTTCTTTGTGGAGTTTTTTTAACAGTGTCTGAATATAGTTTTTTGGGGTTTTCTTAAACGGGTTTTTTTTGGGTATTTGAGTGACTTTATAGCCAGATTATACAGTATTTGATAGTAGTCCTAATTTCTTTTTATAGAGTTTACTGCAATGCGTTACTTTGACGATCCTTTGAAAACCGTGTGATCGATGAAGAATGAATGTGACGTTTCCGTTTCACTGAAAAATCTATATTAAAAAGAATGATATTTTCGCAGAGATCGAGGCCGCACGTCGAAGGACGGTAAGACAAGAATTGCAATTTTAAGTTTGTTTTTTTTTATATTATACGTGAGTACACTAGGTACTTACTACTTAACTTTTGTGGATACTCGATTTTATTCTTTCGAATCACTTTTTTGAAATAGACTGAATAAAGAGTCTACGTGTATAAAGTTATATAACTATTAGATATACATATAATATAGGTAAGAGATAAAATATAACAAGATCTTAAATTAAACAGGTTCTTTGATAGCAATATCAAAATTTATTCATCATGTTTAAGAAAGCAATTTATCCCTTCTTTAAGAACCAGCAACGCACTAGTGTTGCAGATATCCATGGCCAGGTATTACCATTATGTATACCGTCTGCTTGTTTCTCTACAATTACAAAAGTATCCAGAAAAGTCTTAATTTTTTATTTAAAGCTTCTCTTTTTTCCAAGCGTTTGTTTCCCAACCTGTAAATAATTAAAGCCCACACTCCGTGTAAGGTATACTGCGGGTATACTAACATTACTATGTACAGAGTTGAATAAACATGCTTCATACACACACGCTATTTTTTTAGCCTCACCTATCCGTTTTACACCACTAATGTGCGGTTCCATTAGCTCGATTAACCGCTTACGTTTAAACCTTCTATCGTCCGTCTAAATTTAGAAACTGTGCCGCAATTTGTCGTTTTAAAACCCTCAATTTATTTCATTTAATTTCTTTGGTCTCTTCGGTGAGCTTACGTAATTCTGAGAATTTGTGGGTTAGTAAGTTTCTGCAAATGGCTAAGCCGTAATTAAATGACTAATAACGCGAGTATTAAAACCTTTAATAACAAGATATTTCACGGATATCATAATTTTAAAGCATTTAGCAAGAAAGATTATCTTAGCTTAGATTAAAATAACTTATGCAAGGACATAAATTCGTTATGACACGGACTGCAAATCTGTTAAGGTACTTATAAACTTGGCTGCTGTTTACCAAGTAACAATTTAAATACAATAATATTTATTATTCAAAACTAAACCCCGTTGGTCCAGTGGTTTAAGTACCGGACCATGATCTCGGGATCCCAGGTCAAGCGAAAAGTATGTTGCGAATATTACGAAAATAGCACGGGTTTGTCATCACTAGTCAGCAGAAAACAATTATACAATCATATTGTGACAACTTGACTTCTATGATAGAGACCTTTGCCCTGTATTTGGACAGTTACCGATATGAGTATGAATAATGAAATTTAAAATAACAATCGACTATCAGTAATCTTTGCACGTGCAATGTTACCTATTTACGTTTTCTTTTTCTATCCGAAAGTGATCAAATTTAGACTCCTTAAAAAGTACCAAAACTATCCAAAAGTTTTAGTTGAACTTTAATTCACTTTCAAATATTATAACTACAAATTCATTGCAAGGAAAATAGTGTTAACGAAACCGACCCTTAGGCAAACAAACTAAGCTTCCTGATGTTTTTCATGTAATTCGATATTTCGAAAACCAGTCACCTCTCGAAATCATCGTATCATATTCTTAAACTTAGCACTACTAATTTACTCTTTACTTAACAAAGTACTTCTAAGTTTCTTTACTTAAAAAAAAAGACATAGTTATCTACAAGATAACTATGTCTTTTTTTTTATTAGAGTAGGTATTAAGTATATAGGCCAACGCTTGACCACAATCGCACCTAATGGAAAGTGACGATGAAGTCTAACTTAACACGCGTTTGCTTAGAAGAGACTTATAAAAATTATGTATTATAAAACCCACGACAACTTGTCATAATGTATGCAATCTAAGACTCAAGTAGGTACTTTTAATTTGATACCTATTAACCTATTTGATACGGGAATCAAGTGAAAATATGAAATTCATCCTTCTGCCCATCTAATCTAGCTAAGAAACACTCCCGACTATTATAACTTTCAACCAAAAAAAAATAAAACCAAATCCAAATCGGTTCATTTGTTCGGGACCTACGATGCCATAGACAGACAAACAGACAGACACGTCAAACTTATAATACCCCGTCGTTTTTGAGTCAGGGCAACTAAATATTAAGTATTCTGTGGTCAGGGGTTAAAAACACAAGATGCTCTTGATACGAATGTTGGTTCACGATGGGCATCGAACCGACCTTTGGCGTAGGCTTTGGCCTTTAACTGTGGGAGAGCCACGCTTCGGCATGAATGGGCCGGCTCGACCGGAGTGATACCACTGCCTCACAGAAAACCGGCGTGAAGCAGCCCCTGTGCTGTGTTTCGCTGAGTGAGTGAGGGTACCGGCGGCCCACTCGGGGGGGAAGGGGATAAAAGGTTGGCAGCGCACTTGTAACTCCGCTGGTGTTGCAAGTGTCCATGGGCGGCGGCAATTGCTTACCATCAGGTGATCTGCCTGCTCGCCTGCTACCTATGACATAAAAAAAAAGGCTGGGTCAGAAGCCTCATGGGGTCAGCCATTTATTTACAATCGGTATTTCCTGTGCGATCGATTGTAACCGGTATCCAACTAAAGAGAGATTGATTTTGGCGTGACATTGGCATTCACGCCGTTTATTAGATCCGTCACGTCAGCAATCATGCCATGGTTACGTTTGAGGTTTCGACAGCCGAAATCGTTAATTGATAAAGGTTATGTTCCAAATTGTATGGAGACTTGGCTAGGAGCTGGTACAGTTGTCCAGGGTATGAAACCTAGAACACATTGCCATCATACAATTTCATTACGATTGCTTGATTTTTTCCGAATTTCGATCATACTTATGTTTTCTAAAACCAGCGTGAACGTGCCAAAAGTGCCACCGCCAATTATAGGCTTCATTATTAGGTATTTTCGGAATTCAAAATATCTAAAGCTGTAACAACGCAACATATTATCTAACGTATTCTTATAAGTACGTCATACTGATAGACATAATGTTTAATGATAGCCGTGATTGTATGTCTACTAGTGAACTGTAGCAGAACGGATTTATTATAAAAACTAGTGGCCTGCCCTCACTTCGTTTCAGGACCTTAATTCAGAAATGAGCCAATAGATGGCGCTGTGTCCAATTACATCGCGCAAGCGTTTCGTGTTTTCATTTTACCTATAAGCCTTGTCGTTGTCTATAGAAGTTATCTCTTTATAAATAGTATAGATAGATAGAAGAAGATGGAATATGGATAATTATGTAATATAATGGATAACTGGGACAAACTTTATAGCGACGACTGCGCTTGGGGTCAATCCCCGGGTCGGGCCAAAATTTGTACCAGGGTTTTTCTGGGTCAGCCCAACAAAGTCTATAAGATAGCGGTCTTGTACCCCCGTGCCTCGGAAAGCACGTTAAGCTATTGATCCTGCGTCCAATCCCTCTTCGTTCGTATTACACTGCTATCCCATTGAAATATAGAGTGCGCTCGTGTTTGCGCATACACTTGTGCAATTTCCGATTGCAGATGCAAATTGCTTATTTGAGTTCATTTAATCCAATTTACGAATGCAATTAATTTTTGATTTCCTCTCATGATTGTTAGTTAAATGCCACTGGTTATTACTCGAAACTAGTTTAATTTAAGTATCGTAAAGTTTAGATTGTTAAACTCTGAATTGACAGCTTAATGTGGTCTTTGAAGTAGGATAATCTCTTAATTTTAACCAGGATCTAACTAACCTAATGCCAATCTTTTGATTTAATGCATTGGCTTAGGTTTTAAGTGCCATGTTTCTACGTTTTGAACCATTCGGCCGCAAACTTATAAAATGACAGTATTATTATAATCTTAGTCTTGAACGAGAGTATTATTATCGTTTTAGAACAGTGTGAAGCAGCGCTTGCGCAAATGACAATTTTTTTTGGGATAACCCAAAATGTCTGTCATTAGTTTTTTTCATCCACTCTTACCATTAGCCAATGCCTATAAAACTCATAGCTGTTTAAAAACGTGCTAGAAGTTCCCTTCGCGACCCTAATAGCACCTTTAGTCCTATAAATCTATAAGCAGCCTTCCAGCCTTAACTGATTGGTGCACGTTTAATTTTTAATTTGCGTTCAACCGACAAAGGTTTCTAGAAAAATCGATTTGACTTCGCCTGGAAAATACCGTTACCAATTATTCTATTATTGTGTAACAAAGCGTCCTTTGTGGTGCGTTTTTATTATTGGTAAAGCATTATAGGAAAAAGTTACCACTTAATACAGCCTTAGGCTTTAGTGAGGATGTTCAAACTTAGGGCCGTTTTAGTGCTGTAGGGGTTTTGATTCGGCACTTATTTTTGGCCTTAAAATCGTTTTATTAAGGCTATTTATAAGGCCCAGTAGCGTCACCATTTGATTTTGTTTCATTGCGGTGAATTCAATTTACTTACCTATTAAAAGAAAAAATATATTCGTAAGATGCTTGACCCTTAATAGGGCATAAGTCAAAGAAAAGTTTCATTGGTTTTCGCCCTTATGTTTTGATAGATAAGGTTCATAATCACGTGGTAACTATTTTGCCATTGGCTTATTATGGGTTATATATCATATTTTTATATTTGTTGGAAGCCATCATTTTATATTTTCTCACCTTATTGCTATAATAGTCGTAAGGATGAAAATAAACTTCAAAAGCTTCAAAAGTTTCGGATAGTTTCCCAAACTGTGAGTGTTGATTTGTTGATTGTTTGTATAATGATTCTGAGCGCGTACCCGTGATCCAGTTGGTTTGTTTCCCCTGTTTAAGAGTTGCAAAAGTAAGACGGCAGTCGTTTGTTTTAAAACCCAGAATTACCAATTTCTGGATCATGATGAATAGAGTAACAAGGGCAAAAAACAACGGTATAAGATGATGGTGAACTTCACTAAAATATGGCCTTCCTACAGCCTAGAGGTCATGATTAGTCGGTCATCGACTTAAATTAGTATAAACATATTTTAGTGGTGACCCTAAAATTTAGGGCCATTGCACATTCTCGTCGAGACATTTTTGACAAATTACGATTCATTAGGCGTACCGTTAAAATATTTCATATTTACGATCGCATTCTAGCGTTCGACAATAAAAGAATTTGAAGTCATGGTGAATTTATTGTTTTCTCTGTGGGCGGGCACGTGCCGCGGCGCACACTAGTTCACGACCCGCAGAGATTCGAGTTGTGTGGGAGCACTGGGTCATTACGTACGGAAATAACAATAAGTAGTTAAAAAACTATTAGTACTGTGCTATTAGTATCCATGCCTACAGAATGACAACAAAGATAAATATATAATTAGAGTGATGGTACATTTCCGAAACTGGAGATAACCAGTATGATCTAGTTCTAATGATCTTTGACGACTCAGTAAGCGCAGTGGTATGAGCTCCAGTTGAGATAACCTATGGATAGACAGACAGACATGACGATTATGACGAATCTATAAGGGTTCTATTTTTGCTATATAGCTACGGAACCCTAAAATGCGAATACAATACCAGCTCCCAACCTCTTCCATTGTTGAAACTAATATCCCAACCAACCAATATATCAACGTCCGCCTAGTTTGTCAAACTCCTTTTGTCGGCCATTTTGTAGTAATATCTTGCCCTAGATCTGTCGATTGAGATCGACCAGTGAATCTAGATACTCAGAGTATAAAGCCGAAGGCATGATCCAGGATTTTGGGAGTCTGGTAGAATGGAATACATAGAAGCAACTGCCGTCTGACCTTCGCAACCCTTTAACAGGGGTCCAGATCAACTTAATCTGTTGCATTACAGAAGCTATCCGAAATGTGTAAGTTTCCTCACGATATTTTCCCTCTCCGCTAAAGGTAGAAATGCGCACATAAAAGTAAAATATCAGCGTATATACTGTTCCACTAATAGGCAAAGGCCGCCATAATAGAAATCAAGTCATCACTACTATGATGGGATTAGGCTTAATCGCCACGCTTGTCAGTGATCACAAACCGAAAATGCGCTCATAAATTTGAAAAATCTATGTGCGCATCTCTTCCCCGGTTCAAAAAATGTTTATAGAAACGTTGTCTTGCTACTATCTTAAAGTTGTAGCATTACCTCTAAATCATCAGAGAAACATCCGTACACGGTAAGGATCAACTAAAACTGGTCGCTAGCCTACTGTCCGTACAGTCGTTTAGTGACTTGTCGGTAATTAAAAGTACAAAATGTTAAAATTGCAAGATCAATTAGATATGAAAGAATTAATTAAGATCTTGCGCTGCATTTTGCGGCCGTGGCACAGATATTGATTTTATAATCGATCTGCTTAGATATCTAGGTAGATATCTAAGCAGATTGATAAATAGGTATTTATATTTAATAGTTTGATATTGGTCCCGCCTCATTGGTCTAATGGTTTAAATAGATACTTAGCCATGATCTCAGGGTCCTAGGATCAATTCCCAATATTTTTTATGTATTAGAAGGCAGACGAGCAAACGGATCGCCTGATGGTAAGCGATTGCTGCTGCCTATAGACACCCGTTACACCAGTTGAGTCACAAGTGTGCTGCCGACCTTTTAACCCCTGTTCCCCGATCAGGCCTCAAGTACCCTCAATCGGTGAAACACACGCCGGTCTTCTGTGTCAACTCGAGCAAAAAGTATTTTTCGAACATCATAGCTCGGGTTTGTGATCACCAATCCGAATTAGGCAAGCCTGGTAAGCCTAATCCCATCATAGTAGCGATGACTTGATTTCTGGGCCTTGAAAGTATATAAAAAATAAATCATCATCATCATTGTTGTATCGTTTAGTCTCGGTTGTGTCCCGAGCTATAACTCTAAGCTTTGGAGCCTACTACTTTTACTTTTCTTCTGCAAAAAAAAAACAAATAAACCTAATAACATAACTGTGAGCGAGCCACGCTTCGGCATGAATGGGCTCGACCGGAGTGATACCACTGCCTCACAGAAAACCGGCGTGAAGCAACCCCTGTGCTGTGTTTCGACGAGTGAGTGAGGGTACCGGAGGCCCAACCGGGGGGGAAGGGGATAAAAGGTTGGCAGCGTACTTGTGACTCCACTGGTGTTGCAAGTGTCCATGAGCGGCGGCAATTGCTTACCATCAGGTGATCCGCCTGCTCGTCTGCTACCTATCACATAAAAAAAACCTAGTAAATCGATCTCAGCAACTCAATAAGCCAAGTTAAAGAAGCAAATATTTCGCAACCGATAGATTCAGTCGATATCCGATCGTCTGAGGCGAGTATCGGCTGTCGCAACGAGTAATAATTAGTCAACAAAAAACGTTTGCGGCATTTCTCCTTCGAGGCGAGAGTAATCGCTGCAAAGTAGGGATAGCAAAAAGGTCAATTTAAAGCTCAGGTTAAATGTGACGGTTTCACTCATTTTTTAGATAACATTCCGAAGAAACATGTTTTTTTTTTTAACCACCATACTGTCGATTACAGGAGACTAAATTAATGTATCTACTTTTGTTGTCTCGCAACTACCGTAAAAAATGGTGAGATCCGAATTAGGCAAGTCTGGTAAGCCTAATCCCATCATAGTAGCGATGACTTGATTTCTGGGATACAGTAGCCTTACCATGAGTTTGAAATACTAACCTCGTTATCGAAAACCATCGCTTTGTCTCTTTCATTGTGATGCATTTGAAAGTAACAGAGCAAATAATTTACGTTATGTCAGTTTTAGATGTCAACTCATGGTAGCGCTACAGGCCTTGAAAGTATATAAAAAAGAAATCATCATCATTATTGTCTTAGCGTTTAGTCTCGGTTGTGTCCCGAGCTATATACTCTAAGCTTTGGAGCCTACTACTTTTACTTTTCTTCTGCAAAAAAAAAAACAAATAAACCTAATAACATAACTGTGAGCGAGCCACGCTTCGGCATGAATGGGCCGGCTCGACCGGAGTGATACCACTGCCTCACAGAAAACCGGCGTGAAGCAGCCCCTGTGATATGTTTCGACGAGTGAGTGAGGGTACCGGAGGCCCACCCGGGGGGGAAGGGGATAAAAGGTTGGCTGCGTACTTGTGACTCCACTGGTGTTGCAAGTGTCCATGAGCGGCGGCAATTGCTTATCATCAGGTAATCGGCCTGCTCGTCTGCTACCTATCACATAAAAAGAAACCTAGTAAATCGATCTCAGCAACTCAATAAGCCAAGTTAAAGAAGCAAATATTTCGCAACCGATAGATTCAGTCGATATCCGATCGTCTGAGGCGAGTATCGGCTGTCGCAACGAGTAATAATTAGTCAACAAAAAACGTTTGCGGCATTTCTCCTTCGAGGCGAGAGTAATCGCTGCAAAGTAGGGATAGCAAAAAGGTCAATTTAAAGCTCAGATTAAATGTGGCGGTTTCCACTCATTGTTTTAGATATCATTCCGCAGAAACATGTTTTTTTTTCAAACCCCCATTCTGTCGATTACAGGAGACTAAATTAATGTATATTTATTTTCTAAACATTTTCACTAGGTTTTACCTACCTAAACTGTTTTGAAATATTTTAGTATTGAATACAAAATATTTATTTAGTAACTATTTAAATATAGTAACATTATTAATCTTCAAACAAAAAATTTTATATATGCACACGACAAATTTTTAAAATTGTACAGGGGGAGGTAGATTTTATAAATTTCTTCCAAGGACCATTATATACTAGTCTTACTTAATCAGACATATACAACAGTTCTAACATAACAGTAAATAGGGCATAAAACATTACTCATGCAAAACTGGTTCAAAAAAAGTTTAATATAAAAACATTCAAGAAATGTCCTTAAAAAAAATAGTAACTTTTATTTGAAATTAAAGTCAGTTGGTCTTTTAACTATTATTTTTAATAAATGGAAACGTTTTTTTTTTGCTGACGGTACTATGCGATAATTAATATAATAGTACTTGGTCTTAACCAGGTCAAGCCCTAATGAGCAAAGCGCGATGGTAATCGCTCTAATTATATAATTTAAATGCGATCTTCTGAAATCTAGTCTTAAACTGACTTACTCGTATGCGCCGGCACAGCTTTGGTTGTAACAACCCCTAGGTTGAAAGGTCTTAACTAACAAGAGTTTTCGTTAATGAAAAATCCCATGTGAGTTACGTAGACGACTGGTTCAACTTTGATGACATTGGTTGTTTTGTAACATTCAATCGAGGGAGAGCCACGCTTCGGCATGAATGGGCTGGCTCGACTGCAGTGATACCACGGCTTCACAGATGACCGGCGTGAAGCAGCGCCAGTGTTGTGTTTCGTCGAGTGAGTGAGAGTACAATTGGGAGAAAAGGGGTTAAAGGTTGGCAGCGCACTTAGGTGTCTGTAGACGGAGCGGTAGTTTGCCATCGGGTGATCAGTCTGCTCGTCTGCCACCTATCACTTACAAAAGGAACATAATGTTGACATGATACATGTAGTAGTGTACCAGTAAGATACACTGTCTTCCCTCTGTGGTAAGTTTTAGCCTACAAAGGTCACACCATTCATAATAAACCAAGCAACGTAACCTACAATATTACCTATATCGTGTTACATTGGGCACTATGATTAAAATCACTTGCTAATTTATTCAAGTCCCTAGCAATACTTAAAACTGACGGCACTTAATATAACTTATTGGAAGTTTGCACCCATAAATAAAACTGATTTAACCTATTTAACTTAGGTCCTAAGTGATTCTGTGGACGTCGTGACTTAGGTCTAAATGTCCACTATCTAGTATTAAAACAATTTGTAATGTCTGTACGTGCAAGTATTCGTCAACCAATGGACTAGGTTAACGAAATTGCTTTTTAAAGGTTGGTAGGTATACAGCCTGGCTTTTTTATTCCGTGAGTCAAATTTTGTCAAGGAGTTTTCTAGATAAAAAATATAAACAATTTTATTTTCCTACCAGTGGCCCGCCCTCACTTCGCTTCGGGACCGTAATTCAGAAACAAACCAATAGATGGCGCTGTGCTCAATTACATCGCGCAAGCGTTTCGAGTTTTCGGTTTAACTATAAGCCTTGTCGTTGTCTATAGAAATTATCTCTTTATAAATAGTATACAAGAAGATTGGACCTAAGTATCAACTGGCGATTACATTCAAATCCTTATTCCTGTTCTTTATCTAAAGATATAAGTTACATGTAATCAAAGATTAAATGAATGTTTTAATCGTTAGATTGAGTGGTTACTAAATAATCGCAATTTAAAAATAATGAGTTAATTAACTAAAACTGAACTAAATCCGGCGCGAGCGCAGCCAAAGGCAAAGATTGCTTCACCATAGAACAAGGCTTGTTGACAGCTAAGTGAAAAATGATAATTTTATACATCATTCATCATTCACAGATACGATCAGTGAACGGAATGAATGGATATAGTTCGTGAATATTATATTGCTGCCCTTGTGTTATATAATAATCGCAGAATAAAATAGAATAACTTTGTTTGCAAAAAATATGGTATACAGGGGTTGTAATAATTGTAAATTTCTCATATATTGTCAATCTCACATTTTGAGTAAGAGTATAATTACACAACTGAAGAAAAATATTCATTATAATCATCATCATCATCAGCCTGTTGCAGTCCACTGCTGGACATAGGCCTCTCCAAATGCTCGCCACTTTGATCGATCTTCGGCTACTAGCCCTCTTGCGCAGATCGTCACTCCATCTGGCCTGAGGTCGTCCTACACTACGTTAACCAAGACGCGGTCTCCACTCCAGAACTCGTTTAACCCAACGGTTGTCAGTTTTGCGGCAGATATGGCCAGCCCACTGCCACAAAAAAAAATTATAAAGAAAAATATTACAAACTAATAAAAAATAACAAAAGAAATAATAACACAACACATAGGAATAACAATAAAAACAAAAATTCTATTTATAAATCTAACCTATTTCTATTTTGTGCGCCTTTAAAAAAATCTTAGAAAGAGTTCCTAAATTTTCGAACATAAGTAGATCGAGTTTGTTATCACTAATTCGCAGTAAGGGGCTATACGAATGAAACTAGCGTCGCCAACCTATTTACACTGATTGTGTCGAAAATACGATATTTTTAAGAAAGCAAAACATTACAGACTTAGATAAAAGTAAATTGAATTTTTCAAGATGCAATACAATACATAAAACACGCGACAAGTAACAATAAATTTCATTATTGCTAAAAGTGGCCGTTTTTAGGTATAATAAACTTTATTGTAACTTGTCACGTGTAAAAAATATTGTTTTGCATCTCGAAAAATTCGATTTACTTGGATCTAAGTCTGTAATGTTTTATTTTCTTCAAAAATATCATATTTTCGCCACAATCAGTGTAAATAGGTTGGCGGCGGTAGTTTCATTCGTAAAGCAAGCGTGGTGATTAAACCTAATCCCATCCTAGTAGCGACAGTCTATATACTTGTACAGGCTGATACTTTAATTTACTTTATTTTACCGAGATGGAAATGAAATTAATTTAGTTATTCTTGTTGACAGGTAACTCTGTGGAGAGTAATCGAAAATGTTTCCGTGACATCACCGGTTCTGTAAGGTAAGTCACATATCTACATGCTACTTCGAGTTCTGATTTTATATTATACTAGCGGCCGCCCGCGACTTCGTCCGCGTGGAAAAGTTTTTACCCCCCTTTTAACCCCTTACAACCCCCTATTCCGCAATAAAAAGTAGCCTATGTTCTTTCTCAGGGTCTAGATCATCTATATACCAAATTTCATTTAAATCCGTTCAGTAGTTTTGGCGTGAAAGAGTAACAGACAGACAGACAGACAGACAGACAGACAGACAGACAGACAGAGTTACTTTCGCATTTATAATAATATATTAGTATATTAGTATAATTAGTATATTAGTATATTAGTATATATTAGTATATTAGTATATTAGTATATTAGTATATTAGTATTAGTATATATTAGTATATTAGTATATTAGTATGGAGTATGGATAACAGTACCTAGAAGTTGTCTTCCTTCTGTCGGTCAATCAATCCATATCCATACTCCATACTTTAATATTATAAATGCGAAAGTAACTCAGTCTGTCTGTTACTCTTTCACGCCAAAACTACTCAACGGATTTAAATGAAATTTGGTATAAAGATAATCTAGACCCTGAAATAGAACATAGGCTACTTTTTATTGCGAAAAGGGGGTTGAAAGGGGGGTAAAAAGTTACTTTTCCACGCGGACGAAGTCGCGGGCGGCCGCTAGTTACCTATAATCTTCTTGACACTTGACTTGACGGAATCAGTGCGGAACAAGTATATAAAACAATTTAGTCCCTATCACACTTAGAACTTATATACAGTTATTACTAGTAGGTAATACCGTAACAAATTGTAAACCTGTGACCTTTTGTCAACCTAGCTGCCGAACCGAGCCCGTTTCCCATTCATATTATCACACAAAGACCCATACATATGAAACAGTACTTTATAATCCCGGGATAAGCGATATTGTGTAATTGTATGTGATTAGAACTGAGACTTTTGATAAACGAGCTGTAATGGCTTCGCTCTTCTCATACTGTCTCATTGTAAAAATACATAACTAGCAGGAAGATACTAAGCCAAGAATACCATGACTTTTTCTCTACACAGACAGATTGGGTGAGAGTGCGATGGCTATATTTTTCGTAACTGGCTCGTATATTTGACGTTATAATACAGATAAAATAGAAAAACAAACTTTATCACATTAAAATTAAGCCTTAAAATTGCCTGGGTAATTTGTGCCCATATCGGGCGCGTGGCAACCCGATGTCATTTTTGATACCCATATCGGGAAGTTGGCAACTGAAGGGCTAGAAAGAGGTTAATATCTTAATCCACGCTAGGGCTTATCATCAGCAACCCACGCTCGTCCACTGCTGGACATAGGTCTCCCCCAATGCACGAAACTGCTCCCGATTTTCGGCCACTCTCATCCAGCTCACTCCAGCCAGCCTTCGAATGTCGTCATCCCATCTTGTAGCAGGGCGTCCCAACACTACGTTTGCCGAGGGGCAGGGCTTATAGGTAAAACCAAACACTTGCGCGATACAATCAACGCCCAATGCCATCTATTGGTAGACACAACTTCAGACGTGGAAACAAACGTCGGCCGATCGCTAGAAACCTTTTGATCTGTGATCTGACACAACAGACGCACAAGTTTGTGCTTCGCGTTTGAGACGCAATGGTCGCGGGTTCAATTCCAGCACCAACACAAATGTTTTATGGTGAAACTGATTTTGTGTTCTCTGTGTATGTGGTTCCTTCGTTTTTTCTAGGAAAACCTTACTTTAGAACCAGTACAATGTATGTGATTTTAGTGGCCCGCCCTCACTTTGTTTCGGGAAATAGCAGATTTCGTAGTAGCTTTACCAATAGGGAATGCAATCCCGACTCGAAATTGCAATTTGAGGCTCGGAAAAATTTGCCGACACCTCGCGAGATCTTGGTTAATTTTTCGTATTGCACTCCATACGTTTACTACGTAATACGTTTTAATATCAAAGTTGGTCTTTGAAATTATTTCAAAGACCAACTTTGATATTTTCTATTCTATTAGACATCGTCGTCATATTTCATCGTAGTACCTATACCTGCCTTTCAAATTTACATTTGGCTTTGGCTCGTGACTAATTGGCAGAACAGAGATACTAACCTAACAGCCATACCGGGAAATCATTCAAAGAAAATCCTCTACAAACATTTCATTCATTCATTTGCTGAATGGGAACTTGCAAATCAGTCAAACCCATTTCTAAGGAATTACACCGACTGCGCATGCGCTTGAGGCGGAATTTTAAAGAACTGTGCTAACCACTAATAAGAGTGCCTATCATCAGTTTAATTAGCATTAAATTGCATTAATTATTCACTTAATTGCAAACCTTCATTCACTCGTATTCAGGGTTGCCGCTCTAGTAAAATAAAATAAAATCCGCCAACCGATATTCGGCTACGGCGACCAATTAAAAGATCGGCCACTTGCGCATGATATTATTATAGTGCTCAAGTGTATCCATATCCACGCAAACACAGGTGCACTCTCATTTTAGGCAGACACTAAGAATTTCTGACAAGAAAAACTCAAATAACAATTTTAGTCCGGTCCGGGGATCGAACACGGGACTTTAAGCGCAGCCCTCGCTAAAACTGTGACTCACTGCCCACGGTTCCACCGAGGCAGTCCCGGAATAATCTATAGGTAGGAGAAGCCTCCTGCCAGATGAATAAAGAGCCCCACATGTCCCAATCGCTCCTTTTATAATCACCCTGGTGAAATGCAGCCGGCCCGAGATGTAATGGGCCGACTTCTTTATGCATACCTGCCGTTGAGGGGCGGATAGGTTATGTGGGGCTCTCCTCGTGACCTGAAGCATACCCACTAAAACGCCATCCACGCCTGAGTTGGGAGGAGACACGAGAACCTACTGAAGTTCCTCATCTTCATGTCCATCCCCAGGTGGAGAATCGCTTACAGTGCGGGTCCGACAATACTCCCCTCGGATGGACTGGGGGAACCCAACCGCCCCTTGGCCCAAGTAGGTAGTAACATTTTCGTATATCTGACAACCCTATTCCCTTTCAACTGGTCGTAAGGTGGTATAGATTTATACCAGTAAATAGTTTCTTAGAGTAACGGTGACTGCAACCGATTCTCGCTAATTTAATTACGAGGTTGCCATAAGAATTTTCGCGCATTTTTCAATACGTGAGGCTATTTTAATGGTCCTTTTAATTGAACAATGGGTACAAATTAAGAAGAATAATTACATCTTGAGACAATGGCGCTTCATTTAATTTGAGAGATGATAGGCTGTTTTACTGGTTTCACATTCCAGATTATGTTAAGAATATCCTTTCGGTTAATATTTAAAAGTGGAGAATTAGCGACTTAAAGTGCTGTTGTTTTATGCGATAAACGGTGCGTTACACGCAATGCGACTAACGCACATCATTTCTTTTTCATACCATTTTTAAAGAGATAACATTTATAGACCGCCATAAGGCTTATATGCAACCCGAAAAAACGAAAAGCTTGCACGATTTCATCGACATCCAGCGCCCATCTTTTGGCTAAGATTGGAACTAATAGAAAAACTAACGAACCATTGGTTTTAAAACTGACGAATTCCCGAAACTAAGTGAGGGCGGGGCACTAGTCAGGTAATATAATTACAAACCATTGGTTTACACCCCATGGTCTAGTGGCTTACCGGGCCGTGATCTCGGGGCCGAGCAAAAGGTATGTTTTTAATTTTTCGAACATAGTTCGGATCTGCGATCACCAATACGCATTAGGCACGCGGGGTGGTTAAACCTAGTCCCATCACAGTAAGATGACTTGATTTCTATGGAGGCCTTTGCCTTGCAGTGGGACAGTATAGGCTGATACATAAAAAAAAATATTGATTTAAGATTTGACAGAAAGATAAAATTTAAATAACTCGTATCTTTCTCAATGAACAAATTCCATTCAACATTTTGTCACATCGCATCTTGACAGCAAAATCGACTAAATGACACATCTCGCCAGCTGATCGACCGATACGAACACTATAAATAAACGCGTGCGCAATTGATCCATCGACAGATGCGCCGGCGCATACTGGTTAGTGCCATTCATGCTGTTCTTTTGAAACCTTTGTCTTGTAGTTGTCAAAGTTGAATATGGATAATATGGCGCAATTGATAGTGCATTAGCCTTAAACTACTTCCTAAAAGTAAAAGTTGAAGGTACATATACAGGATGTACCTATCTGTGAACATTTACATCCCTTTAGCCACGTGGATACCAACTATTCTGAACAACATTAAGTTTTATGACATTTGGAAATTTGCATAAAAAAAATCATTCCCGATTATTATTTTTTGATGAATTTCGAAAACCGGCGTGAAGCAGCTTCTGTGCTGTGTTTCGCCGAGTGTGTGGGGGTACCGGAGGCCCATCGGGGGGGAAGGGGATAAATGGTTAGCAGCGCACTTGTTGCATGTGTTCATGGGTGGTGGCAATTGCTTACCATCAGGTGATCCGCCTGCTCGTCTGCTACCTATCACATAAAAAAAAACAAATGATGTACAGAATGGTTGGTAGAACATGTGGTTAAAGGGATGTATCTAAATGTTTACAGATTCTGGGGTAGGGGTAGGGTATCCTGTATACATTTTACGGACCAATGATGAAGAAAAAGTATTTTTTGGGACCTACATAAATAAAGTAAACGTAAATTCTCAGAACTTTACTTATTATTAATATTTAGATAGGGAACCATAAAAACGTACTTAATAATAATGAAACCTACTCTACTTGGGTACATTATTTATTTTCGACAGTTAGTGGCCGTAAAATTGCCTTCAATAAAACGTTAAAAATGTCGATTATGCCACGAAACATTGTATACTTAAAACAATTATGTACCTCAGCAAATAAAATACGATCTTGTTTAAGGAGCAAACATACTGGCAACTCCCTTGATTTTAGTTTTTTAACTGTTTTTTTTTTTGTTGAAAATGGGCTTGCCCTTGACTTCATACCTCTTCTTCTCGTATCGATGGCATCAAGAAAATATTAAATTTTCCCAGCCCAATACTCCGCCACAACGACTGCGCTGTCGGTAGGCTCGTAGTTCACCGTATGTGCAGCTGTCTGGGCATAAAGGGCAAGCCAGGAGATGAGTTATGGTTTGGTGGGCGGCGCCGCACTCATACTGAAATCAAGATTTGAGAAGAAGCTTCTAGTTTTGAAACACTTGAGGTTGTAGTCGGAAAAACCAGGAAGGATGTTCGCCTTGGCAGTGCACATCATAAAGGAGGACGAAAAGCGCTTTGAACGCATTCGGGAATTTTAAAACTAACAGACGCACTCAAAGCCGGCTCATTAACCTTGATGGTTACTTGAGAAAAATATGCCACTTATTTCAATATGCATAAAGACTAGGTATCTTCTATATCTATTTGATACTATTTATAAAGAGATAACTTCTATAGACAACGACAAGGCTTATAGGTAAACCGAAAGCACGAAACGCTTGCGCGATGTAATTTAGCACAGCGCCATCTATTAGTTAATTTCTGAATTACGGTCCCGAAGCGAAGTGAGGGCGGGCCAGTCATTAATAAGACAATTAACATATATGTTAAATTACGCCTTCGAGTGCGGCAGTTAGATGTAATCTCATCTATTGGGTTATGATATAGTTTTGATAATCTCAGTCTCGGACAAGATTGAAAACTCAAAATACCGTATTGAATTTGCTAACTTACATTCTTGCCTTTAAACCCCTTAAAGATAACAGTAGTGTTATGGCCTTATGTGATTTATTTTACGATTGCCATTACAAAATGTTTGCTCCACTACATTTTATTGAGGCCATATCGAACCAAAATATGCGTGACACTTTTTTTTCTTGATTAAGAGGCATAAACCATAAACTTAAAATATCACTAAATATTTAATTTATTTTTAAATAAATAAAATATTGTATACCTAAATCAAAGCCGGGGTATGCTTAGTGTATACCCCGGGCTCGGAAACAACGGAGCTCGGGGTATGCTTAGACCATGAATCAAGATGGAGTGATGGATGGGGAGTCTGATAATTAGGATGGGGAGTCTGATAATTTAGGATAGGGAGTCTGATAATTACAATGAAGATACTGCCGTCTGACCTTCGCATCCCTTTAATAGAGGAACCAGACCAACTGAATCATAGTGACACGTTTCGGAAATTATCCGAAACGCGCAGGTATCGCGATTAGTATCACGATTACCTCGCCGCCGAGCTAATGATAGAAATATGCATATAAGTATCCGGCATGCTCAGAACTGTCCCTACGAGTACGATCTTTTTTATAAAGAAGACGCGTTTTTAACCTTTGAGCTACCATCACTCTTGAGCTAAAAAACTAATCCATCCATACCATTTGTAAAGAGTTAACCCTACAAGGCTCAATTTATTTTTTAGGGGCGACAAAAATATATGGGGTAAAGTTAGTGATTAGTAATTAGGGAAAAATAACAAAAAAAATATATATCCAATAATTTACTCATAAATCAAGTTTTTATTTTTGTTCCATATATGGTACACTGAGCCTTAACTATACTTTTAAAATGTACTACAAAATCGTATGCAAAGCTACGATGGCCGAAAATAACTAACAATTTGTAGCCCTATTTAAATGGCTTGTTAGGTAAGGTACTGGTGTAGCAAATTCGAAGCTTTGGTCGAGCAGGTTTTGCTTGTCGGCGGATAGAGCTTCTCTTTTGGGCACGCTTTGATATTTTTTTAATGCTCCCAAGATTGGCAAGATTTTATGGAAATGATCATATCCAGGACTATTTGATGGCAGTTGTATGGATTTGTCATTGAAATATAGGAATTGACAGATCTTTTTGAAATGTTTTAGCGACATATTTAGTTTCAATAATAAGAGAAATAGGTACCTACCCAATTCAACTGCCCAATACACTTTTATATTTGGCAGTGGTACCTAGCAAGCAATAATTATACAGACACCTACATTTATTTTATAATACAAAAACTAGACCAGTAAATAGCTTTGAGGATTTTTTTGCATACCTATATATTTATGCATTTCTTTTACAATATGCTGAAGTAACTCGTCATCAAAAAAAACATAAAAAATGTAGAAGAGGAGTTTCAAAGAGAGTAAATAGGTGACTATAAGTTTATATAAGCAGTAAATGGATATTGAGGTGATTGAAAATATGTTTTTTTCTAAATAAACTTTCTTTTTTTTTCCTTTTGGTGACAGCCACAGAGTCAAGAATTCTAGTTCTACGAGCAAATGCGTTACTCATAGTTGATGATCGTCTAGGAGCCCAAGATTGACTTATATACCTGTAGTTGTCCCTAAATTTACTCCTGATGTTCTAAGCGGAGGTTCTGGTGCTTCTGGCTAACGATTATCAATGTTTATACCAACCACATTGGCGAGAGATGAAAACTCAGTGGCGATAATAAAGATTCCACATCGCTAAGTGATACGGACAAAAAATGTTGGATAGACTGTTTTTTTTTTCATGTTTTCATTACTCTCACCATCAGAAAAATCTTCTTCATCTTCAATAACAGAAGGTATATTCAATAAATCTTCAATTTCTCCATCACCCATTATTACGTACGTACGTAGTAAGTACTTGTAAAAAGAGCGTGAAAGCTCAGCGTACCGTAAGTGGAACAAAGATAAAAGTATGATTTAGTTATATGTGTACAGCAGTAATAAAAAATGCTACATACCTCTGCAAAGTATACACTTTGTTGCAACTAACACATTTTTTTCCAAATCAGAACTATGCAGTAAGTATTTTTTACAGATTTTTGAATTCACACAAACGACTAAAGTAACAATTTGATTCAAATTTCACAAAAAGTTTACAATAGCAAAAACAGTCACGACATCTATACGTAATGGGCGCTTTTACTACGTTTCTACATATCTTTAGCTTCTATTAATACCTCAAAAGGTGGCGTTACTAATATCTGGCAGCTCTGGGAATGATAAAAAATCGATGTTCCATATATGGTACTGGGTGCCTTGTAGGGTTAAATTCGACGAGGCTTTTAGACAAATCGAAAAGACGAAACACTTGCCTGATTTAATTGACATCCAACGCCATCTATATTTAGAATTTGGAACTAATAGCATAATTAAGTCCCGAAACGAAGTGAATTGTATTTTTAAATCCCTTTGTAGGTACCTATATAGCCGACAAGGACGCCAACTATGGAATCCATATTTTTATCACCGTGAAAATACTCAGTGCGGCAATTACTTATAGTCTCGGAATTATTCAAGTAATTGACCAGCAATTACTTAGTTATTATTTGCTTATTACCTACATCAAAAATATACGTAAAGGTAAATTAAAATTATAAGTATATTAATACTAGCATGGAGGAGGCAAGGCCTGTCCGGGAACTGGCTCGAATTTTAATAATACCTACAATAAAGTGAGTTTAAAATGTAAATATACATGATTATTTTAAAGAATTCGAAGTGACTTATCTTGATCTTGACAAGGGTGGAATATACATACAACTTGTTTAAATTAAATATTTACGAAATAACATAACCATAGGCTTACCTATTGTAACCAAAAAATCTTAAATTACAGGTTTAAATTCCATAAATATTTCAAATTGTGGATTAGGTTGTGGCCATTGCAAAAGAAAAACAAAACACCATTTACACTTTTTTGAACAAAAATTACATTAAATGTTTCCTCTAAAATTAAGGCGTTCATTTTTTTTTCTAGTGTCCAGATCAACCAAATTTTCATCAACCAAAAAGGTTAAAACTTGTCATAGATTTCAAATTGCATTGGACCTCAAAATTGATAAACAATGGCATTCTAATTTTAAATTTGTTTCTTTTTTCTCTATATTTCATGTCATTTTTTTATTGTTTAAAGATCTGCCAGCTGGCAGGAATATACCAAAAGAAGTATGTATGTAATATTAGCATGTACTTTTATGTACTCTATCGTACCTATTACACTAAGAACCTGTGAACCAAAATGTATGCTCGTACACGAGTGTTCCTCATTTAGATTATTTTTTGCCTGTTCTGTTTACGATTACGAGTACTTATTTTAACCTTTCTGGTACTACGAGTATTTTAACCTTAGTTCACAAACACAAACGGTTCTGTACTTACATTGTAAACATTCTTTGCCTTATCTATCGGTACCAGCTTCCATTTCCCTTTGTTTCCAATTTTAACTTTATCGCTGTTCATAGTATCGAACTATGCTAATGATCCCTGGAACAGGTTCCTCGTCATCTGCCAACTTTGACCTTTCCCGTGGTCCCGTTCGTCTCGTTAAGGTCACTTTTTGATGGCCGCAGATGTATCTGTTAATTGAACTATTTTGAAAAGAATGCGTGGAATGAAACGTGAATATTTTTAGTGATAAAAATTATGATTACATTTTAAGTGATCAGATAATTATTTAATTTCGATAATCTTCCATACCTACTACATAAACTATTTATAAAGAACTAACTTCTAAATACAAAGACGAGGCTTATAAGCAAATTAAAAACGCGAAACATATGCGCGATGTAATTGACATTCGGCGCCATCTATTAGTGTGTTCCGAAACTAATACTCTGTATGACAAGATGGGTCCCAAAACCAAGTGTATGGGTCCACTAGTCTTATATAAAATCAAATCCATCCATACTAATATTTTAAATGGGAAAGTGCGTCTGTCTGTCTGTATGTTTGTCTTTCTTTCACAATAAAACAGAGCTACGAATTGACGTGATTTTTTAAGTGGAGATAGTTGAAAGGATGGAGAATAACATAGGCTACTTTTTGTCTCCCCGTGTTACCCCGAATTTAGCGCGAGCGAAGCTGCGGGCAAAAGCTAGTTGACTAAACTGGGCATGATGCATCAGTAAAGAGTTCCACAGAAAATTAACTGTCTAAGTAAACTGTTATAATTGCACTGATATCGTTATTTAATTAGGTTACAGGAAGCAAACTTATCTGAATAGATGAGGGAAACCCGCGTTTCCTGTAATTTAAGTAATACTATTTAATTAGTACTAGACTTGTAGGATAGCACTTTATTAAGTGTGTTAGCAGAAGCATTTACAACGTGAATAAATTGTTAATTACACTCGTAGTAGTAGGGATGTTAAAAATAGTAGATATTTCGTTTAATCGATTGTTATTTTCGAATAGTCGATTTTTTATCGATGTTCAAAGTACTTACCACACATCAAAGTATACAAAACTATCAAATTTCTTCAATCGACTCTCTATATTACTGTTGTGGTAACCTGATGTGTGGCTGTCTGTACATAATAATGATCGGTTTATAATAAATCGATTAAATAAATTATGCGATTAATTTTATTGCTTTACAAAGGTAAAATTGGTCTGGAAAATTTGTGACAATAGTTACCTATTTTATATTTTGTTTTTGTTTAAACTTGAAGTAGAATATTATTTTATTTGATTTAATCTTTTATCGTTACCTACTACGAATATTTTTATAACATAATTTTTTGGAATACGATAAGCATAAAAATAATAGAGAAAAGATTTTTTACGCAAATATAAATTATTTATTACTAGCGGCCGCCCGCGACTTCGTCTGCGTGGAAAAAAAACTTTTTACCCCCCTTTTACCCCTTTACAACCCCCTTTTCGCAATAAAAAGTAGCCTATGTCCTTCCTCAGGGTCTTGATCATCTGTATACCAAATTTCATTTAAATCCGTTCAGTAGTTTTGGCATGAAAGAGTAACAGACAGACAGACAGAGTTACTTTCTCATTTATAATATTAGTATGGATTATAAAAATCGATTATTGACAAATAAATAAATTCATATCGAAATAAGAAAAATCGTTTTTATTAAATCGATTATTTTCTATTACTTTCACATCCCTGCATATTAAGTTTAATCGTTATTAAAATAATAATTACAAGTTAATAAAGATAACTTGACCAGCATAATGAAATAATGTAAATACTAAAGTAAATGTCTATGAAACACGACGTAAGTGCGTATATTTAATTGTCGATGGATGATTTATCTAATTAATTAATTTAAACGCGGTAGCAATTACTTTGTTACGAGTTGTCATAACATAAAAGGCAATACATAATTGTCCGTATATTTCCCTAGAGAGAATACAGTTGTTTATAATGACTCTTTAAATGCCCTAATGGTATAAAAACTACTATTAATATAGTTTCCTACCTAATCCTACTACTATTATAAAGGCGAAAGTTTGTTTGGATGTATGGATGTTTGTTACTCTTTCATGTAAAAACTACTGAATGGATTTGAATGAAAGTTTACCACAATATAGCTTATACATCAGAATAACACATAGGCTACAATTTATAAAAAATATATTGTGTGGATTGTCCAAAATATGACGGTAAGTGTCAATAATTAACTCCACGCGTACGAAGTCGCGGGCGGCCGCTAGTTGTGATATAATTTTGTTAAGTTACCGTCCATTGAGACTTTAAACATTTTGATGTAAATGGTCGGATCATTTTCTTCTTGTTTTGTAGTAACATCGAAAATCTCTGGAACTTTCGCAGTTACCTATAGGTATAAGACATTTAATAAATAACCACGTGGATAAATGGGTATCTTTATTGTCCAAGAAATATTTTTAAAGACTTTAAATTTATCGAGTTTTTGTGGTGACACAGAGGACATACCAGAAATTACATACAAATATAGGAGACACTATTACCTACTGGGTCACCGCAAAAAGTCTTAATATATCTGGCTATCTTTTTATTTTTATGCATTATCCTGAATCGCCCATCAATCCGCTTTGCAACGGCATTATGTTTTACTTTTTTGCAATAACATAATTTAAAAAAGTAACTATTTCCTAAAATCTCAAAATGGCATGAAAAGTAAAATTTGATTCACCCAAATACACTCTGCTGTAAAAAGATGTACACTTTAGTATATTGTCACAACCGTAGGTAAACCTTCCGTGTAACAGAGAACAAATTTAGACCTGAACTTTAAAACCTTTAGGCATCTTTAGGGAACCAGACTAGCTAGGTTACACATTCTGAAACACTTCTAAATTAAGTAAAATAAAAAAATAACAATTTGTTCACAAGCGAGATGCACTAATCGTTTCATCTCATTTAATTTACTTTATTTGATACCAGTAGGAACAAAAGACATCAACGAGCGACGTTTAATGGAAACTGCAGATTTAAGTTTCTGTACCTATTTTTACCTTACCTTACATGGAAGTTGTTTATGATAATTAAAGCTTGTATGACAAAACAAAAATTTCATCATCATCATTCGATTACAGTCCACAGCTGGACATAGGCCTCTCACAATGTTTGCCACTCCGATCGGTTTTCGCTACTCGAATCCAGCTCTTGTCAGCCATCTTGCGCAGATCATCTGCCTTGATACGTGGTCTCCATTTTGAAACTCATGTACATCCCAGCGGTTGTCAGTTTAGCGGCTGATATGGCAAGCCCACTGCTACTTCAGCTTACTAATTCTGTGAGCTCAATCATAGATCTAAAACAATAAAATTTATACTCATATGTTTTAATAGGGGCTATCGCAAGTTAAAAATCCACTTGGTGGCGGACTATAAAACTGAGGTCCGTTTCATCTCACACGGTGATTGGTTATTTTGATGTGAGATGTCAAAATGTCACAAAACAACCAATGACGTTAAAATTGGACCTCAGACTAAACAGACGCTATCCAGCGGCAATCATGTGTGAAAATGTATTTATCGTGTACGAAATATCAAAATGTTACTTTAAAGTTTTAGTAGGTGCCGCAAAGATAGAGGTAATGCTAATAAAATATTGGCTTGAATAATAAAAAACGTCAATCAAAGATAATAAACAGGCCATTTAAAGCAATCACAGTAAAACATCAACATACAAAAACACTTTCACATACGTGCAAAGATTTAATCATACAACTATTATCATGAAATTAGGAATTCAGTTCTAATATTCACAAAATACCCAACTATGCCGAGCTATCATTAGCCGATAAAAGTTGCATGCACAAATACAATTTAGTGCTGTTCGGATTCCGGGTAAAAAGTACTGCATTACGTGCATTTCGATGCAACTAGGTAAGTTGAGCGAGTCACTGCTTATTTTTAGGAATCCTTATTACCCCGTGTGTGTCCTCCCAACGCTCACATACGAGACATGGACGCTCACAAGAGAAACTATGCCCAAATTAAAGGTGGCGCAGGGTGCTATGGAGCGCTCCATGCTCGGTCTGTCATTACGCGATCGCGAGCCCAACGACGAAATCTGAAAGAGAACTAGGGTCGTCGATGTTGGTACACGAGTGTGTGAGCTTAAGTGGAGATGGGCAGAACACCTGGCAAGGTGCAAGGATGATAGGTGGACTATAAAGCTTACCTAATGGCAGCCAAAATTAGGGCGACGTCTTGTGGGTAGACCACCTGCCCGTTGGTCCGACGATATTGTAAGGGTGGTGGGGAAACAGTGGATGAGGCTGGCTGGTGACCGTAGGGAGTGGCGTAATAAAGAAGAGGCTTATACTCACCAGTGGGTAGATGTGGGCTGACATGATGATGATGATTATTACCCCTTAGGTCACTAGGAAGGTCGCCTATGAGGTGGACTGACCAGATAAAAGCAGCAATTGACTCATCATCACTAACGATTTGGGGGAAAAGGGGTCAAAGGTCGACAGCACACTTGTATTCTACTATTGCAGGTGTCTATCGCTTGACATTAGGTGATCCGTCTGCTTGTCTGCCATCTATCACAAAAAATATCTAGATAGTTAAAGAATTTATCTTCTTCTATACTATCTAATCTATCTTCTATACTATTTAAAAAGAGATAACTTCTATAGACAACGATAACGCTTATTCTGAATTACGGTCCCGAAGCGAAGTGAGGGCGGGCCACAGTATAAAAATATAGGTACCTATTTTAATTTAAGTTTTTTTATTCTTTATAAGCGCCTAGCTTGTAAAAAATCAGATTTGCCCCCTCTGGCCCAGAACTTGAGTGCGCCCATGCCTACAGAACCCTTCGTATAGAGTGCAACTCGCGCGTGCCGTTTTCTTTTAAAGCTATGGCATAGCGTGTTAGAGGAATCGATTTTGTCGGGAAATGTCGTCGGTATTTCGCGTTCGGCGACGCGATGGCTGGCTTTTGCGATTAGTTCTATATCGATTTTTGCAGTTAGTCTGTAAATAGATTGGTTCTACTTTCATATGCTCTGTTAAGACTTCGTATTCGATGAATACATTGGTTTACTCGTGTTACATAGAAAAAGTCACCTACATATAAGAAATAATTGAATTTTATTCGCCTGTTGTATAACATTTAGCGCAATCGCAAAAGACGACCCGTTTAGCGCAATAGTTTGAGCGCTGGTTGAGACGTAAGGGTCGCAGGTTCGATTCCCGCACCAACACAAATGTTTATTGATGAAACAGATATTTGTGTTGGGTCTGGATGTTTGTAGTTCCTTCGTATTTTCTGCTTTCCATAGCACAAGGGGAAACCTTAGATTGGGACTAGGAAAATGTATATGACGTTGTCTAGATTTATTTATTTTGTGCAATTAAGTTTAAATAAATCATCATCATCATCATCAGCCCGGTAGTTACCTACTGCTGAGTGTAGGCCTCCCTTCCCAGAAGCCATGTACCCGGTTAGCTGCTTGAATCTATGTAGTCTTCCTGATTTTGGCTGGTACCTACATTTTGAGGATAGCTAATTTAAAAGTACGAGTACAGTCGACCAAATTGTCAGTGTACCAACGCTAAGCGATAAGCCTACACAGCGGCGGCGTAGGCAAAGCCAACCCCTGCGCGCATAGCGCAAAGCAAACGATTTCGCCGGCTAACTGGGACACTTAGAATAATCCATACTTCCATACTAATATTATAAATGCGAAATAACTCTGTCTGTCTGTCTGTTACTCTTTCACGCCAAAACTACTGAACGGATTTAAATGAAATTTGGTATACAGATGGTCTAGACTCTGAGAAAGGACATAGGCTACTTTTTATTGCGAAAAAGGGGTTGTAAGGGGTTAAAAGTGGGGTAAAAAGTTACTTTTCCACGCGGAGGAAGTCGCGGGCGGGCGCTAGTAACTCTATAATCAAAGCAGAAATGATGTAATCCGACAAAGAACCAGAGTCACCGACATAGCCCACCGAATTAGCAAACTGAAGTGGCAGTGGGCTGGTCACATTAGCCGCAGAACTGACAACCGTTGGAGCCATAAGGTCCTTGAGTGGAGACCGCGACTCGGCAAACGTAGTGTTGGACGCCCTGCTACAAGATGGGATGACGACATTCGAAGGCTGGCTGGAGTGAGCTGGATGAGAGTGGCCGAAAATCGGGAGCGGTGGCGTGCATTAGGGGAGACCTATGTCCAGCAGTGGACGAACGTGGGTTGCTGATGATGAATCAAAGCTGGGACACTGCTTCGTTTGCTGACCCTACTTACAGATAAAAACGTAGACTTATTTTTTATTTACACTTCAAATATTACACAACTGCCCAGTTTTCCTTTCCTTATCTATATTTCCACTGTTATGCCACACAACATAATTACTCTTGCAACGGATTGCTACATCATTTTTATTTTTATCTTTTAATTAATATCGCTTCATTGTCACGACTTACAGACCGCAAGTGAGAAATACATTGCATGCTATACAAACATTAAGACGCTCGTAGCACTTACAAGGGACAGCGGAATAAACGCGGATAAGTTTATAACTTATGTCAATGTAGGAAGGTCTAAAGTTGCTAAGCCCTTTTGGGGCATTGTACAAAATTGTACATTGAATGGAAAACGGCCACAACTCAGTAACATTACTTTTTACTAAACGTTGAAAATGGTACATACAGCAGCGTACGGACCAGAAAAAGAATGTTTTATTCAAAACTATACATTGATTTGGTATTTTTTTGTCAGAAAAATTCTAGTCTGAGTAAAGCAGCGCTACGAAGCGCTTATCTTTGGACAGTCATTTTGTCCTCAGATATAAGGACTGTCCAATAAGCGTGTGCTGACACGCTCTATTATTGCTCTGTGGGGGGTCAACTTGACTTAACCCCATCTTTGTATTCAGAAAGTACTAATCAGCTTGATGAAATAAGAAAATTTGTAGGCGATGTGTAAAAGTGAGTGGCACAATATAATAGGCGCACACGTAAAACCCGTAGAACTGATTTCTACGGCACAATCTTTTTGCCCGACCCCAAATGCATCAAAACGATCTTAGCATTTTTTAAGTTGTGACAGTTTTGCATTGAACGAAATGTTACTTAATAACTATGTGATGTTTACTTAGCATCTTTCCCATACAAATGTCACTTTATTCTCACCTTAGGGCATGTGACACTCGACCTTAACATGTTAAACAATTAACTGAAGGGACAATAATTATAGTCGTAATTATCCAACACAAGAAAATGTTAAGAAATCACACAACTTTTATATTCCAAATGGTACAAAACAAGATAATTTTAAGTATATTGGCTCACTTTAGCCTGAGGCTAAAAGGAGAGCCTACACTGAAGAACATAAAGGGAGGCCTATGTCCACAGTGGACATAGGTATATTGGCTGAAATGATGATGATCACTGGTGATAGCGTGTGAGTAATTCCCGGTTACGTCCAAACCTGTCGCTTTGAATCCCGGGGTATGTTTAGGCCACGATTGAGGACTTGGAGAGTCTGAGTTTACGTATTGCCTACTACTGTTAGTCCTCCTCACATGTATAGTATAAGTAAAAGTATTTGTTTATCTACACAACATTACACACACATTTCACATAGGTAATAGGTACACTACACATTTGCAGTCGTCCGTGGTACTCACTCAGCTGGTCCCACTGAAAACCAGCGTTACGGCCTATGGTCGTGACATAAGCTGAGTGAGGGCCATTTATGCTGAATGCCTCAACACAACACAGCATAATATAATTTCACGGCACTGCTGGACAATGGGGAGGGACAGTTTATTTGTTTTTGGTTTAAATTTATTTTTACTAGTGTTTTTTTATTTTCTTGTGTTGTGTCAATTGTCTGTAGTATGTAATATGTGTTGTGGTGTCCAAATTAATAAATGTATTTTCTTTCTTTCTTTCTTTCTTTCTGATAATTACAATGAAATAACTGCCGTCTGACCTTTGCAATCCCTTTACCAGAGGAACCAGATCTAGTGATCCTGAAAGGAAGACATTATAGCTTTTGAACGTGTGGAAAAATAATATCCCAATACACCTATAAGGTAACCAGCCCAATGGCCGTACCAAAACAAAACAAATTGGGCTGGCATGACTCACAAAATCGTAACAAAAGGACGAAGGGAACTTTTAGGGCGCCGCTTTATGAGGTCACACGAATCGGGGTGTAGAACACCCAACCTCTACCTTTAAGCGTTAGTAAGGATGTTCTATGAAACTTTCACTAGGGAAATAAATAAAAAAAAAACATATAAAATACTATAGGTTTCAATTGTTTAATATAAATTCACCATTGATATCCCAACCGCTTACCATCAGGTTATCCGTCAGCTCGTGTGCCACCTATATCATTAAAAAAAAGAAAATTCTCACAACATTTTATACATTGATCTGACTATGTACAAGAAGCCCAATTGTGTTACAACAAGGCAGTTTCCTAGGCGTACAGACAAAATGTTACTTTGACATAGGTACTCTCCAGGACATAGAATGATCCGTCTTTGGACAATAAGGTGTTTTTTTATATAGAGTAATTGTAAAATCACTAATATTTCAAGTTGAAAAATCACTCTTGCCACATCACTAGTTAGATACCCGGCTGAGATTTTCCACACGCAATATAAGCTACAAGCCAAGCGAATTGGTATTTTTAACTCCTGACACAAAAACGAATGGGGTGCTATAAATTTTACGTGTCTGTCTGTCTGCAGCATCGTAGCTCCTAAACGGTAGAAAAAAATTGGATTGTTTTTTTTATAATCAAAAAAGTCCGGAGTGTTTTAAGCTCCGTAAGTTTGATGGCCGCGCCGGTTCCAGATAGTCGTCACCCACAAAACGATGGATTACACATTTTGACCTAATTCCCTTATCAAGGGATCAAACAAAAGAACTTCAGTATTAAGTACATTATAATTATAACACAACAGATTTTAAATCCAAGATGGCCGTCGCTACGAAAAACGGTAGGTATTAGGATCAATATTCCACCGAAATTGATATCAGAATCTTTTATGGAATTATATTATATGGAAGGCTTATTAAGACATCCAAGCTAAAGTATTATATATTATTTTTGAATATTTTTAAAGATTTGCCATGAGTTATATTACTTTTAACTACGTTTTAAGATTTTGATGAAAATTTTACAGATATAATATTGTTCAATTGTTACGAAAGTTATATCTTGACCAATAACCTATTACGTCAAGTCGACGGTTATCAAAAATTTAAATTTTAATGAAAACTTTTTAGTATCAACCCTAATTAATGATTCTGGCATATAATGTATCATTATTCTAATTTAAGGGTTGAGGGCATTTTCAACTCGTGTTACTTTGTAACAAATTGTCGGTTGGTGCTGTCGATCAAAGCCTGTTTGTGATATAGCTGGTAATGGTAAATATAGAACAGAAAAGTTGGTTAACAGTTACTCTTGTCAGGCAAGTCGTTTTAGGGTTCGATTATCAAAAGAAAAATCATCCATCCATCGTTCCATCATCAAAACACAGTTTCTACCGTGTGAGAGACACGCTGCGGCATGAATAGGCTGGCTTGACCGGAATGATACCACGGCTTCACGGAAGACCAGCGCAAAGCATCGCTTACGCTGTGTTTCGTCGAGTGACTGAGGGTACCGCAAACCCAATTGAGGGAAACGGAGTTTTAGGTTGGCAGCGCACTTGAGACTCTACCGGTTTCGCAAGTGTCTATGGGCGACGGCAATCCCCTACAATCAGGTGGTCTGTCTGTTCGTCTGCCACCTATCACATAAAAAATACAGACCTTAAAGGATCACTTTGTTTGTTGGTGTCATAATTACTTTCTTATCAGGAACGCTTGAAGTTAGCGAATTGAAATTGTTTAAAGGTTGGAACCGAAAAATTACGAACCGCCTGATCCTGTCTGCTTTTACAAAATCTATTAAGAAAAATCGAATGTTTCAAAGTACTTAATTTTAAAAAACCGCCTACAAAATTAAAAATTGAAAACTAAGTACCTAATCTTTATTCCCGTAAGAGAAATTGCAAGTTTATTACCTAACCGGGAAATCCCGACAAATTTGCCTAACACTTGCTTGAAAACAATCATAAATAAGCTAAGCAAACACGATCGAAAACTGCTACAATAAAGCTCTTTCGAGATCGAAAGCTAAGCGTGGCTCAGCTTTCAAGCTAAATGTCACGGCTCAGAACTTTATGAAGCTCGGTGTACACGACTCTCGTTATTTTCAATCTTGTTTAAATTATTATCTTCATTACAATTGAGATGTGCTTGTCAAAACCAAATAAACCTTCTAAAAGGAATTCAGCTTTGCAATGGGGGCTACCACGTGTGAAAATCCCGTTAGATGGCGTACCTATATAGACTAAGGTCCAACTACACGGTGATTGGTTATTTTTGATGTGAGATGTCAAAATGTCACTAAACGACCAATGACGTTGAAGATTGACCTCAGTCTACACGTACGCCATAACGGATTTTTCACTCTCTGTAGTCCTCATTGTACATAAGATGCCTAAGCGTCCAATTTTCATAAGTAACTTTTTTCATTTGACATTGGCAAAGTAGTGTCACAACCAAGATACAGAAAAGCCATTAAAAAAAAAGATGCCTAAGAAACATACTTATACAAGAATTCATTTATAATCTTTGCCAAACTATTCTAATGAATTTTTGAAAGTAAATTTTACAAGAATTCAATCTACTATTTATAAATGTAAGAGTTAAAAGACGATAAATAATTCAAAAATGACTGAACCGATGTTAATGCTAAAATATATTGAATGTTCGACCAATTGTTTTTGATGAAATGAAGGTCGGTGAAATAGCTTTCGAAAAAACATAGGAAACCCTCCCTAACTAATGAGTTTGCTACCATATAAATAGTTTTTTTATGTGATAGGTAGATGACAAGCAGGCGGATCACCAGATGGTAAGCAATTGCCGCCGCCCATGGACACTTGCAACATTCCATTTTAGATCGCTGAGCCAGCATAGTACTTAAGTAGGTTTTCAGCTTATACCTAACTATGTATCCACGCCCTATATAAATTGTGCCGCAATAATCACACTTGTTTTTCGACGTTTCCAGCAGTTGTCATGGCAACCAGACTAGCAACAAAACGTCATCGCTGCTCGGCTACTGAAAAATAAACTCCATTATAGAACAGGAAGGTTCACTTTCAAATGTAGGGTGAAGTTTATTATTTTTGAGTACGATAATATCGGAATTTTTAATGTAAGGACTAGCTACATAGGTGATTAGGATTTTTATCACTGTAGTTTGTAGGTTTACAACATTGAAATGGGTTTTAAAAGCGAATTATTCGATTTTTATATCGAACATTATAACAATGATTGTTTTTGATCATTATAGCAATGATAGTATGGTAGCTATTAAAGGTAATAAACTGTTTTATTGGACTTGATGAAAACTAGGAATTGTTACTCATGGCGTTGTCACGTAGACAACTTTTGGATGTGTATCTACAAACACTTTATTTTATTGAGGGGTCATTTACATTTGTCTATACGTCATTCTTTAGTCCATACGCGGGCTTTCCGCTTCCACCCATGCGACCCTATGATTCGGGCACTTACGACCAATAGAAATGCGCTTTTACTGTGACTCTGACAGTTGTAGACGACATACTTCTTAACGTCGTAAGGCCCAGACAGCAGACAAAATGGAAAATCGATTGTTTTACGTCTTTTAAAAGGCTTTTGGCTCTTACGACGTTAAGACCCACATGAATAATTCTACGCAGTTTGACATACTTTGAACTAGATATTCCCTCCTACAATATCCAACGTCATACCCCTCGCTCTTTCATTTGTCAAATGACAGAGACAACAATAGCTTGACGCGACTCATTATTGTAAAAGGGTACAAGTTCTATGGGGTGGCGGGCACTATTGAGTGTGGATGTATCCCTAGGGGATATTAACCATTCACCGATGGGTTATTTTTACGATATTTCTGTGAAAATGTTGCGTCATGCTTTACTTCAATACGATAAACAGACAGAGCCAAACTCGCGTGTTAAGTTTCGCATTTCTGTTCTATTTTACTATATAGGTCGGCAGCGCATTTGCGACTCCTCTGGTGTTGCGGGTGTCCATGGGCGGCGGTAATCACTTACCATCAGGTGATCCGTCTGTTTGTCTGCCCCCTATCTCATAAAAAAAAATCTATTACAAAGGTGTCTAGTTCCTTATCTGTTGACATAATTATTCCAAATGTGTAACTATGTTCTATCTGATTTTATCCCCTTGCTTGAGGTAGGCACGCTTTTAAGGCGAAAATCAATCGTTTAAAATGTTAAGCTTCTAAACCAGATCTAATTCTCATTACGTACTGCGGACCATCGGCGACTCGGAAAATATGTATAGGTGAATACCCTTTCGCCTTAACGAAATTGCAGATTTTGATACTCTATTAACTCAAAACCAAGTTGTCAACGTGACAACTCTGAACTTGTACACACAATGGGTTAAAGTCTACATTTTAATGATCCTGTCGTAGTCCACAGGTGGACATACGACCCTTCAAATGTTACAAAAGCCAAGAAATATACTTACCTACTAACTAACCTAACTTATTAAACCTACATAGTTTAAAACACAATGCTTCCGCTGTCTGTCTGTACTTATGTAAGTATACCTACATTGATCGTTAAAACTAAGTACGAAACGGATTATCAGTTTTTTTTTTGTGCTGAGACTTTAATAATTCTCCGATAATTGACTTGCTGGTTTCATTATTTATTGAAACATTAACAGAACAAATAACAAAAACCAACCTTCTCACACGCCATATTTAATGATGTTATCATCCGTCCTTATTAAGTGTGACAGTCAGTTATAATAATAATATTATATTATATTATTATAATGCATAATAGTGCACCCGTGCGAATCCGGGGCGGGCTGCCAGTAATATTAAGGGGCTACACGAATGAAACTAGCGCCGCCAACCTATTTACACTGATTGTGGCGAAAATACGATATTTTTTAAGAAAGCAAAACATTACAGACTATATAACACGCGACAAGTAAAATTATTATTGCTAACAGTGGCCGTTTTTAGCAATAATTAACATTATTGTTACTTGTCGCGTGTTAGAAATATTGTATTGCATCTTGAAAAATCCAATTTACTTGGATCTAAGTCTGTAATGTTTTATTTTCTTCAAAAATATCATATTTTCGCCACAATCAGTGTAGGAAATAGGTTGGCGACGCTAGTTTCATTCGTATAGCCCATTATTATTGTTGTACTATTCACTGCCAAAATAATCCCAAATTTGTATAACCTAATTTCATAGGTTTTAAAACCTGTTATAGGTAACTGCGTAGGTACTGGGTAGTGGGTATTGTTCAAAAAACACTTTTTATCGATATTTGACTATTTGTAACATTTTGAACCATTAGTTCATTTTAACTACGGATCAAAAATCGGCCCTTAGTCTATGATCAAAGACCTAACTTCACACACTTACCTACAACGCGCAACGTTCCCGTAATCATCTTGTCAAAAGTATAAATCAGTAGTCGGCATTAGTTAGCGCGTTATCCGGCGGACAACTTGCAAATGAGACTAAGTCCGACACTAATTATTGTAACTCATTCATATTTATGTGTGAAGTCCATAAATTAGCGTATTTGATCGATAGAGCGCTGTGAGAAACTAATATCGATGTCATTACCAAACTGTATTACAAGTCATCATCATCATCAGCAACCCACGCTCGTTCACTGCTGGACATAGGTCTCCCCCAATGCACGCCACCGCTCCCGATTTTCGGCCACTCTCATCCAGCTCACTCCAGCCAGCCTTCGAATGTCGTCATCCCATCTTGTAGCAGGGCGTCCAACACTAAGTTTGCCGAGTCGCGGTCTCCACTCAAGGACTTTATGGCTCCAACGGTTGTCAGTTCTTCGGCTAATGTGACCAGCCCACTGCCACTTCAGTTTGCTAATTCGGTGGGCTATGTCGGTATGATATGTATTACAAGTATGAGTAGTACTTACCTTTGCCCGTGGGAGAGCCACTCTTTGGAATGAATGGGACCGCTCGAGTGATACCACGGCCTCACAGATGACCGGCAGCAGCGCTTGTGCTGTGTTTCGCGGATTGAGTTTAACGCACGTGTCTTTGCTCTCTTAACGTCGTAAGGCCCAGTAGCACTACCATGAGTTTGAAATACTATACTCGCTATCGTAAACTATCGCTCTGTCTCTTTCATTGTGATGCATTTGAAAGAGACAGGGCAATAGTTTACGTTATGTCAGTTTTAGTCAACTCATGGTAGCGCTACAGATAGCAGATGCAATGGAAAATTAATTGTTTTTATCTTTTAAAAGGCTTTAATTTGGGTATTACGAGGTTAAATGTACGCAGTAGGTACTTACCTCAGTTTCTGCTATGCTGGCTTTAATTTAACGGTATGACGTTTTGACATATTTTTTTCTATTGTTACAGAACCCAGGGAAATTGACAAGATCAGCTCACATGTGAGGTAAGTCCATTAATTGACTTTTTATTAATATAACCTACTTAATAAACATCTATATGGGAGTCGTCTCTCTCTGTCATTTTTTAAAATTGCATATACTTAAACTCTGATTCATAATCATGTAAAGTAAACTGATAGATGTCAATGTGTCATCCCCACACATTATCACTCAATTTGACTCCTGCAAAATGTCAAAATGCATAGAAACTTGTCATTTTCATCTGTCAGTTTACTTTACATGATTATGAATCAGAGTATTTAGGTAGGTAATATTCCTTTCTGTATTATGTAAGTTTTTAGTCTCAGAGTTATGACTTTTCCTAGCACTGTATTTGCCAAGCATTCACACCCGCTTAAAACGAACATAAATGATAAGGCCCTTAGAAAAGTGTAGGTAATAGTACAAATAGCATACTTAACTTTATCGTTTGGCGTATGGCAAGTATTCGTAACTTATCAGCAGAATATTTATGAACTCTTATCAGGTTATCGTACTTACTCGCAGAAGTACCTACCAACAAGCGTAAACGGTTAATTGGTCGGCAATTAGTTAGCCACATCCAAGACAAGCAAATAGTTAGAAACAGCCAAAGTGGCCAATAACATCGATACCGCCAAAGTGGTCAAATTATTGAATATCTATCTTATTCAAAGAATTGCGTGGCTGAAGTGGCAATGGGCAGGGCACATTGCGAGGAGAACAGACGGCCGTTGGGGTGGAAAGGTCCTTGAGTGGAGGCCACGCGCAGGAGGCCGCAGCCGTGGCAGGCCTCCCACCAGGTGGACCGACGATCTGGTGAAGGTCGCGGGAGTCCATTGGATGCGGGTGGCACAGGACCGATCTGTGTGGAGAACTTTGGGGGAGGCCTATGTCCAGCAGTGGACGTCTATTGGCTGAAATGATGTGTGATGTGTGATGATCTTATTCTCCTGAGATGTTTGTTACTTCCCAGCTAATCTATTTTGACCTTTCTGCTTATGCATAGGGTGTAATTTTGGAGTTGTATGGAATAAGTCGAGGATGTTGCTTAGTTGCATGTGGTGTTTAGGCTGTCGTCATGAATAAGTGTCGCCCGTAAAACCGATGAAATGCGTGACACGTGCGTTCCGTTACTTTTGACGAATAAATAGTCTCTATCTATATGAGCGTCTCGGGTGTATGGATATTTATTACTACTTTGGCTGTATCTACCCATTTGAAAGCTTTGGATGTCGATATCTAATTGCTGTCGACTGTACCTGGTTTGTCGAACACGACACCTAATGGGCAAATTATGAAGTCAAAGACTAGAAGACCTGGTTGGCTAATGATACCATAAATCTATAAACGTTTCGACATTGGCGCTATTAATCTTGATAGGGGAGGACACGCGAAGCTAAAGCGAAGTTTGTGACTAAAAGGTTTATGTAGGAATTCGAGAAAGCTTTTATCGTCTGTTTTATAATTTTGTATGGGGCATGAAAACTTTTTCGATGAATTTGAATAGTCCAATATTATCGTACTTGTTCACAGAAGTACCTACCAACAAGCGTAAACGGTTAATTGGTCGGCAATTAGTTAGCCACATCCAAGACTGTCAAATAGTTAGAAACAGTTATATTGAGAGTGCAATGGCGACTAGAAGGAAGTGCTTGTAAAAAAAAGTTAAGATGTCAACCCAGAACACCCCGACCCAAGAAACTTAGAAAATGTAATTTCCTAAATTGACTTGACCAGGAATCGAACCCGGGACCTTTTGCGTTTCGGACGAATACCTTAGCCACTGCGCCATCGAGGCCGTCAAATTTTACACGACAAGAAAAACAAGAAATGACTTCTCATAGTCTGTATGGGTGTGTTGGAAAACAGACCCACCAACAGAAACCAGAAACAGATACAACCTTCATCCGTTTCATACGTTCTAGTTTAGTAGACTATGTACGAATTTTCCCAATTATTTTATAAATTACTTATAAACTCCTCTGTGAAGTACAGTCAACTCCAAAAATATGTATACACTTTAGGACCTTGTCACAATACATATGTATAAAACGACTTCTACTTTCTTATACATTATGCATTGTGACAAGGTCCTAAAGTGTATACATATTTTGGAGTTGACTGTACATAATTCTCATACTTCTCAAAACGACTCACCATTACCACAACGACTCACCTAGATCCGCCGACAAAAGACCGACAAATGCTGCAATAAAAAAAGATCAGGCCGGTATGCGCAAGCGCCGAAGCAAGCCGGAAATTTGCGGCTTACCAACCTAATGGCCGAAGATCAGTCATTGTCCAGTGATGGCCACGGATCCGGACCAGCGGGCATCTGCCCGTTACTGGAGCTGTATTGTCTGATGATCCGTTTACCCCTAATGGGCAGTAGGTATATTTATACCTAATGGGCAGTAGGTTTATTTATACCTACTGCCCATTAGGCATTTTTATTATAATTCACTGATTTTGAACTTCATCTTCAGAACATAAGGTTCAGGGCATGCTGTCTAATTTAACGACCGAGCCCCATTAAGGTTTATCTCTGTTTCGGTTTCTCTCACACCCAAAGGTTACCTGGTAGAGATTTCTACATAGCTATAAGGTCGCCTTTTGTATAAGTTATATTTGCGTAGGTTTAGAAGTTACCTTGGACAAACAGTACGTTGCGCCCTCTACCGTTCTTTTTACTCGTTCTTAATATTCAAATATTTGTATTGCGATGAAACATCAAGAAGAATACAGAACAAGAGAAGAAGAAAGAAGTCGGACCTCACTGTTCCTTGGCACTGGGAGAATTCACAGGAGTTTTGAGCATACCCGTGAATTTCCTGATGCCTTAGCTCGGTGGGGTCACAGTCACCATAGAAAGAAGAATACAGAAGATATAAGAAGAATAAGGAAGATTGATGTTATAACACTAGTGTATTTATTTTAAATATTAGATGTACAGGTAGCCACACATCAGGTTACCACAACCAGTTAAATTTCCTCAATTGATATTCAACCTAATGTGTATGACACCAATAAGACATTTGATGCATACTTTGATGTGTGGCTACGTAAGTACTAAAAGACAATCATAAGTTGGGTTATTAAAAAATCGAATAGGTACAGTGGCGGACACGTCAAGCTTTACAAAACTGTTCAAATTTTTTCATTATTATAAACCTTATTTTGTTACACATTGAGCTCGAAATCGATTGACTAAATTTGACAGTTTTGTAAAGCTTGATGTGTCCGCCACTGTACGTGTGTGGTCAAATTGGTTTAAAATTAAAGTGAGATTTGTATAAAAAAATTGAGGTTTGCATATAAAAAATGTATTGACTGTCAATTTGCGTAACCCAACGTATGGTTTTCTGGTAACTGTACGGTTAAAATAATAACCTCTGGCATTAAGATCAAAGCTAGAACCGCTACCGTACTTCACGCATCTTGTTCTATAGATGTACTTTTAATAATCTCAAAATTCCCATACTTAACAAATGGCGCATCTGCTTCGCATGTACAGGCATGCAATGAGATACCCACAGTCGACCCTTATGTCTTTACAATAAGGTATATATTGTGAATGCACATGACTGTACAGTTGACTGCAATATGTAAACACTTTAACTCTTATGCCAGGAGTTTAAAGGTGCATATTTGAATGAGGTTGTATACTTATTAGTGCACCTGTACCTACAGAGATGCAATTTTGATGTAGCATTGTTAGCGGCATAAACAAGTGATTGTTATAATCCGATAGCAATCTATCACACCGCGAGGTGGGACTTGTGATTTCAATAATGGTTCCTTATTACTTTATAGACGCTTGTTCTATATTTCCCCATCCACTTGGGAGATGAGTCGGTGATTATCATCGTCGTCATCTTAGCGTGATGTTCCCGGTAGCGTACATAGCTGTCTCATCGGTACCCATTGAATTTTTTTTTGACAAACAAGCAATTGGGTATTTGACTAAATATTTTTGTGTTTAATCAAAAGACGCCTCAATTTAAGAAACATCGTTGAAAGAATCACTTGATTCTCATTTGAATTACCTGAGATATCACAACTTTAAGAGCACATATTTTGGGCAAGCCCAAAAACGCTCTATACAATTGGCTATTGAATTGTGACGTCACAATTCAAACTTCTGTGTGCGCGTCTAGTAAATTTTGTTTGGTAGCTATGGTTTCATAAAAAAAGATGATGGAAAATGTACGGGTAGTTCAATGATGTAGTTATTTTTTCAAAATTTTATACTTTAAAAATGGACTTGCCCATGAAACTTTGAATGCTTACAAAACCAGCTAGACGTTATAATTTTAACTGAAAATGTTGGTCATTGGTTCTTATCAACTTTTTTACTATATCGAGATTAGTCAAATACCCAATTAGGTACTTATTCTAAATTTAGATGTTGACACGCAAATTTTGGGCGCAACTGAAAACACGCTTAGTTGAAGGATGACCTAGTTCTATTTTATGTATCACTAGTGTTCCGCCCTCACTTCGTTTCGGGAGATTAGTTTTAAGGCAAGCCAATAGATGGCGCTGTTGCGGTACATACATTACATTGCAAGTGTTTAGGTTTAGTTACTTATAAGTCATACCATACTATCAGGTGATCCGTCTGCTCGTCTGCCACCTATCACCTAAAAAAACATTTTCGTTGTCCTGGGAAGTTTTTTTTTTAATCTTATTTTTTTAATTAAAGAGAGTTAGAGTATTTTAAACATAAGGGTAAACAAATACAATCCGCAGTAATATGAAATCTCCGAGCTATTGGGAGATAGCTTAGCAGTTCGGATAGTTACACGTGTTATTGTGAATCAACCATAAAAGATAGACATGTACTGATGTGAAATATTTTTTAGATAATTTTATGTAGAACATTATCGTCATACATGATTTCTATGTAGCTGTAATCATTAAGGCTACACACGCGACGGAAGCTTACAAAATGGAGTGACTTCTCCCGCTTTCCCAACATTTTCATTAAACCAGAGACAACCATTATTGGAAGACTAATATACCTACAGTAAAAAGACAAGCAATAAACAAGGAAGTAAGATATCTATGTAAACATCCATATGGATAAAAGCTTCCCGTCTCATTGTCTTACAAGAAGCGGATTATTCCTCTCTCATTAACTGTGGTGCAAGTTATAAGCTTTAAGAGAGCAGGTGTTTTAATCAGTAACTGTTTGCAACGCAAATTGAAAAACATTTCCATGATTTGACCATGATATTACCATCAACACTTTATTTATTTATTAAATTGCACATGTCCGATGCGCAACGTCCGATTCGTTTTAGGATTATTTACGTCTGGTAATTAAAATATTATTAAAGGACTGCCTTGTTACCTATTCAACCCTGACATATGACAGGGGAAAAGCCTATAGACTGTCCCACTGCCTCCATCATAAAAATCAAGTCATCGCTACTATGATGCGATTAGGCTAATTTAGATTGGTGATCACAAGCCCGAGTTATGTTCGTAAAATTTTTAACTTTTTGCTGAGCCGGGAATCGAACCCAGGACACTGAGAAGACGGCCCGTTAATTAAACCTCTAGACCAACAGGGCGTAGTTATACTAGACTGGAAAAGAAAACTGAAAAGACGCATAACACTGTCCTATTCCGCGTTCGCTCTCATCTTGTACCACAGCTAGCATTAAGAGGACAGTTATCTAAGCTCGCTTTGTGGTATTGTTACCTGATTTACTGTTTATAATCATTGGTTGCTGTAATCAATAATGTAATGCCATCCCGGTACACTTTCCGGGTAACGGAATCGTGCAATGTCGGTAAAGGTTAAACATTGTTTGTTAGACAGTCTTGTATCTAGCTTTTTAAGTGATTTTTGGACGAAGTTACTTTAAGGTTTTCAAATGTATATTCAGTGCCCACCAAATTAGCAAACTGAAGTGGCAGTGGGCTAGTCACATTAGCCGCAGAACTGACAACCGTTGGAGCCATAAAGTCCTTGAGTGGAGACCGCGACTCGGTAAACGTAGTGTTGGTACTGTAAACGTACCTACTGCTACAAGATGGGATGACGACATTCGAAGGCTGGCTGGAGTGAGCTGGATGAGAGTGGCCGAAAATCGGGAGCGGTGGCGTGCATTGGGGGAGACCTATGTCCAGCAGTGGACGAGCGTGGGTCGCTAATGATTCAGGGACCTATAATAAATTTACTTATAAGCCTTAGATATAGTATTAGATGTAGTAAGTATAGTCTCTTTAGATATAGTAGGTAGTTTTTTTTCCAATGTCTCGATTGGTCGACATTGGACTCGTAGGTTACAAGTTTTACCAATTTTTTTCATCGTCCGATATATATTTGTCGCCTGCTCTATAAAATGATGATGATGATACCTTCCCCGCCGATTTCAGCTACAGCGATCAGTAGATTTAACCGAAGAAGAGCCACGCTTCGGCATGAATGGGCTGGCTCGACCGGAGTGATACCACGTACCACAAAGTAGCTAAAAGGTTGACAGCGTACTTGTGACTCTACTGGTGTTGCTGGTGTCCATTGGCGGCGGCAATCGCTTAGCATCAGGTGATTTGTCTGCTCGTCAATCACATAAAAAAGAAGTTTATGAAAGATTTCTATCTACTAAGTGTAGGTGTTCAGGAATTGTTGTGGTTTTGATCTTATCACATCTTTTTTCGCAAAGGTTTTTGTTTGTGACAAGATAAGAATTTAAGTTTAAGTCCCGTTTGTCAAACAAAAAGGCCTAAGTCCAAGACAATTGACGCATTATGGCCTCAAGCCTTATCTGCGTTAATGACGTAGGAACTCCCATGATTGTGGAGTGTCTCCCATCCGTCTGGCTGGCAAAAACTGAACGGGTAGGGCTGCCAGTGTTTGAATTTTAAACTTAAATGTTGCTATTAAATTATTATTACGAAATTCATCAGTAGATATCATTTATATGAGCTTTAGTGCCCAAATCAATAAATATATTTTCTATCTTTTTTTCAATTCAATTTCTGATTGGATATTCAGTATAATCTGGGATTCCTAAAAGATTTTTCTAGGACGAGAATAGCCCTTACACATAGAACGCATCTTCATTACTTTTCATTAAGTGTGATTGAATTTAAATACTTACATATAACATAACCTAACACCATAACATAACGCTTTATATAGATCAATCATATAATAATAAAGTACGTCTTATTTATTTTCAAAAATACTTATTTTCTGACCATGACTCGAACAAAAAGTCTTTCTATCCTTAAAAACATTTGTGAGGTACAGTTTCAGCTTATTTACCTTGTAATTTAATTGAATGTACCTACTTAAAATTGTGTTCTGTGGTCGTGTCTATTAATAAAAAAATACCTGAATGTGGTCGCTCGCTATGTGTGTCAAATTTCCTCAATGGATATTCAACCTAATGTGTATGACAGAAATATAAGAATCGATTGTGCCTGTACGTAGGTTACTATACCACTATACCATAACTATTGCATGCGACAACCCTAAATGGATGTCAGTTTTTCGTCGACATGTGATAGCTTTCTTCCTCCCTTTACAAGGAAATTTCGCTAGCACCAGGAATGCTTACTTCCTTGCTTAGATTGTTAGACTATACTGGAAGTACAGTTAGCGACACGTCAAAATAACAATAAATTTGATTACATGTTAAATGAATACTCTAGGAAGTTAACTCTCAAAAAAATTTAAATGTCTTACTCGAGTGCACTCCAGAGAGTAGAATGAATGCATAGACGTCTGTGTACGATGGGCTGCCTTATTATCAAAATCTAAGTTCAGAGGGGCAATTTTCGTGCACTCGGCATTGAAGTCGAATTT
The DNA here is from genome assembly GCA_014851415.1 of Cnaphalocrocis medinalis. NCBI lineage: Eukaryota > Metazoa > Arthropoda > Insecta > Lepidoptera > Crambidae > Cnaphalocrocis > Cnaphalocrocis medinalis. The sequence continues at coordinate 13,903,459 of CM026292.1, forward strand.
AGAGATTTCATTCATCCGTCCATACATAATTCTAATTGGTCCCCAGATCACAGTTGCTGGCATTAAAAAGCTAAATAAGTACCTACTAACATTTAAATCCAACATCGTATTATCACTATTGCTTAATAAAAAAGCGAGAAATTTTTGAAAAAAACCTCGAGATTTAACCACCTTTAAAGTGGGTAATCACAGCAGTTTTCCCTCTAATACAAGTAGTCTGAAGCTAAAAGGAGAACAAAATAACCAACTTAAGATTGCGTAAAGTCATTCATTTCCAAGAACTTAGTTATCTTGGCTCGTGCCCGCCAGTGCCGTGTAATTTGGCGGAATGCCAGGTTCCTGGAAACCCGGTTTCTAGCCATGAGGCAAATGATTAGGGATCCTGGAAAGACAGGAGTAGCTTTACTGGACTGATTATAATGTATTATGTAGTATTACGTGGGTACGAGTGTACAGAGGTAATGTTTGAAGTTTATCATGTAAAAATCATATCCTTTTTTTTCATATAACACCTCATATTTTGACCTGACTCCGTACTAAGTAGCTTAAGCACTTGAGTTACGGATTAGACAACAGAAGAAACACAAATAATACTTAAATACACACATTTTATAAAATTGTGGGAGAGCCGCTCTTCGGCATGAATGGGCCGGCTCGACCGGAGTGATACCATTGCCTCACAGAAAACCGGCGTGAAGCAGCCCCTGGGCTGTGTTTCGCCGAGTGAGTGAGGGTACCGGAGGCCCACCCGGGCAGGGGAAGGGGATTAAAGGTTGGTGTTGTTGCAAGTGGCAAGTGTCCATGGGCAGCGGCAATTGTTTACCATCAGGTGATCCGCCTGCTCGTTTGCTACCTATCAACAAAAAAAATGTAGGTATATTAGGTCCATACATTTGAAATTGGCATTTTGTATGCGATGATTAAAGAGTCGAATATTTTTAAATATATAATAACATATTTGATGAATCAAAGTATGAACCATTGTTTTCTATGCACTTTTGCCATCTTATAGAAAGTTCATTGATCCATTTACTAAAAAAACCAGTCGGACGGGAATCAATAAAATCTTTGAAGGCGATTTGGACTGCCCCATCAGAGTTGATTTTTTTCTCTTGCAAGATGTTATCCAAATTTCCAAAAATAGACTGATTTGTTGGAGCAAGGTCCGGGGGTACGGAGGATGTCTTAGACGTTGCAATTGGACCTCAGTACTACAGTACGCCATCTAGCGAATACTTCACACGCGATAGCCCCCTTTGAAGATAACTGGCGCCGTCGTTGATTTTTTATTACCTACAATTATCTTGTAGATCTCGCAAAGTGAGGTTAGGCACGCTATATATTTTTACACTAATATATAGTTGAAATAACGTTTCATTTCAATATCACTTACATGGTCCTGTTTCCAAATCAATTTTCTAATTGTGCTACGGAAACCAGGAACAACGATAGTACTTACCTCAAACTCGACACATCTGTTTCATCAACAAACTTAATAATATTTTGCTCTCGGCTTCGCTCGCGCCCCCCACTTCCCTAAAATGGGGGGTTAGAAAGGGGAAAAAGTAGCCTATGTTACTCTTCATCCCTTCAACTATCTCCACTTAAAAATATACGTGAATTCGTCGCTCCGTTTTGCCGTGAAAGAAAGATAAACACACAGGCACACTTTCCCATTTATAATAATTAATATGGATTAAATATGTACGCAATCGATTGATTTATTTGATTTGATTAAACTACGGAAGCAATATTACTCCAGGCTGTAAGACTAATAACAACTTTATCATGTGCACTTATGCAAGTAAAAATAACGACCAGTGATCTTCTTCATAGTCTATGGCATAGTTGCCTTAATCGGTGACGCAGCGGATGCATCTGCGGTGCATATCAAAAAACAATATCTCTTTGTTTACAAGCTCTGTTGTTTTTTATTTGTTGGAGAGATATATGGACTGGGAGGATGGCGAGCATAAAATAAAATTATGCTCCTTAATAAATATTAGGTCGATTACATTTCAGTACCTATATGACGACCGGGATAGCGCCGTGGTGGTTAATGTGTTGTGACTTGGTTTGACTCGCGGTTTTTTGTTTAACGTTGGAAGACCCAAAAGCCTTTTAAAAGGTAAAAACAATTGATTTTCTATTGTGTCTACTGTCTGGGCCTTACAAGGTTAACTGTAAATACGTAAACTCTGATCTGGGTGTGCTGATATAATGAACGTTATTCAGAGGCTCTTTCGTTGAGACTGATAACCTTCTTATGTCTAACTGTCACGCCTGTGTTCGTCCATTGGCTTCCCATTCTACCCGGCGGTAAGTCTTATTCCAGTTTGACACATCCGTCATAAGTGTGGCTTTGTTATGCTGATTTCAGATGTTAGTCAACTGTTCTATATTCTGTCCTGCCGTGTGTTCCATTCATTGACACATTATTTTCTGTCGCCCTGTCGTAATTGTTTGGTTTAGTAACGCGCTGATGTCTTTTGCTCGGATCATCGTCGCTCTGCTCACTAGTCTGCCCGGCCGTGTGTCCCATTCAGTTTGACACACCATATTTTTTATTGCCATCACAAGTGTTTTTGTTTCGTCATGCCGAATGCTGATGTCTGATGTTCGTCACTCCGCTCGCTAGTCTTTCCGGCTGTGTGTCCCATGCTGTTTGACACATTAATTTCTGTTGCCGTCATAACTGTTTTGGTTTCGTCATGCCGATGTCTGATGTTTGTCACTCCGCTCGCTAGTCTATCCGCCTGTGTGTCACATACAGTTTGACACATTAATTTCTGTTGCCGTCATAAGTGTTTTGGTTTCGTCATGCCGATGTCTGATGTTTGTCACTCCGCTCGCTAGTCTGTCCGCCTGTGTGTCCCATACAGTTTGACATATTAATTTCTGTCGCCGTCATAAGTGTTTTGTATTGCACGCGTTTATGTTCGTAAACAGATTCGTTGTTCTGTCCGTCTGTGTGTCCAGCGCAATTTCGTTCGTCCTTGCGTGCGTCGGCTCCACTCCTGTTATTACTCGGGTTCTGCTGATAATTTGCCGTTTAGAGACGTTGTTTCATCGATAGATTTTAATGTGCAAGAATTACTGTAGCAGATGGATGGAGCGATGGAAATATATTTTGTGCTGGATGAGCGGATGCTACGTGAGTATACACTTGTGATTTTAGTAATTATATTGGATAGGTACTTGTCATAAGTTAGGGGTAATTTAGCTACGTAATTGGGTATTTGACAATTTTTAAAAAAGTATTTTATTGTATTCTTAGGACACTAAAGATACGTTTGATAATTGTCTATTTCATTTTTAAAGTAATTTATAACAAAAACAGCCATTTTAAATAATACGATTCAAATTTCCCGCCAAAACAGCAAGTCACGTGACAAATTAGCCCTCGACGTCATGATTCAATCTTTGAGTATATAGCCACTGGAGATGCCATACCGGGCGTTCCCCTCCGGCAAAGCTACATTGGTCAACTATTCGGAACTGGTCAACTAAGTTATACAAAACTACTTGGATGTCGCTACATCGCCATTTTGCATCGCTCCGTGTCGCGTGACGTTCTCTTAAAAATGGTGAATTGTGCAGTATTTTCATGTAAAAGGCGATCTGACAGCTAAAATTCGCAACAAGATCGCGTTTCCTATCATAAGTAATGACTTTTATTAATTATCAAATGTGTATTAAACTAGAAAATGTATTTTAATAAAAAATCGTTACGATACGTAAACGACAGAAAAATTAATAATGATATCGTGGTATAAATCAACTCGACTTTTGAATGAATCTTTCACTCACTGCAGTTAGTTTCAAAATCCGTTCTTTTCATTATAGTTTGAATAAAATAGTATAGACGTATATTATAATATTAAAACATTGTAAAGTGAATTAGAGAAATTACTGTCCTTTCTTCTGGTCATACGATGTTGGAATTTATTCATAAAATAAAAAGGTGGCTATAAAATATTTCGAGGGTAAAAGGAATAAAATATGTGGTCCGGGAGTATCATGCATGATAACGGAGTATATAGTAAACCATATTTGGAGCTCGCTAATTTTAATATAGAAAAGTATACGAATGTTCGTTTATCCAATATTTCAAAAAAAATTAGACCCCCAGAAATATATTCGACACGTGTACAATAAACTTATTCATTTTGAAAATCAATATAAATGCGTAATAAGGATTTTTTGTAATATTTCAATAAATCATTCTAATTAAAAATATATTGTTTCATTTACTCTCCCTTTGTTTGTCCAAATGTTTAACCCCAAACTAACAGTAACACCACCGTTCACAAGGGGAATTTTGTTGTTTCTTGCATCGTGACGTCACGCGTTCTGATTGGCTACAAGCCGTTTTAGTTTGATAATCCACAGATGCAAAATTTCTTATTTATTTTTAAGAAATAAAAATATTTCTAATGTTTAATTTGTAAATTAACATAGATATTCTGAATCAGACGTCGTAAAATCTACATAATTCAATTATTTGTCTTATTTAATTGTTAACCATGTCAAATACCGAATTTTATGTTACAAAGGCGAAGGGTGTAATTGTAAAATAACATATTTTAACAACATACTTGCGTTGTCTCTTTTAAAGTTGTTATTTTTTAGCATAGGTACGAGCTTACCTGCCTTGAGAGTAAAGGATAAATGAGTTCTATCTTACTTCGAGATTTAATTTCCGTGGCACTCATTAAATCAACTATACGTCCGATTTTCATAGTTATCATCAGAAATTCAAAATAATAGTTAGGTACTTTTACATACTACGCTGGCTCAGCGACCCGAAATGGGTCATGGCCTCTTAGCCACCTCTTGCCAATCGGCCTTTGAAGGTAAAATATAGTTAAAAGTTATAATTACTTATTTATGGGAAAAGCCTACTACTACAATATAATCGTACTTACTTTTTGAGATTTTGATGCCAATTTCGGAGGAATAGTGAATTTAATGACTGCTACGAAAATTTTACTTCGAAAAATGACCCAAATACTTAGTGCATTTAAACTGATTGACTTTTTTAAAAAGACGGTGTACACATGTATCGACAAATGGTCAACTCTACAGCTACCGTAAAGCGGCAATCTGGCTGTAGGCGTAGCGTGAACACCCTGTGTATAATTCGACCGCAAACTGCTACCTGTTTTGCATCATACCTACAGCAGGTTCCTTCGGATCAATGAAATTGCCACTTCGGATTCTGTTTATGGTCCGAAGGACTGATAAAAATTAAAGCTAGTTAATCAGGCTCGCGTTCATATGTCATAGGTGGCAGACGAGCAAATGCCTCACCTGGTGGTAATAGATTGCCGCGGCCCATAAACACCCATAACATCAGTGGAGTCACAAGTGCACTGCCTATACTTAAACACCCCTTGAGAGTTATCTTCTATACCATTTATAAAGAGATAACTTGTATAGACAACGACAAGGCTTATAAACGCTTGCGCGATGTAATTGAGACACAGCGCCATCTATTGGTTCATTTCTGAATTACGGTCCCGAAGCGAAGTGAGGGCGGGCCACTAGTTCTCCTTATAAACCAACTAGTGGCTCGCCCTCACTACGTTTCGGGACAGTAGTTCCACTGTCTATCAATAGATGGTGTTGGGTGTTGATTTCATCGCGATAGTGTTTCGCCTTTTTAGTTTGTTTATAAGGTTTGTCGATGTCTATTAGAAGTTATCTCTTTATAAATAGTATAGAAGAGAGACTGGATCCACCAACCAAAATAATAAAGTCAGCCCTGGACGGCCCAATCTATGAGTGCGCCAACAAAAGACTTTATTTTAATAAGTATCTTACATGAAATATGAATTTTCTCAAATAGTCAATACCTACATGGCACTAGGTACAGACAGCCACACATCAGGTTACAACAACCTGTCAAATTCCTTCAATTGATATTCAACTTGATGTGTTTGACAGTGAGATGACAATCCATTGAAGAAATTTGTCAGTTTTGTATACTTTGATGTGTGGCTGTAGGTACAATATTTTTAATAATTACTAACAATATTTAGGTACATACCTATAAAGCTCGCAATTTTCCAATATGTATCGATACAATTTAAACATATAGCTATTAATACACTTTCGAGTATGAAGTTGTAAGAAGAACCATGTAAAAAAAAATGTTATGGGATACACTCTGTATGGTGGTTAGTGTTGAGGTAAATTTTAATTAGACCTCATTGATGTATTTGTCTATAAGTGACACTAAGTGTCAAGTTGTGACTTATGTCTGATGTATTGTTGTCTGAAGAAGTCCAGGAATAAACCTAGGAGTAAACTAGAAATCTCGTCGTTTTATTACACGCTTCCCGCCCCGCTAACCCTGCAACAGTTAGAACACAAATACCCAATGAAAAACTTACAAAAGTTGCATTTTTTCCTTTCTACAAAAGCGAAGCGAAGTTCGAACCAACCGTACAATTTCCCTAATAATGATCTATTAACCCGGCGGATGCGCAGACTTCTCTTTGCTCTTTTGCACGGATAAACGCAGGAATTAGAACTTGGCCACCTGGCCCAGAAGATTATCGAAAAGAAAAGACGAAGAACAGAAATATTTGAAGTGACAAAATTAGAAATCGTAAGTGCGAAAGTTTTCCGACGTTCGAAACAACCGAAAATGGACGTCAGGAATATTGGTAATTTGGAAAAGTTCGACGGAAATAATTTAAGACAATGGAAATTCCAAATTAAATGTGCACTAAAAGCAAATGGTATTGATATTAGCATTCCAAAACCTGATTCTGGTACAGAACAGTGGTTGAGAAATGACGGAATGGCAATGTTTATAATGTCTTCATCTATGGATTTGAAACAGATTAACCTGATAGAAAATTGTGAAACAGCTTTAGAAATAATGATAAAACTTGAATCTATATATGAACAGAAAAGTGAGTATAGTAAAATGTTATTACATGAGAGGTTTTACCAGTACAAAATGAACCACAGTGATGGTATTGCGCAACATATATCTAATGTCGAAAACTTAGCGAAGCAGCTAAGGGAATCTGGTGAGAATCTAAGTGAAACAGCTGTCATTACAAAGATCCTCGGTACGTTACCAGCCAAGTACCGATCTTTGAGGCAAGCTTGGCTATCAATGGATCCCAAGCAACAGACGATCATCAACTTGACAGCTCGGCTGCTGGATGAGGAAGCAACTATCACTCGCGAGGAGGAGAATGATATAGCTCTGATGGTTTCTAAAGCGGAGTCAAGAAGAATCCATAGAATTGAGGAAGAAATGCCTGGAAGTAGAAGTCACATTTCAAAGCATCGATTTGAATGCTATAACTGTGGCAAGAGGGGACACTTTTCCAGAGAGTGCCGTGCCCCCAATAAGAATATTAGAAAACCTCATCACGAAGGTGCAATGTTGACATTCAATGTTGAAGATAAATGTATAGATATAGCAGAAGAACAAATGTGGATAATGGACAGTGGAGCATCTGCTCATATGACATATAGAAAAGAATATTTTTCGGAATTGGTAGAATGTCAGTCGTCAGTGAGTTTAGGAAACAAAGAAACTCTAGAAGTAAAAGGAAAAGGATGCATTTTAGTAAAAAGATTAGTTGACGGTAGATGGGAAATAAGCAGATTAGAAAATGTGTTGTATGTTCCTCAACTACGAAGGAACTTGTTATCCGAAGGTGTCTTTACACGAAAAGGGTATAGTATTGTGAAGAAAGATTTAAGGGCTTGCATATATAAAAATAATGCGTTAGTTATGAGTGCAGAATTAACAGAAGATAATATCTATGTGCTAAATATGAAAACAGTTACCAACATGTGCAACACGATACAAACTGAAACAAATAGAGTTGAGCACAACGAAAGAAGAAATAAAATTGTAAAAATGGATTTAGAAGAGAAAAATAATGACCAGGAAAAAGAAAGGGTAAAAATTGAGATTGGAATCGCTAAGAGTTCACTGAATGAAGATGAATTATTTAAATATAATGAAGATGAACCGTTACAAGAAAAGTTAGATTTAAAAAGAGAACAAAAGGATGCGTGGGAAAAGGAATAATAATAAACATGGGCAAGAGCTAGAAGAAAATAAGATATGGACAGTTGTAAATAGAAAAAAACAAAAGGCAATAGATTCGAAATGTATATATGAATTTGGAAAATACGATGATAGTGAAGTTGCTGGAAATAAAAGAAAAACATGTACAAAGGAAAGAAAAATAAGAATAAAGAAACATGAGAAAGAGAAAAGATTTGAGTCTTCAAAGACAGGTCTTACGTTATGTAAATAGATTAGATTTTAAGTGTATAGTATTTGTAAACCTGTCTATAAAAAATGTTAACATTAAGGGGGAGTTTCAAGTAGGTATGTTAACATTAAGAGGGAGTGAGAGGAAGTTTTCATAGTGAGTTAAAATTTAGAGGGAGTGTTGAGGTAAATTTTAATTAGACCTCATTGATGTATTTGTCTATAAGTGACACTAAGTGTCAAGTTGTGACTTATGTCTGATGTATTGTTGTCTGAAGAAGTCCAGGAATAAACCTAGGAGTAAACTAGAAATCTCGTCGTTTTATTACACGCTTCCCGCCCCGCTAACCCTGCACAGTTAGAACACAAATACCCAATGAAAAACTTACAAAAGTTGCATTTTTTCCTTTCTACAAAAGCGAAGCGAAGTTCGAACCAACCGTACAATTTCCCTAATAATGATCTATTACCCGGCGGATGCGCAGACTTCTCTTTGCTCCTTTTGCACGGATAAACGCAGGAATTAGAACTTGGCCACCTGGCAACACTTAGCTTGTAATAACTTGTCTTTATTTATTATAGGTTCGCTCAAATTGAGCAATTTGCTTGCCACGTTCATAGGTGGCGCAGTTTTACATTGTATTTCTATAAAACTATATACTTAGCAACCTTAGAATAAATCTCTAAGTACAGGAAGTGATCATACTAAAGCTTTGTCAAAAATTAAGCACTCAACCGAATCACGCAGGCGTTAAGTTTACTTAGTTATGAGCGGTGACATCAAACTAAAAAAAATGTAATACATAGTACCAGTAGAGGCAGTTTCCTCGAAAGTGGGGAATCTATACTATAGTCGGGCCGTTATCATGCCCGATTTGACAATGCCTTTTTTTTGATTTTGCGCTTATCCTTGTTATGGGGAACACATTTCGCGAATCATAAAGAACTTTATGATTTAAAAGTAGTTCTTATGATTCGCAAAATGTGTTCCTCATAGCAGGGATAAGTGCAAATTGAAAGAAAGGTGTTGTCAATCGGCATGATACAACGGCTCGACTATAATATAATAAGCTGAAGAGTTTGTTTGTTTGTTTGTTTGTTTGTTTGAACGCCGCTCACGAAACTACTGGTGCGATTTGAATAATTCTTTTTTTTGTTGGATAGTCCATTTATCGAGGAAGGCTATAGGCTATCACATAATAATATTAAGGGGTTGTAAGGGGTTAAAAGGGGGGTAAAAAGTTACTTTTCCACGCGGACGAAGTCGCGGGCGGCCGCTAGTCAAATCATAAAGGTATGATAGTAACTTAGATGTCTTGGCTGAAATATAACATTGGCGGGTGTCGGGTGGATATCATAGCTAGCCAGATAGATAGGTACATAAGTATTTTATAACATAAAAATACTTATGTCCGAGGCAAGAAAGTGTAGTTATGACCTTGAGTGCGCAGAAACTAATTTTGATAGAAAGTCTTCTTTTTTACAAGTGCGCAAAATAACGGGCATCGCTTTACTTTCGTGCTTCCAGCTATACCTAACCACAACTGGGGACCATATAGCAACAGCTATAGCAAAAGGAAATCCCAAAATTACGAAACACATTATGCACACATCCTGCCCAATATCATTTCGCATGTTAAATCAGGTTTTAACATGCACAAATATTTATACTCGCGTCGGGGCGCGGCCGAAATGCCAGGGGCGCGAAGGGGGCGAACGAAAGGGGCAAAAGGTGAAAGGGGGAAGGAGGGGTCCCCTCCCCGCCTAATAGTCCCCAGTCACGAACCCGACACTTAAATTACGGAGCCAAGTTAATGTTATTCGTAAAATAAACTTGGCTATAGATTTATTATTTTACAACGTAGGTTTTACGGTGGACTTGGCCTATTCGCACGCTATTCGGGGATTAGAAGAATGTTCGGAAAAACCTTGGCTAGTGTTTACTTTTTTCGGTCTAATGGCTTCAGTGCCGATAAAAATTTACATATCTAAATTTCACATTTGAATAATTAACATACAAATACAGGATGGAAATAACATTGAGTCCTGGAGGAAAGACAGAAAAAAATTGAATGTGCGAGTAGTTTTGTTTATTAAAAGGAAAAGGGAATGTTTCTTTTATGACAGTAAAACGTGACTTTTTAGGATCGAAGTTAATTTTTCTCCAGGACCCAATGTTTGTTTTTTCCACTCTTAGGTATAATAGAAATAACAACCCTAGATTTAAGCAGAGCAATGCATTGCAATGTTGACAAAATTGGCACTCATGTGATACCCTAAAATTATAATTTACCTAGTGGCTGTTTAGCCCATACCAAATCTGGTGATAGACCGAACAACAGAGAAAATATAAATAATACCTACCTACTTATTTGAATACATAGGTACACAACATACATACGAATGTTTGTCCAGAGTGGGGATCGATCCCAAGACCTTTTTGACGTTTGAGGCAGGGTCACTACTTACCAAATGCGCCATCCGGCCAGTAGACCTTAGACTTCTGTTAACAGTCAGTATGCACTGCCGCGCTTATTTTCAGGTAGAACCGTATTAACACCTAAACTGAAATTGAAAATCAAAACCATTCTCTTGCCTTAGCCGGGTAAAACGCAATTTCGCCGAACTTTCAAAGGCGGCCCAGGGCAAACTTTCCACACGATATAGAGGCGGTTGCACAAGTTTGGCGCCTGGCTTCACCTGGCACTAGGGGGAGGAGGGGGGGTCTATTACCCGAACACGCCAGAAGCGCATTGTGCATTTACTTGTTTCAATTTGCCGGAAGTTTTGGCAAAGGCTTGTGAATGGACTGTTAAGACTATGGCAGAAAATATGTACCTACGGTGGGTAATCCTAGTTCTAGCCATACCATCTAAGATGTATGGTAACTATCTAAGATTGTCGATTGTATGAGTGCCGCAGAGCGTTCTACAGCCCACTAAGGCGATGAAGTCCATAAAAAAAATCCACACGCGCACTCGATGTGGCGCTCCGGGCATCTTAATGTAGCATGCAGCTGATTCACTAGAGGTGTAATGTGTTAATCATTCAATTCAATTATTGTGATTTTATGCATTTTAACATCATTATTATCTCATCATCTACCTGCCTTATCCCCAGGTTATCTGGGGTCGGCGCAGTTTGCTTTCGTCTTCCATTCGTCCCTGTCATTCGTCATCGTTCGGAGTTTTAACTGTGGGAGAGCCACGCTTCGGCATGAATGGGCCGGCTCGACCGGAGTGATACCACTGCCTCACAGAAAACCGGCGTGAAGCAGCCCCTGTGCTGTGTTTCGCCGAGTGAGTGAGGGTACCGGAGGCCCACTCGGAGGGGAAGGGGATAAAAGGTTGGCAGCGCACTTGTAACTCCACTGGTGTTGCAAGTGTCCATGGGCGGCGGCAATTTCTTACCATCATCACATAAAAAAAATCCACACGCGCACTCGATGTGGCGCTCCGGGCATCTTAATGTAGCATGCAGCTGATTCACTAGAGGTGTCAATGTGTTAATCATTCAATTCAATTATTGTGATTTTATGCATTTTAACATCATTATTATCTCATCATCTACCTGCCTTATCCCCAGGTTATCTGGGGTCGGCGCAGTTTGCTTTCGTCTTCCATTCGTCCCTGTCATTCGTCATCGTTCGGAGTTTTAACTGTGGGAGAGCCACGCTTCGGCATGAATGGGCCGGCTCGACCGGAGTGATACCACTGCCTCACAGAAAGCCGGCGTGAAGCAGACCCTGTGCTGTGTTTCGCCGAGTGAGTGAGGGTACCCTCACTCACTCATGTAGTCATGTAATTTTTCACACAATCCATCCATCTCTTTTTTTGCTGTCCTCTGCTGCTTGACCCATTTACATTCATTTTAGGCATTTTAAGATGGTCATTAAATGTATTAATTAGTAGAAAAAGTATGTTTCAAATTTTTTCGAACATAGTTCGGGTCTGTGATCACCAATTCGCATTAGACAAGCGTGGAAAAGCCAATCCCATGTCCTTCCAATCCCATATCAGAGCGCGGTCTCCACTCAAGGATTATGGCTCCAATGCAACGGTTTTCAGTTCTGCGGCTAATGTGACCAGCCCACTGCCACTTCAGTTTGCTAATTCGGTGGGCTACGTCGGTGACTCTGGTTCTCTGTCCGATTCCATCATTTCTGATGCGGTCCTTCAAAGATACTCCGAGCATATATACCTACGTCGTGTTGGACGCTTGCTACAAGATGGGATGACGACATTCGACGGCTGGCTGGAGTGAGCTGGATGAGAGTGGCCGAAAATCGGGAGCGGTGGCGTGCATTGAGGGAGACCTATGTCCAGTAGTGGACGAGCGTGGGTTGCTAATGATGATGATGATCAGAGCGCGCGAATCTATCTCGGAGAGTTGACAGTTCTAGTGTCAGACGCCACTAGGGATGTGTGTACCGCCTAGTGATGTTCGTCTAACACTTGTTAGTAGTGAGCTTCTGAGTATTTAGGCTTTCGTTATTGAAAGATAATTCTGGCCCTTCCGATCTACGGCCAGAAGAACTATTTCATTCAAAACTAATTCACAACTTGGTTTTCCTTGTTGCAGGTAACCATGGAGCCCTCGTCATCGGATTACAGCGACGAGGAGGTGGGCGTGGTTGCGCGCGGGCAGAAGCTGTGGGTGCGGGGCGTGCGCGCGCACACCACATGCGCGGACATCGTGCGCGCGCTGCAGGACAACCCTGAAGGTTGGTATGACTGACCTCATTCTAGCGCCTTTTGAGCGTCGGCATCTTACCGGCGACCTTCTAGCGCTTCGTGTAGACCAAAGATTATGTAAGTAGGTCTCTATTTAATTAAAGATAGATGTATCGAAAACCCTACCCAGCTTTCTCCGGGTCTAAGTAATATTTAGTAACAGTTTTAGGGACGTCGTAGTCGTCAATAGATACAGGAACAGGCGATAAGTACTCAATTAAACTCCGTCGGCGTATAGTTTCATAATGATTATATTTCCAATCTCAATCTCAAACACGAAATTAGTTAATGGTCACATAAATCCTAGTCTCGCAAACATGGATGGTTAATAATGTAAACAAACTTTTTCTACCTCCTCTGGTTGGCCCATTCATCCATGGGTACCAACCGGAGGATTCACAAAGTACAGTGTTACCAACCTCTAGGAGCGAGTTGGTCCGAATCATGCTCATACAAATCAATGGGACAATGTGGTATGTCACCGACCCAACAAAGTTGGTCCGAATCATGCTCATACAAATCAATGGGACAATGTGGTATGTCACCGACCCAACAAAGCGATGAAGTCCATAAAAAAAAATCCAGGCGCGCACTCGATGTGGCGCTCCGCATCTTAATGTAGCATGCAGCTGATTCACTAGAGGTGTCAATGTGTTAATCATTCAATTCAATTCGGTATTTAATTGTGATTTTATGCATTAACATCATTATTATCTCATCATCTACCTGCCTTAGCCCCAGGTTATCTGGGGTCGGCGCAGTTTGCTTTCTTCTTCCATTCGTCCCTGCCCTGTCATTCGTCATCGTATCATACACCCTTTTTAGTCATGTCATTTTTCACACAATCCATCCATCTCTTTTTTTGCTGTCCTCTGCTCCTTGACCCATTTACATTCATTTCAGGCATTTCAAGATGGTAATTAAATGTATTAATTAGCAGAAAAAGTACCTACCTATGTTTCTTACTAAAAAGTAGGTATACAGGGTGTATCTGTGAACATTTACATCCCTTTAACCACGTGTTCTATCAACTATTCTGAACAACATTTATTCAAAAACTTTTCCAAATTCTTCGAAAAAATTTTCGTCTCCCATACAAAGACCAAGTCACGTGACCGACTTTGTATGGGAAGATGAAAATTTTTATGCAAATTTTCAAAGTCATTAGAACAAATGTTGTTCAGAATGGTTGGTAGGACACGTGCTTAAAGGGATGTAAATGTTCAGAGATACACCCTGTATAATGTCAGTATACCTACTCAAAGATATGAGTTCCTGCGTAACCTATTCGGAAATAGCAGCAGCATGGTCTTTGCCAAGCCCTACAACAATGGCGAAAATTGGGACACCAAATGCACCGGGATAGTAGGTACCTACCTACAACCCTTCCCACAGCGCAATTAACCTAAATGGACCTGCGCCCTACGGCACGTGCCTGTTTACTGCCCTTTGGTAATAGAGAATGGAAGAAGGGAATCGCTTAAAGCTATAATGATGAGTTTTTAAGGTATGGCATGTTAATAGGTAGGAAACCTAACTAATACATAACTGATAAGTATTTAATCTTAACTTTCGCATAAAGAGAAAAAGTATGTTTCAAATTTTTTCGAACATAGTTCGGGTCTGTGATCACCAATTCGCATTAGACAAGCGTGGAAAAACCAATCCTGTTCCCATCATAGTACCTAAGTAATTAGCGATGACTTGATTTCTATGATGTAGTCCTTTGATATGCAGGGACAGTAGGTACACTAGTATACTGAATGTATACTACCTGCAGGCAGGCAGGTATTATAGAGGCTAATACCTCCCTGCCTGCACACTAACTTACGTATTAGTGTCTAGTAATGACACATGAAACACATTTTTAAGTGGGTAAAATACAGATGGGGTACACATTTTACTCGTAAAAATAATAACCGATAATCAGAGCGCGCGAATCTATCTCGGAGAGTTGACAGTTCTGTGCGACCGCACTAATGGATGTTTGTACCGCCTAGTTATGTTCGTCTAACACTTGTTAGTAGTGGAGCTCTGAGATGATGTTAGGACCTATCCAGGTTATTGAAAGATAATTCCAGGCCCTTCCGAACTACGGCCTAGGAAGAAATGTTTCATTCAAAACGTAAATTTCACAACCTTGGTATTCCTTGTGCAAGGTAACCATGGAGCCCTCGTCATCGGTATACAGCGACGAGGAGGTGGGCGTGGTTGCGCGCGGGCAGAAGCTGTGGGTGCGGGGCGTGCGCGCGCACACCACATGCGCGGACATCGTGCGCGCGCTGCAGGACAACCCTGAAGGTTGGTATGACTGACCTCACACTTGTCTTTTGAGCGTCGGCATCTTGCTGGCGACCTTATTCTAGCGCTTCGTGTAGACCAAAGATTATGTAAGTAGGTCTCTATTTAATTAAAGATAGATATAGCGAAAACCCTACCCAGCTTTCTCCGGGTCTAAGTAATATTTAGTAACAGTTTTAGGGACGTCATCGTCGTGAATAGATACAGGAACAGGCGATAAGTACTCAATTAAACTCCGTCGGCGTATAGTTTCATAATGATTATATTTCCAATCTCAATCTCAAACACGAAATTAGTTAATGGGTCACATAAATCCTAGTCTCGCAAACATGGAGTTAATAATGTAAACAAACTTTTTCTACCTCCTCTGGTTGGCCCATTCATCCATGGGTACCAACCGGAGGATTCACAAAGTACAGTGTTACCAACCTCTAGGAGCGAGTTGGTCCGAATCATGCTCATACAAATCAATGGGACAATGTGGTATGTCACCGACCCAACAAAGTTGGTCCGAAGCGTGTCCACTACACCGTTAATCCGCAAAATACTTTCCTCGAGTTTCATCTTCTACATACAAACTCTAAACTATTTTACAGCCGGCAGTGGCGTTGGCAACACCGAAGAGTGGGTGCTGGCGGAGAGGTGGCGGGGCGTGGAGAGGCCGCTGCCGCCTGACGTGCCGGTCCTGCACGTGCTGGCAGCGTGGGGAGACGCCCGACATGAGGTTAGCAACAGCTTTTAACTGTGGGAGAGCCACGCTTCGGCATGAATGGGCCGGCTCGACCGGCGTGAAGCAGCCCCTGTGCTGTGTTTCGCCGAGTGAGTGAGGGTACCGGAAGCCCACTCGGGGGGGAAGGGGACAAAAGGTTGGCAGCGCACTTGTAATTCCACTGGTGTTGCAGGTGTCCATGGGCGGCGGCAATTGCTTACCATCAGGTGATCCGCCTGCTCGCCTGCTACCTATCACATAAAAAAAAAAACCTGTCATTGGAAGTGGCAACACCGATTAGTAACCACGTGACCAACAGTAAACATTATAAGACCAGCTGCTAACGAGGGTGTTTCTGAGCAGATGCGAGTAATCTTCAAGAAAAGGGCTTATGCTTTACTTAAGAGCCCGGCAACGCATTTGTGATGCCTCGAGTGTTCGCATCACTTTAAGACAAGTCGGGTATTCTCCGTAGCCGACAGCTTTGAATACAACTGGTACTTAATTACATACTGAGATATGAGAGAGAGTTGGTCGGTTGACTTAGTTTTTTCTTCCAAACCATTGTAGTTTTAAGCGAAATAAAATTAAGTACTTAATTCAAATGAGACTTCATTCCTCAGGTCCGTCTTTCCCTCCGACGAGTGTCCAGCGGCGGTGAGGAGGACTCTGGCCGAGACAGTGATGGCGGCAGCCGGGCAGGGGGACGGAGGAGACGCAGAAGGGGGCTGCGGACCAGCACCCCTCCTCCGAGGGCGAAGAGCGAGGACCCAGCCGCGAGACTAGTCTCCGTCATCCAACACCAGAGCAAGACGATACATCAGCAGCTGGATAAGTTGAGGTTGGTTGCTTTCTATCAAAGAATTCTATCTGTCATTTCTTTCTGATCTTCCGTCGAGCTCTCCAAATTTGAATGGCAGCTGCAGTCTTTTTTAGTTATTTGTTCCGGTCTATTTGGTGTTCTTATGATTTAGCAAATTTTCTTAGAACACCTTTCCTTTTGGACAGACCCAAACCTACCGAGCCCGGTCAGGTCAAAAAGTCTCAATTGTCTAAAAAAATTGCTAAGGATATTTTAGAATGTGACACCACAACTATTTAGCAATTCGTGTTATCAAACGAAAAGCAAAATAGTAAGAAATTATACCAATATCTAATTTTAACATTTACCCAACTCTTAAGAAAGGAAGGAAATGTTTTAAAATCATTTTTTTTTTATATTCCAGGGAGCAAGAAAAAGTTATCGACCAGCTAGAAGACCAGACCCACAAGAATAGAATGGAAAAGCATGGCACCAACTACCTACTGGAATCCTACCTCCGCGACCTCGGCCGATGCAGCGAAGTCAATGACAGCCAAGCGGGAAACAGCGACAGCGGCGTCGGCGTCGGCAGCGGCACGCCCCCCCGTCGACACACCAAGCACAAGTCCAGGAGAGAACGCCACCTCATGCGGGAACACTACTTCACTAAAGAACTCACAGACATCTGCCAAGTCAACTCCGAAAGACTGATGCAGACGCACAACGACACAGACTCCGACGCCTCCTCCGACGAACTCACGAGGATACGCGAAGAAATCGAATTGCTGGAAAAGCTGGCCATCATAAACAAAAGACTGCACCGAGAAGAGGAACTAGTGGTCCGGTTAACAGCGAAGGTGAAGCGATATATGGATGAGAACAAAGCCAACAGCTGCGAGAACGTCACGCAGGTGACGATGCTGATGGACAAGATCGAGGAAGAGCTGGAGAAGACTGCGAAAGAAATGAACGATAATGCTATGGAACTAGCGCGGGCTGACTCAGAAATAGAAGGCAGAATGAAACTGCTTGACGCCCTGACCTTAGAATTAGAAGAAGAGGAACTCCAGAACGCAGTTCTTGAGAGACAACTCAATGAAGCCTCCAGTCGACAACCCATCGTCCTCCAAGATAGCTATGTACCTGTTTTAGAGCAAGACAATGTCTGCCAGTTCACACACGGAGCTGGTTATGTCCTTGATACGCTGGTATGACATAAGTTTAAAACAAAATTCGTCCCAAAGATGTACTGTCTATTACCAATTGTAGTTAGAGATTTCTAAAGTTCAGCTGATGGTGAGTGTTCTGTGTGTACTATCGATGTGGCACATACAATTTTAATATGATATTTTTACGAGAACTGTAACTGATATACCTAAATTTGAGTCCATCACTCGTGGTCTTTACTGATGGCTTACCTGAAAGTTATTTGGCATTATATTTTATAAGAACGTGTAAATTTTCAACAGAAAAGCTATCTAAAACTTAACATCGTTATAACCTGAGTGTCAATTTAATCTTTGTACGTGACAGTGAATAAAACAAAAACCTCCTTATTACAAAACAAAGACTAAAATTAATCATGGTTTAAAAAGCTGTCACTTTTGTAAAATTTACAATATCAGTATTAAACCACGACAAATTTTAGACTATGTTTTGTAATAAAGAGGGAAACAGTACAAACACAACGCACTCATCATAAAACATGGATCTCTCAGACGAGACCAAGTGATTCAATTCCAAAACGAAAAATACCCCCAAATAAATATTATATCTCGTGTATGTTAAATGTAAATAATTATATTTCTAACATTAGACAATAAACTTGGTGCTAAGAATAACACAGTAATGTTTAGTTTTACAAATTTATATTCGAGTCCGATGCCAAAAATGTATGACAAAACCACCAATCACAGTATGTTTAGCTAGGCTAGTCAAGCAGATTTCACGTCTTCACCCTTGCGCGTATACACATGTTCGATGGGTTCCTAGTAGTCACCTCTGGCGACAAACCAGAACTAAAAACCATTTCCACGTCCTTAAAGCACTATGTGCATGATTGGTTGGAATTGGCGCAGGACCGGACCAAATGGCGAACTTTGACGTCGGAGGCAAAGACACAAAATAATTACACACAGAAGTTAGACTTTGACCTGATTTTGAATTTAGAAGAGTTTGTTGACATATGCTAGGGTTGTTGCCCGGCATGAGTACCTACATAAGCGCGCGGCCTCTGCGATAGACCTCGACAGTTTGACAATCTTATGTCATAAGTTAGGATTAATGTGGTCGAAAAGGCGTTTTTGCCCGTTAGTGCGCATATTTTTAGCTCTTAGTGGGCAGTCAGCCTTCTGTGTCTATATGTATTTTGTGCCAAGACCCACCTACGATCGCTGAGCCAGCGTAGTAGGTAAGTGTTCTACATCCCAAGTGTTCAACTTATAAAGGAATCAGAAATTAGTTCCGACATTAGCCACAACAGACATAACAGACGAGCTTTGGGCCAAAATAGCCACAAAGTGGATGCCCCAAAATGTAAAACGTCCTCGCGGCAAACCGAGGCGACGATGGCGTGATGAACTAGACGCTTTTCAAAAAGACTGGTCTACCGTAGCCCAGGACCGGAGTAGATGGAGAAAGGGTAGGGAGGCCTTTGCACTGCAGTGGGACATTACGGGCTCATAATAATATAATAATAATAATTAGCTACAAGTCATATAACCATATAGGGAGACTACATAACAGAAATCACTTACTCTGATGGCTCAACGACCCAAAATGAGTCTTGGCCCGATATGAGATGTCGCCATTTGTCTCGGTCTTGTGCAGCTTGTCGTCTACATAACAGAAATGAAAATAATGTTAAAATGACCCAATAAAATTCAAGACTTCTCCCGCCACATCACACTAACACAAGATCACAGTTGGTTGACGTGTTCAGGTGTGATTGTTACACATTTTATCACACTTGATCAGGTGTTATTAATTAAGTACAGACCACAAATCAGGTTACCACAACCTGTCAAATTTTCTCAATTGATATTCGACTTAATGTGTTTGACAGTAAGATGAGAGTCGATTGAAGAAATATGACAGTTTTGTATAAGTACTTTGATTACTTTGTTGTGTGGCTGTACGTAATTGTTTTTGTGTAAAAAATTTAATCCGAATATGTGTACAACGCGTTTTATTAATATCTTTGTGATTGTAACCAATAATAATAATAAAAATATAATAGTTGTTAACGTCGATTTTAATTACTTCGGTGCAATCTTGAGTTTAATTATAAACTTTAAGTAAATATTATGGAGTTTTAACAGTTTTTCTTATATTTTTTATTACCCTATCCTTGTAATATTCAAATATTGTTGTCTGTTTTGGTGACCGATTTCAATACCCGGTACTTACCTATACAATATTATACTAAGGTATAGTAAATATGAGGTCAGTCATCCCATATTCATAACACAAGTATCAGGTCTATGAAAAATATCAATTCATGTACATACAGCCACACATAAAAGTATACAAAACTGTCAAATTTCTTCAATTGACTCCCATCTTACTTTCATACACATTAGGTTGAATATCAATTAAGGAAATTTGACAGGTTGTGGTAACCTGATGTGTGGCTGAATGTATTTTTACTTTAAATGGTATGTATAGTCCGAGGCAAGAAAGTGTAGTTATGACCTTGAGTGCGCAGAAACCAATTTTGATAGAACGTCTTCTTTTTTACAAGTGCGCAAAATAACGGTCATCGCTATACTTTCGTGCCTCCAGCTATAACTATTGAAATAATGGATATGTTTATGACAAAGAAGTTTATTCGGATGGGACCAACAGAGGGAGAGGGGGGAAAAGGGGTTTTCATAATAGTATCAAACACACCTAAAACATCTTTATACAGAGTGTATCTGTGAACATTTACACCAACCCTTTGATAGGATTGATGTAAATGTTCATAGATACACCCTGTATAAGTATGCCCTGAAACCTTTGTCGCACTGTGAAACCATTGAGTATTAATATACTACTCAGGCAAGTTTCGACCAAACTTTATAGGAGAATTAGGGTCAGTTTCACATAATACGGATAAGTTCTACATAAGCTACCGCTACTTATTGCTACCATAGACAGTTATCACAAAATAATTACACACAGAAAGTTGACTGCCCACTAAGAGCTAAAAACGTGTCATGTACTCACGCATGCGCACTAACGGGGAAATACGCCTTTTCGACCACATTAATCCTAGCCTATGACATAAGATTGTCAAACTGTTGAGGTCTGTAGTAGAGGCCGCGCGCTTATTTACTTATGCCGGTCGGGCAACAACCCTAGCATATGTCAACGAACTCTTCTAAATTCAAAATCAGACTGAGTCTACCTTCTGTGTGTAATTATTTTGTGCTGTTATGGCGTTTCACGACTGTCAAATATTATGTCCTTTTACGTCCATGAGTTTGACAGATAGAAAACGCAACTTTTATCCTCAACATAATTTAATGTTACATAGCTATGTGCCGCTTTATCTTTACACTGTGAAACAGGTCCTTGATCTATAGTATAAAGCTATCATACTATACAATTTGAAGTGTTAGATATTCCATAGATTATTCGCAGACCTTTTTAAAAATGTGAAATCTGTCCTAGACATAGCAATATTACTTTCCCTCTTGTACAGTGGCCAGCACATCAAGTTATACAATCTGTCAAATTTCCTCAGTTGATATTGAACCAAACACGATTGACATAAAAGTGAGGTTCGATTGAAGAAATTTGACAGATTGTAGTAACTTGATGTGCAGGCCACCGTACTATACGTACTAAACGGTGTTAATATGCAATATATTAGACGTAAGAGAAATAAACAACGATTATAAGTTACACGGTGTTTTATTGAAGAATATATAAACAATTATTGAAAATAATAAAATGCGTAATTTTCTCCTTTTTTGCCTTGGCCAGTGCTCAGATTTTGATGGGACTGGTAACTGTAAATATCTTTATTATTTATTAAGAGATAACTATACAAAAGGAACACTCGCGCGATGTAATCGACAGCCAGCGCCATCTATTGTTACAATTTGGAACTAATATAGAAAAAGTATTGGAGGTTTCGCAAATCTCAATCCCGAAACGAAGTGAGGGCGTTAAAATATTAGCCTATATTATATACTGCCCACTGCAGGTCAAAGGCCTCCATAGAAATCAAGTCATCGCTATAGTCTGATTCATAATCATGCAAAGTAAACTGACAGATGCAAATGTGAAGTTCCATACATTTTGACATCTTATATGTCATATGTCAAAGAGAACGCACTTCTAGGTATGAATAATTGTAGGTGTTGAACGCTGGGCGGCCGGAATTTCAACTTTATGTTATGGTAGCCTGAGCCTTTATTTTCTATAAAAGTTTTTAGAAGTGGGCATTCTGTACTTGTACTATTAAGTATTCTGTGCCTTGGTCCTAAAAATACTAAGTACTTGCTA
The DNA here is from genome assembly GCA_014851415.1 of Cnaphalocrocis medinalis. Lineage (NCBI taxonomy): Eukaryota > Metazoa > Arthropoda > Insecta > Lepidoptera > Crambidae > Cnaphalocrocis > Cnaphalocrocis medinalis. The sequence continues at coordinate 13,925,757 of CM026292.1, forward strand.
CAAGGTATCGCTTTTAAATGCGACGCACTTGCTACTGCGCCACCAAGGCAGGCAGTAGCGGGTATGATGACGGGGTCCGTCCGGGACTTAGTACCCGAGTAATTCAATTAAGATATTTATACTCTGCTTCATAATCATGTAAAGTAAACTGACAGATGAAAATGACAAGTTTCTATGCATTTTGACATTTTGCATGTGTCAAATTGAGTTATAATGTATGGGGATGACACATTGACATCAGTCAGTTTACTTTACATGATTATGAATCAGAGTATAGGTCCGATTTTCGCCCACTCTCGTCCAGCCCACTTAAGCTAGCCTTCGAATGTCATCATCCCATCTTGACGCGGTCTCCACTTAAAGACTTTACGGCTCCAAATGGTACGGTCCTTTGCTCTGTAGTGGGAGTAGGTACTTTATTTATTTTTACTTTACGGATCACCTGATGGTAAGCGATTGCTGCCGTCCATTTCAAATTTCGTCCATGGCAACACCAGACGAATTTAAGAAAAAAGGTATAATTTCAAAAATTCACAGTTAAACAGAGCCGAATAAAAACCTGAACACTGGCCAAGGCATTCCTTTGTCTTTGTGCAAAGAAAAAGGTAGGAGGGTGAAGTCAAGCGCATGTCTCCAGATTCTAGAGATGGGTGACCGCATCGATGCATCAGTGGGGTTGTCCTCCAAATCTGGAGTGGCTTGGAGACGCTCAGCGATTACTCGGTGTCCATTGCCACCTGGAAAGAAAAACAAATGACAGTTTAGTCTCAGCATAGTCAGGTTATTTTTTAGAAATAATAATCTAATATCTTCTTCTCGTGTACCTAGAACACACAGTACAGTTAGAAATTTATACTCTGATTCATAATCATGTAAAGTAAACTGACAGATGAAAATGACAAGTTTCAATGCATTTTGACATTTTGCATGTGTCAAATTGAGTGATAATGTATGCGGATGACACATTGACATCTGTCAGTTTACTTTACATGATTATGAATCAGAGTATCGTTACCACAACCTGTCAAATTTCCGCAATTGATAATTTTAATCCAAACACATTGGATTAAACAGTAAGATGAGAGTTGATTGAAGAAATTTGACAGTTATGTATAATTTGATGTGTTTGGCTATAAGTACAAGGGAAGAAGAAAATCTATACTATTTATAAAGAGATAACTTCTATAGACAACGACAAGGCTTATAGGTAAATTGAAAACACGAAACGCTTGCTTGATAAAATGATGTGAACATTTACATCCTTGCAACCACTTGTTCTATCAACCATTCTGAACAACATTTGTTCACAAAAATTCACAGGCTATCGCTTACCATCAGGTGATCCATCTGCTCGTTTGCCAACTATTATACATAAAAAAACTAACACCTACGCGAGCGAAACCGTAGGGCGCAGCTATTAAATAAAAATAACCACTGATTAGGCTAATCATAAAGGCTAAGTACAAAACAAGAAGGCACTGTGTTCAAAAATTGACCTTATTCTATTGGTTTAAGCGCAAAAATGTGTATGTTTGTTGTTGCTTAAACAGACATAATAATAAAGAGATCTTTCACTCTGCGCCGGAGTCTGATAACAGAGTCGTTAGTAACCTTAAACAGAGATGTAGTCCAAGGGCTAGTTTTTAAAATATTCACATTACTATATTTCCTTCACTATTGATTATTTGCCAATTTTAATTTAATTTAATTTAGGGGGGGGGTTGAAATATACAATACAATACAAAACATACACGGTATTTTATTTATTGAACTTTAAAAGTTTCTTTAATAATGTTTTTTTTTTTTCAAATTACAGACATACAATACATTACATTTGTATTTCGAAGAAAATATTTATGTATTTTAAACTATTGCACAAAACTTCGTACAACAGGCGAACTTAATGCCTAGAGGCACTCTCTACGAGTCAACCTTTGGGTCAAGCAGAAAGGACAAAGGCGCGGCGGAGGAGAGCTTAATTATTAAGTTCTTACTACTTGAGAACTTATTTAAAAATGTGGTTCATACACGAGATATTGGAGCGATAACGTCGTAAGGCCCATAAGCCTTTTAAAAGGCATAAAACAATTGATTTTCCATTGTGTCTGCTGTCTGGGCGTTACGACGTTAATGAGTATCCAATGTCATCAGGGGAAAGGCGTAAACTAATTTAGGTTTTTTTTTAAATTTGATACAATTATAGTTTTGGGTATATTTTATTTATTTATTTATTGAGTACAACCACATTATACATGTTGATACAATCGCAGTATTAAGCACTTGTGTTACAGATATCAGACAACAGAGGAAACACAAATATAATACTTAAGTCCAAAATTATTGGCTCTTGGGCTAATATTTCTTGTTGACGTTCGATACAATGATCTTTTGTCAAGTAATTGTATGGGTCAATGGTCACCGAACCAGTGAAGTAGGGATTCTAGTAAAATTGTTTTAATCGATAATATAGCTTTCTCCGATTTCCGTTTGTATCGATATATCGGTATGCACAGTATAAACTTTGTATTTTACTCGAACTCGTAGAAAAATCGATATAATCCATACTAATATTATAAATGCGAAAGTAACTCTGTCTGTCTGTTACTCTTTCACGCCAAAACTACTGAACGGGTTTAAATGAAATTTGGTATACAGATGATCTAGACCCTGAGAAAGGACATAGGCTACTTTTTATTGCGAAAAGGGGGTCGTAAGGGGTTAAAAGGGGGGTAAAAAGTTACTTTTCCCGCGGTCGCGGGCGGCCGCTAGTCATGTATAAAGTATAGTTTTATTTAAAAGACACTTTCTGTTTTAGGGATAGGAGGCAGGAAATGAAAACATTTAGTTTTAGTTATAACTTGCTGTTATTCTTGACATACACGATATCTATGACACACTGTTGTTTTTATTATTTTTTATATTTAAAATTTGAATGCCGTGTTGGCTTTGACAAGTTAATAAGCATGCAGGTTTAACACCCCCCCGCAAAGCGAACACCCTGTATAAAAGAAGACCGAATAAAATACAGCACGTATAAAAACACAACACACCCTATATACAATACACACATACATCCTATATATAAACGCACCCAAAGAAAAACATCCTGTATAAACACACCTATCAACTATCTACACCAAAACATGATTACAAAAAAAAATATTCTGAACGCGACTTTACACTATACATAAACCTAACCCTACTGTACATTTATTATGCTTCAGTTTCGGCAAAGGTTTAGTGAAAATGTCGGCGATCATGTCGTTGGTGGATATATACACTAGGTTGATATTATGGTGTGAAAGTGATTCACGAATGAAGTGGTGCCTGATGTCGATATGTTTAGTGCGTGAATGGAATGTGTGATTGTGAGCGAGCTTCAGTGCACTTTGATTGTCGGTATGGATGACGATGGGATGGGCGATGATGAAGATTTCACTGATGAGTGACTGGAGGTATATAGCCTCCTTACAAGCTTCAGCCAAAGCCATGTACTCGGCTTCCGTGGTAGAAAGCGCGACAGTACGCTGCTTGCGTGCTTCCCAAGAGATTGGAGAGCCACTCATCAGGAAAGCGAACCCTGTGAATGATCTACGGTCCACAAGATTGTTTCCATAGTCCGCATCCACGTATCCTACTGGACACAACTGGGCTGTTCGGTGAAAATGCAGCCGAAGTGCTTTTGACCCTTTCAGGTAGCGAAGAACTCGCTTAGCGGCCCTGAAGTGTACCCCCCCCGTAATGTGCATTGAACTGAGAGAGGTATGAGACCGCATGGGCAATGTCGGGTCTAGTACATATCGCAATGTACATTAGTGAGCCGATAAGCTCCTGGTACGGTAGTTCTGGATTGTCCTCTTCCTTGTTAGGGACAGTCAGTTTTAGACCGGGTTCAAAAGGGGTGGTGACAGATAATGCATCTGTCATGCCAAATTTATTTAATAGATTTTCGATATATTTGGTTTGATCCAAACAAATATTACCAGCAGTCTGGTGTACTCTCATGCCAAGACAATCCTTGCATACTCCAAGGTCTTTGACAGTGAAAGTATTTTTCAGTTGGTCTTTGAACAGATTCTTCATTCTTTCATTAGTTGACACAACGAAGAAGTCATCAACAAACACAGCAACGAGAAGCAGGTCATTGCCCTCTCGTCTGTAGTACAGACAATGCTCGTTTGCCGATTGTTTCAGCAAGAGTTTGCGCATAGCGTCGCAAACTTTAGCGTTCCACTGACGTGGCGCTTGCTTGAGACCATATAGTGCTTTTTTAAGTAAGCACACCTTGTCTTTAGGATTAGCGGAGAAACCTTCAGGTTGCTCCATGTAGATTTCCTCCTCTAAGTCGCCATTTAGAAAGGCGGTTTCTACATCGAGGTGGTCTACCATCAATCCATGATGAGCAGCAAATGCAAATAAAAGTCGAACTGAAGACAGTCTAGCAACTGGTGAAAAAGTTTCGCCATAGTCAACTCCCGCTACTTGAGTGAAACCTTTAGCTACTAGTCTGGCCTTGTACTTGGTGACATTACCACTAGTATCCTTTTTTATTTTATACACCCATTTACATTTGGTAGTTTTTCTACCTGCGGGTCTGTCGACAAGAATCCATGTTCCATGTTTGTTGAGAGAGTCAAATTCAGCCTTCATGGCTTCCAGCCATTTGCCTTTCTCCGGGTGATCGAGGACTTCTTTGAAGGTCTCTGGTTCCCAATCTGAGGTCATGTGGAGCTGCTCCTCATACCGTTGAGGAGGGCGCCTGTCCCGAGTTGGGTATCTTCTCTGAACTTCAGGCGCTGGCTCTTCAGAAGGATCAGGATCTTCGGTCGAACTCGAAACCTCGGGGATCACAGGTGCATCTGAATCTGTATTTAAAGTTGACGTGTCAGACGTCACAGATGTACCTGGTTGCGGTTGGCGTTCTCTTTGTGAAACTATTGGTTCTTCGTCCATTGGTATAAAAACTTGTTCAGGTTGAGGTAGTGGTGGAGATGGCACATTGCTGTCAATGGGTTGCAGGTTAGGCTGGTGCAGCCTTTTGTCTTCTAAGAAGACGACATCTCTCGATATAATGATATTCCGTGGCGATTGGGGGTCTATAAGACGATAACCTTTGGTTTCGGTAGAGTAACCTACGAAGATACATGCTTGCGTCTTAGATTCCAGCTTAGTACGTTTCTCTTTGGGGTACTAAAGCGTGGGCTTCACAACCAAATACCCTCAGGTGAGAGAGGTTGATTTTTCGTCCACTCCACACTTCCTCTGGAATTTTGTTCTTTAACGCTTGTGTAGGCAATCGGTTCTTAAGATAAATTGCAGTGTTTACTGCTTCGCCCCAATACGCTAGAGGTAGGTTGGAATCTTTGAGCATGGATCTGGCTTTTTCGATAATAGTCCTGTTAGCGCGTTCGGAGACGCCGTTCTGCTGAGGAGTGTACGGAACCGTTGTCTGGTGTATGATACCGTTCTCTTTTAAGAAGGTAGACATATCCTTATTTACATACTCACGCCCGTTGTCAGAACGCAGAACTTTTATCTTTTCACCAGTCTGATTCTCTACTAAGTGCTTAAATTCTACAAATTTAGTAAAAACCTCTGATTTCGATTTTAAAAGATATCCAAAAGTTTTGCGACTAAAGTCGTCTGTAAATGTTAGCAAATAAAGAGCACCGCCCCACGAGTGCGTACTCATAGGTCCGCAAAGGTCCGAATGAATCAACTGTAGAACCTTACTCGATTTGCTGCAAGAACTTTTGAAAGGTTTTTTAGCTAACTTGCCTTGCAGGCACGGAACACACTTTTCCGTAAATTTCCCGCTAAAATCTATGCCTACTAACTTACTTTTTAAAAGCTGCATAGTATTGGCATTGAGATGGCCAAGACGTCTATGCCACAACAAAGGTGACTCTTTCGTAGGTGTGTACAAAGCATGAGATTTGTCGACATCTAGCTTGTACATGCCCTTATAATTTGAGCCTGTCGCTATGACTTGACCCGTCAGTTGACATCCACCTGCCAAAGTGATTGTCGCGCCTTTCGATGTAAATAAAACATCGTAGCCTTTCTTGGTTAAATTACTTACGGATAAAAGACTAGTGGCTAAACGAGGGACGTAAAGTACATCGCTTATTTTATGTACATTGTCGGAAATATTAATATTTACAGTACCTTTACCCTCACTCAGAATTTGGTTCTTGTTGGCTACTTGGATGGGAATGATGTGGGAGGACATGGAGTCAAACCAATCTTTCCGATTGCTCATATGTGAGCTTGCACCAGAATCTATGAACCAATCTTGTGAACCTGTGGATGAAGGATGAGTTAAACAAGATGAAAGTGTAAATTCTAATGTATTGTGAGAATAAACCTTTGCCGAAGCTTTCTTGTTCTTATTCCTACAATCTGACACTAAATGACCTAACTTTTTACAGTATGTACAGAATTTCTTCTTCGGTTTAGTCAGTAGCGCCGTAGGATCCTCAGGTCTGGTACTGGTAGTGGGACATGGTCGAGAGTCTTCCTTTAGAAGAGCTGCCACTACGTTCTCCGACGTTATTCGAGCGTTGGAATGCTCGAGAGCCATGACGAGCGGTTTGTACTCGTCTGGGAGTCCAGCCAAGATGATGATCGCCAGGAACTCATCTTCTACTCCTGCTCCTATTCCTTGTAATTCTTGTTGTATGCCAAGGGAAGTGTGTACATAACTTTGCAGGTTTCCTTATATTGGTTAGAAAGCAACTTTTTCATGAGTTGCAGTCTCCTAGTTAGACCACTATCAGCATAAGCCTTCTTGAGGCTGTTAAAGGTGTCATAAGCTGTCTTAGCTCCTCGAATCACTGGGTATATAGATTCTTCACAAGTCAAGCATATTTTAGCTCGCGCTTTGGCGTCTTTACGCTTGGCGTCAGGGTCCTCGGAGTCGATGGGTGTTGTTACGACGTCCCATAGATCCAGGTCCGTGAGCAAACATTCTATTGAAAATACCCAAGTGTTGAAATTTCTTCCGTTCAACTTGTTGATGGAGACACCATGGGATTCGTGCCGAGTGCCGTGAGGCACCGATGGGTTATCCATAGCACGTTATTTGTGTAATTTGCGCTCTTCAATGCGTTGCGCTGCCCATAACCTTCTGTTTTAGGGATAGGAGGCAGGAAATGAAAACATTTAGTTTTAGTTATAACTTGCTGTTATTCTTGACATACACGATATCTATGACACACTGTTGTTTTTATTATTTTTTATATTTAAAATTTGAATGCCGTGTTGGCTTTGACAAGTTAATAAGCATGCAGGTTTAACAACACTTAATAGAATTTGTAGAATCTTTATAATTATGAAGTATTTTTTTTGAAAACATAATTATCTTAAGTGCTTAATAACTTAACTCATGTGAATTCATATCTTTATATTATTATAGTGGCATGGCCTCACTTTCTTTCGGAACATAGTTTTGCTATTTTCGCAGCAGTTCGAATCATTGCCAATAGATGACGCTGGGTGTCGATTACATCGCGCTTTTTTGGGTTTACGTATACGTTTTGTGGTGTTCTATAGAAGTTATTTCTTTATAAAAAGTATAGTTTTAGTACTATTTAAAATCAAGTCGTTACCACTTACAAATTTAACTGCTTTAAAGACTTAGGTATTTCTTTAATATTGGAGTATCGATTTTATCAAGCAGCGTTATCGATTCGTGGCCAGTCATATCGATTTAACTATAAAGATCTTCCCTACTACTAAACTGTGAACAGTTGCGATGTGTCGCTCACCGAGCGCATACAACATGGAAACATGCATTTTTCTACTTGTAACTTGTACTATTGTCACTGGTTTAAACTTGGACTACTTGGACCCAACGAAACTGCAAACTAAGACATCGGCTACCGTGCAACAAGAAGCCGCTTCGCAGATCATATCAAAGTATACCGATAAAGTGATAGTCGAAGTGGATCCAACATTATTCAAAGATAATAAGGACGTTTTCGCATTGAGTATATCAGGGGGAAGGGAAGGTGACCTGCTCATCAGGGCCAGTTCTGGGGTCGCAGCCGTGTGGGGCTTCAACTACTATTTAAAGAAGTACTGCAAGAGCCAAATTGCTTGGCAGAGCCAACGAATAGCGATCCCTTACTATCTGCCGAATGTCGACGAAGTCGTGATCGCTAATGACAGATTCCGGTACTACCAGAATGTGTGCACTGCGTCTTATAGCTTCGTGTGGTGGAACGTCGACGACTGGATAAACCATGTCAAATGGATGGCATTAAACGGGATTAATTTAGCCCTCGTGCCAGTAGCACAGGAGGCGGCGTGGGCGCGAGTGTATCGCAACCTGGGGATGACACAGGACGAAATTGACCAACACTTTACGGGGCCAGCGTTCCTGTCCTGGCTGAGAATGGGGAACATGCGCGGCTGGGGCGGGCCCCTCGTCCAGTCCTGGCACGACAGGCAGAGACACATCCAGGACGCAGTAGTTGACTACATGTTGAAGCTCGGTATAGTTCCTGTGTTCCCCTCGTTTAACGGCCACGTTCCCCGCGCATTCTTGCGGATTTACCCCAACGCTTCATACCACTCAGTCGACACATGGAACAGGTTCAGTGAGGACTACTGCTGTGGCCTGTTTCTGGAGCCTACCGAACAGCTATTCGGAACGGTCGGCAGGATGTTCTTGAGAGAAATCACCGCGGGGTCATCGGCTAGCCACATCTACTCTGCCGATCCTTTCAACGAGATAAAGATATCAAATTGGAGCACGAAATTTGTCGCAGACACAGCGAAAGCTATATTCTCCTATTATGACTAGCTCCGATGATTCAGCGGTCTGGCTGCTTCAAAACTGGATGTTCGTTAGCGATCCGATTTTATGGCCTAAAACCAGGGTGCAAACTTTACTTACGTCGGTGCCTAACGGCAGGTTACTAGGTCCTCGACCTGCAGGCGGAGCAGTGGCCTCAATTCGATCTCTACGAGCAGTATTTCGGGCAGCCTTACATCTGGTGCATGTTGCACAATTTCGGAGGCACGCTCGGCATGTTCGGCAGCATGCCCACAATAAACAACGACGTTTATTACGCACGCTCTCGTGCCAACAGCACCATGATCGGCATTGGACTAACTCCCGAAGGCATTAATCAGAACTACGTGGTATACGACTTGATGCTGGAGTACAGCGTGGCGTAAAGGAGCCCGTGGATCTCACGAAGTGGGTTGGCGATTACGCCGTAAGAAGATACGGATGCAACAAAACGAACAGCGCTTGGAATTCGCTGTTGAAAAGCGTGTACAGTTTCAACGGGCTCAATCGTGTTAGAGGTAAATACGTGGTCACTCGCCGGCCCAGCTTCAAGTTAAAACCGTGGGCCTGGTACAAGAGCAAAGATTTGTTCGACGCGTTCAAAAAAGTTCGCATTAGTTTCCGATACGCATTGCTACAGTCCTGGCTTTTATCACGACCTCGTGGACGTTACAAGACAAGCATTGCAGTATCGTGCGGAGCAGTTGTACATAAATATTGTAAACAGTCGATTTTCCAACAGTTGGGTCTTCAGTTCGAATATGAATGTGTTTCTAGACGTTATGGCAGATATGCAGAGAATATTGTCGACACATCCAGACTTCAGTTTGTCTAATTGGTTAAATAAAGCGAGGCAGGTGGGGAAAAATGTTCCGGATCAGTTCTATTACGACTTAAATGCTAGGAACCAAATAACCATGTGGGGGCCAAATGGTGAGATTTCTGACTACGCCTGCAAGCAATGGACTGGGTTATTCAAACACTATTACATACCAAGATGGAGTACGTTTTTATCAGCTGCTTTGGATGCTATAGTCAAGAACGAGGTATTCGACGAGCGAGCGACACAAAGTATTATTAAAGCAACAGTGGAGGAGAAGTTTTTATACACGGATATAGAAGAACCAAACATTCAGGATCCGAAAATGTTGCGTTACAATTGTACAAAAAATGGGCGTTTATTCCTGACTTACCTGATTTGCCAATGAGTATAATAAGTCGAAATAATGTCGATAGGACAAGGACGACGTTTGCAGACATAGTAGATGACGATGAGTCAAACGACACTCCTACCGTGACTATGTTACATTCTACTACTCCGGCATAGATAGATAGATTTTATTCCAGAAAGACATATCCATAAAACAGTGCAACTAGTTTTATTATGTCTCGATTTTTATAGGATCCATATTTTTAGATTTTTTCCCGTAACAGTGAATGTCCTATTTTGTAATCTTAACTTTTTAATAAAGACGTCAACATTTTATATTTTACCCGTGTTTTGTCTTGCATTTTCGACCACAAAACAATAGTCAGATGTCCCTTAGTCATTGTAATAAGTCACCCTATGCTAACGCATAGGGTGACTTATTGGAGTAACCTCCAGCCATAAGTCGGACGCCCACACGAGAGTAGAGTCGAGGTGTGGACGCGTCGAGGCACTGTCGCAGTGTGCAGAGTCGAGGCGCGGGCTACGATTTCTTCACTATCAACTCCATTTGAAAATGTCATCGTCCGAGTCCAATAATAGGGTATTGGACAACCCCTCAATTTAAAAAAACATCGTTGATAGAATTACTTGATTCTCATTTGAATTACCTAAGATAGTATCACAACTTTAAGAGCACATTTATTTTGGGCAAGCCCAAAAACGATCTATAAAAATGGCTACTGAAGAATGGCGTCACACCTTAGATTCTTGTTTGCGCGTCTAGTAATTTTGTTGTGGGAGCTATATCAAATTTTTCGTTTAAATAAACGGTTTTATAATAACATTTGGTGTAAAATGTACGGGTAGTTCAATGATATAAGTTTTTTTAAATTGTAATAAGTACTTTAAAAATTGCCTTGCCCATGAAAATTTTAATGCTCAAAAACCAGCTACCTAGACTTTATATTTGACGAGCACGAGTGAACAGGAATCTTCTAGGCAAACGCGTACTGTTTTAGACCTCATCGTCACTTTCCATCAGGTGCGATTGTGGTCAAGCGTTGGCCTATCTTCTATACTCTTTATAAAGAAGTTAATCACATATTCCATGCATGGCTTAAAGGTAAACCGAAAACACGATACACTAGCGTGACACAATCAACGCCCAGCGCCATCTATTGGTAGAAAGTGGAACTGCTATCCCGAAACGAAGTGAGGGCGGGCCATCTATACTCTTTATAAGGTTAATCTCATATTCTTTGACTGACTTAATTAATTTATCTTTTGCTCGGCTAGCAGCTTGTAGTTTTAAAGAAGTACTGCAAGATTGTAGTTTTCCTCGTCTTTCTTGTATGTATTTTTCGTTAATGTTATGTTCTTGTTGTCTAGCCTGTTTGTATAATCTCCTATGTGCGTCGTGTGTGCGTAACAAATAAATGTTTTTATCTTTTATCTTATCTTATCATCGTCATTTTCCATCAGGTGCGATTGTGGTCATGTGTTGGCCTATAATTAAATTTGACTTACCGCCGCTTGGGGGTCCCTCTCGTCCCCCGGGGCGTCGCGCTCGGGCCCCGCGCCGGCGTCGCCCGTGGCGCTGGCGCCGCCCCCGCGCCGCTCCTCGCCCTCCACCAGCGCTAAGAAGCGCGACAGTTCCGCCTCGTCGCTGATGCGAAGAGGCGTCTTCGGCCCAACGATGGCTATTGACACATTCTGTGGGAGGGAAAGAGATACAAAATTAAAAACTTCTACCTCACAAACGGGACGCACTAACTAACTTAACTGTGGGAGAGCCACGCTTCGGCATGAATGGGCCGGCTCGACCGGAGTGATACCACTGCCTCACAGAAAACCGGCGTGAAGCAGCCCCTGTGCTGTGTTTCGCTGAGTGAGTGAGGGTGCCGGAGGCCCACTTGGGGGGGAAGGGGATAAAAGGTTGGCAGCGCACTTGTAACTCCACGGGTGTTGCAAGTGTCCATGGGCGGCGGCAATTGCTTACCATCAGGTGATCCGCCTGCTCACCTGCTACCTATCACATAAAAAAAAAAAACGCCATCCAGCCGGGCTAACATGCGCACCACGAGATAATTTGTCCGTCTCGCTCACCTGACTAAGCGATGAGCGGGACAGAAGGATGCGCTCTCGCGAACGAGAGTCGACAAAATTTTGTCGCGGTGCGCATGTTAGGCCTACTGAGGGGCGCTCGAGATATCGCTGGAGGGACGAAGTCGCCAATGACTTTAATGCACTAAACGTGCATGAGTTGTCGGTATTGGCACGGGACCGAACAAAATCGCGAACTGTGACGTCGGAGGCCAAGACTCACCTTGGATCGCTGAGTCATCGTATATAGTTACTTAGTAAAATCCTCACAAACCTACAGCCTTAGTATAGTTAAGTAAATCGTACTTATTCTGGTAAAATTTTGCGCTGTGTTTCGCCTTTTGAATGGGATTCCGGAGGCCTAATCGGGGGGAAAGGGGGTTAAAAGGTGGCAGCGCACTTGTGACTCCACTGGCGTTGCGGGTGTCTATGGGCAGCGGTAGTCGCTTACCATCAGGTGATCTGTCTGTTCGTCTGCCACCTATCACATAAATAAAATACTGAACAGAGTTATCATTAGAGAAAATATTATACAGTCCATTGAATTGAAAATTAAAATAAATACCATCTAGATCTTAGACCTCATTGTCACTCCATAAGGTGTGATGACAACAACTTAGAAAATGTAGTTTCCTAAATTGACTAGACCGGGAATCGGACCCGGGACCTTTCACGCTTCGGGCGAACACCTTAGCCACTGCCCCATCGAGGCCGTCACACACACAAAACAAACTAGAAATGATTTCATACCTTGGTATTCAGACAAGACAGACAATCAAAACTAGCGTTGCCAACAATAAATCCACGACTCGCAAAACGTCTGATAAACCTAACAAGAAAGATGATAGGGATATAAGAATAATGATAGGGACAATCACGGGCCACTGCCCCTTAAATAAACTTCTTCACACAATAGGCTCAACAAACAGCCCTCTATGCAGAGGATGCCTTAACGCTGAGGAATCCGTCACACATGTGATCCTGGAGTGCGATGCTGTGGCCACCCAACGCGAGCAAATCCTCGGAACGGTGAGGTCGCTCCGCGAAGCCTGTGAAGTTCCCAGGAAACTTCTGCGCTTCTGGGCGGAGCTGGGCTGGCTTCTGTAACCAGCCGACCCATCACGTACAATGGACCGAAAGAGAGTCTAAGTGCGGAAAATAGAGTCCACTTTACATTACATACCTTGGTATTCAGATCAACTTCATTAGGCAGAGTATCTCTTAAAGCCCTCAGCCCATGGGCAACAAGCTCCTGCAGATCACAATCCTGGAAGGTGGTCAGGTGCTTCTCGAGGTAGGTCCTGGCAGACTGTGAGCGAGCTCCAATAGCCATGGCACGGCAGTCGAAGAAGTTTGCAGACGGGCAGGTCTGGTAGATGTGGGGGCCTTGGTCCTGAAAATAAATTATACAAGTTGATTATATAATAAAGCTTTATTTTTCTTAAGACCAAATTTTTTTCTCTTACAATATTTTGTGTTACAATAATGTTTTAATTTACTCTTTTGGTTCCTTAGCCCCTGACTGGGTAAAAGCCTCCTCCATTTCCTTCCACCTTGCCTTGTTACTGGCCTTCCCCTTCCAGCCTTTCCCGTACAAGTTCCATACAAGTTGATTAGAAGGCAAATAATAAAAAGGTCTCGACATTAGAAGAACTAGAAAAGACAGCATTGACCATGTTCCTGGATCATGTAAGCTGGTGACTTAAAATGAAGCTGTCCTATAACGAATGAGAAATCATATACAGAAAACCGGCGTGAAGCAGCCCCAGTGCTGTTTCGCTGAGTGAGTGAGGGTACCGGAGGCCCATCGGGGGGAAAGGGATAAAAGGTTGGCAGCGCACTTGTTACTCCACTGGTGTTGCAAGTGTCCATGAGCGGCGGCAATTGCTTACCATCAGGTGATCCGCCTGCTCGTCTGCTACCTATCACGTAAAAAAAAAAAAAAATTTACCTGTCGCATACAATCAAAAGGGTGTGAAAGAGGGGTAACTTCAATTTGGTTGTAACACCCGCCTCAAATTAGGCCTTTTGATTTTTAAGTAAACTTTACCAAAACGAAAAAAAGTCATTTAAAGTCGTAACGCCCATAAGCCTTTTAAAATCCGAAGGCAATTGATTTTCTATTGTGTCTGCTTTCTCGGGCGGAAATTTGAAATGACTCTTGAATTCTTCTTCTTCCTTACGGGTTTTTCCGCAATTAGGCTCGTTGTGCCCGCAGGTTGTGCCCTGACTCTTGAGTTTTTCAGAGTAAAAGATTAAGGAGAACTTACATCATACCCAGCCACCAGCAATCCGACACCAAGGGGTCTCTTGTCGTATCTCTGCGTACAGATCTGCATCTTGTTCCCGACAAGAGAAATCAGACGTCCAACTGGCATTGGCGCATCGTGAGCATACTTGTGGTTCAGGCATTCAGTACGCATGAAACGGCTGAAAGATAACACCAGATCAAGTTATAAAGATGTTAGACAGTAAAATAGTATTATAGTATTGGTATTGGTATATTGTTGTTTTTGTGCCAATATATCCAATTTAATAAATAATTTAACATAATTAATCTAACTTAATACATTGATTTATAGTAAAGGCATTTACTCAAAAATCCTATGTTAGATAGTAGATGTTTCCAATTCACTGTTGACATGGTCATAAATTTACAATTTCAATCGTAACAATTACGTATTTACCTTAACATACGAGCATCAGCAGTCAACCCCGAGATAGAGATGCCAATATGCTCATCAATAGGTATAATCTTCTTCTGATACGCAGACAATTCACTCACTGCCCTCTTTAATGCGATCAGTACGGCAAACTGTTTGTTCTTCAATCCAATAGTAGCCGAGCCAAGTTTAACCGCTTCCATCGCATACTCCACCTGGTGCAGACGTCCTTGAGGACTCCATACCGTGACATCGCTGTCGTATTGGTTTCTGAACTGAAATAGAACATTCATCATCAACGTGTGAGTATGATGTGTTCAAAGCTATCACATAGGAGAGTACACTGAGACCGTTATCTATATTTAGGCAAGTCTGGTAATTATTTTACAATGAAGCTACTGCAGTTTGACCCTCACAACCCTTTGCCAGGAACCAGGCCAAAAAAATTAGGCAGTTACATGTTTCAGAAACAATTTGAAACAACCGTGTTTCCTCACATTTGTTATCCTCACCACTACTAACCTGATGGTAAAAATATTAACTTAGGATTTTAAAATTTCAGAGGTGGATGCCCGGTCCTACAAGCTGCCGTAAAGAAAGTTTACCTATCTAAATCGTAAAATTTTAATATTTGAGGTTATGCAGGAATATAAATCTTTATTCTTCACTTTATTCGCTCAAATTACCATTGGTCAACTCTGGTAAATTAAACAAGGGTTTCAAAAACACATTTTTGTAAACTTAGCACTGAGTAACAAGAATTAATTTCAGAAATAAAGTGTTATTCCGGCGGTGACATAGCAAAATATAATAATGTTAAATTACATGTATAAATTATCCAAATAACTCAGCAAAGGGTGGCAAATAAACATTATAATAACATTGTAGGACTTACCATTGTGAATTAGACTGAAATTGAGATTAGTATTTAAAAAAATAGCAGCAATTATGACGCTAACGATGACTGTGAATATGTCAAATTGACGTTTACTTTTAATTTAGTAATTTCGTTTTAACACTGATACCGACTTAAAATACTACAAAGGAATCCAATCTCATACAGCCATTCATTAAACTATTTTGATTGCAATGTTTAAAACCTGCCTTAAATTCTGTCAAGTGTAAGTGCTTATTAGCGCCATCTAGTTGATATTTGTGATACTTTTTTTTCTTTTTTTAGCTTTATTGTTCTTGTTTTAGGGCTATTGATAGATGGCGTTCAAACTAAAAGATACAGGGTCAGAGCATAATAAGTCAGAGCCTTCACTGTGTGCTTCACGGGCGGGAAAAATGCCCGGAAGATTTAAAACTTTTGAAATGTTAATAAAATAAGGGAAGGGAAATACTATTAAAAATTATTTTGAAAAATATACTGAAAATGTTTATTGTGATAAAATAAATGAAACTTCAACCTTTAATGTTTTTTAAAATAAAATTATCCTCAATGTATGGGTTAATCTTTGACTAATATTATGTTTCCTTAGCCATTGGGGTTAATAACTTGATAAGTCGTTGGTGAATGAATTGACAAGTCATATTTAAAGAAAACTAAAATAAATTGAGCTATGAGGCTTACACCGTTCGAAAGATCAGAAAAAAATACCTTTAAACAAAGCCACAGCCATTTACTAATTTAATATCCTGATTTACCAGGCGAAGCCAAACTTTAAACTGCTCCCCTGTAAAATTGCCATTTTAGACTTGTCAAGTTATTCACGCCAGGCACGCATTTAACAATAATAAATGAATATAAAAGGAAAAAAGGAAATACAGTCAGTGCTTTCAATTTTTATTTTTATACAATGTAACTAAGAAAGATATCATAGTGAAAATCACATCAAAATCCTGTAATAACACTGCGCATAAGTACCTAGTCCTACACATTAAGTGTGTTACAGGCTAACTGTAACAGACCTTCTATTGTTGTTATTTTATAGTAGGTAGGTAGGCATGTACAGCCAAACATTAGGCACCATCAGGTTATTACATTTCCTAATGTGTATGACAGTAAGATAGAATAGAATAGAATAGAATACGTTTATTTGGCACCAAAAAATTCAAATACCTATGTAGGTAGTAAAGTTCAAAATCTTAAAACATAATTAATCGAATTTAATATAGGTACAACCAATGACATAAAATGTCATTGGGTACAACAATCTAAATATCTATAAGGCGCCAAAAAGGTCCCCGCTCAGCTATATGTCGGGACACAGTTAGCTGGTTGGACGCTGGTTTTCTGCGGACACCTGACAGTAATTATGATCATCGGTATTTGCAAATCATAAACAGAGATGAGAGTCGATTGAAGAAACCTGACAGATTTGTATTTAAAAAAATAAGTAGGTAGGTAGTCTCGTTTTGTTATGCGTCCGACTTAAACATGTTTAAGTTATTTAACTTAGAATGTATAAAGAGGGTCAACGGGAATTTCGAAGTCACAAATGTACTTCTGTAGGGTATGCTCTGAATACGCTTCGGGCTTCAGAAACGGCGAGCTCCTTGGCCGTCGTCAGGGGGTGATCCCTGAGCTTTTGGAAAACCAAAGCCCACTCCGAGTCTGGAATAAAAATGGGGTTCAAAAGTTCAGATTAGTAAAACCAATATAGAGCGCTGATCTCATCATCTCTTCATCATCATTATAGGCACTTATGACACATTTTTCTACTTTGGGGCTATGTCTTTAAAGTTTAGGAAGAAATGTGTTCAAGCACGATCTGGCACCATGCATTTAATACCTGGCGCACCACATCCATAGGTGAAGCTGCCCCTGAATAAATTATCTACATACATATGTCATACCTTCTTCAATATCTGAACTCAACGTATCAATGTCGTCGTTATCTATTGACCGTGGGAAGTGGGCAGAGAATACTCCATTTCTCACAGCTTGGGATGTCAAGCCATCGCCCAAATGGATCACAGCAGTTAACACAAAATCTGTAACAGAATGATAATTTTCATTATTATTTTTAGCGATTATATTATTATGCATTGCAAGAAAGTCATAAAATTAATTGATGGCGTCACTGCCGCCATAGTGTTATGGTGGCCCCATTGGTTATAATATTTACTATGGAACTCCGTAATAGGTCCTCAAAAATAAAATCCCATCCAAATACTTGTAAAAAAAAACCAAGTCCGTAAAAAGTGGTGAGATCCATGTTTTGCCAAGTCGGTTATTCTTTTATTGACTTGGCAATCACATTAAAACACAATATAAATTATTTATTATCTCACAAGTAATGCATTAAATTGATTCGGTTGTTTGGTGCGTGGTGATTAAGCCTAATCCCATCATAGTAGCGATAGCTTGTTTTCTATGATGTAGGCATTTGTCCTGCAGTATTGGAAAACGCCCCGTTGGTCTAGTGGTTTACGTACCGGGTTGTGATCTCGGGGTCCCTGGTTCGATTCCCGGGTCGAGCAAAGTATAATTCGATTTTTCGAACATAGCTCGGGTTTGTGATCACCAATCCGCATTAGGCAAGCGTGGTGATTAAGCCTAATCGCATCATAGTAGCGATAACTTGATTTCTATGATGGAGGCCTTTGCCCTGCAGTGGGACAGTATATAGGCTGATATTAAATTGGGACAGTACCTATACCTTCAGGTTGATACTTTACTTTCACTTAAGTATACTCACTATAGACATTGTCGCTCATAAAATAGTCTAGAACGGTGATCTTTGGTATCTGTCCTCTCTGGCTAAGGATCACGGGTATCATATCTGCCTCTACAGATATGTCAGTGAAGGCAACCGACATGACTAGATTGTTAGTTTGCTCGTTAATGCTGAAAAATACCGTTTACAAGAAGGTAAAATTATATAATCAATGACAAGGCATAAAGCTAAACCGTAAAACGAAACACTTGCGCGATGTAACCGGCACCCAGCGCCATCTATTGGTATTGTGTGGTTAACCTTCGTTTTGTTACATTATAAAGTATCGAAACGAAGGCTCTAGCATTATATTGAAAATACTAGTGGCCCGCCCTTACTTCGCTTCGGGACCATAATTTAGAAATGAACTATTAGATGGCGCTGTGCTAAATTACATCGCGCAAGCGTTTCGTGTTTTCGGTTTACCTATAAGCCTTGTCGTTGTCTATAGAAGTTATCTCTTTATAAATAGTATAGAAGATTATATCGAACGTGCCTGGTGTACCTACTATAAACCGTGGCAGACGTGCAGACGGTTCACCTGATGGTATTAAGCGATTGCCGCCATCCTATACAACCGCAACACCAGAGAAGGCCAACCTGTACCCCTTCCCCCCGATTGTTCCTCCGGTACCCTCACTCACTCGGCGTAATACTTACAGCGCTGACGCTGCTTCCTATGAGTATCACAAAATTGCTTCCTACTGAGATATTAACAAATACTTTGAGTATTAAAAAAAATCGTAAAGTTTTTTACAAGTACTAAATTAAAAATTGTTGATTGAAAAGAGTTTTTACTCAAGTAATGAAATACTTTGACTCATTCCAATGAGTGTTGTACTGTAACCCATTTATTTGGACATCACCTACATCAGAGGAGTGCGGATGCGTTGCCGGCCTTTTAGGAAGGTATAGGCTCGTTTCTTGAAGATTTGAATGTTGTATCGGTACGGAAATGCCACTGCGGATAGATTTATTATAAGTATTTTTAGTAGTAGTTAGTAGTTTACTTTAATGTAATACTTACTAAAACTCCCTTACATCACCATCCAGACCTGTCATAGTTGCCTCATCAATTATGGCACTAATATTGACCCAAGGAAGGTTGTCAATGTACAGGTCTCTGGTCACCGGTTCATCACTAGGGTCCCTGATGGCAGAGCAGCTGCTTTTCTCCTCGAAGAAGTCGCGAATGCAGGAGACGAGATCCTCGCGACCATCACAGGGCTTAGAGATGGAGGGCTCTTGGTCATTGTTCTCCAAGATAGTTTTGAGGACTGTGGTGTCATCTGGAAAGACCACTTTTAAATCAGAATTTAAATTTTTAAAGCTAGAGTTTACCCAGAAGCATCCATTCAGGCTGCTTCTGGGTCAACCCGTTCCATCGTAGGCTGCTGTTCAACTCTGTAGCTCAGTCACCAGAATACGTAATAGAACAGTAACACAGAAAGCCCACTTGCCTGTCAGTCACAAAACCTGATTTTTTATGATAATAATATAGGCTCAGGCACCATAACATAAAGTTGAAATCAGCCTGTCTCAGTCTACTGCTGGACATAGACCTCCCCCAGTATTCGCCATTTCACCCTATCTTCGGCTAAACGCATTCAGTCTATACCCAACGGCTTTTCGCATATCGACACTCCATTTAGCCGGAGGCTGTCCTACACTACGCTTTCCGAGTCGCCGTCTCCACTCCAGAACTTTTCTACCCCAACGGTTGTCAGTTCTTCGACAGATACCTGCCTATGGCCAGCCCATTGCTACTTCAGCACGATGATTTACACTGCTGATGATTAAGTTTGCCTCGTGGCTTTCTTTGTTTTTACACTGGACTCTTTTGGGCGACTTTAATTTTCTTTCATGTGATGAGGTGTCATACGAGCAGACGGATCACCTGATGATAAGTAATTACCGCTGTCCATAGACAGCTGCACCACCAGTAGAGTTACAAGTGCTCTGCCAACCTCTACCCCCTTTCCCCCAATTAGGCCTGTACCTTTACTTGCTGGACGTAAGACGGCGCAGACACTGCTTCACGCCACGGTCTTCTGTGAGGTCGAGCCAGCCCATTCATGCCAAAGCGTGACTCTCCCATGGCCAAATTTTTACATCTATTTTTTTCATTTAGTTGGCTTTTTGCTAAAATAAATAATATGTTGATAGAAAAACTCACAGGGATGTAGCATAGCAGGCTCCAATTCGTAATCACAGATATTATTTTGCAAATACATGTAAAAGTAGTACGAAGCCTTAGTGCGCACGATTTCAAGGAGAGTGGTCGGTACATCTACGAAAAGACTTTCATACGAAGAAGCGATGGCTGGGTCTGAAAACATAAAACCAGGTTATTTACAAGCATAATATATTTATTAGATGCAGCCATGGACAAGAGATATGGACTCCCCGAAAATAGGGGATGGATAAGCATTATGGTTAAGGGGCCTTATTCCTTGACACCAGCAAAAAATATCCCATCAAAAACATAAACGTGAAAAATGGTAGCCAAGGTCTGTGACCAAAGTAAAAACAAGTTTGTTTGTCGTGTTCACCGTCAAATATAAATGATATCTAAATAGGTGCTAAGTTCAATATGGTGAGACCTACTTAACAAATTCTCAGACAAACATATCGACAGAGACTTTTTTTTATTGCTGAAATAGGCAGACGAGCAAGCGGCCCATCTGATGGTAAATAGTAACCGCCGATCATAGACAACAACAATGCCGAGGCACAGTCATGCCGCTGCCTACCGTGAAAGAAGTACTCTTTTCAAACCTCGTTTAAAAAAGGACATGTCATAGCGATCAGGGAACACCGCAACTGGAAGGTCATTCCACAATTTGCACGTGCGCGGGAAAAATGAGCGCTGGAAGCGTAGCGTTCTGGAAAACAATGGTTCCAGGTAGTATGGGTGGAGCCTAGCCTATTTTCTATCTGACTGAGTTAGATTATAAATAAACTCAAATGATACAGTACCATCACTTGCCGAAAACTTAGGTCCGACTTCCAACACTGCGTCGCTATTGGGCAAATAAGCAGTCACTGTTGCCAGTTCCATGGCGGATCCTAGTCAGTCCGTCTTGGATAGGCACAACCGCTGTTAATACTATCGCTGAGGACAATATAGAGTTTGAATTAGTCTTCTACTTATACTATTCGTAAAATTTTAATTTGAAACACTTATACGATGTAATCTACGTCCAGCGTTATCTATTGGCACGGCTTGAAACGATATTTCTTGAAACGAAGTGAGACGATCCACTATTTAAGCACAGATCATGATACTCTGTGATTTAAGATCTTGTCTGAGCCATACTGTAAAACGCAAATAAAGCATTGAGTACTTAAGTATAAATTAACCAGTATTTAAATACCTATTTGGTCTGCTTTAATAAAATATGTAAGTAAACAAATGTAAGGTGTTTCCTCCTTTTTACAATCCTGGGTTTTTTAAGGCGGGGCGCGAAACGGCATCTCCGCAGGCCTTCAGGGTGAGAGTGACATACTCAATGGATACTTTGTCCGTTCTTTTGTGCCTGTCAACATCAATGTGGATCCCACAGCCGCTTACCATCAGTTGGAGTGAGGTCATCTTGATTATCCTCAATATAAAAATAGCGCTCCTAAATACCTGTACACCGACATCCTAATACCAAAATAGTGTCCTACAAAAAATTTTGCACTGATAGCATCAAGTTAGATAGGTATTTTTGGCGAAAAAAGGAGGCCTATACTCAGCTACCTCCGGCATAATGATGATGCCATCTTCAGTCAATCAAAAAACTTACAGTAAGCCGTCTTGACGTCTTCTTCGACAACGATTGGCTCCCCTCCATTTTGGTTGACAGACAAGATCACGCCCGGCGCTTCACAGATGAGATTTTCGTAGTATATGGACATTACCAGATTGCCAGAGTCATTGTCAATGCTAAAACGAAAGACCATTACTTTAGGCAAGTAGAAGTTCTTAAATATTGCACTTAAAAAAATCATCGATGGGTTCTGGTGGTTGCTATGTTACCATAAATAAAAGTACAAGTTCCATAAGATACGTCTGCTCCATTTTTTTTGTTCAATTGTTTTTAATTTGCAGCTTTGTGTTAGACCCACTTTACCTCTGTCTCTCAGAAAATAGACTGTTTTTTTATGTCATAGGTGGCAGAAGAGCAGACAGATCAGTTGATGGTAAGCGATTGCCGCCGCCCATAGACATCAGCAATACCATCACAAGTGCGCTCCCAACCTTTGCGATTGCAACACCAGTGGCAAGGTTTTTGTGGATATTAAGATTTATTATTTTTTTACCAATAGACCCGAAGCTAAAGTCGTTTCATCCAATAAAAAAAATCGACATTTCGAGTTATCAACGTCTTCCCGCGCGGTACGGATATATTATTATAATCTTATGGCGTCACTCAAGGTCCAGCCTGAAAACCAGCGCTGCAGCAGCTGCTTGCGGCGGCTGTAGCATCATGCTGAGGCTGAACCTTGTTGGCCGCAACTTCTGTTTCCCTTGTTTTGTCTTTTTGTCTGTGTAAATGTTGTGGTCAATAAATGTTTTCTCACTCTTACTCTTACCAGTGGTGTTACAATAAATGCAACCCCCTTTCCCCCAATTAGGTATCCCACCTTCACTCTCTCGATGAAACGCAGCGCAGGCGCTGCTTTACGCCGGTCTTCTGTAAGGCCATCGTTTCACCGAAAAACTTACTAGAATTTCTCAATTTCTCCTTCCATCGTCAGGTAAGTTTTCTTGACGATCGCCGTGAGATTGGCGGCCGGCACGTAGACGGGAAGGCTGGTTTCCTGGTACAGGTTCGAGTTGCCTTCGCTGACCACTTCACCGTCTCCATTATCCTTGAAGTATTGCCTCACACAATCTAAGTTTAGGTTGGATTGGCACGGCTCGTAAATGGAGTCATCCTAAAACACAAAAAAATAAATCCTACTACTATTATAAAGGCGAAAGTTTGTATGGATGTATGGATGTTTGTTACTCTTTCACGTAAAAACTACTGAATGGATTTGAATGAAACTTTACCACAATATAGCTTATACATCAGAATAACACATAGGCTACAATTTATAACAATATATTGTGTGGATTGTCCAAAATATGACGGTAAGTGTCAAAATTAACTCCACGCGTACGAAGTCGCGGGCGGCCGCTAGAAGATTTATAAAACCCCCGATAAGTTACCAAAATGTACGTATTCAATGTACGATTATTGGAATCCAATGAAAAAATTATAAGAGATAGACACACACAGACAGACAGATTACCTAGTCGTTTTTGCGTCGGGGGTTAATAAATAATGCTGTGTGAAAAAAAATACAGTACATTACATAAGATCCCCGTTTTACGAGAATTCTGAGACTTACTGCACTTTATTAAAGAATGATTATATAATGTTCGTTATTTGGCCTTTAAAAAGAGTAAGTAGCGATTTCTTGCCGGATATTCTGGTCAGAATCTACTTTCCGATTCTGGTGGTAAACGAGCATTATCCATACTAAGTACCTACTTATTATTATAAATGGGAAAGTGTGGCTGTTTGTATGTTTTTCTTTCTTTCATGGCAAAATGGAGATTTTAAGTGGAGATAGGGATGAAGGGATGGAGAGTAAAGACTACATTTTGCCCCTTTCTGACCCCCCATTTAGGAAGGGGGGGGGGGGGGGGGCGAGCGAAGTCGCAGGCAAAAGCTAGTGTCTGTATATTTGTAGTAGGTATATCTTATGTATTAACATTATTTATTTAAATACATGTAAATTATAGGTAATTCGTAAAAATATTTTTTTAATATTTTTTAATGTATGTAAGTAGGTATGACGATTTGTAAGAGCTGTGTTATATAAGTAAAAACCTATGCAAATAAAGATCTAGAAACTTTTTTTGGCTTTGACTTGGACTTAGGTATGTACTCCACGCGATTAGATAGAAACCTACTTATGTAAGTAATTACTGTGCTAATGTAGTTTTTGTTCCTACAAGATGCCTAATTGAAAAAAAAAACTTACCACATGTTACCATGCAAGTGACAACTGTTATCTGAAAAAAATATTTTACTTATAAAAATGGTATGTAGGTAACCGAAAGCGTGTAATGAATCCTAAGTATCGAAATCGCGGGACACGTCACGGAAAATGTCAGCCTATATAAAATACCTACTTTATTAAAATAACTAGTGGCCCGCCCTCACCTCGCTTCGGGACCGTCATTCAGAAATGAACTAATAGATGGCGCTGTGCTTAATTACATCGCGCAAGCGTTTCGTGTTTTCGGTTTACTAATAAGCCTTGCCGTTGTCTATAATAGTTATCTCTTTATAAATAGTATAGATACAATTAACTTCACTCCAAACAGACTACGGTCCATCGCTACTCGACTATCGATAATTAGCTGTTATTTATTTATTAATTTATAAAATATATAGTAATTGTGGTGTTAGCGGACCTTAATCTTCTTCTATACTACTTATAAAGAGATAACTTCTATAGACAACGACAAGGCTTATAGGTAAACCGAAAACACGAAACGCTTGCGCGATGTAGTTGAGAACAGCGCCATCTATTGGTTCATTTCTGAATTACAGTCCTGAAGCGAAGTGAGGGCGGGCCACTATAAATAATTAAAAAACTCACCAAAAAAGAAATTGAGCAAAAGTTTTTCATCCTCACACGGTGATTAGGAAATACTAAAGCGCATTCTTCTAAAACTACTTATATACCTCTAACACAAAGGAAAACTACAATATTTATTAAAACGATGAAGGAAACATTCTAATTCTATTAGTAAAGTAATGGTTTGGAGATAATTTAAACGATATTCTTATTTAAATAAGGATTATGAGGTTAAAGACGTAGGTACTTAGGTAGGTATTTTTGGACTACTGTACATATAGAGTGTATTCTGTTACCATTTGCATCCTTTTAACCACGTCTTTTACTAATCATTCACACTTGTTTTAACAAAATAAGAATGTTAAAAAGAAATAGGTATGTAACTTACGTCTAATCAATTTTAATAACTCTAGGTACGTACATCCACATATCAAAGCGACTCCGCTACTGAATGTCGAAGTTTGAAATGCCGACTTATGTTAGTTCTAAAGTGCATGATCTCGATGTACGCTATTTCGAAAGTTCACTGGCCAGAAGTATGTAAGGCCGACGTATTGTTAGTTAGAAAGCATACGAATGCGAATGTACGCCAGTTCGAAATTACCCTGTAACGAAGTATGAAATGCCGCCGTGTTTTAGTTATAAAGCATACGTGTGCGATGTACGCCAATTCGAAAATACCCTGTTACGAACTCCTACAAAAGTATACTTGACCTATAGTCTAAGATCCGAACTTAAGTCGACCTTCACCGGGCTGATAATAGAATGAAATATCCTTTATGACAAATTTATCTACTAGAAAATATATTAAAAATAGGTTTGCTAAAAAAATCCTTGACAGACTATTTTACTAATTTTTTAAAAAATTATATTAACAATTAATATTTAATAAAATTTTCATTCTTACTCAAAGTATAAAACGTATAGAATGTGCCGCCAAATTTTTTTATTATCATTTCAAGTGAAGGTAACTGCCATCGACATACCTGTTTATACCTGACAACCGGTAGGTTACTCTGTCCAGGTAATAATAGACAACCCAATGGCGGCACATTCTCTACGTTTTATACCTTTAAGTAAGAATGTAAATTTTCTTATTATCTTAATGTTGCAAAATTTAGTTAAATATTATTTTTTTAAAAATTCATTAAAATAGTCTGTCCAGGATTTTTTTAGCAAACCTATTTTAATATATTTTTCTAGTATATCAAATTTGTCATGGTGATTTTATTAGGTATGGTAAGTATTTTTCGGTGAATAAGGGTTTCTAGTAGACTACGGAACCCTAAAAATGCACTTACTACAAGTAACATTTTTACAGATTGCAGCAGTGTTCTGTTCCGCAACATGCGGTAAGATTTTTTTTAATACCACTTACCTATTACCAATTTTACCTTTTTTGGAATCCACGAATTCGTTTCTAATTTTTCAATCATTACATCGGGTTTGTGATCGCCAAACCGCATTAGGCAAACGTAGTGCATAGGCCTAATCCCGTCATAGCAGTGATGACTTGATTCCTATGACGCATGCACATTTTTATCTTTTTTCTTTGCTTTCGTTTCGATTCTCGGGACGAGCAATATACAGGTTGTAACAAAAACGGGGTTTCAACGCAAAGTCAACCTATTCTGACACACTTTACAAATCTCTAAGTAAAGTTTTTAACCTGCCAAGTTAATATTACAATTAGTATTTAATTGAAATCCGTTTCTTCGTGAAATCCATTTCAATTCTCACATCACTAATGAGCAATTGACCGCTCCTTTTTGAATAGTTACCGACTCTTGCATTCCTGACAATTGTTTACGTATGTACAACATGTTATAAATAAATTACGGTAAGATTGTTTATCTTTTCCTAAATTATTTTTTTATTAATTTGAAACTTTGCATATAGAGGTAGAATCTACACAGGGTACACATTATTTCCCTTTATGGTTGATACCCCCTTTTTGTTACACCCTGTAGTACCTATGTTCCGAATTTTCCGAAGATAGCTCGGGTTTGTGATCACCAATCCTCATTTGGGGAAGCGTGGTGATTAAGACTAATCCCATCTTAATAGTGATGACTTGATTTTTAAGAAGGAGGATTAGGTACTTTCCTTTGTTGAATAAGTTGTGGAATGTTAAAAATTATTTAGATGATTCAGAGGTGGGCATAAATAATGTAGCACAATTTATAAGTACAGTAGAAATTTTCGTACACTTTTTTGCTTTCCGTGTGCTTTTTATTTTTTTTTTTGTTTATTATTTTATGCTCTGCAGCGGGAAACTTTGGGCCGATTTTAGATCCGTAGTTACCGTTTGGTTGACAATTTAACCAAACGATAATTGTACGGATCAAAAACTATAGTACCTACATAAAATTATGACAACATTTTCATAATTTTTAACCATGTCTATATTATTGTTTTATATGAAAGTAGACATAAAAAAAGCGACCCATATTTTTTGTTTTTTCGAAATTATGTTTATTAAGATACCTAAAAACATATTTTAATCCTTCGATTCTAAACAGACGTAAGCGCCAAAATTACGGTGGAATCAGTTACTTTCTTGCCTATAAACAAACCGTCCAAACAAGTCACATACATTGACACTATTGACAGTTTCTTTTTGTGTTGATCTGTCATAGAATTATAACCTCCCTTCTTCCCATACTCACACATACCCTACATACCTAATTTAAATGAAAGTTTCCGACGGATCAAGTTGCTGATAGTAGAAACTTGCCAAAATTAAACTCTATGTTACTGGAGTTCATGCAAGAGAACGACTTGCTCGTTGCTGAAACCAGTGCTAAAGCATTACTTGCTTCGCGGGAAGCCTAGTGGACACGGCGGTGGATACGTGGAATTAAAGCGAGGACGATTTGCTTACCGTCCAGTGCTGATACATAAGTTCTGGGCCTGACTATGATTGAGCTCCTATGTTAAAAAAATAATAGATGCTGCTTAGGTATTTTGGAAAAATTATATGTTTCAAAAAAGTATAGAGTGCAAAATAAAAGATGTAAAATGTTTCATATTTTTTATTAACCTTGTGTAAATAAATAACTAAGTACCTACCTATGTGAAGCTTATTTATTGAATTTTAATAATTATACACCTATGAATCTACGATGGCAATCTAGCTTTCAATTTGACCCGTCCTTTCACCGTCTTCATTAATTTTCTAAG
Source organism: Cnaphalocrocis medinalis (assembly GCA_014851415.1). NCBI lineage: Eukaryota > Metazoa > Arthropoda > Insecta > Lepidoptera > Crambidae > Cnaphalocrocis > Cnaphalocrocis medinalis. Next base: position 13,953,948 of record CM026292.1, read on the forward strand.
TACAAAACACGCAGAGAACAGTTAATTTCTTAATAACCAATGCATTGCACCATTCTTACTTCGTAGACACTGGCAATGAAAAAAAGGATTTCTCCGGAGCATGAATAGAATTGTTCGTGCAGATAGGGACACAACAATATTTCGGATCCTTCATTGGCACATACGCAATAGTTTCTTTATTGTAAACGATTATAAATGAGAAATGTAATGAGTACGAGGAATTATTTTTACAAATGTCCTAGACGCGCATACAGGTACAGCATATATCACGTTTGCAATAGGTAGCGCCGTATTCATTTGTAATGAGACGTCATTTTCAGTTTAGTTTTAATTTTGTTCTCAAAATTAAGCAATATAAAAATATAACGATATTTCCGTTCAGTGGAAGAAAAAATTGAATGGTTTTTTGATTTTAGACATAAAGAAATGTGTCAATGGTGGAACAACGTCAAAGTATGTTTTTTGAAGGTATTTGACTGTTGGTTACTTTTCTTCATTTCCACTTTAGTTCAGTTAACTACTTAACCAATGCCAGCCGATATATAGGCTGATTATACAGGGGTTTCTGTAAACATTTATATCTCTTTAACCACGTATTCTACAATTTTAAACAACATTTTGATCATCGACTTTTCGAAAGTAAATTTTTCGACGCCCCATACAAAATTACTATTTCACGTGATAGATTTTGTATTAAAAGTAGTTTTTTTTAAACAAATTTCTAAAAGTCACTAAACGTTGTTCAGAATGGTTAGTAAAAAACGTGGTTAGGGATGTAAATGTTCACAGATACAGGTTGTATCTGTAAACATTTCATATGAGAGACTACACTTATCTAACTCTTTGCTTACACTTTCGTTTCCAGATGAGACAGAGAATCTGAACCGCAAACATTCCCCACTCGTTGATGAGGCGTGCAAATCCAACCCTAATTTAGAATGTGTTAGGGAATACTTTAGCAAGAACGGAAAATGTGAAGTGATGGCTAAATCCACCGAGAAACGCTTCCATTCAAAAGTGAAACTGCCCATTTTCGTACCTGTAGCCAACCTCACAGTGATCACCACAGAAACTTATCTCGATGGCTTGGATGGAGACTTTGAAAAGTTTTAGTAAGTCAAAATTGCTTTGATATGCCCATTTGGCGCCCTGATCTGATACCATTCTTTCAACGTAGCCGAGCTATCGGATTAGCAAGCTGAAGTGGCAGTGGGCTGGTCATATCTCAGAACTGACAACCGTTGGGGTAAACGAGTTCTGGAGTGGAGACCGCGTCTTAGTAAACGCAGTGTAGGACGACCTCAGGCCAGATGGAGTGACGATCTGCGCAAGAGGGCTGGCTGGAGTTGGATGCAAGTAGCCGAAGATAGATCAAAATGGCGAGCATTTAGAGAGGCCTATGTCCAGCAGTGGACTGCAACAGGCTGATGATGATGATGATGAGCCATCGGAGTCTATGTGCCTTCGTCTCTCCCATTAAGTTAGGGCCCGCCATTAGCTCTATAATTTTGGCATTTTTAAGACCCTCCAACTGCCATCTGATGTCACAATATTATGGATGTAATTTTCAGCTTTGATAAGAAGACAGGCAACCTGGTGATATCCATAAACTTTAAAGGCGTAAGGATGCGAAGCTCCAGATGTGATTCTCTCCGTCCAACAGCTTGGGCAGGAACCAAAGGTCGTCGTCGAAGACGTCACTGCTACTTATCGTAAGTATTGGTATAGCGTTGGATTCATAGGCGTAGAGTAGTTGTAGTTCGGGTTTAAAGAAAATTCCATCAAAAATAATACTTTTCAAAAAAAAACAAGTCTTGCAACTACCGTAAAAAGTGTTGAGATCCATGTTTTGCCAAGTCATTTATTGATTTGGCAAAACAATATATATCACAAGTAATGCATTAAATTGATTCGGATGGCTAGGCATTAATGATGTTTTTTGTTCACAGCTGTAGTTTTAACAGCATATATTCCTGCACAAAAGAAAATCACCGCGGAATCATTGAAACAAGCTTTAATTAGTGCCTACTTCCCAAGCACCAACTCAGAAGTGATTATTGGGCCAAAGTTCTCGGAAAGTGAAGGTACATAATATAGCAGGCGGCACGAAAGAATAGCGATGACCGTTATTTTGCGCACTTGTAAAAAAGAAGACTTTCTATTAAAATTGGTTTCTGCGCACTCAAGGTCATAACTACACTTTCTTGCCGTAGACTATATCAATCAATGGGTTTGAACTGATTTACATCAGTTCCTCTCCCAGCCTGTCCTGGGAGGTTGGTAGAACAATGGGTGAAAATGTATGTGGATGCAAATTTTCATTGATACACCCTGAAGATATGGTGGGAAATCCCACAATGCCAATTCCCACTCTATATAATATAGTTATAGAAATTAATGCGCATTTTTCCTTTTATGCCTGTGTATCATAAATAAATGATTTTGAATAGTTTTTTAGATTTTCGCTTTGCATTATAACTATAAAGTAGGTATTATACCGGGAATTAACGCGACGTTTATCTTTAAGTACATTGTATGTACAGACAGCCACACATCAGTGTACCACAATCTGTCGAATTCTCAACTGATTTTCAACCTAATGATTTGACGAGTAAGATCAGAAGTCGATTGAAAGAAATTTGACAGTTTTGTATACTTTGATGTGATGGCTGCAACGTAACCGAAACGTCAAGCAGTAAGTACGGAAGTACTACATGAACGGCCAGTAAGTACGGTGGCCAGCACATCAAGTTACTACAATCTGTCAAATTTCTTCAATCGAACCTCACTTTTATGTCAAACGTGTTTGGTTCAATATCAACTGAGGAAATTGACAGATTGTAGTAACTTGATGTGCTGGCCACCGTACTTACTGGCCACCGTATTTGACAGATTGTAGTAACTTGATGTGCTGGCCACTGTACATACAATGTACTTAAAAATAAACGTCGCATTAATACCCGGTATATAACACTTTAAATGATTTTGAGTTTAAATTTGAATTTAACTATTTAGAATTAGAATGAAAGGAATGGCGAAATGATTTAGACAAAGAAGATACCTACCTTTTCGTTTGTGTAATTAAATATTCCAATATTATTATTTAATATTTCAGACACAGTGATCGCGGAATCATACAAAAGTCTAGCTGAAAACCTTTATACGTCCGTGGTTGAAATTTTCCGAACGAAAGCTTCCTTCGTCTTCTTAGCTTATCTCCAGAGCCGCATTTGTAACTTTGATGTTTCACCAGCCATACAACACAAATGTAAGTTAATCATCCAGCAGAGATAGATAAGACTTCATAAAATATGTTTTTAAACTTTCGCGTTGCATTATACAAAAAAAAAACAGAATGATTAAAAGAGAAACAAAAACAGAATTATTAAAAAGCTAGTGAAAAGAAAAGAAAGAAAGAAAGAAAATACATTTATTAATGTGGCCACCACAGCACATATTACGTGCTACAGACAATTGAAATAACACAAGAAAAATAAAAAACACTTACCTAGTAAAAAAAAATAATAACAAAAAATAAACTGTCCTTCCCCGTTGGCCAGCAGTGCCGTGTATTTATATTATGCTGTGTTGTGTTGAGGCATCCAGCATAAATGGCCCTCACTCAGCTAATGTCACGACCATAGGCCGTAACGCTGGTTATGGAAGTGGTTTTATGTTAATTTGGTTTAAAATACCTAACTGATTGCAGATGACACGACTGTATTTGATAACATCATTGCCAATAACGACAACTGTGAAGAAGCCACATTTTCCGAGCCGTGTTCTGGCAGCGATGACGTCATGACGTGCGTGCGCGACTATTTTGACAGGGAGGGAAGGTGCTCTGTGGTCCGCGAGGTGGAAGACCCGGTGCTGCAGAGACCAAGATATAACATCTACATTCCGTCGTCCAATTTCACCGCGATTGTCCGTAATTGTGAAATGACTGGCCTGAATGGGACAATTAAGAAGTTTTTGTACGTATTGTTTACCTTCTTCTTCTATACTATTTATAAAGAGATAAATTCTATAGATACCGACAAACCTTATATACAAACCGAAAAGGCAAAATACTAGCACGATGCAATCAACGCCCAGCGCCATCTATTGATAGACAGTGGAACTACTGTCCCGAAACGAAGTGAGGGCCACAAGTATGATATAAACACACTCGTCACAAATCAAAGACCTTTTTCAAGCAGGGATTGCTAGGCTAAATAGAAAAAAAATACAGCTAGTTATTAACATAACCAGCTACTAGCTTGTTAAATTTAACGGGTTTTACTTTAAGGTAGTCGCCCAGGGTCGTGAAATGTGGAGGAGGGGTAGAAAGGCCTTTGCCCAGCAGTGGGACACGACGAGCTTTTAATAATAAATTACTTTAAGGTGCGAATAGTCACCTCGCTGGTCTGTTTTTCCCGACCACTAAGTATAATCTGGACATCTTTAAGGCATAAATAAACAGGCATCTTCTAGGCAAACGCGTGTCATTCTAGACCTTATCGTCACTTTCCATCAGTTTAATAAAAAAAGGATACTTAGACTAATTTTAAACATCGGGTCACGGACTGTTCCAGTGGAAATTTGTTAGAGCTCCAAAGGATGGGCGTTAATTTAACTTTCAGTTTATTAGCAAGCAACCATCCTGAAGTCTTGTGTACACGTGAACAACTCGAAAGAGCTTATTCGTTGATTGTTTATTATGAATATTTAGTTAGTGTTTTGATAACATTAATTACAGAATTATATTTATAAGAACTCAATTTAAGCCAATTTTGTTATACAAATGATGGCTTACGTCATAAAATCAACCCAATTCATCTTTATGGGTTTACCCTTTCAATATTAACATCCTTATAATATCTAGAAATAAGGGAATATAAAATACCTAGTTAATATAAACCACTGTTTCCTTCGATTAATAATCTCTAGGTACCCGATTTCATACTGAAAGCGTTTCAAAAAGGGATGCTAACTCTGTCTATTATGTAGTCACAGCTATTAAGCGATATAAATTACATTAACTTACAGCCTTAATTACAAGTACAATATTAATTACAGCTATTAATTACATTTTGATTTCCGAAAATGGGGTCGCTACCTTTTCCTAATTCAGTAGTAGGTATGGTAATTGATTCTAAATCCCCAAAAATGTCATGGAAATGGGAATTGACTGAATGAAACGCATCAACATATTAGCGCATTCGACGCTGTGGGTGGGGTGTTTAAGACCCAAAGGCTTTCAAAAGACAATAAATACCTAATCGCTTATAATTTGTTGATTTGACATTCTAGCTTTAGGCCATGATACCTTAAGGCTTCAGCCATTTAAAGGACGATAAACATTTTTAAGGGTGGATAAATTCTCATTCATAATCAAACATAGTGAGCATACCAGTTACCTAGCTATAGGTGCATCTTAATAAAATATGTTTAAATTTACCTTTCAAGCATCAACCATCAAACAATTAATCTAGTAATGAACGGGTGGAATTCAAGACATCCGTATTGATATCGATGAAGAGGTGCCATTAAGTTATTCCAAAGAGGACTTACGGAAATCAGGGCCTTACCATATTACAAGGATGATCTATTATGGTTCGTTTTCTAGTTATGTTGGGCCAACATTTGTTGGCAAACAAGCTTTACAATCCTCTCTAGCTTATTGAACATAGTTTTGAAAATAAGAACCAATACTCCGTTATAACCGTCCTATACCTATTATAGCGTTGAATTGAATATGGTAATGGTTTTTTAGTTACAGATGGTGATATTGACCGCTGTTATTCCCTTGGGCGGTGGGTTGACACGTAAGGCCATGGAAAAGGCTGTATTCTCAGGCTACTTCCCAGACTTCGTTTCACACGAACTCATCTCCCCGGAAGAGGAAAATATTCCACAAGGTAGGGATTTTTTGGAAACAGATTTATAGGAGTGCGTTAAATTCATAGAGCGCCTGTGTTTTTTTTTGGTGACTAAGGTGGTAGACGAGCAGATGTAACACCTGATGGTAACTATTGCCGCCACACATAGACACTTGCATAGTAGAGCTACAAGTGCGCTGCAAGTTTAACGTCCTTCCTCCTCCAATTGGGTCTCGACGAAACCACAGCGCAGGTGCTCTTTCACGCCGGTCTTCTTTGAGTCCGTGGTATCACTCCGGTCGAGTGAAGTAAAGTAGCTGCTTTAAGTATATACTGTCCCACTGCAGGGCAAAAGCTTCCGTCAAAGATATCAAGTCATCGGTAATGGGATTATGCTTAATCACTACGTTTGCTGTGGCGTGGTCCTAAACCTGAGCTATGTTCGAAAAATTCGAAACATACTTTTGCTAAACTATGACTCAAAGATTATGGCCCGGTACTTAAGGCTGTGTACTATATGGGACCACCAGATTTTTAAACTTTATGCAGTTTCGATAAAGTTGAAAACCAATTTCACAGTTGCCTGGTAAGGGTTAACCCATTATACCAACGGGGCCTTGAAATCAAACTACGATAAAAATAATGACGTTACTTTTAAAACCTTCCAGATGCACTATGGCAGAGATTATACGCAGCATGGTTGCGCAGCCAGTTACAACTGCGAAGGAGCTGTACGTCACCGACGCTGGCAGCGTCTTCCGAGGGTACTTCCAGAAGTATATATGCGACTTCAATATCCCAGTTGATCCTAAAATCTACCAACGCTACCCGGCCTAAGATTTTGTTCTATACAGTGCATCCAGAAAGTCATGAAGTGAATTGCACAGAAACCAAATACATTAGTGAAAAAACAGCGATAAACAGTACAATAAGGCGGTCTTATCACTTGTAGCGAATTCTTCCAGATAACCTTTAGGTAGAGGAAAGAAAACAGCCCCAATAACATTAATTATGGTAGCCCCATATCTACTACGAGTATGTTTAAAGTGGTAAACTCTGAAGGCTTTGAAAGAATTGACCAACCTTATTAAATTAAAAACCGAAAAGGCTAAACACCAGCGCGATGCAATCGACGCCCAGCGCCATCTGTTGGTATAGAGTGGAATCAATGTCCCGACACAAAGTGAGGGCGGGCATTAGTCGGTTATAAAACATGGGAACTCGATTAGTTCCTTAAAAAATCTCTCTCATGACTTTTTGACCCATTATACCTACCTACAGTACCTACCCATATACCCATACTTATCTACAAGTATTTCATGTTATTTTTGTTTACTTTTTGTTAATGTTTGACCAATACGTAATAAATCAATCAGGAATATAATCTTAGTTAATTATACAACCAACAACCCATCTCCTAGAATGGGAAGTCGACGATTATCAAAATTTGACTACTTCCCGGAAGTGTTAGACAGCTGATATTTGATATATATGTAATCGAAGTTTAGTACAACTTTCGCCCCCCAATCCCGTAGAGGGGGGGGGGGGGGTAATGATCCTTTCATTAATTTTATGAATAACTAAAAAAACAATTAATAAGTACTTACAAGAAGAGTCTCATGGTAAGTCTCACTTAGTGAGCAAATCGTAGTGCTTACGATAAGATATAATGCTAGTTTATAGTTAAAATAACGACGGAATGGAATGGAAAAATAACTAAATAAATAACTTAAAAAAAATCTCTAATGTTAGAAAGGTACATACGTTATCACTGAGTAATAATCAAATCAGTAAAAATGTATGACTTGGCTGTTTCGTTACTTACTTATGTAGGTACTTCAGAGACTAAACATTTGCAACACTTCCACGACGGTAGCGAATCGGCGATGCCATACATTTTTACTGATATGTAGAATTATTGAAGTTAATCGGTAGATGCCGAATGGCCGTGTAGATACCGAAGCTTGGCTCTACATGATATCTGATATCTTTTTCACAGGGCGAACTTTATGTGCGTTGTCTTGGCAACATTTTACATGAAATATTTTTGGTGGGATTGAGGCTTATAGATCCTTTCTTTCTAAACTAAACAGGACACTTGAGAGACACTTCTGTAGTGGAAAAAATGTATGCCCACTCTAATTTCTAAAATAAGACAATGATAAAATTAAAAAAATAAGTAGGTAGGTACTTATATGATAGATAGATAGATAAATACTCTTTATTGCACAAGACATTACAGAACTTAATGCAAATAGTAATTTACAAATACAATATCGGCGGCCTTATCGCTAAAAGCGATCTCTTCCAGACAACCTTTGGGTAGAGGAATAATGGATAAATATTAAATAAATAACTTCCCACAAAAATTGGTTTACGTCGCGGTGTCGCCTTAAGGAAACATCTGGTTTACGATATAATTATGTCGTAATACTTAAATCGTAAACCAGATGTTTTCATGAGGCGACACCGTTGACGATACTAGCAAATAAGGGCACTTTTATGTAATAATTTCTTCCAACATATCACAATAATTTTCATAATTGCCAAAAGTGGCCACTTTTCGCAATTTTATTATGAAAATTATTGTAAGTTGGCGCGTGTAAAAAATATTGTAACGCATCTCAAAAAATTGTTAACGCATTCCTTTATGTTTTTATAGCAAGATTTTTAAAAACTTATGTCATAATAATCCTCACAATAAATTAATATACTTAAGTCAAATTGGGCGGCGCTAGTATTTTCGCGGTGTCGCCTTAAATTAAGGGGCTATATCGACGAAACTAGCGCCGCCAACTTATTTACACTGATTGTGGCGACAATATGATATTTTTAAGAAAGCAAAACATTACAGACTTAGATAGAAGTAAATAGAATTTTTCAAGATGCAATAGGCACAGTGTATAAAACACGCGACAAGTAATAATATTGGCAATTAATGCTAAAAGTGGCCGTTATTAGCAATCATTAACATTATTGTTACTTGTCGCGTGTTATAAATATTGTTTTACATCTTGAAAAATCCAATGTACTTTTATCTAAGTCTGTAATGTTTTACTTTCTTCAAAAATATCATATTTTCGCCACAATCAGTAAATAGGTTGGCGGCGCTAGTTTCATCGATATAGCCACATAACTTCAAATAAAACCATTATGAAAATAAACGACAAACAAACCAAAATGCTCCACTAAATATTATCAGCTGGCGTGTGAGATCACACTCCTGTATAATATTGTATGCATTTCTTTTCAATTTTTTTTGGTCGATAAATATAATTATTTCTATTGTAAACGAGTACTTAGTTACGGTTATAATATTGCAACAGCTGGTCCAGTTTGTATGCTTGTTTGATTTTTGCATTTGAGTTTTCTCAGAGGGATCTTGCTTCCTCGTGAAATCATTTTTCATGTTTTTTTTTATACTCGGTGGTAAACGAACAAACGGGTCACCTGCTTGTAAAGTAATAAGTAATCACCGCCGCCCTTTAACATCTGCTAGATCAGGGAGGTTGCTGATGCGTTGCCGGCCTTTACAGAAGGTGTCTTCTCTTGAAGGTCCCTAAGTCATAGCCGTCAGTAAATACTGCCGCAGCTAAATTGTTCTACAAAAGTGAGGTTCGCGGAACAAAATTGTGTGAACAGAAATGTGTGAATCAGGCACGATGTTCAGTTTATTTTTGACTATGTCATTTGTTTCGCCCCACTTATACTTTTTTATCCACCCAGGATGGAAAAAACAGATTTTTCTCGAGCATTTTTACTCCTAATCCTAACTAATATTATAAATGCGAAAGTAACTCTGTCTGTCTGTCTGTTACTGTGAGGCCCGGTTCAGAACGGCGGAGTCCGCGCGGACAGGTATGAACGAATATAAGCGCTAATGTAAATACCTAAAACGAGCGATTTACACTTCAATAAGTACAGTAGCGAGTTAAGTTGCTTCATTGGCGAGTTAAATAACTCGCTGATGAAGCAACTTAACTCGCTACCTACTGTACTCAGTGCCGCCGTGTCTGAACCGGGCCTTACTCCTTCACGCCAAAACTACTGAACGGATTGGAATGAAATTTGGTATAAGTACAGATGGTCTAGCTAGACCCTGAAAAAAGAACTTAGGCTACTTTTTATTGCGAAAAGGGGTTTGTAAGGGGTTAAAGGGATGGGGGGGGGGGTAAAATTATTAAATAATTAAAAATGCTACCCAAAGATACTATTCCATGCGGACGAAGCCGCGGGTAACAGCTAGTTATTTTAGATGACCCTTATGGTAACAAGTTTTTTTTTTATTAGACTATAGGCCAACGCTTGACCACAATCGCACCTGATGGAAAGTGACGATGAGGTCTAGGATGACACGCTTTTGCCTATATTAGTTATGAGGGAACAGATGATAGATGTTCAAACGGATCAAAATCATGACCCTCCTTCTTGCTTCGCCGTATTCGGGTGGACAGATACCTCGCACTTGGCTCATTTTTTAGTACTTAGAAAATTTTAGTGGAAGAAAAAACCAAAAATATATTATCGATGTAAGGAACCCTATAAAATAAAATAGTTTTTATATTAATTGCCGTGCGTTATATGCCTATTTACTTACTCCTAAATTTACGCATGTATTATAATAATTATCGCATTAATTATTTCGATGCGTTTAGTATAAAATGGCGTTACCAACGCACCAAAGCATTGTTTAAAACGCGAAGATGAAGAATTTCTACGCAGTTTCTGTTTTAGTAAGTACTTCATAAATATATTTTCCTTTTAATACTTATGGGTAAACATAACCAATAGTTCTTCAGTCCTTACACCTGAATTTTACCTGTATCCTACCTATTTTTTGTATTTACTTGTCTTGGTGTTTTATTAGGTAAGTAGATAGAAAAGTAACTACTTTCTCTTAGGTATTATTACAACTTTATCTACCTATATCTCATCTCATCTTAGCGTGTAATCCTCGGTTGGGTCGAAACTGGTCTCTTAATTTGGACCCCGGGGTACCTACGACAGGATTTGGGAAATTTGGTACAATGAAACGACGGCCGTCTTAAATTTTGTGGACTTAGGAGAAATGCCTTACGCATACTCATCCGTCTGTAAACAGATGGGTTATGTCGGACTCCCCCCCGCTGAAGGCGGGGGTATACCGACTAAAACTCCTGGGACTCTCCCTCATCGTCCTGAAGTGGGAGAGGATCAGCCCCGCGCACCGGCGGACCCCCTCCTCGGAGAGGGAGGAGACGCGCATATTGGCGTCGTCTCCTCCCCCTCCGTGCCCTGCGGAGCGCGAGAGCAAGAGGGTCTGCCTCTCGCTCGCGCTCCGCACGGCCGTCTTATCTTCGCAACCCAGACTAAGGTCATGGTTACTATCCGAAACGTGCAGGTTTCCTCACAATGTTTTCCCTCAACGCCGACCTAATGGTACAATTAACGCAACTTCCCGCAGCGGTATTTCCGAACCGGTACGACGAAATCTTCAAGAAACGAGCCTAGTATATCAATATTTATCTATCCTCTGTGCGTATACCATTTATTGTTAACCCAGGAGAAATGCGTTACGCATACCCGTCCACCGGGGGGTGGACGGGTTATGTCGGACTCTCCCTGCTAAAGGCGGGGGCTTACCGACTTAAGCCCCTGGGACTCTCCCTCATCGTCCATCTTGGAAGATGTCATGGGTCCGCAACATGGAACCTATCACCATGTCATCTTCCGGACGGGGCCCTGCCTCTCGCTCGCGCTCCGCCGCCTCCTTCACATACTCGCAGAAAGCAGCGAAGGCCTTCCAGGCCTCTTCACTCGCTTACTAGCCATTGAGAGGTCTTCGCCGACCCTCGCCACCAATGCATAGCGCTGTGGAGCCCACGCACGACGCACATACCGCTAGGGTGTGTTGCGCTGCGTACACCACAGCGCCGCACGGGTGGCAGGAAGGCGTCTCCTAAGGGCGGATCTTGTGCTGTGCAGGTAATAACCGAATCAACCATCCCTGGTCATTACCTGCACCATCCGAAAGGAGACGAGCTGTGCCTGTATCTTCGTAAATAGCCGGCAACGCGTCCGTACTCCTTCTGGTGTTGCTGATGTCTATGGGCATTATGCACTTACTACAAGTAACTATTTTTTTACAGATTGCAGCAGTGGTCTCTTCTGCAACATGCGGTAAGTTTTTAATTTTTACTCATAGATCAGGTTTGTGATCACCAAACCGCATTAGGCAAGCGTAGTCCTTAGGCCTAAACCTCTGTACAGCGCGCGGGCCGAATTTTTGATCCGTAGTCACCGTTTGTAATTACGGATCATAAAATATACTTAGTACCTAGTTCCTAGTTAAATTTGACAATTGGTGAGAACTCATGGTCAAAGTGGTTGTAATAATATTACTATTGGTTAAACTATTGTTAAAAAAAAATTGCCGATATTTGATCATTGGTTGGTTACTTTTCGGTTTAACTACGGAGCCGATACAAGCCCAGCCTACATAAAAGCTGATACCTACTTCACTTATCCAACTCTTTGCTTACACCTTTGTTGCTTTGTTGTTTCTGGTTTCCATAGGACAAGAGGAAACTTTAGTTCGGGACCAGAGTAATGTACTTATGGTGTTTCAATTTATTTTTTTATTTATACTTTTGGTTTCCAGATGAGACAAAAAATCTAAATCGCAAACATTCCCCACTCGTTGATGAGGCGTGCAAATCCAACCCTAATTTAGAATGTGTTAGGGAATACTTTAGCAAGAACGGAAAATGTGAAGTGATAGCTGAATCTTCCAAGAAGCGCTTCTATTCAGAAGCAATACTGCCCATCTACTTGCCTGTAGCCAACCTCACAGCGATCGTCACAAAAACTTATCTCGATGGCTTGGATGGAGACTTTGAGAAGTTTTAGTAAGTCAGCATTTTTTGTCAACAACTTACAGGGTGTACCTGCGAACCTTCGCATACCTTTAACCACGTGTTCTACCACCCTCTCTGAGCAACATTTTTTTGTTCTATGACTTCGAATAGAAAAATTTCAACTTTTCATACAAAGTCGGTCACGAGACTTGGTAATTTTAAATGTGGAATCGAAAATATTTTGGACGAATGTGCTAAAGTAGAGCAAATGTTCTTCAGAATGGTTGGTAGAAAACGTGGCTAAAGGGATGTAAATTTTCACAGATACACCCTGTAGGTATACCTACTTAGATTATCGTCAAAATTATGGGTAAAGCGCTATGACTTAAAATACTGCAGATAGGTAGGTACGTACATCAATTTTGAGCTCCTATTTAGGACCCGATTAACAAACTTTTTAGTAAAAAAATATATAATAATTATGTCAGCTTTGTACAATGAATCACGTGCATATCTACATTATCGTTTCGCTGTTAGGTAGTAAGAAGCCTTACTTCATTAATTGTTAAATTATGTAGGGTGTATTTGTGAACATTTACATCCTTTTAACCACGTGTTCTACCAACCGTTCTGACACCTTTTGTTCTACGACTAGGACTTATCTAGCAGATTTTTCTCATTCGATAGCCTAATGTCCAGATCTCAGCATTTACTGTCGGCATCTTCAATACTTAATAAAAGTTCTTGAGTGGAGACCGCGACTCGGAAAGCGTAGTGTAGGACGGCCTCCGGCTAGATGTAGTGACGATCTGCGAAAGGCTGTTGGTATAGAGTGGATGTGTTCAGCCGAGGACAGGGTGAAATGGCGAACATTGGGGGAGGCCTATGTTCAGCAGTGGACTGAGACAGGCTGATGATGATGATGATGATCTTCAATACTGCAGCAGCGCTGCTAACATCTAACGTCACTGGCTCACAAGATTATGAATAAATAATTTCAGCTTTGATGAGAAGACAGGCAACCTAGTGATGTCCATAAACTTTAAAAATCTAATGGTCGAAGCTCCAGGTTTGATATTCGCCGTTCAACAGCTTGGGATGGAACCAAAGATCGTCGTCGAAGGCGCTAAAGAAACTTATCGTAAGTATTTACTGAAGCATTAGATTCATAGGCGTTACCAGGGTTTCAGAGCGGAGGTGTTCAAGAAAATAAAATGAACCAAACAACATTAACCTTTTATTGATGAGAAAAAAAATACTTACGTAATAGACAGATTCAGTCATAGAGACCTTTTTCAAGATAAAGGTACTTATAAATATAGTAGTAGTAAACATAACCAGTTAACAGTTTGTTTATCATTTTTTTGTGACTTTTCTTGGCTTTTTTTGTCTACGTCTTTGATTACCTAATTTATTATGACATATATGTACGTTAACATGCAGAGTCTTTCAACCATAATGGCTAGTTACTTACTTATCTATTTAATGCCAATAGTGGGTGAGGCATTAATAATGTTTTTTTTTTCCACAGCTGTAGTTTTAACAGCATATATTCCTGCACAAAAGAAAATCACGGCGGAATCGTTGAAACAAGCTCTATTTAGTGCCTACTTCCCAAACACCAACTCAGAATTGATTATTGGGCCAAAGTTCTCGGAAAGTGAAGGTACTTATTATTTTCAATCCTCTTATTATAATCTACACAATTATTATAATAGGCTTGAACTGATTTATAGGTATACATCAGTTTCTCTCCCAGCTTGTCCGGAGGAGGAACCGCCTAGAACGGCGATTAGTTGGGTATTCGCCCGTGGAATGCCGTGGAGGCAGGTTTCGGTTGTGTCACCATTCATTATCGGCGATCAGGGGGAACTGCAGGATCTCTCTCTATCTCTTTCTCCTCGCCATAGGAGAGGCCCACCTAACCTGGCTGCCCCCCGGTGGCTGGGTATGCATAAGGTAGTCAGCTCATTACTTGGGTCGATAGCAGACTGCATTCCCTCTGCGAAACTAAAATGGCTTTTACATCAGATGTTTCAAGTAGCATCACGCTGTGTGGTGACTCTTTAGTTTGCTGTCCTCTAGCTTTGCGTCATATGCGAGTAACTCGCACTGTCTGGACGTCACGTACAAGTAGAAGTCACCTAGAAGCCGAGACTCTGTCTAATTTTCATTGATACACCTTGATGTAAATCCCCACGGTGCGAATTCCCAATTTTTATCTTCTATACTATTTATAATCTTGTAAAAGGTGTAGCAGAGGACGCAGTGGAGTAATGAATAACCGCCGTAGTAGACTGATGTAAATATATTTATATACATAGCTTAAAAGCTAACACAGAGTTATTAGTAAGTAGGCAAGTTATAAAGTGTCAGGTAGACACTATTAGAAAACAAACAATAACATATTTGAATATTGATTTAGATAATGGCCAGTATCTGATTAATATTAAAGCAGGTTTTACCTACACCTCCCCATAATCAGATTACTGTATGTACACCCTGTATAATAACACTGTATGTACAAAAACAAAATGATATCAAAGGTACCTTAACACTAGCCTTATCAACTACTTAACCTAACTGTACAGACAACACAAAACAAAAGACACTATAAAAACAAAACACTAAACTAATCCTAAATTAGTTAGGCACTTGTTGTGTCTCAGCGTAGGCAGCGGTTTTGTGAGGATGTCTGCAGTCTGGTGAGTTGATGGAATGAAAACTACATTGACCTGTTTGGTGAAAATGGATTCACGTACGAAATGATGTCGTATGTCAATGTGTTTCGTGCGGGCGTGATATGTGTTATTTTTGGTGAGTTTAATGGCACTTTGATTATCACAATGGATAGTGATGGGTTACGAAAATGAAAAGATGTCGCTGATGAGTGAACGAATGTAAATGGCTTCCTTACAGGCTTCACTGAGAGCCATGTATTCAGCCTCCGTCGTAGATGTGGCCACGGTTCTTTGCTTACGAGATTCCCATGACACTGCTGCTCCACTCATTTGGAAAGCATATCCTGTATAGGATCGCCTGTCCACCAGATTACTACCGTAATCGGCATCAGCATAACCTATTAGGTCACCGACTCCATTGTAAGTCAACTTCTTATGCTTGGTGGCCTTTAGGTACCGAAGAACGCGTTTCGCAGCTCTCCAATGTACCTCCCCATAATGTACGTTGAATTGACTCAAGGCAGACACGGTGTGTGCTATATCTGGCCTTGTGCCAATGGAAATGTACATTAGACTTCCAATGAGCTGCTGGTATGGAAGATCAGGATTTGTCTCCGTTGGATCAGGTAACGTAAGTCTCGTACCAGTCTCCATGGGAGTTGACACAGGGATAGCATTTGTCATTCCGAACTTCTCGATGACTTGCTCGATATATTTCGTCTGGTCGAGTGACAATTTCCCGTCTTGGCGTGTGACACGCATACCAAGGCAGTCTTTTAGGGGGCCTAAGTCTTTAATAGCAAAAGACTTTTGGAGTTCATCTTTGAACTCTTGTTTCATCTTTGCATCGTTGCTGAAGATGAAAAAATCATCAACAAATACTGCTACTATTAACAGTTTAGCATCGTTGTGCTTATAGTAGATGCAATGTTCGTGCTCCGAACGTTTGAAGTGAAGTCTGTCCATTACTTCACAGACTTTCTTGTTCCACTGTCGTGGAGCTTGTTTAAGTCCATAAAGCGCCTTTTTAAGAAGGCAGACTTTAGTTTTGTCTTTGGAAAAACCTTCTGGTTGTTCCATGAAAATTTCTTCCTCTAGATCGCCGTTGAGGAACGCTGTTTCGACGTCCAGGTGGTCGATGTCCAAGTTCAGCTTGGCAGCGTAGGCGAGTAGAAGGCGGATAGACGAAAGTCTAGCTACTGGCGAGAATACTTCGCCATAGTCTACACCGTAGACTTGTGTAAAGCCTTTGGCTACTAGCCGAGCTTTATATTTTACTATTTCCCCGTTCGTATTTCTCTTAACTTTGTACACCCACTTACATCTAATTACCTTTCTATCTACAGGTCTATTTACAAGTGTCCACGTTCCATGCTTTTGCAATGAGTCGTGTTCTGACTGCATTGCTTTTTGCCACTCAAGGCTGTGGCTGTCCTTCAGAGCTTGGCTGTAAGTCTGAGGCTCACAATCGTAGCTCGTCAGGTTGACATTCTCCGAGTATCTCTCCGGAGGGCGTCTATCTCGAAGAGGGTATCTTCGGGATGAACTGGGTTCTGCAATGTCATCAGGAACAGGACTGTCCTGAGCATCTTCGAATATTGCAGGTTCAGGTTCCAGTTGAGGGACGGTAGGCTCTGGAGTAGACGGTACGGGAGTATGTATGGGTTCGCATGGGTCGTTAACTTGAATAGGCTCTGGAATATGTGCAGGTGGTTCAGGTTCAGGGGTAAGATTATGTACTTCCAGAACTTCAGGTGCGGGTTGGAAAACCTCAGAAGTCTGGGTTTCATCACCGGTTTGAGGTGATGGTAGATTGTCTTCGACAAAGACGACATCTCTGGCTATGATTACGGCTCTCGGATTTTGAGGATCAAACAGACGGTAACCTTTTGTACCTTCGGAATACCCGACAAAGATACAGGTCTGCGTCTTACAGTCGAGTTTTCTCCTCTTTTCTTTGGGAATGAGGGCGTGTGCTTCACACCCAAAAACTCTAAGATGAGATAGATCCACTTTCTTCCCAGTCCATAGTTCTTCTGGAATCCGATTATTGAGCGCATTCGTAGGCGAGAGATTTTTAAGATAGATAGCTGTAGAGACAGCTTCTCCCCAATATGCTCGTGAAAGACCTGAGTCTTGGAGCATAGATCTTGCCTTTTCGACAACTGTTCGGTTGACTCGTTCTGATACTCCGTTCTGCTGCGGTGTATATG
The DNA here is from genome assembly GCA_014851415.1 of Cnaphalocrocis medinalis. NCBI lineage: Eukaryota > Metazoa > Arthropoda > Insecta > Lepidoptera > Crambidae > Cnaphalocrocis > Cnaphalocrocis medinalis. Next base: position 13,971,542 of record CM026292.1, read on the forward strand.
GGACAGTCGTCTGATGGACGATCCCATTTTCTTTCAGAAATTGAGTCATTCTTCGACTAGTGAACTCGGTTCCGTTGTCGGATCTCAAAGTCTTGATTTTAAGGCCAGTTTGACATTCAACGAGATTTTTAAATTCGGCAAACTTTTGAAAAACCTCGCTTTTCGACTTTAGCAGATAGCCAAAAGTCTTACGCGTGAAGTCATCCTGTAAAAGTTAGTAGGTAAAGTGCTCCTCCCCATGAGTGAGTACTCATCGGTCCGCACAAGTCCGTATGGACCAATTCCAACTTTTGGTTGGACCTACTGGACGAATTTTTGAATGGCCTTTTATGCATTTTGCCTTGTAGGCACGGCACGCAGGTTTTACTTAGATCGCTAAACGACAAGCTTGTGTAATCTATACCTACGGCACGACTTTTTAAAATGTTTAGTGCTCTGGGGTGTAAATGCCCTAATCGTCTATGCCATAGAAGAGCGGACTCTTTGGTTTGTGTAGACAAGGCACTATGATTTGACGTGTCAAGTTTGTACATGCCTTTATGATTAGAGGCTGTCGCGATGACTTCGCCTGACACATGACACCCTTCTTTCAAAAGAATTGTTGCACCTTTTGGCGAAAAAATAACTACGTACCCTTTTTTAACTAAACTACAACCGAAAGTAAATTTACAGATAGTTCAGGAACAAATAAGACATCAGAAATTTGCTTAACCCTATTAGATACATTTAAATTAATTGTACCTCGGCCTTTGCTGTGGATTTGTTTACCATCAGCGACAGTAACGGGTTTGCGTTCTGGATTTATATCCTGGAACCAATCGCTCCTGTAGGTCATGTGACTCGTGGCTCCAGAGTCGACATACCATTCGGTCGTGGTCACCGAGGGAGTAGAACCTGTAGGGAAGCCATTGAAACGAGATGAAAGTGTTACGTCAGATGTATTGTTAGCTACATGAGATGTAGATGGACGACTTTTCTTGTTTCGATTGATGCGTTTCCTACACTGAGATACTACATGGCCTAACTTCTTACAAAATGTACACTTAATATTACACTCATAATGCACACTATTTACACTAGAAGTTAATGCACACGACGTAAATTCCTTTGAGAGGATCGAGGCGTCTGTAGTAATCGCACGAAGGTTCTCCCAGGTCTCTTTTGCGGTTTCGCAGTCCTGCACGACGGGGTAAAGATGACTATTGACAGCGAGACAGATTTTTGCTCTAGCTTTTGCATCTAGCCTCTTGTATTCCTTTTCCTCCATAGTCACTTGCAAGTCATTTGGTGACTCGACGAAAGTCCATAGGTCCATGTCTATGAGCAGCATCTTCATATAAAATGCCCAGCTCCCATAGTTGGCTGCGCCGTCCAGTTTTTCGACTGATGGGTGCGTTGCTGTGCTCGACGTTAGGTACCTGGTAGCAGATCCAGCTGCCTGTGGATTTCCGTTGTGGCTCATGTTGTCTTTCATTCTGCCAATCTACACAAATCGCGGTTGCGTGCGGCCATAACCTCTTGAAAAGGTGTAGCAGAGGACGCAGTGGAGTAATGAATAACCGCCGTAGTAGACTGATGTAAATATATTTATTTACATAGCTTAAAAGCTAACACAGAGTTATTAGTAAGTAGGCAAGTTATAAAGTGTCAGATAGACACTATTAGAAAACAAACAATAACATATTTGAATATTGATTTAGATAATGGCCAGTATCTGATTAATATTAAAGCAGGTTTTACCTACATATAAAGAGTTAACTGCAATAGACAACGACAAGGCTTATAGGTAAACCGAAAACACGAAACGCTTGCGCGATGTAATTAGACACAGCGCCATCTATTGGTTCATTTCTGAATTACGGTCCCGAAGCGAAGTGAGGGCGGGCCACTAGTCTGTTATAAAAGTAATGGCGAAATGAGTTGAATAGATTTTAGTTTTTTTTTTGTTTTTAATAATTTCAATATTATTATGCAATATTTCAGACCCAGTGATCGCGGAATCATACAAAAGTCTAGCTGAAAACCTTTCTACGTCCGTGGTTGAAATTTTCCGAACGAAAGCTTCCTTCGTCTTCTTAGCTTATCTCCAGAGCCGCATTTGTAACTTTGATGTTTCACCAGGCATACAATACAAATGTAAGTTAATTATCCAGCAGAGAGAGATAAGACTTCATAAAATATGTTTTTAAACTTTCGCGTTGCATTATACAAAAAAAAAACAGAATTATTAAAAGAGAAAGAAAAATAGAATGTCTCTAATTTTTTTTTTACCTTGGCTGGACACGCTCCCGCGTGTCTAGATATTAAAAAGCTAGATGAAAGTACAACGCTTATATTACAAACCGTGGTTTTATTTAATTTGGTTTAAAATAACTGATGTGGAACCAATTTCTAATTTTACATTATATTCTTGCAGATGACACGACTGTACTTGATAACATCATTGCCAATAACGACAACTGTGAAGAAGCCACATTTTCCGAGCCGTGTTCTGGCAGCGATGACGTCATGACGTGCGTGCGCGACTATTTTGACAGGGAGGGAAGGTGCTCTGTGGTCCGTGAGGTGGAAGACCCGGTGCTGCAGAGACCAAGATATAACATCTACATTCCATCGTCCAATTTCACCGCGATTGTCCGTAATTGTGAAATGACTGGCCTGAATGGGACAATTAAGAAGTTTTTGTACGTATTATCTTCTTCTTCTTCTTCTATACTATTTATGAAGAGATAAAATCTATAGACCTCGGTAAACCGAATATACAAACTGAAAAGGCGAAAGTAACTCTGTCTGTCTGTCTGTTACTGTGAGGCCCGGTTCAGAACGGCGGAGTCCGCGCGGACAGGTATGAACGAATATAAGCGCTAATGTAAATACCTAAAACGAGCGATTTACACTTCAATAAGTACAGTAGCGAGTTAAGTTGCTTCATTGGCGAGTTAATACTCGCTGATGAAGCAACTTAACTCGCTACCTACTGTACTCAGTGCCGCCGTGTCTGAACCGGGCCTTACTCCTTCACGCCAAAACTACTGAACGGATTGGAATGAAATTGGTATAAGTACAGATGGTCTAGCTAGACCCTGAAAAAAGAACTTAGGCTACTTTTTATTGCGAAAAGGGGTTTGTAAGGGGTTAAAGGGATGGGGGGGGGGGTAAAATTATTAAATAATTAAAAATGCTACCCAAAGATACTATTCCATGCGGACGAAGCCGCGGGTAACAGCTAGTTATTTTAGATGACCCTTATGGTAACAAGTTTTTTTTTTTATTAGACTATAGGCCAACGCTTGACCACAATCGCACCTGATGGAAAGTGACGATGAGGTCTAGGATGACACGCTTTTGCCTATATTAGTTATGAGGGAACAGATGATAGATGTTCAAACGGATCAAAATCATGACCCTCCTTCTTGCTTCGCCGTATTCGGGTGGACAGATACCTCGCACTTGGCTCATTTTTTAGTACTTAGAAAATTTTAGTGGAAGAAAAACCAAAATATATTATCGATGTAAGGAACCCTATAAAATAAAATAGTTTTTATATTAATTGCCGTGCGTTATATGCCTATTTACATACTCCTAAATTTACGCATGTATTATAATAATTATCGCATTAATTATTTCGATGCGTTTAGTAAAATGGCGTTACCAACGCACCAAAGCATTGTTTAAAACGCGAAGATGAAGAATTTCTACGCAGTTTCTGTTTTAGTAAGTACTTCATAAATATTTTCCTTTTAATACTTATGGGTAAACATAACCAATAGTTCTTCAGTCCTTACCTGAATTTTACCTGTATCCTACCTATTTTTTGTATTTACTTGTCTTGGTGTTTATTAGGTAGTAGATAGAAAAGTAACTACTTATAATCCATACTAATATTTTAAATGCTAAAGTAAGTCTGTCTGTTGTATGTTGTTACTCTTTTCCGCCAAACTACTCAACGGATTTAAATGAAATTTGGTATACAGATAATCTAGACCCTGAGAAAGAACATAGGCTACTTTTTATTGCGAAAAGGGGTTGTAAGGGGTTGAAAGGGAGGTAAAACGTTACTTTTCCACGCGGACGAAGTAGCGGGCGGCCGCTAGTACTCAATAATTTCTTACTCTTTCTCTTAGGTACTAGTATAACTTTATCTATATCTTATCTCATCTTAGCGTGTAATCCTCGGTTAAGTCGAAACTGGTCTCTTAATTTGGACCCCGGGGTACCTTCGACAGGATTTGGGAAATTTGGTAAAATGAAGCGACGGCCGTCTTACCTTCGCAACCCAGACTAAGGTCGTGGTTATTATCCGAAACGTGCAGGTTTCCTTACAATGTTTTCCCTCAACGCCGACCTAATGGTAGAGATAACGCTACTTCCCGCAGCGGGATTTCCGAACCGGTACGACGAAATCTTCAAGAAACGAGCCTAATTTATCAATATAATTATCTATCCTCTGTGCCTATAACAATTTTTGTTGACCCAGGAGAATGCGTACGCATACCCGTCCACCAGGGGTGGACGGTTATGTCTGACTCCCCCCGCTAAAGCTGGGGGCTTACCGACTAAAACCCCTGGGACTCTGCCTCATCGTCCATCTTGGAAGATGTCAGCCGGGCTAACATGCGCACCACGAGATATTTGTCGTCACTCGTATTTGTCGGCGCAAGTTGTCTCGCTCACCTGACTGAGCGATGAGCGGGACAGAAGGATGCGCTCTCGCGAACGAGAGTCGACAAAATTTTGTCGCGGTGCGCATGTTAGGCCTCCATGGGTCCGCAACATGGAACCTATCACCATGCATCTTCCGGACGGGCCCTGCCTCTCGCTCGCGCTCCGCCGCCTCCTTCACATACTCGCAGAAAGCAGCGAAGGCCTTCCAGGCCTCTTCATCGCTTACTAGCCATTGAGAGGTCTTCGCCGACCCTCGCCACCAATGCATGCAGGGTGTGTTGCGCTGCGTACACCACAGCGCCGCACGGGTGGCAGAAAGGCGTCTCCTCAGGGCGGATCTTGAGCTGTGCAGGTAATAACCGAATAACAATCCGTCTGGTCATTACTGCCATCCGAAAGGAGACAGCTGTGCCTGTATCTTCGTAATGGCCGGCAAACGCGTCGTACTCCTTCTGGTGTTGCGATGTTATGGGCATTATGCATTTACTACAAGTAAACTATTTTTTTACAGATTGCAGCAGTGGTCTCTTCGCAACATGCGGTAAGTTTTTTTTAATTGGTTTTTAATTTTAATCTAGATCGGGTTTGTGATCGCCAAACCGCATTAGGCGGCGCGGGCCGAAGTTTGATCCGTAGTTACGTTTGTTACGGATCATAAAATATACTTAGTACCTAGTATAGTTAAATTGACAATTGTTGAGAACTCATGGTCAAGTGGTTGCAATACTACGACTATGGTTAAACTAATATTAAAAAAATTGCCGATATTTGATCATTGGTTGGTTACTTTTCGTTTGATACGGATCCATACCAGCCCAGCCTACATAAAAGCTGATACCTACTTCACTTATCCGCTCTTTGTTTACACCTTTGTTGCTTTGTTGTTTCTGGTTTCCATAGGACAAGAGAAAACTTAGTTCGGACCAGAGTAATGTACTTATGGTGTTCAATTTATTTATTTATTTATACTTTTGGTTTCCAGATGAGACAAAAAATCTAATCGCAAGCATTCCTCACTCGTTGATGAAGCGTGCAAATCCAACCCTAATTTAGAATGTGTTAGGGATATTTTAGCAAGAACGGAAAATGTGAAGTGATAGCTGAAGTTTCCAAGAAGCGCTTCTATCAGAAGCAATACTGCCCATCTACTTACCTGTAGCCAACCTTACAGCGATCGTCCAAAAACTTATCTCGATGGCTTGGATGGAGACTTTGAGAAGTTTAGTAGTCACATTTTGTCACAACTACAGGGTGTACCTGTGAACGTTTGCATCCCTTTACCACGTGTTCTACCACCCTCTCTGAGCAACATTTTTTGTTCTACGGCTTCGAATAGAAAAAAAAACAATTTTTCATACAAAGTCGGTCACGAGACTTGGTAATTTTAAATGTGGAGTCGAAAATATTTTGGACGAATGTGCAAAAGTCGTAGAGCAAATAATGTTCTTCAGAATGGTTGGTAGAAAACGTGGCTAAAGGGATGTAAATTTTCACAGATACACCCTGTAGGTATTCGCTGGGTGCGAAGTACTAGGTGGGGGGTAACATAATCTATCGCAGCGCTCATGGTGGTCAAAGAGAAATAATGTAAGCTCTGTCATCAGATGTATGTATCTGTCAATGGCAAGCGATTCTACATATGCATTTTAACGACGACCCGGTTGGTTCAGTGGTAGTGAATGCTGCGTCTGGACCAAGGGTTGCGGGTTCGATCCCTCACAGTACAAACATTTGTGTGCATGAACATGTCTTGTTTGTATGGTCTGGGTGTTTTCTATGTATTATAAGTATGTATTTACAAAAGAAATTATTATGTATATTTGTAATCCCACTGTTGGTTCTGATATCTGTAACAAGTGCTTCAGCTACCTATCTCAGCGGTCGATCAATGATGTGATGTAGTGAAATATTATTTTATTTTTTAATATCCATTAATTAATTTCATTAGTCCGCTAACAAAATGAGTCACAGTAGTTTGTTGTGTGTTGTAAACTGCAAGAATACTGGCTTGCTTGCATTTAACCACTTTGAGTTGTAAACACAATTACATTTCACTTGTGACTACTCGTGCTGTATTTACCTGCCCAATCAAATTAATATTTGAATATTACGTCTATCAAAACTCGTCAACTAAGTATTAAGTTCAAACGGAAATAATCACTTACATTTAAAACCGTTTTTGTAAGTGGCAAGTAATAGATGTTTGCCTTATGATGAGAGCGTGAATTATGAACTCTGCCCTTGTTTTGTTCTTAATTCTTTACATCTCGGACATGTCCAGCCAATACAACAACTTTCCTTTAAATACGGTTTGGTTGGAATTTGATATTGTGAGTAACACTCACAAACCCGGTCTTCAAAACATACTCATTTCGATCTGAAAACGATATTTAATTTATTACTAGCGATACAGGAACATTTAAATATATTTACTGTTATATAATGAACATTAAAGTAGCTTTTTCTTTTTGTTTTACTGTAAACTAAAACTATAATGAAGTAAACAAACCCTGACACAATCAAAATTAAACACACTTTTTGGACTTACCTCATTTGATTTGAATGACCAAAATGATTTTTAAAAACCCTTTTTCCACCCAAATCGTGGTATCACAACAATTTATGAGTCGAAAATATTTGTTATTTTTTCATTTCGATATTTTTTCACAAATACACGACCTAAATGTCAATGTGACAGAGCCCACAAAGTTGTGGACGCTATTTGGCGCTGTAATCGTGCACGGAGCGAATACCTACTTAGATTATCGTCAAAATTATGGGTAAAGCGCTATGACTTAAAATATGTAGGTAATGCAGATAGGTAGGTACAATCAATTTTGAGCTCCTATTTAGGACCCGATAAACAAACTTTTTAGTTAAAAAATATATAATAATTATGTCAGTTTTGGTAATGAATCACGTGCATATCCACATTATTTTTTCGCTGTTATGTAGTAAGGAGCCTTACTTTATTAATTGTAAATTATGTAGGGTGTATGTATCTGTGAACATTTACATCCTTTTAACCACGTGTTCTACCAACCTTTCTGACAACATTTATTCTACGACTAGGACCTATCTAGCAGATTTTTCTCATTCGATAGCCTTATGTCCAGATCTCAGCATTTACAAGATGCCGATCTTCAATACTTAATAAAAGTTCTTGAGTGGAGTGGACGGCCTCCGGCTAGATGGAGTGACGATCTGCGAAAGGCTGTTGGTATAGAGTGGATGTGTTCAGCCGAGGACAGGGTGAAATGTCGAACATTGGGGGAGGCCAATGTCCAGCAGTGGACTGAGACAGGCTGATGATGATGATGATGTTCTTCAATTCTGCAGCAGCGCTGCTAACATCTAACGTCACTGGCTCACAAGATTATGAATAAATAATTTCAGCTTTGATGAGAAGACAGGCAACCTGGTGATGTCCATAAACTTTAAAAATGTAATGGTCGAAGCTCCAGGTTTGATATTCGCCGTTCAACAGCTTGGGATGGAACCAAAGATCGTCGTCGAAGGCGCTAAAGAAACTTATCGTAAGTATTTACTGAAGCATTAGATTCATAGGCGTTACCAGGGTTTCAGAGCGGAGGTGTTCAAGAAAATAAAATGAACCAAACAACATTAACCTTTTATTGATGAGAAAAAAAATACTTACGTAATAGACAGATTCAGTCATAGAGACCTTTTTCAAGATAAAGGTACTTATAAATATAGTAGTAGTAAACATAACCAGTTAACAGTTTGTTTATTATTTTTTGTGACTTTTCTTGGCTTTTTTTGTCTACGTCTTTGATTACCTAATTTATTATGACATATTTGTACGTTAACATGCAGAGTCTTTCAACCATAATGGCTAGTTACTTACTTATCTATTTAATGCCAATAGTGGGTTAGGCATTAATAATGTTTTTTTTTTCCACAGCTGTAGTTTTAACAGCATATATTCCGCACAAAGAAAATCACGGCGGAATCGTTGAAACAAGCTCTATTTAGTGCCTACTTCCCAAACACCAACTCAGAATTGATTATTGGGCCAAAGTTCTCGGGAAAGTGAAGGTACTTATTATTTTCAATCCTCTTATTATAATCTACACAATTATTATAATAGGCTTGAACTGATTTATAGGTATACATCAGTTTCTCTCCCAGCTTGTCCGGAGGAGGAACCGCCTAGAACGGCGATTAGTTGGGTATTCGCCCGGGAATGCCGTGGAGGCAGGTTTCGGTTGTGTCACCATTCATTATCGGCGATCAGGGGAACTGCAGGATCTCTCTCTATCTCTTTCTCCTCGCCATAGGAGAGGCCCACCTAACCTGGCTGCCCCCCGGTGGCTGGGTATGCATAAGGTAGTCAGCTCATTACTTGGGTCGATAGCAGACTGCATTCCCTCTGCGAAACTAAAATGGCTTTTACATCAGATGTTTCAAGTCGCATCACGCTGTGTGGTGACTCTTTAGTTTGCTGTCCTCCTAGCTTTGCGTCATATGCGAGTAACTCGCACTGTCTGGACGTCACGTACAAGTAGAAGTCACCTAGAAGCCGAGACTCTGTCTAATTTTCATTGATACACCTTGATGTAAATCCCCACGGTGCGAATTCCCAATTTTTATCTTCTATACTATTTATAAAGAGTTAACTGCAATAGACAACGACAAGGCTTATAGGTAAACCGAAAACACGAAACGCTTGCGCGATGTAATTAGACACAGCGCCATCTATTGGTTCATTTCTGAATTACGGTCCCGAAGCGAAGTGAGGGCGGGCCACTAGTCTGTTATAAAAGTATGGCGAAATGAGTTGAATAGATTTTAGTTTTTTTTTTTGTTTTTAATAATTTCAATATTATTATGCAATATTCAGACCCAGTGATCGCGGAATCATACAAAAGTCTAGCTGAAAACCTTTCTACGTCCGTGGTTGAAATTTTCCGAACGAAAGCTTCCTTCGTCTTCTTAGCTTATCTCCAGAGCCGCATTTGTAACTTTGATGTTTCACCAGGCATACAATACAAATGTAAGTTAATTATCCAGCAGAGAGAGATAAGACTTCATAAAATATGTTTTTCAAACTTTCGCGTTGCATTATACAAAAAAAAACAGAATTATTAAAAGAGAAAGAAAAATAGAATGTCTCTAATTTTTTTTTTACCTTGGCTGGACACGCTCCCGCGTGTCTAGATATTAAAAAGCTAGATGAAAGTACAACGCTTATATTACAAACCGTGGTTTTATTTAATTTGGTTTAAAATAACTGATGTGGAACCAATTTCTAATTTTACATTATATTCTTGCAGATGACACGACTGTACTTGATACATCATTGCCAATAACGACAACTGTGAAGAAGCCACATTCTCTGAGCCGTGTTCTGGCAGCGATGACGTCATGACGTGCGTGCGCGACTATTTTGACAGGGAGGGGAAGGTGCTCTGTGGTCCGCGAGGTGGAAGACCCGGTGCTGCAGAGACCAAGATATAACATCTACATTCCGTCATCCAATTCACCGCGATTGTCCGTAATTGTGAAATGACTGGCCTGAATGGGACAATTAAGAAGTTTTTGTACGTATTGTTTACCTTCTTCTTCTTCTATACTATTATAAAAAGATAAATTCTATAGATACCGACAAAACTTATATACAAACCGAAAAGGCAAAATACTAGCACGATGCAATTAAACGCCACCGCCATCTATTGGTAGACAGTAGAACTACTGTCCCCGAACGAAGTAAGGAGCACTAAGTAGTATGATATAAACACACTCGTCACAAAATAAAGACCTTTTTCAAGCAGGGATTGCTAGGCTAAATAGAAAAAAAAATAGAGCTAGTTATTAACATAATCAGCTGCTAGCTTGTTAAATTTAACGGGTTTTACTTTAAGGTAGTCGCCCAGGGGCGTGAAATGTGGAGGAGGGGTAGAGAGGCCTTTGCCCAGCAGTGGGACACGACGGGCTTTTAATAATAAATTACTTTAAGGTGCGAATAGTCACCTCGCTGGTCAGTTTTTCCCGACCACTAAGTATAATCTGGACATCTTTAAGGCAAGAGTAAACAGGCATCTTCTAGGCAAACGCGTGTCTTTCTAGACCTTATCGTCACTTTTCATCAGTTTAATAAAAAAAAGGATACTTAGACTAATTTTAAACATCGGGTCACTGACTGTTCCAGTGGAAATTTGTTAGAGCTCCAAAGGATGGGCGTTAATTTAACTTTTAGTTTATTAGCAAGCAACCATCCTGAAGTCTTGTGTACACGTAAACAACTCGAAAGAGCTTATTTGTTGATTGTTTATTATGAATATTTAGTTAGTGTTTTGATAACATTTAATTACAGAATTATTATTTATAAGAACTCAATTTAAGCCAATTTTGTAAATACAAATGATGGCTAACACAATTCATCTTTATTTGTTTACCCTTTCAATATTAACATCCTCATAATATCTAGAAATAAGACAAAATATAAAATAATTAAATATAAAGCACTGTTTCCTTCGATTGAATAATCTCTAGATACACGATTTCATACTGAAAGCGTTTCAAAAAAAATGCTAACCGCTGTCATTAGTAGTCACAGCTATTAAGAGATTATTTACATTACTTACAGCTTAATTACAATATTAATTACAGCTATTAATTACATTTTGATTTCCGAAAATGGGGTCGCTACATTTTCCTAATTCATAGTAGGTAGGTAATTGATTCTCAATCTCAAAAATGTCAAAATGGAATGGAATTCAATGAATGAACGCATCAACATATTTAGCGCATTCGACGCTGTGTGTGGCGTGTTTAAGACCGAAGGCTATTCAAAATATAATATACCTATCGCTTATAATTTGTTGATTTGACATTCTAGCACAGAGTACATTGTGCATTCTAGCTTTAGCCATGATGCCTAAGGGCTTTGACATTTAAACGATAAACATTTTTAAGGGTGTATAATATTCTCATTCATAATCAAACATAGTACTTACCTACTTTAGGTCCTTTTAATAATACATTTTTTTATTTTATTTTTCAGCATCAACCATCAAACAAATAATCTAGTAATGACGGTGGAATTCAAAGACATCCGTATCGATATCGATGAAGAGGTGCCATTAGTTATCTTCCAAAGAGGAAGTACGGAAATCAGGGCCTTACCATATTACAAGGATGATCTATATGGTTAGTTTTCTAGTTATGTTGGCAAACAAGCTTTTACACATTAAACAGTGTCTGAAGACGAAAGTCTTTAATGCGTGTGTATTGCCAGTGATGACATACGGAACTGAAACGTGGCCGCTTACAATGGGCCGCTTAAGAAGGCACTCAGAGGGCAATGGAGAGGGCTATGCTCGGAATCTCCTTGCGTGATCGTGTCAGAAATGATGAGATCCGCAGGAGATCTAAGGTCACGGACATAGCCCAAAGAATTGCGTGGCTGAAGTGGCAATGGGCAGGGCACATTGCAAGGAGAACAGACGGCCGTTGGGGTGGAAAGGTCCTTGAGTGGAAGCCACGCGCAGGAGGCCGCAGCCGTGGCAGGCCTCCCACCAGGTGGACCGACGATCTGGTGAAGGTCTCGGGAGTCCATTGGATGCGGGTGGCACAGGACCGATCTGTGTGGAGAACTTTGGGGGAGGCCTATGTCCAGCAGTGGACGTCTATTGGCTGAGAATGAATGATGAAGCTTTTACAATCTCTCTAGCTTATTGAACATTGTTTTGCAAATAAGAACCAACACTCGTTTTAAACGTCTATACCTAATATCTACTTAATTTAATATGAGATGGTTTTTATTTACAGATGTGATATTGACCGCTGTTATTCCCTTGGGCGGTGGGTTGACCCGTAAGGCCATGGAAAAGGCTGTATTCTCAGGCTACTTCCCAGACTTCGTTTCACACGAACTCATCTCCCCGGAAGAGGAAAATATTCCTCAAGGTAGGGATTTTTGAAAACAGATTAATAGGAGTGCGTTAAATTCATAGAGCGCCTGTGGCAGACGAGCAGACGAATCAACTGATGGTAAGCTATTACCGGCGTCTATAGATACTTGCAACATTAAAAGAGTTACAAGTGCGCTGCCAACTTTATATCTCCTTCCTGGGCCTCGATGAAATACAGCACACACTGGCGTTGTTTCACGCCGGTCTTCTGTGTGGTCTTCTGTGTGTCACTCCGGTCGAGTAAAGTAAAGTATCAGCCTATATACTGACCTACTGCAGGGGAAAGGCTGCCATCATAGAAATCAAGTCATCGCTACTATGATGGGCACGCTTGCTGTGGCGTGGTCATAAACCTGAGCTACTTATGTTCGAATGAAACATACTTTTGCTCAACCCGGACCCCAAGATTGTGGCCCGGTACTTAACGTTTAACCAGCTTATGTACCATATGGGACCAGATTTGAACAGATTTTGAACTTTATGCAGTTTTGATAAAGTTGAAAACCAATGAAAAGATGTCTAGTTGCCTGGTTAAGGGTTAAACCACTACACCAACGGGGCCTTGAAATCAAACTTAAGATAAAAATAATGACGTTACTTTTAAAACCTTCCAGATGCACTATTGGCAGAAATTATACGCAGCATGGTTGCGCAGCCAGTTACAACTGCTAAGGAGCTGTACGTCACCGATGCTGGCAGCGTCTTCCGAGGGTACTTCCAGAAGTATATATGCGACTTCAATATCCCAGTTGATCCTAAAATCTACCAACGCTACCCGGCCTAAGAAATTGTTCTATACAGGGTGTATCTGTAAACATTTACATCCCTTTAACCACGTGCTCTATCAACCATTCTGAACAACATTTTTTCAATAAGTTTTCCAAATTCGTCGAAAAAATTTTTGACTTCCCATACAAAATGACTAAGTCACGAGACCGACTTTGTATGGAAAGATGAGATTTTTTTATGCGAATTTTCAAAAGTCGTGGAATAAATGTTGTTCAGAATGGTTGGTAGAACACGTGGTTAAAGGAATGTAAATGTTCACAGATACACCCTGTATAATGCATCCAGAAAGTCATGAAGTGAATTGCGTCATAGGGATAGAAGGATAGATATTCTTTATTGCACAGAAACCAAATACATGAGTGAAAAAAACAGCGATAAACAGTACAATAAGGCGGTCTTATCACTTGTAGCGAATTCTTCCAGATAACCTTTAGGTAGAGGAAAGAAAACAGCCCCAATAACATTAATTATGGTAGCCCCATCTCTACTACGAGTAATGTAAAAAGAGGTAAACTCTGAGGGCTTTGAAAGAATTGACCAACCTTATTAAATTAAAAACCGAAAAGGCGAAACACCAGCGCGATGCAATCAACGCCCACCGCTCGCTTAGTTCCTTAAAAATTCGTTGCTCATGACTTTTTTGACGCATTATACCTACGTACAGTACCTACCCATATACCTATACTTATCTTTGAGTATTTCATATTATTTTTGTTTACTTTTTGTTAATGTTTTACCAATACCTAACAAATAAATAATTTTGTTCAGAATCTTTTGTATTTTTTCTTTACACAAGATAGGGAAAATCATTAGGCCATAATTTCCCAAAGAAATTTTCCCTCACTATCGAGCTAGTGGTAATACGCACATAGCTTTGAAAAAGAAAGTAAGTTAAGTCAATGTAATTTAGGGTTACGATGAGGCTGACATGTAAATTTGTGACAAAAGCCTCTTAATAAGTAAAGTATCAGCCTATATACTATCTCACTGCAGAGCAAACGCCTCCATCATAGAAATCAAGTCATCGCTACTATGATGGGATAAGCTTAATCACCACGCTTGCCTAATGCGAATTGGTGATCACAAACCCGAGCTATGTTCGAAAAATACGAGTTCTGACGCAAACGCCGTATAGCTTCAAAGTGATTTATACTCAACTTAGTAAGTATAGAGTTTTTGATTTTGATCCACTACTTTTACTGTTGACTGCATTGCGAATAATCGAGGTGTTGTGCTTAAAATAAATTTGTACAATTTTGTTTTTTTTTATTTATTATTTTCACTTGAGAGTTGGAAAATGTGAACTAGAAGTACTCAATGGCAGTACAGAAGACGCACGGACAATAAGGGCATACTGTATAATAGTATAATTACAGTACCTACAATTTAAGGGAAGGGGTCCACTGGGACTTGGAAATCGCACATGTTCTTCTGTAGATACAGCCGCATCAGACGGCAGGCCTCGGTGACGAAGATTTCATCAACATGTTTCATGGGCTCTGCTCTCAGCTTGTGGATGATGGTAGAGACTTGTGGGTCTGAAAGGGAAACAGTTAATAAGTTATGTAAAATTTTGCACTTAGGTATATAAATTTACAGCAGTCGTTGGTCAAGTTATTACCAGGCCGTGATCTCGGGATCCGGGTCTCTCAATTGGTGTCCAAATTAATAAATGTATTTTCTTTTCTTTCTTTCTTTCAATTCGACCCGTATGTTTATTTTTTTGTATGTATGTTACTCGATTTCCGCCAAATAAGAATGGATTTTAATGATTCTTTTTTTGTTTGATAGACCATTATTCAGCGGTGGTCCCGCATAAATTTTATCAAAATTGACTCAGTAGTTTTTGAAATAAAAGTCTTAAAGTCGGTTTTTTTTTTGTCAAAAATTAGTATCTAGTAACGCAATTTAATTATTTCTAACAAAAACTGGGACTTATTCATGTCTGCACTTACCGTCACTGTGTTCTTGACTGTCTCCAATTTCATATTGAACGTTTGATCGCTTGAAGTAGGCCGACGCGAGAGCAGTTTCCAAAGCATTCGCATTTAATCCGTCTTTTGTGGGAATCACAAAAGTTAAAGTGACAGCTGAAAATATATAACATAATATCATTAAAATTGAGATAAAAATAAAAATTTACTTCGTTTTGGGACATTAGTTCCACACTGAACCGATACATGGTGCTGAGCGTCGATTGCATCGCGCTAATGTTTCGTCTTTTAGGTTTGTATATAAAATTAGTCTATTTCTATAGAATTTACCTCTTTATAAATAGTATAGATAGATTATAAAGTTTGAAGTTACATACTGATTTCCAACACAAAACACATACAACTATAGGGTGAAGGTGGGATAGATGCCGTAGTAGGATAGATGCCTCAAACAACATGTAGCGACCTGTGCGAACACTAGTACACTCATAATCTTTCGTTTAAATACAAGCGTATCTCCTTCTTCCCACCAGTCGACGCTAAAGGCTATACACTAAGGCAGGGTTTCTTAATTGGGGTAAGGGACCCGTTAAGGGTCCGTAACACGAGTGTCAGGGGTCCGCAGCTCATCATCATCAGCCCATTTACGTCCCCACTACTGGGGCACGGGCCCTTCAAACAAGAGCATCCTTCTCACTAATTTAGTACCTAATTAAGTATTAGTGCCTAAGTGTAAGTAAACTACCAATAAAATATTTTTGTGCAATAAAACTGATTACTACATAAAAGGTTTTTTTTTCCCCTGAACACCCTGCACTAAGGGCTGAGTGTAGGTAGTATTCGTATAGGTCGCTACATGTTATCTGAGGAATCTATCCTATTACAGCAAGCATCTATCCCACCTTTACCCTAGAATACTTACGGTAAGTGTCTATATTGTAATCGGAGATAGTCCTGGGCATGTCTCCCCGTTGGTACATGATGAAGGGCACCTCTGGTGAGGACATGACGATGCCCTCAAACTCCACAGCCATCACGAGGTTCTTAGTCTTGCGGTTTACGCTGTAACAAGTGGTATAAAGTTATTTATCTAAGATACATGATGATTCGAGGAAGAGAACTGTTAACAAATCAAAGTAAAAAAAGGTAAAGTATCCTGTGTACTCAAAATGAAAATCAAAATATAATACTGATTAAAGTCAGTATCAGTCCTTTACAGAACATTTATGAATGTAAAATTTTGTAATCTACCGCTGATTTGGAAGGTCAATTTCTACTAAGAGAATCAGCAAGAAACTTAGTAGAACTTAATCTTTTTAAACATCTACTGTCCCCACTACAGGGCAAAGGCCTCCATCATAGAAATTAAGGCATTTATATTCTCCGTTGCTTTTCAATCGCCTTTTTTTCCCAAAGAAAATTAGATCTTAACTCAAAAATAATCAGCTAATCGCTTTTGTATGGAAAATTAAGATTTTCCAGATTACTCCACATCAAGCATTAAGAGACTCAAGCGCATAAAAAATTTCGCGCTCGGAAAATCCTCAAAATTTGATAAAGACTTCCGAATCGTTAGTTTCAAACAAAATGAGGCAGAGATTTGCTCTACCAATAATTAGTCACACCAATTTTTAGATTAATTACGAAGACCAGATTGACGAGCTTCGCCAAGCGAACGAGCATCAAAAGGACCCGAAGTCTTCGAGGCTTTGGTCATTGGGAAAAATTGAATTCAGGTAATACTTACTAAAGACTTTTAACGACCCCATCCAAGCCGGTCATTTCAGCATTCTTAATAACAGCAGTGAAGTTGAGCCATGGGATGTACATGTTGAACAATTCTCTGTGGAATGGCTCGCTGGCCTCTGAGATAGAGCATTCGCCGTTGTCGATGATATAGTCGCGTGCGCAACTAGTCAGGTCATCGCCCTCTCCGCAAGGCCTGGTGACGCTGGAAGCATCGTTGCGGTGTTCTAAGATACTGTTAACCACGGTTGTATCATCTGAAAGATTCAATCACATTAGGATTAACCTATAATTGATACCTTCAGTCTCAACTTCGTTGCAATCAGTGTTGAAATATTATTCAGTGGAAATATATTTTTCAGAATTATTCGTTTCAATTACCCAGTTAATGGAATGAAAAATGCAAGTGCATAAAGCTTTTTATGAAAAAATATGAATAATTCTCCCTGATTCTTAAGTATTTAACTTGTGTTACGGACTTAGAAGTACAAGAGAATTACAATTATTATACTTTACACTTCAATAGAATACTACCCGGGCACTGAACAAACACGAGTGTATAAAGTCTTGAAAGTCTAATTAATGATGGTGACCGTACGTTATGACGTAATGGTAATGGTTTGGTAGTTCCATTAGTTTGGCATTGCATAAGATCCCCGTAATTCCCCATTAAAAAAAAGAAAAAGATGACACTTACATTTATACGGCAAGTTGATCGTAGGTTTAGCGCCTAATTTGCAAACTTTGGCTTCCATCCAGGACAAGAACAAGTAAGAAGCTTTAGTGCGGGCGATTTCCAGGAAGGTCGTTAATGGGTCCTTGAACAAACTGGCATAAGATGCGGCAAACACTGGATCTAAAACGTAAACAGTGCTCATTATCATACCATTCCCTTTATCGTCAGTATTCTTCCTTCTCACGCTCATAAGTTGCTTCGTAGATAATTTTTAATCTTGACTAAGTGGTGGTCCGATTCCGCTTCTTCTGCCCATACGTAGCCAAGACTAAAACGTACTTGATCTTTGATGATGGACGGTTGAAGGTAATAAGTTTGAGCTGTATCTCTTTTTAATCAAAAATGACTAATAATGTTTGTTGTATGTCAAATTGGTATATTAGAGCAAATTGGAGTATTGGATCTTGGCGCCTCATGAAATCATATGATTCAAGCATGGGATGGTCAGTTATTGTTCATCATAATTTCAGCCAATAAACGCCCACTGCTGGACGTAGCTGTATCCTCAGCAGCACGCACGAATTCGCCAGATCCTCTGTCCACGTTGTGCACCCTGCCACTCTCTCTGATATGATTTCAATACAATACCTTGACTCTGAGAGAATCTCGGGCCGATGTTAATATCAACGTTGAGAGCGGGGAAGTAGGCTGTAACCGTGCTCTGTTCCAGAGAAGATAAAGTGACGCCATCATCGGACAAAGGTATCAGGGCTGTAAGCACGCATGCTGGAACAAAATGTAATTTTATTAGTATAGGTTCTGTTGAGGATTTTTACGTGGATAATCAATATGTAGGAACATTAATTCCCCAATAGAGTCAGGTCACTAAACGCGCCATGCGGCAGTAAAATGCCAACGTAAAAACCAATAGCCTCACTCTAAGAATGTTAAAGCGGAAGCGATGAGTTCGAGACACGGCAGGAAAGCCAGGAGTCCGAGCTATGACATGGTAGATCCTGCCATTTTATTCTGACTCATCATTTCATGCTTTGCGCCTCCTCATTATGGAATCATCTTTTCTTGCAATGATATTTCCGAAACTACTTCAATTAAAACATGAAGCTACATCTTCCAAACAAGGCTGACATTGGATCCTTCTGGTATATCTCGTGACTCACTTGCTCCTTTAGCTCCCTAAAATGCTACGCCCACGTTAGCGTTTTTGGTCGATGCGAAAATTTACTTTAAAAAAACTTACGATAAGTGGCAGTGACGTCTTCTACGACAACTCTCGGCTCTTTTCCCAGCTGGTCGACGGAGAAAATTACGTCTTTTGCATCACAGAAAATACCCTTAATAAAATTAACAGCCATTACTAGGGTATTTGTGTCTTTGTCAATGCTAAAATAAATAGAAAAAATAATTTTAAAATTAGAGCTTAAATTTAATTGCAAAGATCTTCAATCAACGTCTTCCATCATCCGGAGATGGAGTCCGATCTTGTAGAAGAGGAGTTTCAAGGTTGACAACGCTCTTGTTGTTCCACTGGTATTGCAGATTTCCATGTGTGAAAATTGATTACCATAGATGACCCTTTGCTCGTCTGTCACTTTTCACATAAAACAATATAAAACATTCTTGTGCGACTGTTGTGTAAAGTCAATACGTCAAGCAGTAAGTGCTGTAATGTAATGTATATTATATCCTTGCGTTTGGTCCCGTTTATGTCAAGTATTTGTGTTGCAACGCGAAAGTAAAAAAAAAACTTACAAGAACGATTCCACTTCCACATCTTGGAAGTCCAGATCAGTACTAGTGGTGATGGCGGTAAGGTTGGCAGCAGGGACATAAATCGGTAAGACGTCTTCAACGAACACGCTGTTACTTTCTTCAAGGCCTGACGAACATTGGGCGTTTTCATTGAAGAAGTTGATGACACATTCCAAACTTAGGTTATCCGCGCATGGCTCGATGACGTCACCAGATGGTGACTGGACTGGACCTGGAAAATGTGGTTATCAAATGAAGTTGTAAAAATATAAGTACAGTGGCCAGCACATCAAGTTACTACAATCTGTCAAATTTCCTCAGTTGATATTGAACCAAACACGTTTGACATAAAAGTGAGGTTCGACTGAAGAAATTTGACAGATTGTAGTAACTTGATGTGCTGGCCACCGTACTATCTTTTTTAATTGATTATCTTATTTTTCTTTTTTTTTCTCTTTTAATCGTATCTCGCGCTGCAGCGGATTCTGCTACAGCAAATTTTGAGGTGTGGCCTTGTTGGCCGCTTAATGTTAATACAACAAATAAATTCCCACAACATCTCATATTGACCTGACTCCATACTAAGTAGATTAAGCACTTGTGTTAGAATTATCAGACATCAGAGGAGACATAATATGTATATAAAATCCAGACAATGAAAAAAACACAAGTGTCCATCACACGAATGATTGTTCATCGATCCCACGACCTTTGGTGTATGAGGCATTTGATTGTTGCCAAGAGTAAAAATTTAAATTTATTTTAAATTCACGACTAAATCCTCGAAGTGTGTTGTGCTGTGTGCCTAACCTAACCAGTAAGTTAAAATAACTCTTTAATTCATATGGCTAGTAAAAAAATATAAATTGAAATTATTCATTTTCTCATTAAATTAAAGTAAGTAAAAAACCATGCTTACCACAAGTGGCCATGCAAGCAAACGCTGCAAGCTAAAATTAAAAAAAAAAAAAACAACAAGTTAGAACTACATTTGATAGGTAGATACCAATTTTGATTAAAAGAGTATTTCCTCTACCTAAAGGTTGTCTGCAAGAAATTGGTACCAACGATAAGACCGCCATAATGTTCTGTTTATTTCTATAATATTGTTGCACTCATGTCATGTGCATTTGCATTTTCGTGCAATAGTCAAAGTCAAAATATTATTTATTTGCATAGGCTTGTACACAGCACTTACAAATCGTCATATATAAAAAAAAATATTTAAAACTATTTAAAAATAATGTAATATAATTTAAATGAAATTAAATATATATCTTGATACATAAGATATACTAAAAAATAAATAGACATAATGCGATTCTACCACCGGTATCGGAAAGTTGATTCTGACGAGAAGATCCGGCAAGAAACTCGCCAGTTACTCTTTTTAATCGCCAAAATGTTTATTACAATGTTTTCCTCATCTCATCTAGTCAGACCAATACTCAAGATGAAGAAAATTGTTAAAAAGCTAAGAATGAGGTAAACCGGAGCAGACCAGACAGAATAAAGAATATCTATCTATCTAGGTGTCCTATTTTAACTATCATCATCATCATTACTATTTTATATGATTTAATCTATTAGTCCCTTTGTTAGCAATTATATATAATAGCTGATAGGTTTTTTTTTTTCAACTTACCAGCAAGATGTTGACGTAAAACTTCGCCATCGTAACTCCACTCTCCAACTAACTGCTTTAAAATTGCGTGGTCTTTTTTGTACTAATAAGGGTAGTTATAATTTGCATAGAAATATACCTCAGGATATATTTAACATAATAATATGCATGAAAGATATGTAAATTTAATGGCCTTGTTTATTTATTTCAATGTTAAGAAAATGACGGTGGACTTATTTTTATTGTTACCTAGTGCATGGTATTTAAAACTATGTTGATTGCACGAATAATAAAGATACGAATACAAGAAATTAAACAAAACAATTCTCCTCAAACCACTTAACGTGCACGATTGGGCGGAATTGGCACAGGACCGCAAAAAATGGCGAACTTTGACGTCGGAGGCCAAGACCCACTTTGGATCGTTGAGCCAGCGTAGTAAGTAGTAAGTAAACAAAACAATTAAGTAGGTATATTGCAACCTTTTATCTACTGAACTGAATTCAAATCACCCACAATACCTAGCATCATCAGCAACTCAAACTCGTACACTGCTGAACATAGGTCTCCCCTAATGCACGCCACCGCTCCCGATTTTCGGCCACTCTCATCCAGCCCACACCAGCCAGGCTTCGAATGTCATTATCCCAGCTTGTCGCAGGGCGTCCAACACTACGCTTACCGAGTCGCGGTCTCCACCTGCTGAGTGGAGAATACCTATGGGGCGACCCATATAGCGCAGTGGTTTGAGCGCCCGTTGAGCATGGGTCGCGGGTTCGTTTCCCGCATCAACCCAAGTGTGTGTTGTTGAAACAGATATTTGTACTGGGTCTGGGTGTTGTGATGCCTTCGTTGTTTCTGGTTTGCATAGTACAAGGGTTGACCTTAATTTGAGACCAGGACAATGTATGTGATGTTGTCTCAACTATTACTATTTTCACTTATATCATGCCTACAACGGAATTGTCTGCGATAGTCCTATAAAAACTCATTGTTTGTTCCACTAGTTTTAAGACCTATTACGCCCCGTTGGTTTAGTGGATTAAGTACCGGGCCGTGATCTCGGTGTCCCGGGTTCGATTCGCGTTTCGATCGCGGGTCGAGTAAAGTATGTTTCGAATTTTTCGAACAGAGCTGGATTTTGTGATAACCATTAGGCAAGTGGTGATTAACCCTAATCCCATCGTACTTACTATGATGGAGGACTATTTGCCCTGCAGGGACTCTATGCTACTTTACATAACAGTCTTAAAAACTATTTTCATTTCACTTCATTTCATTTTCTTTCATTTCGTTTTGTTTATTATAAAAATAAATGAGTTCCTACCTATATGTACTGACATACATTCTACGAAGGTTAATTATGTAGGCATTTAGAAAAAAGTCACTACCTGAAATAGTTCGGTGTATATTTTTTTTAAATTAATTAAGCCTCAAAAGTAGGTAACTGAAAACTAAAAAAAGTCTTATCAACACCAACTTAAAAACTGTTTAAAATAAAGTACAAGAATACCTACTTGTGATAAAAAAATACCTACCTAGATAAAAAAAACGAACGAAAAACTTGCATTCAATAATAATTAAACATACCTATACTTATTATTATTATAAATAAATTAAGACAACATCAAATACATTGTCCTGGTCCCAAACTGAGGTTTACCTTGTACTATGGATACCAGAAACAACGATCCTATACATAATATTATTTTAACTGCAAATTTCATTTGAGGGGGGGGGGGGGGGGGGGTTATAAATGTCCAGTACTAAAGTAAGTAGTACTTAGATTCGATGACGACATCAACATTTTTTTTTGACATTACGAAATTTTATACCTACTCATATTTTAAGTATTTCATTTTTGGTGACATAATAATATAATAATAATTCTTTATTGCACATAAGGTAATTATTTTACAAGATGCACACTTAAAACTACAGTTAAGTATATTAGTGCGATGACAGAAGTGTAATTTTAGTACTATTAAAACAGAGGTCCCCAAACTAGGCTATGCCTGTATCTTGGGAAACCGTTATGAAGTAAGAAACATAGTTGTTGATATATAATTAAAACAGGTTACAGAATTATTTTGTATTGTATATATTTAAATAAGTTTAATTACCTACATACTTATAGGGACAAACCGATTATAATTATACTTACAAGTCCATTTATTTTGTACTAGACCCTATTTCTCGGTGATTTTAGATGAATGATTGTAGAATTGATTTTATATTGTTTGATGACTACTTTTGGTCACAAATCTACTATTTGGTGACAAACCCTATTATTTAGGGAACACAAACGAATTAAATTGGTGATTGTTTAAATCATACCCATATAGTAAGTAGGGTTCGATTCCCGGTCAAGTCAATTTAGGAAACTACATTTTCTAAGTCGTCTTGGGTCTGGATGTTCTTGGTTGACGCCGCCAGTCAATTATCGACATCTGGTACTCATAGTTACAGGGCGCAGGGTTTGCCCTAGTTTGAGACCAGATTGTTTGGTGTGATTATTTGTCGCATTTCATCATCATTATTAGCAACCCACGCTCGTCCACTGCTGGACATAGGTCTCCCCCAATACACGCCACCGCTCCCGATTTTTGGCCACTCCAGCTCACTCCAGCCAGCCTTCGAATGTCGTCATCCCATCTTGTAGCAGGGCGTCCAAAACTACGTTTGCCGAGTCGCGGTCTCCATTCAAGGACTTTATGGCAACGGTTGTCAGTTCTGCGGCTAATGTGACCAGCCCACTGCCACTTATTATTATTTATTTATTCAGTAGTGGGAAAGGAAGTAAGCATAAAGGAAAGTAGTTACTGTGTGGTCTATTCTCAAATCTGAACTTCAAATCTTCATGTTGCAGAGCAAGAATTTGTGTCTGCCCCTTAAAATGAGCAATTAGGAAAAGGTTTTAATTTCATTATTATTATGAAGCGAGTAATATGGAGGCAACATGCCTTCATAAAACACAGATTATGTCGGTAAACATTAAGGTACAGTTAGCCACACATCAGGTTTATAACCTGTCTAATTTCCTCAATCGATATCCAACCTAATGGGTATGACCATAAGATTGAATTAATTCGATTTATTTATATAGTTTTGCTTTCTTAAAAAATATCGCATTTTCGCCACAATCAGTGTAAATAGGTTGGCGGCGCTAAGTTCATTCGTGTAGCCCCTTAAATACTATACACCTTACTCGTTTTAATCCCGAAACTCTCATAATAGGTACACATACAAAAAACAATAATCACCAGGCAATTAGTAAGGAACAGCTGATTTTTATATTGCTTATTTTGATGATCAACATGGCAAAGCAGTTTTATTCGTGTTTCCTATTATCAGGGCTTCGGGAATTAATACAACTAAAGTTTAACGGTATATAGATAAAGTAAATCCGTTATTGGCTGTGTGTTTAGTGTGTAAGATCAGTGTACTAAATTATAAGAGCTGTGGATTGTTTTTTTTTTATGAGATAGGGGGCAGACGAACAAACGGATCACCTGATGGTAAGTGATTACCGCCGCCCATGGACACCCGCAACACCAGAGGAGTCGCTAATGCGCTGCCGACCTTTTAAGAAGGAATACGCTCGCTTTTTGAAGGTTTGTTATTCAATAAAATAAAATAAGAAGGATTTTGTTTAGTTTTTTTTTTACTGTCAAATGAATATTCACAAGATTTATTACCTACTTATTTTTAAATTTTATTATTTTTTTACTAAATACCAAATTACATTGGTATTCCATAATCACAAAGATTGCTTTGAATATACGCCAACTTTACGCTGTATGATTCGGACTCGAAAATTTCCCGGGTAACCAACATGGGGTTATCTTCCACCTGCCTCATAACCTCCATAACTTGTGGGTCTGAAATAAAAAAAAGGAAATAAATTTAAGAGTAGGTAGGTAATCGATCAATCATAGATGAAGGACTTTGTTCGATGGAAGGATGGATAAGTTAACGTCGATAGAGTCTCAACCAGACCTGTCTATTGATTTTCGATCGATGACATCGATAGATGACAAATAATATTTGACGTCGATTTATATACTGACAAACGGCCTATCAGCCCTATATTATTATACTGTGTCACTGCGGAGCAAATGCCTCCATCATAGTTTTGTTTTCTAAATCAATTCATTGATTTCTAAATCAAGTCATCGCTACTTTGATGGGATTAGGCTTAATCATTCACGAAATAGAAGTTGTATGCCACTTATCAGGTTACCACAACTTCTCAAATTTCCTCAGTCTATTTTCAACCTAATGCGTATGACAGTAAGATCGGAGTCGTTTGAAGAAATTTGACAGTTTTGTGTAGGTACTTTGATGTGTGGCTGTACGTACACAACCTTTTGACCAACACTGTACCGAACATTCTGTAGCGCTACCATGAGTGGGCATCGAAAAGTAACGTAACGTTACTACAGTCGATAGCGAGTAAACGGACGTCGAATAGATTTCGATTGAACACGTAAACCTCGCTAGCGTTAGCTCGATAGCGAGTGCCGTTATTGTTTACGCAGAAAGTGACCTGCTTGTCTTCACGCCCTATGTAGCTGTTTCTTTCTAACTGTACTCAATTGTGATGCATTTGAAAGAGACAGAGCAATAGTTTACGTTATGTCAGTTTACAATGTCAACTCGTAGCGCTACGTAAACGCTACTCGCTAGCGACTACGTTTCAATTTGACAACTCGATACTACAGATTTTAGTTTCTCAAGTGACCGCTAGAGGCACTGTACACTTTTTCATACATTTTTTTTACGCAGACGCTAGCGAGTTCTGTCACTGTAAACTCATGGTAGCGCTACAGAATTCTGATAAAATAGTCGTAATAAAAAATCGATCCGACTTGTATATCAGACAAAAACAATTTCGACGAATATCCAAAAGTCTTAGAAGAAACGTTTTTTTTTAATTTTAGTGATGGCTTATGGGATATAGCACTGCAAGTTCCATAATTTTGAATCATTAAAGTATTTAGGTACCTTTGTTCTCTGTGTATTCTTCTCCTAAGTCGTAAACTGCGTCTTCTGCCAAGAAGTAAGCAGACGAGTAAGCTTGATTGAGAATAACTTCCGGCGTCCACACTCCAGCCGGAGCTACGGTGGTCAATACGACATTAGCTGTAACAAAAACACTTATCTATACTATTTGCGAGTATAAACAGGTAACTTCTATACACAAAGACAATGCTTAACAGGTAAAAAACACCGAATAAATAAAACACGGCGCCATCTATTGGTACTGTTTGAAACGAACGTCCAGAAACAAAGTGAGGGCGGGCCTACTTAGAACAAATACAACATTATTTATTTACTTAACACACTTGACATAAAACAAGCTGCCGAAAATATTACAGAAATTAAATTCTTTGCGACAAGTAACAATAAAGTTCATTATTGCTAAAAACGGCCACTTTTAGCAATAATGAACTTTATTGTTACTTGTCACGTGTAAAATATGTTATGCTCTCAAAAAATTCGATTTACTTGGATTTAAGTCTGTAATGTTTTATTTTCTTCAAAAATATCACATTTTCGCCACAATCAGTGTAATAGGTTGGTGGCGCTAGTTCATTCGTATAGCCCCTTAAGATGCCTATTATAATATTAATTAATTCCCGTCTATAATATTAATTCTCGTGTACTCGACATTGAAGTCGAATTTAGAGATTTCATACATTCGTCCATACAAATAATTCGACTTCAATGTCAAACGCATGAGAATTGGCATCTGTGCCATGTTCTCAATCTCATCCAGGAGGCCAATTCTCGGTTTTCGCCTTCTATGTCGAGTCGACTTCATGGAACACAAAACCAATAGGAGAACAAGATAAGGAATGTCAAACGTAATCTGTGTTCTCCTATCAGTTGTGCGTTCCATAAAGTCGACTCGAAAAGAAGGCGAGATTTGGCCTCCTGTTCTTTCCCAAGACTCTGACTGTATATTGTCATCAACCCCTCTTGTTAATAGGCGTCCTCTGCTTCGTTAAACTTGACGCGACTAAGACTTAACTGGTGGATCTATACTATTTATAAAGAGATAACTTCTATAGACAACGACAAGGCTTATAGGTAAACCGAAAACACGAAACGCTTGCGCGATGTAATTGAGCACAGCGCCATCTTTTGGTTCGTTTCTGAATTACGGTCCCGAAGCGAAGTGAGGGCGGGCCACTAGTAGCAAATAAAGGAGTTAACACTCACGGTATACATCTCTGTTGTAGTCTGTAAGAGTTTTCGGCTGCTCTCCTTTCCGGTAGACGACCAATTGAACAGCTGGCGAAGTTCATTCCTGATGGCTTTGAATTCTGTGGCTAGCACGTAGTTGTTGGTCTTTTGGTTGACGCTAGAAAAGAAAAGAAAAGTTGCGAGATTTAAAAAAACGAAAAGAAAATCTACATGCTTCTAAGGAACACATCCTATGAAGTTTAGAATAGGTACGATAAAGGCAAACATGAATCTTAAAACAAATCAGAGATCTAAATTATCCTTCTATCTATTTAGTATGCTACCCACAGGGTTATAAAAGATATTTGTAAGGACCTTGTTTATTTAGGATCTATTGATTCAGGAGATCACTTTAAAACTAGAAGTCTGACAGTAGCTGAATGTGGAGTAGGAGTCGTACATGGGGGCAACCCTCTCAATGCAAAGGCAAATCTCTAATGCGACTTGAATGTCTAGTGTCACGACCCAGTTTACATTAAAAACACGCTCATTCCTGCCCCGAGCCATCAAATCATTGAATGCACTTCCAGATCACGTGTTTCCTCCTTACAATCCTGGATTTGATCTGGCATGAAACGGCATCTTGGCAGGCCTTCAGGTTGAGAATGACAGACTCAATAGACACTTTGTATATTTTTTTGTGCCAGCCAACGTCCTTATATTTGGATGTCACGGCCGCTTACCATCAGGCGGAGTGAGGTCATCTTGATTGTCCTCATTATAAAAAAAATAATCGAATGAAAGGTCCTTAGTTTTGTTACTGCTCAAGCCTCCAAAACCTTCAAAGTTGGCGACAAAGTAAAGAAAGGAAAAAGCAAAGGCTAAACCTTTTTGGCAACAACTCTAAAAAATACTTACTAGAAGCTCTTGATTTCACCATTCAGGCCTGACAATTCGCTGTCCATCGTAATTGCGGTCACGTTAAGTCCTGGGACGTATTGATTGAACAATGCTCTTGAAACAGGTCCATCTGAGGCCTGGTTATCTGGGTACATTGGCCTTGTTCAGCGAGGTAGTTGCCCTACGCAGAGCCTCATGTCCTCACTGCCCGCGCACGGCTGTACAAGGCTGGATTCGTCGTTGCCGTTAGCTTCGATGTTTTTGAATACGGTGGTGTCAACTGTAAGTTAATATGGGTTTTAGTATTGAAACAGGCAATATCAAGTCCTCCTCATATCAGTGGCAGGCCTCCCACCAGGTGGACCGACGATCTGGTGAAGGTCGCGGCCGCCCATTGGATGCGGGTGGCACAGGACCGATCTGTGCGGAGAACTTTGGGGGAGGCCTATGTCCAGCAGTGGACGTCTATTGGCTGAAATGATGATGATGATGATGATAATGAATATCAAGTCTGCTACAAAATACTCCTTAAATGAATTACATGCAGTGCCACGAAC
This sequence comes from Cnaphalocrocis medinalis, assembly GCA_014851415.1. Lineage (NCBI taxonomy): Eukaryota > Metazoa > Arthropoda > Insecta > Lepidoptera > Crambidae > Cnaphalocrocis > Cnaphalocrocis medinalis. The sequence goes on from CM026292.1 coordinate 14,000,332, forward strand.
TGAAAACGTTGGAGTCTCGCAGGAGCCGCTACCCTATACTCAGAGATTCAATAACCCCGACCAACCCGTCAGAATTGTAGGCTAAGAATAAGAAGAAAGATGCTAGTAATGAAAACTTAAAGTGAGTAAAGACAAAAAAACGTCTTTTTGCCTCGTTTACAAACATATGAATCAATTTAAATTAACTTGATGGATGAAGGAAAAGATTTTGTATACTTGGGCTAGGCAAATTGGGAAAAAAAATCTACTGACTCATGTACACTTCATTCATGCTACTACTCCTTCTATACATATTTACAATAACACTTTGATCAAGTTATAATTAAGTATACTCACAATGATGTTGGATATTTGGATTAGCATTGAAATCACAAATGCAGTTTTGTAAGAAAGTTAAGAAGGCGTAAGACCCTTTAGTGCCGCCAATCTCTAACAGTGCGGTAGGGACGTCTTGAACTAGACTATTGAAAGATGCGGCGATGTCTGAGTCTGGAATATAAAAATCGAAATATGGTTTTATATTTCAAACACATGTGCATAATTGTACCTTAGCTCGGCTATGAGAAAAAGTAGCACAACGTCGTGGCTAAACACACACGTTTCAGATAGTCTCTGAAAGTTTTAAAACGTGAAGCCAAGCCATGATTCAGTTTAGAAGGTAAGTCTGACCTTCTAAACTGAATCATGGCTTGGCTTCACGTTTCAAAACTTTCAGAGTGTCATCTTCTAACGAAGTTTGGCGATCATAATGGGGACTTGAACCCTTGACACAGCTGTTCTAAACAGAGAACGGGTGCTTTTATTGTACCACTGGCGCAGATTTTAAGCCAAGAAGTTCTTCTTCTTCCTGGGCTCCTCTTTCCTTGGATCTTGCCTTGTATGTCTTGAAGGTCAGACGGCAGTCGCTTAATTATAATTATCAGACTCCTTAAAACCTGAATCATGATCTAAGCATACCTCCAAAGTGACAGCTTTGACACAACCGGGAACAGAGCTGTTTGAGGTGGTTTCATGAAATTTAGAGCCTACAGAATGTATCTGTAAAAAATTACATCTCTTTAACCACGTAATCTACCAACCATTCTGAACAACATTTGGTATGACTTTTTTTTTTTTGGTATTTTTGTAAGAGAAGTCAAAAAAATTTTCGATGAATTTCGAAAAGTTGTTCAGAATGGTTGATAGAACCCGTGGTTAAAGGGATGTGAAATGTTCACAGATCTCTGTATAAGTAATCATCTTGCAAATCTCATGACGTGAAATAGTTTTTGACGTCAAAATTTGGTTAAAATTATACTTCTTGTACCACACTAAACTTGCCCTTTTAGTCGCTAATTTATTGTTTATACTTGCCTTGACTTGCCGAGAATTTGGGCCCAATGTCGAACATCGCGTTGCTGTTTTCAAAGTAAGGCTTGATGGAAGCTGCTCTGAGGGAATCAATGTTCATCTTGTCACCCATAGGAATAACGGCTGTTATCAGCATTTCAGCTGTAAAAAACACATGAATAAATGATAAAGGTAATCGTTAAGTTATCAACATAGCTCACCGGATTAGTAAGCTGAAGTGGCAGTGGGCTGGCCATATCTGCCGCAGGGCTGACAATCGTTGGGGTAGACGAGTTCTGGAGTGGCTGGAGCTGGATGCGAGTAGCCGAAGATCGATCAAAGTGGCGAGCATTTGGAGAGGCCTATCCTATGTCCAGACTTCAACCGGCTGATGATGATGATGAATCAAGTTAAGTTGGAATTTGTTTTGTTTAAAGGGTATTGACCAATCAATCATACGTATATAAATATGATAGGTTGCAGACAAGTAGATGGATTGCCTAATGGTAAGCGATTGCCGTCTCCTATACACACCCCCCTTCTCCCTATTGGGCCTCCGGTAGTCTCACTCACTCGACGAAACAGCGCGGGCGCTGCTTCAAGCCTGTCTTCGGTGAGGCCGTGGTATCACTCCAGTCAAGCCAGCCCATTCATGCCGAAGCGTGGCTCTCCCACGGATTAATCGTTAATATAGAGATTGGAAAAGTCATGAATACATACGGTAAGCGGCTTTGATGTGTTCTGATACCACTTTAGGTTCTCGTCCTAGTCGTTTGACAGCGACTAACGTGTCTGGGGCATCGCATAACAGTTCAGACACTCTCAAAGCTATCACTACGTTGTTGGTATCTGTGTCCACGCTGAAATTAAAAGCTTTGTTTAGTATAATAAAATCCATACTTCCATACTAATATTATAAATGCGAAAGTAACTCTGTCTGTCTGTTACTCTTTCACGCCAAAACTACTCAACGGATTTAAATTAAATTTGGTATACAGATGATCTAGACCCTGAGAAAGGACATAGGCTACTTTTTATTGCGAAAAGGGGGTTGTAAGGGGTTAAAAGGGGGGTAAAAAGTTACTATTCCACGCGGACGAAGTCGCGGGCGGCCGCTAGTAATAAATAAATGCGCCACACAATCACACCAAACCTGATCTCAAAACTAGGGTAACCCCTTTACTATGAGTACCAGATGACGATAATTTACTGGGGGCGTCAAACCAGAAAACCCAGACCGATAAAATTTAAAAATGTAGTTTCCTAAATTGACTTGACCGGGAATCGAACCCGCTTCGCGCTTTGGACGAACAACTTAGCCACTGCGCCATCGAGGCCGTTGTATCGCCGTAGTGTAGTGTTCGCACAGGTCGCTACATGTTGTTTGAGGCATCTATCCTACTTCGGCATCTATCCCACCTTTACCCTAATAGTAATAGTTTTCAGCTACTACTCTGTATACACTTTTTTTTATAGTATAGAAAGGCAAACGAGCAAGCGGGTCACATGACGGTAAGTGAACACCGCCGCCCATGGACATCAGCTACACAGAAGAGAGCGGATGCGTTACGGCCCTTTAGGAAGGTATAGGCTCGTTTTTTGAAGATTTGGATGTCGTACCGGTTCGGAAATACCGCTGCGGGAGTTGTAAATAAATAAATAAATGAATGAGACAACATCATAACATTGTCCTAGTCCCAACTAAGGTTTTCCCTTGTACTATGGAAACCAGAAACAACGAAACGAGGAACTACAAACAACCAGACCCACACAAATATGGTTTCATCAACACAAAACATTTGTGTTGGTTCGGGAATCGAACCCGCGACCCTTGCGTCTCAACCGGCGTTCAAACCATTGCGCCAAATGGGTCGTCACCATTGGGTACCAGTGGGTACCAGTGGGTATTGCGGACCTGTTCCATTATTCATCACAAATTAAATGTGAACTTGGTGCTTTCTGACCTGCTGCAAATGTGGACGAGTGGTTCACTCCCGCATAGGACTTTGCAGCCACAGCCTTACAGCAGCAAGGTCACACCGCGTGATGCTGCTTAAATCATCTGTTAAAGATGCGAAGGTCTATGATGATGGTACTTTCTATACTTACAAGAATCTCTCCACTTGTCCATCGTACTGTGACAGAGTGGTCTTAGTGGTAACGAGTGTGGCGTTGATATTGGACAGGTATATCGGCAGGTCGCCTTCAAATGTTGATGACGTCACCGATTCAGAGCGAACAGAGCACTCTGCATGCTCACCGAAGAATCCTCTCAGACAATCGTAGTTTAAATCGGATTCACATGGATGAATTATTTCTGGAAGGAAGAAATAAAAGTAAAGTATCAGCCTATAGATACCTATACTGTCTCACTGGGTTAGGGGAAAACTCGCCCGAAAAGAACTCGCACGAGAATTTCAAGATTTTTTAGCTGGTCACTGTTCTTTTTTTTCTGTTTTTTTTCCCAGGGGAAACCATCATGGCCTTCACCTTGCCACATGTGGAGGACAAGGTGGTGTTGGGTCTCTAACCCTAACCAAAACCCCTGGGGTGTCCATCTCAGCGCAATCGCGGTCGGATACCCCACAGCCGGGACTGGACCGTACGTCCGCAAATCGCGATCGCCACTTTGAGCCAAATTGTTTGGCGCAATGCAGCCCTTCCCAAAACCGCCACCTACCAGGACACCCAGTAAGTAGGATTTTTTCCCTCGCGGAGTTGTGATACTGAGCAAGCCACTCCCCAGTAGTGGCATGCTCACGTACTCCGAAGCCCGTTTAGTCGCCTCTTACGACAGGCTGGGAATACCTTGGCAGTATTCTTAACGCCCCTAGCCACAGGGCACAGCTGGTCACTGTTCTAACCTAACCTAGCCAATATTTTTGTGATGATAATGCTGTCTAAACTCCACTAAACAAAAAATATTGGTGAAGTTAGGTTACACCAGTGACTAGCAAAAAATCTTGAAATTCTCGTGCCACTTTTTTTCGGGCGAGTTTTCCCCTAACCTGTCTCACTGTAGGGCAAAGGCCTCCATCATAGAAAGCACCACGCTTGCCTAATGCGGATTGGTGATCACAAACCCAAGCTATTACTTATGTACGAACAATTCGAAATATACCTACTACTTATGCTGGATAGTTTTTTAGATTTTCGCGTTGCAAACTAAAAATTATTAAAACGGGAATTAACGCGACATTTATTATTAATTACATTATGTTCTTACTGCTTGACGTTTCGGCAACGTTGCAGCAGCCGTGGTCACAAGCGAACTTCCAGTTAGCTTAAAACAATGTACTTAAAAATAATTCCCGTTTTAATAATTTAATAGTATCTATAAACTGGACCCGGGAATCGAACCCGGAATCGAGAGTGATGGAGCTGAATCAAGAATTAGATTTGGAAGATCGCAATTGAGATCGGATCAAGAGTGATGGAGTTAAAGTGGAATTCGGTATTTGACATGGTTAACAATTAAATAAGAAAATATGAATTATGTAGATTTTAAGACGCTGATTCAGAATATCTATGTTAATTTACAAATTAACATTAGAAATATTTTATTTCTTAAAAATAAATAAGAAATTTTGCATCTGTGGATTATCAAAACTAAAACGCTTGTAGCCAATCAGAACGCGTGACGTCACGATTCAAGAAACAACAAAATTCCCCTTGTGAACGGTGGCTGTTACTGTTAGTTTGGGGTTAAACATTTGGACAACAAAGGGAGAGTAAATGAAACAATATATTTTTAATTAGAATGATTTATTGAAATATTACAAAAAATCCTTATTACGCATTTATATTGATTTTCAAAATGAATAAGTTATTGTACACGTGTCGAATATATTTCTGGGGGTCTAATTTTTTTGAAATATTGGATAAACCGAACATTCGTATACTTTTCTATATTAAAATTAGCGAGCTCCAATTATGGTTTACTATCTACTCCGTTATCATGCATGATACTCCCGGACCACATATTTTATTCCTTTTACCTCGAAATATTTTATAGCCACCTTTTTAGGGTTCCGTAGGCCAAAATGGCAAAAACGGAACCCTTATAGTTTCGTCATGTCCGTCTGTCCGTCTGTCCGTCTGTCCGTCTGTCCGTCTGTCACAGCCGATTTACTCGGAAACTATAAGTACTACAGTGATGAAATTTGATGGGAATATGTGTTGTATGAACCGCTACAAAAATATGACACTAAATAGTAAAAAAAAGAATTGGGGGTGGGGCCCCCCATACATGTAACTGAGGGATGAAATTTTTTTTTCGATGTACATACCCGTGTGGGGTATCAATGGAAAGGTCTTTTAAAATGATATTAAGTTTTCTAAAAAAACATTTTTCTTAAAGTGAACGGTTTTTGAGATATCAGCTCTCAAGTCGTAAAAAAGTATGTCCCCCCCCCTCTATTTTTATAACTACGGGGTATAAAATTCTAAAAAAAATAGAGGTGATGCATGCTAATTAACTCTTTCAACGATTTTTGGTTTGATCAAGTATCTCTTATAGTTTTTGAGATAGGTTGATTTAACTGTAATTTTGGTTAAGTTATTGTGCTTACACTGAAAACGATGGCTGAACCTTTATTTGCTGCTACGGAACCCTTTGTGCGCGAGCCCGACTCGCACTTGGCCGGTTTTTATTTTAGAATAAATTCCAACATCGTATGACCAGAAGAAAGGACAGTAATTTCTCTAATTCACTTTAACAATGTTTTAATATTATAATATCGTCTATACTATTTTATTCAAACTATAATGAAAAGAACGGATTTGAACACTAACTGCAGTGAGTGGAATGATTCATTCAAAAGTCGAGTTGATTTTAATTGGTCCCATCACTAGGACCGATACCACGATATCATTATTAAATTTTTCTGTCGTTTACGTAATCGTAACGATTTTTTATTAAAATAGATTTTCTAGTTTAATACACATTTGATAATTAATAAAAGTCATTACTTATGATAGGAACGCGATCTTGTTGCGAATTTTAGCTGTCAGATCGCCTTTTACCTACATGAAAATACTGCACAATTCACCATTTTAAGAGAAACGTCACGCGACACGGAGCGATGCAAATGGCGATGTAGCGACATCCAAGTAGTTTTGTATACTTAGTTGACCAGTTCCGAATAGTTGACCAATGTACTTTGCCGGAGGGGGAAACGCCCGGTATGGCATCTCCAGTGGCTATATACTCAAAGATTGAATCATGACGTCGAGGGCTAATTTGTCACGTGACTTGCTGTTTTGGCGGGAAATTTGAATCGTATTATTTAAAATGGCTGTTTTTGTTATAAATTAACTTTAAAAATGAAATAGACAATTATCAAACGTATCTTTAGTGTTCCTAAGAATACAATAAATACTTTTTTAAAATTGTCAAAATACCCAATTCCCGTTGCTCCCTGAAATCCAATTTGTTATTCCCTACCATTGCTGCTGAAATGGACTGTCCAAAATAGAAGTTCTCGGCAATTCAAAAGTCGGTGTGAGCTTCAAGCTGTAATCCTCATATTTGAAATCTCAATGAACACGGATTTTGATAATGCTATAAAAATGTCCTGAAATAGTCGTAAATAGTCGCACGCACAACAAAAAAAAAATAGTCGCATTTTAGTTAGCTTGAAGCTGTAATCTTCATGTCTGGTGCAAGCAAATGTTAAGGTGTATAGAATCGGGTTAGGTTCCAATAAATAGTCATGAAATAGTCGCAACGACATGCCAAATCTCAGAAATAGTACTTAAGAAATTCCAGAGGTATAAAGGATTGCCTGCTGAAAATAGCTTGAACATTTGAAAACTTCAAATTATATTTTGGCATGTCAAATTCGTTTTCATTGAGGTTTAAAAATGGGGATTATAGCTTGAAGCACACAATTCGGTGGTAATAACAGCTACATGTTATTATGATGGCCCATCGAGAATTGTAAGTAAATGGGTACAGTATACTTCCGAACACTTAGAAGTATGTCCATATGGACCATAATGTTTTGTATAATGAAATAAATAGACTGTAATATTATTTGCGCACGCGCACACATGAACGAGATGTTCGACGCTCTGTTTTAAGTACCTGTTGCCAGAGCGCCGCTCAACGAAAAATGATTTGTCTTGCCACTGTATAAGTATATACTTTGCTAATACAATAACAGCCACTTTCACGATATTTGCCGATTTCGGATCCGCTCCAGAAATCTCGGTTCAGCTTCAATGGATTTGTGTGTTGAAATTTGGAAATGCAAAATTTTACGAAATAATCATTTCTAGTTAAATTATTGAAGAGAATAAATAATAAGTATTTTAATCTCTTACTTTTTTGTTTTATTGTATTTTTAATAACTAGATTGATCATTTCGACCCGCTTAGCGCAATGGTTTGAGCGCCGGTTGAGAAGTAAGGGTTGCGGGTTCGATTCCCGCACTGACACAAATGTTTGTTGATGAAACAGATATTTGTGTTGGGTCTGGGTGTTTGTGGTACCATCCGTGGTGGTTTTAGTTTCCATAGCACAAGGGAAAACCTTAGTTTGGGACCGGTGTTTATATGTGATGTTGTCTCAATTTATTTATTTATTCAAATAAATTGGTAAGTATTAACGGTGAAGTCTTACAGGGTACCAGATTCATTTCTTTTCTTAAACTTAGATTTTTAACTGAACTTCTTTAAGCAACTAGCCCATTGAAAGGTACCCCACAGCGACCTATCTACCTAATAGTCACAGGGTACTAATTTTGACAGATCTGGGTCACAAGTAGCATCATTCTCAGTTAAGTGGACGCCCAGTTCGCGAATTCTATTCAGATAAATCTAGGCTAACTGGCAATCCTGCACACAACGGCTTCTGTATCATAATTCGCCTGGTGGCCATGCGTCGTGTGTGTCATTTAAAGAATGTGAGATTAATGGAAAATAATCGATTAAATAAATATTTATTTATCTTCAAGAGTGAGTGAGGGTACCGGAGGCCCCGCACAATGGGCTGAAAATGCTAACGTGGACTTGGGATTTTTAAGTGCATATTAAGATTCTACGTAACAATACTATACTTTTATGTTTATATTATGTTTTTCAATTATGCAGTACTTTTGAGATATACATGTTCAAAGTTAAAAATAATGTAGTTATTATTTCCTTATAAAAAAACTCTAATTTAAAATAATAAATTGAAACACTTTTCCACACTACTTCAGGGATGTTTAAAATTAAAAGTAATTTATGAAAATGATGCTACAAAAATATAGGTCTAACCTAGTCATACCTACCTAATTAAGTATTATACTTATTATTTCATATTTTTGTGCCTTTTTTACCCTTTATAATAAAGTAATGAATAAACATAAACATTATTGACCCATTTAAAGAATTTTCACCATATAGAATATGTATTTACTAGTACCTATATTATTTCATTTATGATATTCGCATAAGGATTCCAAGAACATTAATTAATTGCCTGCATGTTTAACCGAGCAGCTGATCCACATATTGGTGATCGTGCTCTTAATTTTGTCCTAAAATCTCATTCCTATAACACAATTTCGGTACTTAGATATTGGATCCTCCAAAATAAGTGAGTAGTTTTTTTTAATAATACTAAAGTATTTACTAGAATGACAATATACCTATAGTTCGTGCCAGATAACTTGCGATAAAGGTCATTCAACCCACTTGCCACTTCTACCAAGAAGTCGTCAAAAATTCGTGATACAGTTCGCTTTCCATACTAAACGTCGATAAAATTACATTTGCCGTGTTTCATACAATTTCATAGTCCTTGACGTGCGAACTTCACACTAGACTTTGACGTTTGGTATATGAAACACGGCAAATGTAATTTTATCGACAGTTTAGTATGAAAGAGTGGTTAAACAGATGTAAATGTTCACAGATATACCTGTAATTATATTGTAATCTT